>OX016540.1:84498252-85123252 GCA_943590905.1 Sphaerophoria taeniata | reverse complement strand
GTATAAGGAATAGTTTTTGGAAAACTAACTTTCAAACTCAAAATTTTGAGGTGAAAAATGTTATGTACCTACCTAATTAAGTAGTAATTTTGTTTTCAAAATTCTATGCCTCTGTATTGTCGAGACATCCTAGCATAAGGCGAAGTAAATCGGCTGTGTCCGAAACTGTAACGGCTTGATCCGTGTTAATGAAATGTTTTCTTTTTCTTCAAGAGGATTCAAGAGCAGTAAATGTTCATAATACGATCTACGTCTAGCGGATCGTAACAAACGCTATACTTTACACACGCTTTTATTCTTACTTACTTACTTAAGGTGGCGCTACAGCCCTTTGTGGACTTGGGCCTCAATCAACAGTCTCCGCCTGCCAGCTCGGTCCCTAGCTAGCTGTCTCCAGTTTTGCACTCCAAGTTGATTGAGGTCCTCTTTCACTTGTGTGCGCCACCCGAGTCGCGGTCTTCCTCCCCTTCTACGTCCCGGGCCGGAGCATTGGTGTCCATCCGCTCTAAATGACCGAGCCATCTGGGTCTCTGGACCTTGACTTTTTTTTATAATTCATTTTTATTCAATTTAACTTATTACTAGGTAATACTAGACAAAAGAATTCAAAACTAGCTTATTATCTAAAATCTTATATTTTACTTACTGGCCCCAATCGGACGCTCTAAGAAATTCATGTTCAACTTAAAATTAATGTCTTTCGACCTATGAAGTATTTGTTTTTTTTTTTTTTGTATTTATTATTTTCTTAAGAACCTTAACCCTTCTGGCTAGGTCCATGTCGTTGTACAACCCGTAAAGTTCACTGTTGAATCTTCTTCTCCATTCCCCATCAATGCACACGGGGCCAAAGATGACCCGAAGAACTTTTCTCTCGAAATAGCCAAAGGCACATTCATCCGATTTTGTCAAGGTCCATGCTTCTCCACCATACAGCAGGACTGGGATGATGAGGGTATTATACAGTTTTACCTTAATTGCTCGAGAGAGGGCTTTTCCACTCAATTGCTTATAAAAGGTGGTGGGTATCGATTTGGAGTTCATAAGTTTTTTCCAGGATCCGTCGCAAAGTGAAAATTTGGTCGATGTTTGACTTTCCTGGTATGAAGTCACATTGATAAGGACCAATCAAATTGTTGACGAAAAACTTCAGACGTTCACCTATTACGGCAGAGAGGATCTTGTAGGCGATGTTAAGTAGGCTGATTCCATTGTAGTTGGTGCAGTTTAGAGGTTCTCCCTTTTTCAGGATCGGGAAAATAAATTTGAGGTTCCATTCATCGGGCATGCATACTTCCGACCATATCTTACAGATCATTTTGTTCATGCTCCTATCTAGATCGTCACCTGCTGCTTTGAACAGCTCGGCAGCTAGACCATCTGTTCCAGCGGCTTTGTTTTATTTTAGCCGTGATATTACCGTTTTCATTTCTTCTAGGTCGGAACTGTTGGCTATCATCGTGTTCAATGAAAGGTTTCTGCCTGGCAACGGCGGGATTTTGTTCATAGTCACCGTTATACAGTCTACAGAAGTGATCTTTCCAAATCCCTAGCATTGATTGCGATTCTACTATGATGTTCCCTGGTTTATCTCTGCAGGCATCGGTTCTTGCTCGATGACCTTGAACCAGCTGTTTTATTTTCCAATATAACCTCAAAACTTCATTCCTGCTGTTGGCTACCTCAACCTACTCGATCTGACGCTTTTCATGCTCTCTCTTTTTTCTCCTGAGAAGCTGGCGTTTTTCTCTCCTCTTTTGGTAATAGAGCTCACGAGCAGCTCTTGTCCTTATATGCAGTGCAGCTCTGTATGCCTCCTGCTTGGCTGCAAGGCCTGCCTGCATTCTTCGTCAAACCAGGGGTTTCGTTTTGGTGGCTGTGTGAAACCTATAAACTGTAAATTTGCCCTAGCAACGTCTTTTGGGTCCACTTGTATGAATTGAATACAACTATTCCCCGTTCTTATACAATGAGCGCAGTTCTTATTCACGACTTGAACGATTTTGATAAAATTTCTTGGGACTGTTTTTTTTTCAAATTGGCCACCAGAGAGAAAAATAGGCGTTGCTACTACTACTAACTATGTACTAGAATACTAGTTGACTGGCTCTTTTCAGATTGAGAAAATTAGATTATGTTCCTTACTGTATCATACATATAAACCACGTTGTAAGTACGTTGTCAGGTTGCGGGTAGGTAAACCTCTTAATATCCCCACATTTTAATTGAAAGTCTATCACTTTTACAGTCAACAGAAATTAAGTAGCACGTGCCTTTTGTAATGTCGAACACCCCACAATGACATGTTTGAAAGCAATCTCAAAAAATTATGTGTAAGGATGTAAATATGACCTTTTTTCATTCATATATAATTTTGAACTAATTCTACGAACAAGATAATGAGCAATGCTACTATCAAAAAAAAGTATGTTAGAAAAAAAGGACAAAAGACCAACCTCATATTACATGATAGCCAGTGGCTTATTATTTCTACATCTTTGATGGTCGGTGAGTTCTAGAGAAAGTAAACTACACAGTTTTGGTATTTGATTTCCTTAACAATTTGAAATTTAAATGAATTAGAATACACGTAGAAAATAAGCATTGAATTACATAATTTTTTTTCATAATAAAATTTATAATCCATAATGCATGGACACGATTTTTGAATTTAACAGTGTTTTTGAATTGAAAAACATGGATTACTAAATTTTGAACTGTAGGTGTGTGGAGGCTGTACAAAGCCGTCCACTGTAGATGATGGGTTTCGATCGATGTGACAGACGATGACGTCACTATAGAGTAAGGTTGCGGCTGGTTGATCGTTTTAGGGGCTACCTTCGACAACATCGGCCACGAAGGTAGCATTTGGTTGTATCGGACTGATACAAGGGTGGGTCGGCCAGATCATCATCGCCAACATCTGATGAGCGTTCCGGGATTTAAGCAGAGTGTCATCTGGGGATAGAGAGGTGAAGTGCTTTAGTTAGGTTAAACAAAATTTTGATTGGTGTAGGGATTTAGTTAGTAGGTTAGCATAGGGTATTTTGGTGTTGGGTTAGGTAGGTTAGTTAGGTTAGAATTAGGTTAGTTTTTTTGTTTTTCAAAACGAAGCACTGATCTTACCTGTCATTGGATGATACTCACGTACCTTGGTTTGTGTGTCTTTTCTTCTTACCCTCTCTATCCTTTTAACGTAGATTTCCGCATCCTTTCCCCATTCCTTTTCCACTTTTTTTTTCTTCTCCTGGCACGGTTTTTTTGTTTAGTCGAGCGGGAGATACCTTTGGAAGTGGCAAGAACCTACCCCATCCGACGAGCTAGTCCGTGCGACCGCAAGCGTGCCACTGCCCTCTTCCAAGGTATCAAAGAACTCCCCCGTGGAATCCTGGCTCCTAACAATGGCCCGTACGTATGCAAAAAAAAAACGACCGAATCAACAAGACAAGAACTTGCGTAGGTTAGGTATTTTATTCCGACCCCATACAACGAACAACCTCATTTACGTCAGAAAAAGTAACAACAACAACAAATGGATGAGCACAAAAAGTAGGTATAAATGCCTCCACTATACCTACAACCCAATACAAGGTAAAACGTCCTTGTTAAACATTATTTTCTGGTTCCTAATTTGTGAGGATTTCCCAAGCACGGAGACAGTAAAAGAGTGAGAGAGAGAGAGAGAGAGCAGCAGCAAACGTATAATATTTTTGATTTGCTTCCCAATTAATTTAATGAGCACGCCAGACAGGATACACAGAGAGACATATTCCTCTACCCATGACGTTTTTTTTTTTCCTTCGAGATAATCCCTTCATCTTGTTCTTCGGCGTCGTTTTCTTCTTGAGGAATTATTAGCAACGAAACGATGAGGATGATGATGATGCTGATAACAACGAAGAAAGTAGGAAGGAAAAAAAAACAAGGAAGAAGACGATGATAATGACGACCAAAGCAATCAAATTACTATGCAACATAACTAGCGGTAATAATCCGATAATATCCTTATTTTCTATTGGCATTTCAATACGTTTTCTATTCAAATTGGGACCATTTTTCATACCTATCTCCTTATCCTCATTGTATTCATCCACGTGTCTTCTCTTGAAAATAAAATAAAACCATCTTCGATTCGCAGGCGATGTCAGCGCCATTTTCTGGCCGATTGAATGTTGTTCTCTGTACTTTATAACCCCCTATACCATTCGGTGGGGTTTGACAAAAAAGGATCCAAAAAGTCTGATTTATTAAAGCAAGGGTTCAATTGAAAAAAAAGACACGAGAATTAGTTTACCTTTTATTAATGTCCATTGTCACGTATAATAATGAGTTATTAGCTAAAAAATTGCTTTCCTCCCCTTCCCCAAAAATCTTACATATCAAATTATATTTAAAGTAAACTTACCCACACGGCACACATGTATGCGGTGAAAAGCATTGGGAGAAGCTTATAAATGTGTGAACCTTTCTATTCGCACATCTGTGGTGGAATTTAATTAAATAAAGGCATTCCGGTCATTTTCTCTTTTGTACCATTCTTCGTTCTGTCCTTTTTCTACCTCGCCGCCCGCACTCTGTAATTTTACTCTAATAATATTACTTCCTACGCCACACCAAGCATCCAGCACCAGCACCCAAAAACCAATTTTAAGGATTTCAAAGTGCAAAAGATAGGTGGAAGAGGTGTTCTGTTCAGTACATACAACGGAAACGGAAAGACGGAGAAGAACAAGAACAACGGAATAAAATTCATCACTCTCGTTCTCTCTTTGTAGATAGTGTGGTGATGGCCATAGCGGGCGGTAGAGAACAGTGTGAGATTTTAATTTAATTTTGTTTCTTTTTTTTCTACGAAAAGAAATAAAAATTAAAACGAACAAAAAACCATGTTCGTAAGGATTTTGATATGATCCCAAAGAGCCCATCAGAGAGCGCGTTTTCATTAAGGGAAATTGAGTGAAATTCATCCATGAGCGAGGTGAAGCTACAAATTAATTTTGCACTCGGTTGATAGTATATTCATTCGATTTCATTATGTTTGTCACTAAAGTGCCATCAAAGATTCATCCCTCCTCATGGCAACAGAAAGGATATTTTAGATATCGTTATTCTTATCTCGATTCGATTAAGGGTGCAGATTCCTACAATTAGACGGATTTACTGACACAAAAAGGTGTTAACCTAACCTAGGCAAAAATATCAAGCAAAGGGAAATGAAGATTTCGAGAGAATAAGGGGTTCGACATTGCCTAAAGTCCTTTTATGACATCATTAAAATATTTTTCTCTGTTTTTCACCTACCTATTATACCTCCCGGTGTGATTTTAACAGTTGGCAATATGGGAATGAGTCAAAATGAAAATAGTTCATTTACTTTCACATCACAAAACCTACACACCTTGCCTACCCTCTTCTCTACCAAGAAGAATTTGATTGATTTACCCCACACACAATTTAGTGCGTTCTGTGTGCGTTAATTAATTATTTTCGCTTGAGTAATTAATCCCTGCACGAAATAACTATTGTGCGTTTACCAAAATAGACAAACAGTAGTGTGGAGAATGTTTGGGCCCCGGTAAACATAAACTTTGGAAGATTTGAAACAAATAAGAATAAGGAAAAAAAAGTAATATCTAACCTCAACAACATAGACCCAATGAGCTCGATAGAATTTTCACCACATTGCCTACCCCAACTCCAATAGAGAAACCCCGATCTACACTTTCCCTCATACTCCACAAGCAGCTTTGGTCTTGCGGCTGTTGATAAGACTGATGTCATTAAAAACGGCGTACCCCAAGGTTCAATACTTGGTCCATTTTTCTTTATGATGTAAATAAACAAGTTCCGATTGACTACATATATCTAAGTGTTCAGTGGACATGAATGCTAAAGATGTTCAACCACGGAAAAGTTTCTCTTTAGGTCTTTTGGAAAATGCAGTTTTTGAAGTCAATGATTTTAGCCGCATTGGTCATTTTGAAAAGCTGCCACTCTCACATTGTCGACATTTATATGCCGTTCTTGCTAAAGCCAAAAGATATATTCACAATGTACCTGTCTTGATAACGTTTATGAATTTTGTGTACAAAACCAAACCGATTTTCTCAAATTTCTTTCGCCAAAAATACCCTAAACTAACCCAAAACACGCTTTTTGTTGTGTTCTTTGAGCCCTGAAAGTGGTTACCATCATGTGTGCAGCTTTTTTGGCAACATGCTCTGATATAGATTTACATGTATCATACTCATAATAAATTCTGCATCCCCTACGACGATGACGAATACTTTTGAGCACAACTGTTTGTTCCATCGTTAATCATTTGGAATTGTGTGCCAAGGGGACATCAAAGCAAATATCCTAGCCAAAGTGTTAGCGGTTCTTATTCTAATTAAATTCATTTTTCACGAATTCTGTTGACTGTTTGGTTGTTCGTCCCTCATTCATTTCATTCCCCCTATCCTTATTGTTACTCTTAATTACCCTCCATTCAACCTTGATCCTTTCTGTTTGACTCACAGTCACAATCACAATCGCAAGGATATAAAAAATTGCAAGAGTTGCTCATGATATACTACGGAATTTGACTTGCGAGAAAATACGATTGCCAAAAGTGGTGTTGTGGACAAACCAAACCAACACAAATACACACACATTTATTTACAATAGTAATGTGTACCTCTATCTTCAAATTAATTAAAACGATCCAATTAGTAATGGAATAATTGAAATTGATTTAATATTATGAATTTCATTTCGTCCTGTGGTGGCCCATCAGAGATCAGAATGTTGTTGTTGTGTGTACGTGTACGTCTCCAATCCCTACATCAACCGTTCGATGGTAGTAGAGTAGGTAATCATTTTGTGCGAATGAGTATGCTAAAGGACATAAAATGTTGTATAAAACGTTAAGAACACAACACACACATTTTCCCAGCCATCTTTGCATGTATGATGATTTGTGCGCTTTGGTTAAGTGAAATGCCTTTTATGACGGCTAAATGGTGATGGGATGGTTTTTCCCAGTAAACAGTGATGTGCTTAAAACTTGCACCTGAGGAACTGGAATCTACCACAGGCTGCCAGATTCCTATTCTTTCCAAGGACGGCTTAAACTTGCTTGTTATTTCGAACCTGGGATCGAGAAACTTTTCTTTTTTTTTACGCAAAACTGGACTGTTGTTTACCTATATTTTTTTGTCGAAAGTATCCACTGTTCCACTGTGTCTTAAGAGTAAGTGAAAGTGAGCTTTGGTTCAGCTTTTGAACGGGTCCATCCAGCAGTTCCTTACTGGGAATTACGACTGTGTCGTCTTCATTGGCTAGTTTTTTTGTGTTTTTCTTGTAAATCTACCCCTTCTATTTGACTTTGAACTTGAACACATTTACAATGCCTATGACTTCTCTTTTATAGACATTTCAGGTGTTAGAACGGTACACCACTTAATCATTGAGTTGAGAAACTCCACATGCCCATATATTTTGTTTACGATTAATCCACTCAAATAAGTTCCCTTGAATCAACATCGAGATATTTTGTTTGCACCTTACTGTTTTAGGGGAGCCCTGTGACGAGGGGGTGGCTTTTTTCAATATATATTTATTTTTGTTTCTTCTATTTTAGCATTTCTCTTCATCGTGCGTACATCTCTTTGTTTATCAGTTTAAGTGTTTGTGAGTGATTGCGTGTTAGTGTGTGTAAGGATAGTGTGTGTGAACATAACTGGACCTGACGCAAGGTGATGGCGGTAAATTGAAACAGAGGGTATATCAACAATTACCCCTCGTCCTGTGAGTTTTCTTTTTTTTTCATTTATACACATCTTTTCCCTCAGCTTTATTTGTTGCGTGTGTGTTAAATCCGTGATGGCAGCAGCAGCGGGCACAGGACCTGGACGAGATGGAAGAACGAGAAACTGAACGTGCATATGTATAGAGCAATTTATCCCTTCTTGCAATTTAATTAAATTACTGTAATTGCCCGGTGTACAAATGCGAATTGATGTGTGTGCACGAATGAATGAGGCCGATGTGGTATGGTGTTGCCGGGATAGTTATGGAGCAAAGCAGAGCTGGGCAAGAGGTGCTCTGGACTATTCAAGCTCTCTCACTTTTCTGCGGTAAGAACATGGTCCTGAACCGGATGGTGATGGGAAGGGAAAGTTTTGGGAGGCCGGACGACCGACGACGACGACTATGATGTTGATGACGATGATAGAGCGAATTGCTAGATGCAAAATGAAATTGCTTTTTGGCATTTCAATTATTTAATTAAAAGAATTGCACATACTTTATTGCTTGATGATGATCGTGATGATGATGACTATAGTGATGTCGATGATAGTTATGATGCTAGGAATTAGAATGAAGATTTGGTAAGGGAAGTGAATTCTGGGGATCCTGTGCTTACGAGATAATTTTGTTGATGTGTGCTCCTTGCTTCTTTAGCAATCTTTTTTAGGCAAGTTTAGCTGCAAGTGATGTTAGTGGAATCACTTGAACTCTAAACACATTTAACTTGGCGAAGCTGCTACAACAAACGTCCGCAGAGGACCTTATTCTGTCGATTCATTCATGGATGCAGAGATGTTTTGGGCAAACATTTGCCTACATATTACCTATGCCCTGTCCGTCCCCTTTTGTCCTTAGCTCGTCATTTGACTAGATTGCCGTGCGTTCGTCCTTGAATTGATTAAAATTGTTCAATGGAGAGTGAGCAGAGAGTGCAGAGTACTGAACACACAACCATCATCATCATCGTCATCGTCTCACTCTCATCAGCATCATTGGTCCATAACGAAAATTAGCCGGCAGCGGTTTATTGTTAGATTATTCTCATCTGGAGCTGACATTCTTCAATTTTGATTTATTATTTAATATTGTGTGTTTGCAGTGTGCTGTCGCGTTTACGATACGAACTACCTACCTACGCGGCCGTTTGTTGCTTGCCTTGCAGGATAATCTCCCTCCCAAAACGACTGCCAGACTAGAGCTATTTGAAGAGGGGTGGTAAACGAATATTCCAATTACGAAAATTTAATTAAATTAAAAGAAAAAAATATATTCTCATGCCTATCACCGGCACTGTGATGCTTGTATGAAAAAAAAGACTGATATTAAAAATTGTATTGTTCGTGTCTAAATTCCGGACATGATGAGATGAGATATAGGTACTTGATGAAACGACCCCATTCCAGAGATTTATTTTCATTATTAGAGATATTAAACTGTTTGATATCGGTTCGGTGATATGATAAAAAATGTGATTAATTTTTGTGTGGTTTTTTTTTCTGCTAATGGAAAGGTCCTGCTTTTGTGAAGTTAAGACCTCAATTAGGTACTTAATTGAAGACCAGGGCAATTCGTATGAAAGGATTCTATCTTTTATCAAACGAAATTTCTTATGATATTCCATAAAGTTATAGCTTTATTCATCTACCTTCTGCTCCAGCTCTGTTCGCTGTCAATTAAAATGCGCTTTAAGAAAATGGAAGGAATAAGACAAAAAATAAAAGTAAATGAGAACTGTATTAAGATCGTCACACGTTTGGTTAAAAAAAAAGTGTCAAAGTTACCCACTTGATGTGTGAATTTCGCTAAAAAAGGATTTTTTAACCAACTTTTCTGCTTAGAATTAAGAAATTTCCCTCAACAAAATATGTTTTTATTGTTCCTCGATTTTGCAGTAAAAATTCTTCAAACAAAAATTCCTATTTTTTCGATAGTTGGCTTCCTTACTCCGTGTAGTAGATAACACTGGAAACTAGTTTTCACAGTAAGTTGTCGTCGTTGCTGTAGTTCAGGTGAAAGAAATGAAGTAAAGGAACCGGCCCGGGTGGCCCTATAAGTCCCCGCACACATTTTAAGGTTAATCAATTCGTAGTAATATTTTGTTCATCGTGTTTGAAGCAACAACGCAAGTTCAATCAATCACAATAGATAGTGATGTCAAACAGATTTAATATTAATTTATTTTAATTGGTAGAAAATAACTATGTGACAGCTGCTGTTAAAAACAATTCATTAGCTATTTTCATTACAAACAAATGTTATCTAAAATAAGCCACCATTGCTTTTTAATATGCTAATTGCCATCGCTTTCAACCATCATGTACTTTCCCTATAGCCCGTTGGTGTGAACATGCACAATAGTAATGTTGCGGAAGTAAAGTAAAAAATTATAAATAAGCTTCAACCTCAAATGCCAAAGCCCACAGCCACCCACCAGCTTATGATTGTTTTTTTTTATTTTTAATAAATGATTGCACAGTAGAGTCCTAATAGCATTTTACATTCATTAGTGATTTTTAATTTAATGAATATCAATTTCACTTCGTACCGCTCGTGCTCTTACCACAGCGCCAGTGTCAGCGGCCTCAGCACGCTGGCTGCTGCGCCATTACTTGTGGAAAGATAGTGCACTCAAAGCATTTTACTTATCTCGTTGCTATCATCATCTCTGCTATGCTCGTAAAGCATTTTACAGCTTACAGTGTCGATCGGCAGCTAGTTGCTCAGGCTTAAGTTTGAACCTTGCTTGCTATAATCGACAACGACGACGACGACGACGAAGGCGACATCATCGTCGATAACATCAAAATACAAACCTCTCACCCCTTGGTTTCGATTTCTTTTCGGTAGATTTCTATTTTTTGTCATTTTTGTTTTTGTTTTTTTATTTTGAGGCAAATAACAATAATTATTTTCTGTCAATTATTAGGTTTATTATAAATTGCATGCCACTCATTATTCATTCATTATTTTCGCTTTTAATTAAGCATTAATTATTTCGCGATATAAACGACACAACAACGACGCGCCATCATGCTTTACTCTAACAAAATCAGTGTTGCCAATGTTGTATAAATAAGCAGGTTCTAAATTGAAATTCTTGAAGGAAAAATCAAGATGTTAGAAGGAATTCCTTAGATAGACGCAACGATAGCTTATGACATGTTTGCAATTAAGGTCTATAGGAAGCTATTCAGTTTTCTGTCTTTGGAGTCTTACGAGGGCCCGGTGCACACACGCGATTTTTTGTCGCCGCGATATCGCGTTTGCGTCATCGGTACCGACAATTAAATGTAGTGGTGCACACACACTTGCGATATCGCAGCGTCATTTCTGCGGTAAAATGTCGCAAAAGTTTCTGCGATATCGCAGCGTCAAAAAATCGTATTTGCGTCTTGTAGTACATTGTTCTACATTGAGCAGTGCACACTTGCGTCATTTTATCGCAAGTTCCATTCTCAATGAAAATGTAAAAGATGGAAGAATTTGTTTTTGGAGTATTTATTGATGATTTAATGTCAACTCAATAATATATTTTATACTCATTTGAAAATGGATTGTAAACAAATTTTTAGAATTTCCTGTCATATTTTGAAATGATGAATAAAATAAAATGTTGTTTTTTCTTATTAAAAACATAGTTCCTTTCCTATGTACTAGGTTCTTGTAAACCTCAATTGTTGAGAGACAAACCCAAACAACAGATTGAAACCTGCGGTAAAATGACGCAAGTGTGCACTGAGTAGTTGCGATATCGACGCGACAAAAAATCGCGTGTGTGCACCGGGCCTAAGGATTTGGAAATGTAAAACAGTTCTCCAGGGCTATCAGATCGCTAACTTGCCGTTACCGCATCGAAACTATGCAAACAAATTCACTAGATCAGACTCTTAAAAGCTGCAGAAGATGATTTGACTAAGATTTTTTTCTATCCACCAACGTTGTATATCCAGTGTGATATCCGGTGTGATCTTTAAAAAAGGAGCAAATTTGAACTGAACCAATAACAACTGCAGAAGTCTGCTTATGGAGAAAGGCCAAGATTTAACATAGATTTCAACGAGCCGTAAAACCAAATTTAGTGTTTGAAACTGGCGACTAACAGAGTTTGTTGGATGTTGATGTGTAGGCCTGCACCCACGAGGCCATTTCATCCAGTTTTTAACCGGTTTTGTGGGCACGGGAAAGTGTATTGTAACCGACAGAAATTTTTGGATATGAATGTACGAAAAACTGAAACTAATACGTTCACAATAGCTTATAGTTTTGGGTACGATATAAATACATAGGTACAGTAGAAGTTCATGTATACAAACATTTCTTCCCTCAAATTGAAATCATCGCGTGCGTGCTTCGACTTAAGACCAAAACCGGTTTAAGTCCAACAATTATTCATCCCGTGTGTGCAGGCCCACTGGACATACCCGAGGTGAATACCAATTTTGAGCACAATAAAGTTTATACTAAAGAAAGTTCGGCTCTTATAATTCTGTAAAAATCATCGTTTGTGTCATGCTTTCTAAAATTTGATTGAAATTTCGAATTATGCCTCCGTTGGCAATACTATTCTTAATTTGGAAACCAAGTAGTAGCACAGAACCGCAACCGCAACTGCAGCACACACAACATCTGTATACAAACAGAAATATAGCAGTAGCAGCCGTCTGTTTTGTATTAAATGCAACAGCAAGAGGGAGGCATGAAGCAATGGTGTCACATTAATGGTGGTGGAGCCTTTGCTTTATTAGCCTGATTAGCTGCTAGCGGCGGAGTTCATTAGTTCGCCGTCGTTAGCTTTAGGCTAGGTATAAGGTCTTCTATAGTCTATGTGCACACAGTTGTTGTTTTTCCTTGCAATAAAACAACAGCGAAAAGTGTTGCTTTCCACCTATAGTCGTTGACACGCTAAAATGGAGAGCACAATGACTCCCATCGTTGTCGTTTTATCTAATTCCAACTACGAGGGGGTGGTGTTTGGCTTTGGCGGCCAATAGCGGTGTGCAGTGCCCCCTCTCCGACTCACTCGAACATAATACAGCCAAATGCATTTTTCGTTTTAATTAGCCTAGTCGAAATGACTAGTCGAAGACTCCAAGACTTTGTCTATGGTTTCTTGGTCAGAATTTGCAACGGGTGAGGGAGATTCCGAAATTGAAATTGAAAAAAAAAACGAAACTTTTTGGTCTTGTGTCTCATTTTGAGATTGGAAGAACTCGAGTAAACTTACAGATAATGAGTAGAGACGAACGGTTGCAATTAATATGGACCCGTAGATGCTGTGCTACAGCTCATATACCTAGTTAGCCATTATCGTTCGAAAGTTTATTTGGTTTAAAAGAAGAGCAACGTGTAAACGGTAGCGGGTTGGAATTCGTACCTTACCGCCGCGCATGGCATTTAAATTAATTAAACTGAACTGCGTTTGATGTTTGTTAAATTGGGTATTACTTAGATGATATGGTAACCCCATGAGTTTGACAGGCCTCCAGTCTCTTCTGGCTGTGGCTGCCAGGCGACTACCTGCTTAACTGTTTCAGCATTTTATTGATAAGTGATTGCCTCCAAGTAGCGTCTAAGTTAGAAACATGTATAGACAGAGCTCTAATAGGGAACGTGAGTAGTTAGTTGGCTAAGTAATGGTAGTGGCATGACTAGTTTGCACGTTTTTTGTATCTTTTTGGAACTTCTAAAGATGACATGCAATTATTTTACGTTGCCTTGGTTGATAAATGATGCAAAAGAATTTTGTTTAGTTTTATTTTTAATTGAAAAAGACGTATAGGTAATTGAATGTGTTAAAATGCAGCGGCTCTCCTGCGAATAGTGTTTAATAAACATTTCTGTAATTGTTTTTACTTTTATTCGTTTAAGACTACAAGAAAGTAGCTTAACCTAATCGAGATAAATTAAAGATTTATACTTTCTGATATAAACAGAGTTTGATTGGTGAGGGACTTTGGCAGGGTCACTGTTATCAAGTTAGCGACGGCGTCGTTTTAATATTTTAACGCAATTCACACACGACTTTAAATGTTACCTGCTTGTGTCAAATCCAAGCCTCTGAACTTCACATTCGACCCTAGATGAAGAGTTCTTTATAATAGAATGAAACAAACAAATTCAATTAGGTGGACTTTTACAGATCTACATGAATTTAATTTTTATTTTATCGACAACTCCACTATTACAACTTATTTAAACAAATTCTTCATCTTCCGCCGTTGAAAAAGATTGCATCGTCTTCTGATTTCACACTACAGTGCTGTGCCGTTGGTTTTGAATGATCTCGAGTTCGACTCTCTAAATCATCTACCGTGGACGGAGGCAATTTTGGTATCGAATCAAACGTCAACACTCCAAGTTGTCCTTGAAAAACAATTTCACTTATTGATCGTTCAGCAATAATGCGCTGTTGTTTGCTCATATCCCGCAAATTTCCTGCCCATGCCTTGCACAAGTGATCGATTGTGTCGCCATCTGTAGTCGATGTCGATGGACGTATTGAAAGTGATCTGTTGCCGATTTGTAGATTTTTGTGTCCTTTTGGAAATGTATGCAGCAATTTTTTGGTTCTTGTGATTTTTGGAATTTTTACCATTGGTTTGATGAGAGTTTCATCTGCGAATCTTTTGCATTGGATTTTGCTTGAATTGAATTCCTAAAAATAAAAATTATTATAAAAAGTTCGGCAGCACTGTTGTTTTAAAGAACATTAATATATGTTCTACTTAAATCGGTCCATACGTTTCCGAGGTACAATAACTTACCTCATGTTCTTCCTCTTCTTCTCCTATTCCCTCTAAATCACCAGATGCACCTACATTAACATCTCCATCCCCATCATTTGCTTCATATGCGTTTTCATACAATATGACTTCATCAAAAGAAATCTGGCTGTGGTCTTGCTTTGGCGAGGTGTTGTCTTGTTTTTCAATTATTACAGTATTGACTTTGAGAGTCTCATTTTCACTATCATTCGATCTAGGTCTAGGTAGTTCCAAATCCAACAAAAAACTGATTTTTTCGAACCACCATAAATGTGGCTTATAGACTGGCACATCACCATTTTCCACCGATAGTCTCAATTTGTTCTTTTCTCTGTTGAAATTGCTACGCAAAGTATTGATTTTCTTTTTCACATCGACATCAGTGGCGTCGTGTTTGTATTTCTTCATTATCTTATGCAATTGGTCGTATGAGTGAGCTCTCACATTCCTTGATGTATATTCCGGATGGGAAACATCCCATAATGATCTACAATTCTTATAACAATCAATGAATTCACTTAAAAATTGCTTTTCACTGTCCACTTTGCAAGTAAAAAACACCGTCTGGGTCTGGTCGTCCATTTTGCAAGTAAAAACCAGCGTCACTCAATCACTCTGTCAGTTTTTGCAATCACACGACTGAATACCACAAACAAATGTTTTTGACTGAAGAAAAGAATTTTTCGTAGGTATGTATGTTCTTATTCACTCAGTTTTCTTCACTCAGTCTCACATTATCGTCATTCGTCATCGTCAGTCGTCACTCACATAAACAAAACGTTCAACCAGCATTTGGTTGGACTGCGAGTGCGACTGACAATAGTGACAATCAAACATTTAACCTCTCTTTCTCATGCAAGTTATGCTCGCTCAACCACTACACTCGAAAGTTCTATCTGTATAAACTGATTGTCACTCTTTTTGGTTGAATCTGAACTGAACTCTGAATCTGAGCATGTATTCTCTTTATCAGTTTTGAGTGTGTTCATGCAGGCAAATTGAATCAATATTGCCAGTAGGGGATTGATATTGAAAGTAAGATTGAGGGCCTCACTAACAACAACACTAACATCGCTAAACAATATTTTATTGTTCGCAGAAAGATAACTACCAATTTTTTTCAACTTCAGTGAGCAAAAACATTGCCTGCCTTCATATTTTCAGAAAAAGAAAAGCAGGCGTTTTGTTCGCAACGCCCCCGGTACTTTCTCTTCTGCAAACCTCACTGTCTATTTGTTTCCCCCATTGAAAAAGAAGTACAGGAAGCGGTGTTAGCTACATGTACAGTGTACGTGAGTGAGGCAGCAAAAATTTCTGATGACGTCAATTTGGATTTTGTAATGTCAATTTTTGGATTTTGTAGTGTCATTTTGCTGAGCTGTAATTGGTCAAATGTGTTTTGTAGTTTCATCTGTCAAAAAAACAAAAACTCGAGCTCAGGGGCGCATTTATTTTTGTTGGTGATCGTTAGGCGCTACACAATTTGTTGTACTTTGTAACACTTGATCAAGTTGTTCATAGAATGCGCTTTCGAATATGACCCGAAAAAGGACAATAAATATGATGAATTAAGGATGAAAATGAAGAGAATGTAACGAAAAATAAAAAATAATAATAAAAATCGTGCATGTTAACCTTTAACGTTAAAACACCATGTACAAGAATTGAAATTGAAAAATAAAATTGATGCACAATCGATTGATTCAATCATATTTCACTTGGGGCCCCTAAGATTAACCATTCAACTGCAGACCAGCCCTGTTGTAATGCGTTTGTGTTTGTGAAACTCACACTACTTAGAAAAATACTTCACTTCTTTTTCATAAGACCCCTTCCTGTACTTCTTATTCAATTGTTTCCCCCTGTTTTGAATGCATTTAGAGACATTAAAATGTCAAAACTGGTGATTGACAGTCGAGACAGGGGATGACAAATGTTATATTAGGGTTAGTGCATTTCGAAATAACAATAACGGTTTTTGATGAATTTCTTTTTATTGCTGTAAAGAAAAGAGTCATATTGGGGAAGAGAAAGATGTATCATTGAATAGATGACTTTAAGCGAATTTTAGGCTAAAAATGTATCAAATCAGTAGTATCGTCTTGAATTAGAAGAAAGTTAGGGTATGTTCTTTTTTGCAATATACTTGTCTAGCAATTTTTTGTGTTATTCATAAATTTTTGTTTTACAATATTTTAGTGCGTATTAATTTGTACAATGCACTTGTCTCTTGTCGGTGTTATGACAAACTGAATTTTTTGTTGATTGCAAATTTGCCAATGAGTAGGGAAACTCATTTTTTACAAAATTGAAAAAAAAACAGCCGTTTTCTTCACTATTACTCAACTTGTAGGAAACTCTCAAGTTGGCCAACTCTAGAGATGAGAAAAACTTGAGAGTTGAAGGACAAGTTGAAAATCGTTTTTCTTCACTACTTAAAATCTCAACTCGAGAGTTTAAATTCAAAAGTTGGATTCTCTCATTTTTTCAAAATTTCCCTGGGATATTTTTGACAATTACGTCCATTTTGTAGAGAAAATTAATTTTGTGAAGAATGCATAGTGTAAACGTTGCTTTTATTTCTTTTCTGAACACCTGAACTCTGTTTAAGCATTCAAACATTTTCTTTAATTTACTCATGATTTGATAGGGGCGCTTTGTTTGAGTGAAAGCAAAAACTAAATTAAAACCATATGATTGGGAATTGCAACTTCAACTTATTAAAATGAACTCTAAAAAAAAACAGAAGGGACTCATTATTTTTTCAAAAGGACTCATTTTTTCAACCTCTGGGACTCATTAAAATTTCAACCAGCGGTAACACTGCTCTCAACTTCTACTTTTTTCGGAAGTTGAGAAAATCGGAAGTTGATTAACTTGAGAGTTGAGAATCAAAAGTTGAAACTGTCAAAAGTGAGTGATGAAAACCAAAATCACAAGTTGAGAATAAAAATCCTCAAGTTGAGTTCAACTTGTAGTGAAGAAAATGGCCCTTAGTTGTCTTGACAAAAAAACCGGAAATCTGCTTAAAAAAGTTTGGTAAATAAAATCTGCAATTTTGAATTTTGATTACCTACTCCACTCCGACCGTGTTAGAGAACAAAAATATTTAAAAAAACATGCTTTTGATTCCGATCTTTTCTGCTCCGTCTCTATGCTCCCTTGTTCATTCTACTATTGCCCAAGCCAGTAGCGGCGTTAGGGTGGGGTGAGGTTGGGTGACCGCCCAGGGCGCCAGATATAAAGGGGCATCGCAGGCGCGTGTTTTAAGTAGTGTTTTTCATAGTACATATAGTAAGCAAAAAAAAGACAGCACTTCTAATTAAAGTTCTCTCACCTCAAATCACAAATTTACAAACGTTTCTTACATCATATGTTCATAGTCCAGTCATTTTAGGCATTTTGAAAAGCAATCTGGGGAACATTTCCTAGTGAGCTGAATTTTTGTATACTCGTTTATTACGGTGTTAAAAATCGACGTTGATATCGTGCCGATTAAAAAAGTTATAAGGGTCAAAAGGTAACGACATTCAGTTTCTCGCAAATATCTCGCTACCCATGTACACATAAAAATTGTTCGTGAAAGTTTCTACAACGCTGGCCGTAATAAAGGTGTCTACAAACAAACGTCTCACTAGGAATTTTTCGGCAGATAAAACCTAAAATTACTGAACTATCATTATTTGACAGTTTATTTTCGACTAGCTGTGTAGTCCAAATTTGCATTCACAAAGCTAGTTGAATTTCGACTACATAGTGACTAGGTTAGAGAATGCGCCCATTCTTTCAATCCATCTATTCACCAAAGGGGTGAGTTAATGGATATGAACAGAGTAATATTTGGTAAGTGAAAAGCAACGAAATAAACAGGCGTAGAAATTGATTTGAACAGTTTGATGAGTACTCGGAATATTGGTCTTTTTTGTACAATATAAAACAGAATCCAGAAATACCTGACCTTGTCAAACTCTGCGGTGATCTCCAATTGAAATTAACTCTAAATCAGATATACAGGGTGATTCACGAGCGTTGTGCCAAAAAGCTAGAGCGTGTAGGTTGAGTTGAGACAAGAAAAAATCCCCCCCGTTTAGCTGGGAGGGGCAATTTTCTGAAAAATTGACTTATTTTGTAAAAAAAAAAAATATTAAAAATCAACGGCTTCGTTTACAACACCGTGCTATACCTTTCTGAAAAGCCAAAAACTTCTTCTATCACTTTGTTTTTAAATTAAATTGACGAATAGTTAGTAGAATAATAGAATAGTAGATGGGTGTATGTTGTGTGATGAAGTCATAAGTCTGAAATCTTTTTGTTTGATCAGAATGTCATGTGGCTACCCCTGTTTTTGTATTAAATTTTATCAAAGATCGCAACTTACAAGAACTGTATCCAAATGTATGGATAGCAATGCGCATATTATTAACTATACCTGTAACGGTTGCTAGAGGGGAGAGGAGTTTTTCTAAGCTTAAGCTGATAAAAACCTATCTGCGATCGACAATATCGCAATCCCGATTGACAAACTTGGCAACTTTGTCAATCGAGAATGAAATTGCTGAAAACCTCGATTTTGATAAAATAATAAAAGAGTTCGCCGACAGAAAGGCTAGAAAAGTCAAATTTTATTAGTTTTTTTTTAATAAATTGTTATGTATTTCTTTTAATAAATGGTAATTTCATTATATCTTTTTCCTTTTTTCATATGGGTTTGAATTGCAGTTAGGGGGCGCCGTATAAATCTCGCCCAGGGCGCTGGTAGTGCTAAAACCGGCACTGGCCCAAGCCCATAGATTAGTTTGATCATTCAGAACATGGGCCATCATTATATAGGTACCTACATGTGTTTTACATTAATTGAGGCACCTAATGTAACATTTTTAAATCTATGGTTCAAATCAACGTTTGAATGATGTCATTCCGTTTTAGTTAATAAGCTAGGTTCATACTGTACGTTGCAATCAAAATTAATCGTCTACAAAAGCCTTATTTCTACGCAATACCGCCTACCTACCGATAACTACCTACTTGTATATCGTCACTCACTGAAAACAAAAATTTAATTTATATTCCTCGACTCTCGACCTATTCCGCACTAAAGTGAACATTTGATATTCCAAAATATGTAAATTGTTCGCAAACCTTAACACACCAGTGTCAAATGGATTTTGATTGATGACAAACACGCTCTCTGATTGCTTTGGCTACAGAAGAACAACAAAAACCATTTCGAACGTAGCAACATTCTGTACTTCTACAAACATAACATTGCTTTTCTTCTAATTCCATTAGAGAAGCGTAAACAACAACACACAAAATGATTTTAATTTTCAAAAAACCAACTCAAACTCAAACTCATGCAGAACGTCTCAAAAAAAAATCTCAATCAAAACAGAATCCAAAAATGCAACCACTCCAACCCGAAATCATCCAAAATCATCTTCATTACATTTTTTCTAAAGATATGTATTAATTTATATAATACATAGACATACTATAAAACATATAAACATTCCTGTGAATTAATTTGGGCCGAGACTTTGATACGTAGTTCTTTCTTTTTGTCGTTTCAGTTTTTTTTTTTTGTATTTCTTATGCTCACTAATTACATTTTCTCCTTCTTAATTATGCTGCATGTGCGACTTATCCCTCATTCCCTGCAACCGAATGGTACAACAACGGCAACCCATAACAGCATAAACAGCATCTTGTTGTTGGTGCTATCTCATTCTGGCACAGAAAGCAATTAATTTCCTTTTTGGATGTGTTGCATTGCATGCCGGATGTACGGCAATGTGTGCGTTGTGTGATAATTGGATTTTTGTTCTTTTTCTTTTGTACTTCTTTCTCTCCTGTCAATTTGTCGTTTTTTTTTTTTTGTTTGTTCGTTTCGTTTTATAATGTTTTGATTGTGTTGGAAGCACGGTTGCCACTTGGAAATTTAAAATATGACCAAAATTAGAAAGAAAAATGACCAAATGCAGAAAAAAAAGACCATCATATTATAAAATATTGAAAACTTAGTAAAAAATAATGAACTGTATGATTTTAATACATTTTTTTTTCTCAAACCAATACACTCGATGTAATCACTAATGAAAATTCACATAAATACAAATTACTTATGATAGCAAGAGAAAATCACGTATACAGGGTGGTTTCTTTGCAAAATTTAATAAAACGAACAAAATTAAATTGTTGTCCATGTATTATGGCTTTATCATTAAGAGCCAACATTCTCATTAATTATGGAATAGAACTTCGGTCAAGTGGCCGCCCCGACTGGTTTTGCAGTAGCAGTAGCGCATTCTGTCACTCCAATTTTCCAAGACCTTGTTGATGATTTCGAGCTGTAGCTCACGAATTTCTTGGTTGATATTGGCCATAAGAGCATAAATCGATTCTGGATTGTTAGCAAAATATCGGTCCTTTACGGTTCCCCACAAAAAAAAGTCCAAAGGTGTGAAATCGCAGCTCCGAGTGACCAATCGACATAACAAAAACAAAATTTGGGAATCTGGTTTGTAAAAAATCGATTGTGGCACTGGCTGTGTGGCATGGTTAACCATATTGCATGACCCAGGGGTCGTCGAAATCTTTGCCTTCAATTTCAGTACAAAAGAAGTTGGATGATATGATACTAGGTCCGTTCCTTTACTTTTTCAAGTAACTTCAAGCTGCCGAAAGTTACTAAAAACTGCTAAATCCTGTTCCCTAACACAAAAATTTCGTAACAAAGAGAGACGATGAGAGAGTAAAACATTTCCCCTCAAATGAGAGAGTTACTAAAATCTGCCCAAGAAAATTCTTCGGGCACTTTTTAGCAGCTAAAATTTAGCTGTTAAAAACAGCTGTCATCAGCTTTTTGAATACAATTTCAAATTATCAAATCAAATTGGAAAATGGAAATCACTTTTTTTGATTCTGATGAATCAGCAAATAATGATGTTAAATGGAATAATTGTTTATTCTTGTTGATTTAGTATTATTAATCACGATTTACAAAGAATTATTTTGGTTTTGCCTTTGACATTTCTGTCATGTAGCTATTTTACTAAAACTTACTACAAAAGCGTTCCTTTACTTTTTCGTAACTTTGACTTTCTGTGAGAGAATTTATCCCCACTCCTACAAATTTGACAGTTTACTTGAAGTTACTTGAAAAAGTAAAGGAACGGACCTACTGTTTTTCTATCAAGATTTCGAGAGGGAGACAGCTGTCAGTGAAAAAAAACCTATGATTTAAAAGGCACCACCCGTTACTGCATTCTGGCTATTCTTTTATGTTTAGTATAAAGCTGAGCTCTCTTAGTTTTCTGCAGATATAAAATACAAAACTAAGCTAAAACATCTACTATCAGCAGACTACCGGTAATGCGGTGTAAACCAAAAACGCATTATGCTTATGGTCTTTTAACAGTTGATGTTTAGATATTGCAGTTTGTATGTAGATACATTTCGAACCAAACCTTGCTGATTTACACGACTGAATCCACAAGGTTAGATGGAATATTTTTTTCTCGTTTTAACAATGTCGTTCATAAACTTTATTTGTTACAATTACACATTTTATGCTGACACTAATGATCTGTTCACATTACGCGAAATAGTTTTTTAATTAAATTTTTTCTTAGAACATACAAAATTAAATGGTCTTTTCTTCTAGAAAAAAAATGACCAAATGGAAACAAAAATGACCACAGGACCAAGAGGAGAAAAAAAGACCAGATTTGGTCATAAATGACCAAACTGGCAACCGTGGTTGGAAGGTAATTTTTGTCGGTGTAGAGGTGTTGTTGCGTTTTCATTATTATTTTCATTCTTTTTGTTTGAAAAGAGATTTTTCTTTTAACCGTAGTGCGAGTGCCGTTGCCGTAGTGCAATAGGATTCAACAGAAAAGAAAATGGTTTGATGTTTTGATTCTCCCAGTGTCTTGATTGTTTTTGTCTTCTTTTCCTTGCTTTTTGATTAAATCGTCTTTGGATTTGGACTTGGAGGGAGAGAGGTAAATGTATTTGACCATGAATGCCGGATAAAATACAGAGCACTTACACTAATGAAATACGTGGGTGTTTTTTCCTATACAATGTGAGAGTGGAAGAGAAACTAAAAGAGAATTCCATTGCAAAACAGAGAAAAAGAGATCCAAAGCGAATTGAACAAAAAGAATAAGAAGAAGGAGAGATAGAAATTTAGTGATGCCGTGTAGCTTTCGATGAAATATAAGTTTTGTATGTCATAATTTGTAGAAATTAATAATAAGTATTAATTGTTATGAAAATCATTATGACTTGAAGTCACTCAGCCACCAATTCAAAGCAATAGGCTACCTCCACTGAGGTTGACAAATTTGTGTTTGCATATATCTATCTTGCAACTTATCAGCTGTGGGTTATGATCTATCAGATTTTGCTCCATCCCTCATATTAAGACAAAATCATGTTCAAGTACTTTAAATAACTTACTATCCGTAACACACGAATATTTTTTTCAAAGAAAATTTAAAAAAATAGATATCCATAACTAAAGGGCTAACTATAATGAGCGGAAGCAAACGAAAGCTAGTGCCCGAACCGAACGAAACGTTCCCTTCCGAACTGTCAAGTGAACACTTTACCCATAATTTACGGATGTGTACGAAAGTTTCTTTCACAGTAAAAAGTCCGTTTTTCATTTTCAATAGTTTGTGAATTTTGGTTGCCATGCAACGAATAAACAATTTCAAGAAATAATTACTTGAAATCGTCCGTAAAAAACGTGCAGCTTACGTCCGTTAAGCAAAACTGATCAAAAATTGACGAAATGGAGCAATCCGCCATTTAGGGCACAATTTGTTAAAAGCTCATATTAAAAAGAAAGTTCTTAATGGAAAACTGAACTGGAAAAATTGCATGGAATTTAAGTAGCATTGGTTTTCAAAAAGATAAATGGAAAATTCTTGAAGGAAAACCCTGTAGAACCTCGAAGAATTTCAAGAGAACGAAAACATATTTTTTGCATGGAATCTCAGATACAATTAGTTTCAAATGGAAATTTCTTGATGGAAAACCGCGAATCAGTTTCTTGCAAGAAATTTTAGGTACATTCGTTTTGAAAAGCAAAAAAAAATTCTTTGACCCCTTTGCTCATTCGAATCATAAATATAAGTTCTACATAAAGTTTTCGTTCTACTTAGAACCCCCGTACTTAAATCCCGTATGATACTACATTTTTTTCTCTATTTTGTCACCAATAAAAATGAAACAAGCAAGAGTAAGCATTTTCTTACCTGATTTTTCTATAAGTGCGAGTGTCTACTCACTACTTTTATTAATGCGAAATTATCAAAAAAATTCAACTACATTTTTAATGAGCTAGTCTCTATTTTTTTGGCACTTTTACATTAAATTATAATTTTTTTGACGTATGCCCCCCTGTTTGTCGTTGTTCAGACATAATCAAATGACGACTATCGAATTGTGAGCTAAAATGTATTCAAGTCTTGTTTTGTGTGCTAGGAAATTAAATTTAATAAATACATTTCTTGCAGACGATGCCTTTGCATTAACCGAATACATGATGAAACCGTATTCGCAAAAATCTACAGTCGATCAAAGAACACTTAATAGTTATATGCTTTCAAGGAACCGTGCATCGTCTTCGTCGCGTCTGGAAAATGCTTTCGGGATTTTGGCCAACGGGTTCCAAGTCTTATTTGCTCCTATTTATCGCCCTTCGACAGAAGCTATTCTATATTCATGTTGTGTTGACATGTGATGCCTTCATATTTTTTTTTAAGAACAGAAAATGTAGAGAGTAAAGGGTTTTGACTATATGCAAACTGATAAAATCGACAAAATATATATAGATATATATATATATAATAGATGCGAACTACATTAATATAGAGGAGGGCCTGAGAGAAGGAGAACTGGAAAGCGTGCCGAAATTGTCAGACGATTTCTTTCTCTGTCCTTATAAAATAATGTTGTCTGTTTCTCTTGAAACATTTTCATATTATTAATGCTTAAAAATTAAAAAAAAAAATGTAGTATCATACGGACTTTAGTAGAAATTCATGTAGAAAATAAATTTATGTTCCGAATGAGCAACTGGCCCTTAAGGCTTTTGACTTTGTTAAACTAGAAAAACTTCATATCATTGAGATTAGAAATATGTATCTGGGTTTTCTAACCACTCTGGATCTTATCTGAAGGCACTTAGTTGTGGGGAAACGAGGTTTGTTTGTATATCCCATAAGGACTCTTTTACGCCGCCAAAAGCATTTTTATAAAATGTTCAGTGTAGGTAAAACTTAGTGCAGTAATGTTTCCTGTGAAATCAAATTTTGGGAAAATCTCATAGGAAAAAAATCGGCAAAAATGGGAACAATCGAAAGCAGATCAACTTTCTTTTGATGGGTGAAAATTCAGAAACGTCCGTAAAAATGAGATTTTTTTTCAGGAAATATTACATTTGATCGAAAATCTAATCATTTTGACTACGTAAGAGTGAAAAATTAGCTGTGGAAATTAAAAATTTAAAATCGTTCCCTATTTCGAATGCTTTTAATGCAATTGCAATGTGATTTGGACAAAATCTGTGTTTAATTATTTTTTTGGAAAACTGATCCGAAAACCAGAAGTTGGAAACTGAAAAACTGTAGTTGTCTTAATTTCAGTTGTCTTAATTATTTGAAAATTTATAAATTATTGATTATGTTCACATGGGATTGTTTGAAACTCGATTTATAAATATCTTGCCTTTACCAAAATATATTTTAGTCTCCACAGCAACACTGTTATCTTTGACACAAGACACAACAGTTTCAGTTCAGAGCATAAACACACACACACACACACTTTGAATTTGAAATGTATTCGTGAATCTCTTCTCATTATCTTTGGTTTTGTTTTTTTTTTCCTTCT
Source organism: Sphaerophoria taeniata (assembly GCA_943590905.1). Classification (NCBI taxonomy): domain Eukaryota; kingdom Metazoa; phylum Arthropoda; class Insecta; order Diptera; family Syrphidae; genus Sphaerophoria; species Sphaerophoria taeniata. The sequence continues at coordinate 85,097,789 of OX016540.1, read as the reverse complement.
TTTTTGACATTTACTGCTTCTCGATTCTCGCTCTTCTCTTCTATAATTTAACTGTTTTACACGGCCATTGCGCGCAAACACACACAAGATACAAGAAGCGAATATAAAATTTAATTGAAATTCAAGAAGTTTGTATGTGCCAATTAGCGGTGATACTGGAACACAGAAGTACAGTAATTAAAAAGCATCAAATGAAAAATAAATACTCATGGTCGTGTTGTTATCCCCGCGCTTCAACCTTTCCAGTTCCCACCAACGCTTTTCTACTTCTTCTTCTATTCATCACATTCTTCGTTTCATCCTACAAATTCGTTTTTCGTATTCAACAAAAATGGAACCACTCTGTCTGTATACTGTATATGTGAACGGGATTCTACTTTAATGGTGGTTGTGTTGTGTTTTTGGGAGACTACTTTGCTTTTTGCTACCGCGTGGAAAACCTATTCAAAAAGGCACCAGACGACAGTCGAACTTTGTCGTACGTGAGTGGTTGTTGTCTTTTATTGGGATTACGCGTCTTCGCTAGAAAAATCCTCGTCTCTTGATACGAATTTGTTATTAAAAAAATTAAGATTTTTGTTTTGTGTGCTAAAATAGTAAAAACCGTTATTTGTTTAACTAATTGATTACTTGCCGTGCATTAGTCGTACTAAATGTGGGTGCTTATAAATTTTAAAGTGATTTAAATTAATGAGAGGAAAAATTGTATTGCATCCGAGAAGTGCTTGTTAATCAATCACACCGAAATAAAATTGAAAAAAAGAAGAAAATAAAAGAGAAATAAAATATTGAAAAAGGAAGAATTAAAAGCTTGTGTGGTTGTTTAAAGTGTCTACTGTTGTTCGTATTTTTTTTATTATTATTTATTTTGTTACTGGTCGAGTTTTGTGGTGTAAAATAAAACGTCAGTTCTTGTTTTTTTTTTTTTAATTTTGGAAGTGTGGATTACTTGTAGCAGCGTAGCAATCAGCAGCGGCCAGCAGCAGCATCTGCGTTGGAGTAAAAATTAATTAAAAAAGTGTAAGATAAGTTTTTCATAAGATAATTTCACAGCGACTCGTTGAATATTTTTTGATCGATTTTGTTCTTTTGGTTTGTTGGCGTTAAATTAAATTGGCGAATGTCTATTGCTTGAGGGTTCTTCTCTTTCTTTTTTGTTTGCTTGTTTGGGACACCGTTGTGCATTAGGAAATTTTTAGGAATACAAAAAAAAAACATCGGTATTTGGTTTTAGTATGGCACCTATCGTTTAGTGTGAATTTTTTATGTCCGTTTTTACCATTTTCCCATTTATCCGTATTCTCTTGTTATCCTTGTTGTTCCTTCCACAAGAAAAAAAAGTAGACCATCTGTTGTTGAGTCAATAAAGTTTGAGTGGAAAAGTGAGTGCCGATATTTTTGGTGTTGGATTTTGTAGTTTGTGTGTTTGCCGTTCGTGGAATTCCGTAGCACATAAATCCAACATGCACATGTAGGTACTTTACTACCTACAATAATAATATTGTGACATTGAGAAGAACCAAATACAGTGGGGTTTGTGAAAATGACGTTGTTTGTTTATTTTTGCAATTTTAGTTCCCGGAATGAAGAAATCTATTATAAAAACGGTTTTTAAATTGAAATAAATGTTAATAGTATTTTAGCTATTGCGTCTGCATTATTAACAGGTTGTTGATGCGGAAAAAAGTCGAACTAAGGCATTAAATAATTTGATGACTTAAATCTTGAAATTAAACTGATCAGTTTGAGTCAAGGCAAATAATATTCTGAATTAAATAAACAGCCGCCATGTTATCTAGAATTTCACACCTTTAGGGTCAGTAGTATAATAGAAAAGTTGAATAAATCGAAAAAAAAGAAAGTTCAGTGTTAGTTATTGTTTTATAATGATTCGTAGAATAATTTGAACTTCGACTACCACAAACACCGAAATAAGGCTAATCTAGGAATTTGTTTTTTTTTCGCTTTTCTTGATGATAATAATGAATAACGCTTATTTGGTGAATACATGCAATAATTGTTATTATTGTTTTAATATCCTAATTTTTGATTGAAGCACTTACAATGGGGAGACTACCTTATGGGATTTGGAAACAAATTCAGGTTAAAGAATGTGAGTGTTGACAGACGAGTAATATTTAACCCAATGTAAGGATCTGTACTGGTGGTTAAAAGATTCTTGTATGTACGTCCAAAGCTTACGAATAACTCCTCCAAATGGTAATTTTCTTTCATCTCTTTGAAAGTTTCTTAAAACTTTTATTAATATTAGCATAGACAAAATGTCGGGGTCAGTAGCGTAGCTAACATGGGTGGCACCTTGGGCGGCAATTATGGTGTCACCCCCAGAATGAAAAATAGTAAAATAAATGAAATTCCGCTATTCCATATTTTGCGATTTCTTCAAATAAACATCAACTTATTCACATTGTATTAAAAAAAAAAAAACTTTCTTCCTACCTTTTAAAGCAGAAAATTCTGATAGCGTCATCAAAATTTATTTACTGGGTCGCCTCATGTTCAATTGTTAAAATTCATAGATTGTTGAGCCTCTTTTCCGTCATTGTTGCCCGCAAGTAGTTTTTAATTAATTTAAGCTTACTAAAACTCCTTTCACATGACGCAACTGACACACATATTGTAATAAACATTTTTAATGTGACAATGAGATTCGGAAGAGATTCTGCAAAGTCCCATTCAACGATGAATTTCATAAAGTCTAAAGATAACCAATTAGATGTTGTCACATTAGCCGCTTTCAAATGACTTCTTAACCTTGGTATCTCTGAGAGAAGTTCTGACTCTGACAGCTCATCATAATCACTAGCAAATTTTGAAACAGCTATTTTCAAATCATTAATGTTTGCTAAAAGTAAAGTATTCGCCTGTACAACTTTAAACAATGAAGCCATCTCCTTAATAGACTCTGTTCTTGTTGGAAGTTCAGTGATGAATCGATCAAGACACTCGAACATGTCTTTCCGTAGTTCAGCGCTCAGAGAAATTCCTGCATCAGTTGCCAACTCAACATCACCAGCCATTCGCTTTTTACGACGAATTATTCTTTCTGTTGGAATGTCGTATTTCTCCGATGTTTTTATACCAAGGTTAATTGCGTCTTTTACGATTTTCGCCCAATTTTCTTCAACGTAAATGCCAAGGGCTTCTATTTTTTTAGTCAAGTGATCAACACTTAATCCCTTAGCTTGTAGTGCAATCTGAGTAAAATTTATTTCTTTAAGGACATTATTCCAAAAGAAGAGAATAGAAAGAAACGCGAAATCGAACATTGCAGATTTAAGGTTCTCTGCAGCACCTCTGGTTTCTACATTTTCTCTTGCATCACACAACTTTTCAGCTGCAGCTAAGATTTCATCAAAATTTTCGGCCAAAACCTTCACTGCAGCATAATGAGCACTCCAACGCGTTGTTGAAAGTCTTTTCACGGTTGATTTTCTGTGCTTGAGAAGCACTTCCCAGCGATGAGTAGAAACAGAAGAAAATGTAAAAGTTGTCTCTTCTGTTCCAAAAAGTGTTACACAAGAGACAAGATATATTTTGAGCAAATGAATGTTGGCCACATAAATTAATTGGATGTTCTCTACATCCAGAGAAAATTGCTTTTTTTTTTTCTTTAATAATAGCTTGCACTTCCCCCTGTACACCGCTCATAACAGCTGCATTGTCATGTCATAACCCTGAGAACGACACATCATAATATCTAAACCGTCGTTTTCAAGATTCTTAAGAATTTCTTCACTTAAATCCCCAGCTTTTTTTCCATGTAAATGAAAAAATCCCAGGAATGCTTCTTTGACTTCAACTTTTCTGTTCTCAATTTTAACATAACGAATGACTTCAGTGTTCAGACATCTGATCAATATGTGGAATATCAGGTGCACTATCAAACATAATTCCAAAATATTTAGCTGATAGGCTCACCGATAATATAAATTTTGTGCAAATAGAAACTGGTAGGTATAGGGGAGTCAATGAAGCAATTTAGGTCAGAATTTTTTTTACTGTGAACCGATTTGCATGAAATTTTGGAATTAGGCTCGTCTTACCCTTAACTTCAAAAGTGCAAATGATTTGAACTGCGGTACCACCCTGGGGATGGTTGCCACCCCTTCTCGGGGGTGAATTTTTTGTTCTTCAAAATAACCTCGGATATCGATAGAAGGCCTAATTTTAAGCAAAAAATCTTCTATAAAGTTTTTCAAAAAATCCAATACTTTTCAAGTTATTGGCAATTGAAAATTCGAAATTTTTTCACGTTTTTCATCGGTTTTTTGCAAATATCTCCAAAAATGTACGTTTTATCGAAAATTTTATTGAGAACAAAACTGTAGCAGGTAAGACAATGAACAATTTTTTTTTATAAAGTATTCTAAGTGCAATAATAAGCTAGATATTAAAGATCAAAGCCGTTTTTTACTTTGTCTGAAATTTAATCGATGTGGTCAATGCCATCTATGGGCGAGCAGATGCATTTTATGCATTCCAATACAAAAGGGTTTCATAGTGCTTGAAATAAGCTTTAAGATGAGCACTATTAAAAGTCTTTTGCACGTAAGATAAGTGAGCTGTATTGCAAATAAGGGGAGCATCTCAGGTTTTTGCTCTTAAATCAATAGGTTTCTTAAGTGCCATTTCCACCAAAATTAAAGTTAATTGTATTCCGCCTAAAATTAACTTTATTATGAAGAGTGATAGATAGTATCAGTTTGGCTGCTTCAGGACACATATTTTTTTTAAAACTCACGATTAAAAAAAAGCAAAATTTCAAATTAAAAAAAAAACACTTTTTTTCATAATATCTCAAAAATGACGACAGATACGTATAAAAGTGTCAAGATAAAAAATTTAGGTATTTTTCGGACAAACAATTTGGTTTTATTTTTTTTTCTGTGAAACAAAAAATTGACGGAGATATGATTGTTTAAAGAGCGCGTGGCAGCGCAATCACAGCCTCTCTTAAGCCCTTTAACCCTTCACCGTTTTGAAAAAAAGTGTTTTACTATATATTGCAATGAAGGATGCTTAGCTCTCTTTACAATGGTTTTTTATAAATTGTGATAGCATGAAAATTGAAGGAGTTATGGTCCAAAAACTTATCATATTTTTTTTCTACTAAGTAACTGTAAATTTCGGAGTGTTATTATTGCGAATTTTCATTTGCCAATAACTTGAAAAGTATTGGATTTTTTGAAAAACTTTATTGAAGATTTTTTGCTTAAAATTAGGCCTTCTATCGATATCCGAGGTTATTTTGAAGAAAAAAAAATTCACCTCCGAGAAGGGGTGGCAACCACCCCCAGGGTGGTACCGCAGTTCAAATCATTTTCACTTTTGAAGTTAAGGGTAAGATGGGCATAATTCCAAAATTTCATGCAAATCGGTTCACAGTAAAATAATTCTGAGGTCAGGCCGTATTTTTCGCTTCATTGACTCCCCTAGTAGTTAGGTTAGGTACAATGTCGCAATTATTTTGTTTGGTACTCTGCGATCTATAACGCCATAGTATATTATATACTCCTTGGCATCGTTTGGGTGTCACCCCCAAATGGGTGACACCCGGGGTGGTCCGCCCCCTCCGCTCCCCCACTTGCTACGCCACTGGTCGGCGTCTTGTTTCTCAATTTTTGTCATTTCTGTGTCCCTCAGTTATTCTTGGGCCAAACAGTCGACTACAGAGATCTATTCTGTGGTTATACAGCACCAATTTAAGATTCGCTAGCAAGAATTGAAGACCATATTCGTCCTCGTAGCCTCCTTAACTGAACTTAAGATTACCTGAAAAAGAACGAAGCTTTAAATACTATTAACTGATGTTGATGTACATTGCTTTTTGTGCACACAACCCTTCGATGGGGATGAAACGTATATAAATAGAAAAGTTGAGGAAAGAAACTGGTTTTATTATTCCCAAGTTCAGGTTTCAGTAAAAAGAAAATATTTCCTTGAATTGTTGATATTTCTCCATCGATTGAAACCCAAATGAATTCAAAATATTGTCTGAAATAATGATAATAAAATTTTTACATCCGCACAAAAATTCTACCCAGTCTCCGGACGATTGAAATCTAGTCTCCGGACAATCGATTGTTTTTCATTTCAAATCTATTAGAGGGATGATAAGTGGAAAATTTGTATTGTGGATACAAAAAAGCACTTTGGCCAAGGAAATTAAAAATTTAACCTTGGAGCTGTCCGGAGACTAGATTTTTGCTATATTTGGGACCAGTGCCCCGGACACTGAAAAAATCTTAAAAAAAAAAAAAATTTAATGTTTCTCTCTCTTCATTATATTTTCATTGAAACAAACTCCATTTGATTGCAAGATCGCAAAAAATCAATTGTTCGCAGTATATTTTTCCAAGGTCTGACACTATTTTGGTTCGCTTGGAGACTATTGCCGTTACCCTATATTTTTCTGTTTCAATGAAATTTTTAACTTTGTACCAATTTAGGTAATTATACAGCAGCCGTAAGACCCTTTCTTTAGACAAACAAAGAGTCTGTTCTCAAAAATAACAATTACCTCGAATGATTCCTTCTTTCTTTCATTAGCTCTACGAAACTAAACAAGCTGCTTACAACATCGAGTTATTTTGAGATTTCAATACTCTAGCTCCCAGATTTTCAAGAAAAAAAAACCACCTGCGCACCTAGTTAATACAAATAATGCAAAATATAATTGGAAAGATTTACCTAAACATAATTTGTGTTATGAATCTTCTAGAGAGTAGAGACTTCTATTTCACATCTTGCCAAATGCAATAATCATTAATCTTCTGAGAAAACTGGCAACTTTTGAACAAATATTTCTCGACTTCCCTACCAAAATACTTAAATATTTGCACATTAACATAAATTACAAAAATATAATAATAAATACAAAAAAACTGAACAAAATTTTTGCAAGGAAAAAGACGGACACAGTCAAAATTCAACTAATTATATTATGAACAACTAATTAAAGTCCTGTCTAATGCCTATATGGCTGTTATAATTGATTTAATTGCTTTTTTTCCCCTGCTGCTCGTTGTTGAGCAAATTGTTGCTTTTAATCATTTATTGATATAAATCTTTTATGATGAGTTTGCAAGCAAAGTCACTGTAAGGACCAAATTAAAATTAATTACCGTGTAGTTGTTTTTGGGTTTCAAGAAATAAATATGCATGTAATACTAAAAATAATTAGGTTTCGTGCAATATTGTTATAAATAAAAAATAAAACTTGAATCTAAAATGAAATTAAATAGCAGCCCATATTTCTTAGGTGCTTAATATGGAAATAAATACTAGAGGAGGTGTTACACAGAAATAGAGGTAATAAATCTATTAGAAAGGCACAAGTTTTGGCTTCATAATTTCATATTTCTTTTTCTAAAACTTGTTAAATACGTGCTTACCTACTGTCGTTTTTCTGTCAAAAATTATTGAAGCTACGAAACGTTAAAAGTAAGTAGGGGAAAAATGTTTTCTCTTTTTTAAATCAACAGTTTTCCTCATAAAACTTCCATGGAATCAAACATTAGGTCCGTTCCACACTCAGTTTGAAACTGCCGAATTTAGTAATATTTGGTTATATTTGGTCAGAGTCTGTTCCCAACTTCAAAAATTGTGTAGAAGAGAGCGCTCACGAGAGAGTAAAAAATTTCCCCACCCTGACAAATTTAGCCCAAAGAATTTCTTCCGGCAGAAATATGAGTTCTGTCAAATGAGAATTTGACGTACGTCAAACAGAAAAAAAAAAACAATCCAGTTTTGTAAATTTTTTCTTGAATTTAGTTTCTTGAATTTGTAAATTTTAGTGAGAGAATTTTCTCCCCACTTCTCAGAATTTAACAGATTTCCTAATTTAGTGCACAAAAAGTCTGGAACAGACCTATTATTTGAAATAAAGAAGTTAATCAAATTTTTCCTAAATCCTGTAATTTTTTTTCAATTTCAATTAATGTCGTATGGGAACAATTATATCAAATTTTTAAAGTTCGCAAATACGTATTTGCAAACGTTGGAAATAATCTTGACGAGTAACAAACTGAACAGCTCAGTATTTAGAAGAGTCATGAAAAGGTCAAATAACACTCCAAATTTGCGTTACCTGGTTGATGAATGAATGAATAGTAATAGAATATTCAAGAATTGCCCGGTCCGGACAAAGCGTTATGATTTTAAAAAATGGGGAAAGTTACGACGCAAATTTCACAAAATTTTGAGCTGAGAAAGTGCACGTAAAGTGTCAACCATTCGGAGAGTGGTCAAAAAATTTGAAGAAACTGGTTCAATTATGGATAGTAAAAATCCTCTGCGTCAGCGTACCGGTCGGTCTCTTGAAAACTTTTCTGCTGTAAACGAGAGTATTGCCGAAAACCCTAAAACAAAGGGCATTCGTTACAGGAGTATGATATCGAACTTCTTGTGGCCTCAACTGGACGGCATGAATCTGGACAACATGTGTTTTCAACAGGACAGCGCAACCTACCACACCGCGCATGAAACAATCGACTTATTGCAGTAAAGACTTCCATGAACACATTATCTCACGAAATTCTGATGTCAACTGGCCACCAAGATTGTGCGATTTAACGCCGTGCGAGATTTTTCTTTGGGGTTTTGTGAAATCTTGGTTTTATTTTATGTGAATAAGCCCGAAACAATTTCTGAGCTCAAATCGGAAATCTAACGTCATCGGTAAGATACAGCCACATCTCTGTGCAAAAGTCATGGAAAATTTCATGAAAAGAGTAATGGGCTGTCATCGGAGCCGGGGGATCATTTGCGGGATATTCGGATATTTTATTCCATATTTAATCGGAACATGTCTCCTTTACAATTACAATACAATAAAAATATCACAACTCTGTCACAAAATATTTGTCTTTATTTTAAAATGAAAAAGTGCACTCTTACTGAGACACCCATTATTAGTCTCCTAGAGCTTTTAATAGCGATCACTGAAAGCAATATTCCAAACAAATACCTACTACTCAACACAATACACAATGCGGTGTGAAATTTGGAGAAAGTTAGTCGGAACTCGAAAGTGTGAAGATGCACAATCATGTGTTTTTTTTTTCTGGAGTTCCCTATCTTCAAGTGGGCGACATTTACATCATCAGCTATTCCCAAAGAGCTCTTTTAGTCTATATATAGCTTAAAGTTGATCATCTATCCAACCTATTTGACCAAAATCTGATAGTATACAAATTTCTCAACCGACCTGGATCTGCTAGTCCTGTTCCACGGCGACAAGTGCTGGAAGTTAAATGTATGCTCGAGATTCTGGGAAAACCGCGAACTTTACGATCTCTTTGCCAATATGCGACACTTCGTCTCCCATTCAGCGTTGCCGCGAAGAAAGAAGAACAGCGGGCCATTTCGAAATATTTTGAGGGCCATTTGACTAAACAGCGGGCCAAATGTTTAAAATTAAAATCGATCATTAAAAAATTAAAATACATTTTTTAAAAATGGGTACCTACTTATTTTTAATATTAAATAATTCATTCAATTTCTTCAATAATTGTAACATAAAAATAAAATAAATAATAAAAAAAAGTCACTGATGTACCTCTACCTATCACATTTGTTTCATAATTCATTGAGATTGATATACTTAAGAAAAATAAATAAAATCAACTTAAAATAAAGCCATAATTTAAGGCATAATGAGTTATCACGTCTTATCTAAATTAATTTAATAAGATCACGGGCCAAATTGCCGCTCACGTGAACGAGTGAGTGAGTCTCATTCTCATCGGTGAACGAACGAACGAGTAGCCACATTGAGATGATGACACTCGTTAGGTCACGTATCGTTTGAGAATTGAAAATTGTAGTAGTTTTTATCGAGTCTCGATTATTTTGAAAGAATTTTGAGAGGTTTGACAAATAAAAAACAAAAAGTTGAGCCAAATAGCGAAGGCAGAAATTTTAATTTTTTTTTTAAATGAAAAAACACAATTTAACTGTTAACAGAAGAAGAGATTGGTGAAGCTTTGGAGAGGAAAATCTTGACCTTAAAAATAATAACAAATAACCCAAAGAAAAAATGTAAATTTGTTTTTAGAATGTTCCTCCCATCAGTAAACTGTTTCTGTGTCGAATGAAATTCAGTTCGATAACTGAGGATAGATTTGAAAATGTTTGTACTAGAAGCTCGTACAGAACTCGATAACGTAAGATGTAATGCCTAACTCACATAATTATTCAGGGGCCGAATCACCGCTTCAGCGAACGAGGGAGTGAGTCTCATCAGTGATCGAACGAACGAGTAACCACTTTGGGATGATGACATTCGATTGGTCACTTATCGTTTGGGATTTAAAAATTGTAGTCGTCTGTATTCTACTACATCGAGTCTCTGTTTATTTTGAACGAGCCTTGAGTGGTTTGACTGATAAAATTTGCATTTACATCTTTTCAAATAAATAACAAAACAGTGAAACGAAATGCATCAATTTTATTTATTCAACGATACCAAAGCCTCAAAGAAATGAGCTTCCCCTGCTGGCAATTTATTTTTTGCCAAATCGGGTTGTTTGGCCGTAAAATCGGCCATCATATATTTTTGCTGGCTATTCAATTTATTTTAGTTTGACCTTAACCAGTTTGGTTAAAATTTTCATAACAAATAAATCAAAGAATAATATTTACATATTATAATGACAGTTCCTCCTATCCCTTCTTTATGTTTCGAATAACATTCAGTTCGATAACTGAAGAAGGAATTTAAAATTATTGTACTAGACGCTCCAAAGATAACTCGATAACGTGAGAGGTTGTGCCAAATGCACACAATTCAGTCTTGTATTATTCGATCACTGATGTCTTGATTCGACCCTAGTAAAGTATTATTTGCCGTAGGGGCCGTAATTCGGCCCATGGTTTAGAAATAAAATTTCCACAGTTACTCAAGTTGCCCTGCATATAATCCTTAAAACTCATTATAGATTATAAAACTTCATACGATAGCCTATTTCGAAATGAAGGAATTCAGTAATATTTTAAATATGGTTATTTGTTTGGAGTGGAAACACATCGGTAGACTAATGATATAGGTAATTATATTTAATTTTGTAAAACGTTTCCGCTATTATTTAGCACTTCTTATATATGTCAAAACTTCAAAAACAAAGATTTAGGGCCATTTCAAACTGGCCCGGGCAAAGGGCCAAAATGTAAAACAGAGGGCCAAATGGCCCGATCGGGCACTTCGTGGCAACGCTGCTCCCATTGCCAAAGTTTGAGCTGAAGTTGAAGACAAAGCAACTGCGGATGTCAGAGGTCTTGATGTCGACGATAGTAGTCATTCTGCATAGATTGATTTCCAGAGAAGTTGAGTAGGTACTTGGGTGATAAACTTTTGGAAATAACAAATTTAAAATTTAAAAAAATTTATGTCAAAAATTCAGAATAATATTTAATTTTATATTAATTTGTTTCGTCCAAAAAAATATAGGAAATAGCTGTTTCTATACTACATACTTTACTCTATCAGTATTGTCTTATCTCACAATATGCGCAGAAATTAAAAAAGCTTGCGCACGTTATTTTTGAGCAAAAGAAAACCGCGAATTCATTTTTACTTTGCAAATACGAATATTTATTACACATTTTACATGTTTATTCAAGTCAAAACTCTAAATTTTTAAAAATCGAAACCAAGGCCAAAATAAAATCAAAGCTTTCAAAAACCGCGGTTTTTTTTTATTTATGTAGGGTAACTGCACCAGTCTCCGGTCAGGCCCAAGTGTCAGGACGATTTTGCCTTTATGGGGAATAAAAGAGAAACTAAACACAGAATTTGCAAAAAACGACAAAATACAGAATCAATAACATTTTCCACATATACATACGAAGTTTCAAACCGATCGAATGTATAACGGAAAAGTTATGGGTGATTTAAACAGAAGCCGCTGCTGTTCTGCTGTTTTCTTAGCAAAAAAAATAGTGGCAGACCTTGGAAAGAAATGCTGGGAATAGTTGATCTTGTGCGATCTTGTAATCAAATGGAGTTTTTCAAAGAAAATATAATGAACTTCCAGTAACTAAAGAAAAAATATTGAGTTTTGCATTTTTTAATCGATTTTTTTTTAAGTGTCCGGACACTGGAACAAAAAATAGCGTAAATCTAGTCTTATATATATATATATATTTTTTTTTTATTGAAGATTAATGCAAGCAACTTAAAAACAAGCCTTGCACGACATTAGATCGAAGAAATTAGGTGTCAGTCAAGCAGCAATCAAGTTTGACGAAGTAGGTTCAAAGTCGTCCGGAGACTCTGTTTTGATCGTCCGGAGACTGGTACCGATTTTGGTTTCTTTATATTTCGTCTAAAATAACAATAACTAGACAATATTTTTTAAATGAATTCGATGCCAAACAACCAGGAAAAAATTATCAATGCAGACAATGAATTGCTATGTACTCAACACTTAAGAGAAAAACGATATAGAGTTTTTAAGTGGAACTGTCCGGAAACTCCAATTAAGATCGTCCGGAGACAAGAACAATTGTCCATAGACTGCAAAAAATCGCCTTGTTTTAGAATTCATCCTATTAAATCAATGTTTAAACTTTAAAGTAACTTTCAATTCATTCGTACACCAAACTACTGAGAAATATCTAGTTTTTGCAAAATTTTAAGATTTGAATGAAACAGTAATAAAAATAAAGATATTTACATTGAAAGTCAAAAAGAAAGTTATATACAGGGTGTCCCAAAATTCAACGATAAGCCGGAACCAGGGGGTGGCCCTATTCATGACTGCATGGAAAAAAAATATAAAAAAAATCAAACGCCATTTTGTTTCAAGTTACAACAAAAAATGTAAATTCTCAAAATAAAAAAATCTCTCTTGACATGTTTTGCTACTGTGACCACAAATATTCATTAATTTTTGATTTTATATTTTTATCAGAATCTTAAAACATAAAGCATCCTTTCTTAGTTTCCAAAAATTCCAAATTTTTAGCGGTTTTTCCACGAAAATTAATCAAAAAAGTTTTTTCCATAAAATTTTAATTTTTTTTTTGTTTCACTCCACTTTCAGTCATCGTGGTTATAAAAAAATGTATGGACACTACCATGGCATCTTTTTTAAAAAATTGGCGCAGGTTATCAAGATTCTAAATTGGTATAACACTTTGGCTAAACTTGCCAGAAAAAGAAGTAATGCATACTTTTTCATAACAACAACCGATTTTCAAAAACTTTTTCTATTCAAATAAATAACTTCCCTATGAGTCTTCAGAATGAAGCACGTTTTATTTAGGCCCAAATATTTTCAGTTTGTTTATTTTAAATCGTCATAATGTTCATTTAATTAAAATACAAAAATTCTAAATAAGAAAAAATGCATAAGTGCCATTTATGCCCATTTTCTTGACTCTCCATTAAACTTTAGGTTAACTAATCTGCCATTAAATTTAATCAACTCATTTAAAGCTGCAATTAAAATTTGATTTTCTTCACGTTTAATCACTCAACTTAACAAGGCATTAATACTTAATCTCCAATTAAGAAATGCTTCCAGTATTCCAAAAAAAATATCCAATTTTTCCATTCTAATGTCAATAAATTATATTTATTTCAATTTCTGAGTTTCAAAAAAGATTCAAAAAGGAAAAAAATGGAGGAGCTTTTTTTTTATAATTAGCACAAACTCAAGGGGTTTTTTATGCCCTTATTATCCAGAGACACAGTGAGTGCTTTAGGAAGGAGGAAAGGGGTTGAAAAAGAGGTGCCGGTGTACATTGGTCTTAAATTCCTGGAAATTGCAATGATTTGGAAAGACACAGTGAGGAAGGGAGTTCCACATTCGCGTAGTACGGCTAAAGAACGATTCTCTATACTTGAGGGTACGACCGAAGTTGGGCTCGAGGGTAAACTGATGGGCATTCCTAGAGGCGCGAGTATTACGGGCGAATTGTTTAAGGGGAGGAATGCAACTGGCTATTTCACTAGAGCACTTTCCGTAAAAGTAACGATAAAACAGAAAGAGACACGAAACGTTACGACGGTGATCCAAGGAGGTGAATGAAATATCAAGTGCAACAATCTTACTTTCTCCAAAACGATGTAAATATTTGTTCCACTATTCGGTGAGATAGACCATCAAATCACCAGTGGACCTGTTGCTGCGAAAGCCGTACTGCCGGTCATTAAGAAGCTTTCGGTCTTCGAGATATTTCTTAAGCTGATAGTTTATCAGCGTTTCCATGACCTTAGAAAGAAGGGACGTAAGTGCAATCGGACAATAATTGGAGGGAGATTTGGGAATTGGCTGGACAAATGCTGTTTTCCAACTGCTCGGAACGAGCCCAGAAGAATAGGATAGGTGGAAAAGCTTACGCAAGGGTTTTGCCAGCGTGGAAGAACACCTCTTCAGAATAATAGCGGGGATACCATCCGGACCAGCGGATTTATGTATGTTGAGATCTTTTAGGACTCTCGCCACAGCACGAGGGCGGAAGGAGATTTGTCCCATGGAATCATTGACGCGCACTGGAGGAGTCATGACACTCTCTGGCAGCGAAGAGTTGGAGGCGAACTGCCTAGCAAAAAGGTTAGCTTTCTCGAGCAAGCTAACAACTGGATTGTCATTGTCAACGAGCGTGGGGACCGAGGTTTGTTCTAAAGATGTATTAATTATTATCTCCAAAATGTTTGCAACTGATTGTTTTGATATACGAAATCGATAAATAAAATCTTCATCATCCCATTTATTTAAATCAATACGCTCCTGCATTTAATGTTGACGCCTTTCCACAATTAGCTATTCATCATCGGAATCAGAAGACCAATTATACCAAATATGATCCATCATAACATAAGAGCCGTATTGTTGTTTTATAGTAATTAAAAAAAAAAAAACAGAAATTTCAGGAGCTCTACAAACATAACAGCAAAATGTCATAAAACAAACTAAAGTTCTGTGAAGAAATTGGATTCCAATGCTAATACTGACATCGAAGGCACTAATGGAACCCTTGAGGTAAATTAACTAATGATTCAGTTAACGTTAGTTGACAGGTCTTAAAAAGTAACATTAAAGCTAACTTGGAGTGAAGAAAACGAAATCTGGAAAAATTATGGAATTAATCAGCCATTAAACTTAATGGAGAGTCAAGAAAATGGGCATTAGGAGTACAAACATATTTTATTTATTTTTTACAGTAAATGTTTGAATTGTTTGCCACCTGCATCAATATACGATGTTGTTGAATTGTTTTCAGTTTCCGTGAATTGTCAATACTAGCTGCTCTTGGTCTTCTAGCACTTCTTCTTTCTAAACGCCCTTCCAAAAACTCTTGATGCACATTTATAAAAACCCGATATTCTGGATATCTTCCAACATTTTTGAACCTTTTTCGGTATATTCGAGTAGCAGAATTAGCATTGCACCGGCATTCTCCGTACACTATGTGCATGTTTACGTATCCGAGGGGGCATACGGCAATGGCATGATAAAAATGATGAAAGTTCAAGGATTTTTCAAAAACTAGTACACAATTTCGAAATAACACTTGAAATTAACACATTAATGGAATAAAAAAAACAGTGGAAACAGATCGTACTAAATTTTGAAGAAAGCACATCAGAAAACCAATTTTTTCCATAAAGTGAAGTGATTTCTCTGAACAAATTTTTTGTTTGAAAATCGGTTGTTGTTATGAAAAAGTATTCAATACTTCTTTTTCTGTCAAGTTTAGCCAAAGTGTTATACCATTTTAGAATCTTGATAACCTGCGCCAATTTTTTAAAAAAGATACCATGGTAGTGTCCATACATTTCTTTATAACCACGATGACTGAAAGTGGACTGAAACAAAAAAAAAATAAAATTTTATGGAAAAAACTTTTTTGATTAATTTTTGTGGAAAAAACCGCTAAAAATTTGGAATTTTTGGAAACTAAGAAAGGATGCCTTATGTTTTAAGATTCTGATAAAAATATAAAATCAAAAATTAATGAATATTTGTGGTCACAGTAGCAAAAAATGTCAAGAGACATTTTTTTATTTTGAGAATTTACATTTTTTGTTGTAACTTGAAACAAAATGGCGTTAGTTTTTTTTATATTTTTTTTCCATGCAGTCATGAATAGAGCCACCCCCTGGTTCCGGCTTATCGTTGAATTTTGGGACACCCTGTATATCCGGAGACTGGTACAGTTACCCTACCCCAAATTCAGTTATTAATCTATTTTATCTTGTGCACCTATTTTTATGTTCCATATTTTACATACAAAAAAAAGACCTAACCTTTATAGGTACGTTTTTAAAATAACAACCAATCCACCAACTTACTCTATTTTCGTTTTCAACTTAATTAAGATATCTTGCCACCGCTGCCAATGAAATTGACAAAAATAAAAATCATCAAAACAAATTACAACTGAAATCCATAAATGAACGGCGCACTGAACACAGAGCGCCTCGCTCCTCCAAAATCAGAAAAAAAAACACGAAATACTCAGCCGTCAGCCTTAATAAAACACCTGAGATAAATGTCCACCATCGATATTAAATAATATTTGACACTTCAACAACACCGTTAACAAGCATTTCGCCCAATTAAAAATAATTTCCATTCAAGCAATGCGCGCCTCCACCACACGTTCTTGTTCTTCTTTGTTGTTGTTGTTGCTGTTTCCATGGTATTGGTGTTGGTGGCAATAAAATGGTTTTGTGTGCGCGCCTTTAAATTGCATGCGAAGCATATCACTCGCGCTGCTGTCCGATACAAAAAAAAAAAACTTCATCCGTGCATCATTTTTTATCTCCTTTCGCCTTGTCGCACATTGCCTTCTTTTACAGACACTTTTTGACAGAAGATAAATACTGAAAACATTTATAAAGCTACATGCTATAAACCGTGGCATCACCCGCTGCAACAACTTAGGTAGGTATGAACATTAACTCTACACTCATCATACTCAACCAAACCCAAAACCAACTTGTGTGCGATTGTTGGGGCCGCCAGACCATCATCAGAATCAGCAAAGCGGGAAAGCCGATAATGGAAGAAACGTCATCGCCATTTTCGCCATACATCAGGGATGTTAAATTTGCGATTTATTGTTGATAATTATAATTGGTGATGTTTAAATATTTATAACATCATCAGTGAGTGAAAAATTTATGTCTCCTTAAGTTGATTGAGATGGGGCGGCATTTTGCTTTCAAGCCAACGAAAAATACATAGGTAATGGCGATGACGACGACGATGACGAAGTAAATAACGGATCAGCACTTGAAAATGATTAAATGTGGGTTTTGTTTAATAAATTAAATGAATATTGGATGATGGATTAAAAACCCATTTTTTGGTGAGCTCAGTTCATAATGCGCCAATTGTTTATTCCGTTCTTTCGAAAATTGAAAGTTAAAATAAAATGTCTGAGGCACTGTGTCAGACATTTTGTGTTCTCAATCTTTGAATGGATATTGGATATGACAAGCCTTGGCCCAAGCAACAAAATTTAAAATAATATCTATGCTGAACTCAAAAAAAGTGCTGCCAAACCATCAATTTTCTTAAGTTCTTAAACGCTTAATCGGAGAACCTTAGTGGTGATCCGAAGAAGAATTACCCTAGCGAACCGCTGCTGCTTCGGTTTGGCCAAACAACTGAGTTCAAAACTCCCCACTCGAAAGACAAAGTGTCTGCTATACAAAACTCTGATTTTACCAGCCCTACTCTACGAGCGCGACGCCGACTGCTGGACGATAAGTAAAATAGCGGAATTGATACTGGGCACTTTCGAAAGAAAAATTCTTCGGCGGATTTTCGGTCCCGTATGCGTCGATGGCGAATGGAGAAGAAGGTACAACCGAGATCTATATGAGCTGTACCAAAATGTGGATGTAGTCCAGAAGGCTAAGAAAAGACGACTACATTGGCTCGGCCACATCGAGCGAATGGACAACAACGCTCCAGCCAAGACAATCTTCTCATCCCAGCCCCCAGGGTCGAGACGAGAAGGCAGACGGAACCTACGGTACAAGGACCAAGTGACTGCGGATGCCAGAGCGCTTGGTTTCGGCGACTGGAGAGTGCATGCTTTTAACTGAGATAAACATTGACATTTTTAGAAAATATGGTTTATGGAAATATTCTAAAAACTGTCACATCGTTACGTTTTTAACGGAAATATTGTAGACCAGTTAAAGAAGCCTTTTGACAAATGTCAACTCACCAACAATTGAATTAAGCTTGGCAACTCTATCAACCATCAACGCTTAATAACTTCCACCACAAAATTAACTCGAAGAATCGAGATACCGCAAAAGTTTGCCATCTCTGGAATGGGCTGGGCTGGCAAAGAGGAATTTCTTCTACAGGAATTCATATTCACTGATGCGCCAGCAGGTAGTTACACCTACTTTCTGTCGCATCCTGTTGTATCTTGCGGTTTGTATATGAACGTGGCCCAGTTAATAAAAATAATGCAACAAAAAATGCATTTGTGTATAAAACCCAGGTAAAAGTAGTAGGCATAAGTTTTTTTTTTTTTTTGGATAGACGGGACGGACACTCACTCAATCGTTGTCGTTGTTCTCGTTGTCATCGTCGTCGTCGAGTTGTATCTTCGTCTTGTCATTCTTTAACGAATGTAGAGCTTCATCGTCGTCGTCAGTTGTTCTCGTTGTTGTAGTAGTAGGCCTTGGCGCAGTAGTAGCAACAGCAGCAGCAGAGTTGCGGTGGTGCGGCGTTGTCGTTTTAATGAAAGTCGGCGAAAGAACAAACCGCATCCAATTAAAAATAATGAACTTAATTAAAAGAGTGATATTATAGCCTGTCGTTTTAATTAATTAATAAATCTTTCAGACTTTGTCGTCGTAGTCGTTGTCGCCGTCATCATCATCAACGGCATCAGCATCATCATACCTACGCTTGGAGTTGGGCCTTGTGTTGGTTGAATCTCGTTGCTTCTGCTCTGACTCTGAATCTGGTGGTGTGGTTGTTATTGTTTCCATTTCGCTTCATAGGCCTAGATCGTTCGCACTGCGTTTCATAGTTGATTCGTCGATGTTTATCCAACTTATTGTTGTGCTTCATCCATCATAGGGTAGAGTTGGGTGGTAACTGATGTGTCCTACTCTTGATTATCTTCTTTTTTACCACTTCCATATCAACGTTTTTTTTTTTCTTTTCTTTGATTGGGATTTTTTTTTCGCAGAGCAAAATAAAATGCACACCGGATAATTATACACAATCACAGATCCATTCAGTCTCTTTTTCGCACTTGCTCTTGGTCCTCCTGATGGTCCTTTGATGAGTGTGGTGGTGGTCGTTGTACCTTTCCTACCCAGTTCGCAGTGAAGGTGGCAGTGGAATGGTGTGATGGTTCCCCATAATGATGATGGTGGTGGATCCTTTTCATCAACTCCATTCTCTACTCTCTCTATGCTCGTCATCTTATCTCTTTTAGATGTCGTCATCATCATCGTCGTGTCGTCGTCGCCGGGACCGGGTATCATAATCATCATTGTTCTGTTCCGTTTGTCGTTCTTGAGTTTTGAGTGTTGCCGTTGTTGCTGTAGTGCTATGTGTTGCTGTTGACATTGTCACCATTGTCGCATCGTGTAGGCATATAAATAATCAACAACAAGTAATTATTGTTATGCTCTGGCATGACACTGAGAAGTGTCATCGTAACTTAATACGAGCTGACAGTTGTGCTGTTATCCGTAGTTGTTGGGCTGATGATGGTCTTGGTGTGGTGGCATGCGGGCAGCCGACTCGAGCCGGTTGGTCGGCAGCGGCAGCGGCGGTGGTATCTTCTCACTCCATATATCTAGCGGTATGGTAAATTATAAAGAAAGACACTCCAAGGGGAGCCAGTTTCATTTTTCATTTTTATTTTGTCTTTTTTTTCACTTTATTGAAATATCCTCAGTTTCATTATAGAACTGATGATGGGGTTTTGTGTTTTTTATTCACATTCATTTATTAAATTTTTTTGTTTCCCTCCATTTTGATTTTATGTATTTCTGTGCGAAACTTGATACTAATTATGATTGACGTTTGGGGACTCATCATCCACCATCATTATAATTAACCGCAGTATGCAATCGGTTTTGCGCTTTCAATGTTTGTGTGTTGGAAAATTGTTGAGTCAAGTTCTTTGTACGTGTATTTGGATTGTGTATGTTTGAATTAATATAATATTATAAAGCATTTGTTAAATTTGACACAGGGGAATATGCACACTAAAGTTGTTTTATAGATTTTTCTTTTCAAAGTCAATTTATGATTAACAATGATTTTTTTTTTTATTAAATTGATTTATGTACAACGTACATAGTAGAGAACGGTACGTTAATGAACTTGTACTGTTTTTGCCTTGAGTAGGACCTTGACTTTTTGGTTTCCTGTCGTGCTGTTGTTTCTCTTTTCGCCAAAAAGGGTGGACCTCAACGATGACAACATCGTTTCTCTAACCTTACCAAAAGTCTGGTAATTCATCTGATTGTTTTGAAGACCCTAAAATTATAGCGGTTGATACTTTAAGAGTATTTGATACGAGTAGAATTTGATATTAGGTATGTAGTATATATGTCCCTTCGGTGTTCGGTCTTAACGAGTCTCTTGTGAAATTGTGACATATGAGAAATCGCCAAAAACGCTCCAAAATGCCGGGAAAGATCCGAAGAATGGTTATATCCCTCTCATCTGGTTATTATCTATGAATCATTATGCTTTTAAAGCTTGGGTGTAACTATAACTCCCACCCTTGGGCTAGTGCCCAGGTTCTTACTTAAGTTTCTTGGAATTCAATAACACCATTGTTTTATATCATGACTCACCCTTTTAACGCATTGGTAACGGACTTCACCCTATTAAAAAAGACTATTGGTTCCTCACCTTCAGTAATTTAACCGCTATAATCGCATCTCCAGAATAGGGTCGTACTGTAAAGTACCAGTGATTCGTTTTTTTAGCCTAATATGTGAGTGTGAAACGCCTTGCCTAGCTCTGTCTTTCCGTTTCATTCATTCCATCGTTTACCTATGACTCCTAACAGTATCCGAACCCTACTGAGCGTGTGCGCAATACTGTTGAATGCAAATAGAATTCTCTATGACTAATGACTACTGCGACTGCCAGAAAGAAGAATTAATTTTATTATGTAATATGAAATTAGCCTTCACTTCTTCGCAGCTGCCCGTGGCTTAGTGGTTTGGTGCGTGGGCTGCTAAGCAGAACGTCGGTCGTGGGTTCGAGTCCAACTCGCTCCCATAAACTTTTTATTTCATCTTTCACGGGTACTGCCTCTTGCGAAGAACTGACAAAACTTCCAAGAGTATATATCTGTCATGAAAAAGTGTTTCACAACTTAGCCGTTCGGAATCGATGTTAAATTGTAGGTCCCCTCAATTTTTCACACGCACCCAGAGAATTGTTGATGAGAGTAAGTCACTTGGAATGCCAAGAATGCGAACAAAAATTGACAGCTCCCAAAAGACTAGGCTTAGTGACTTTCACAACTCAAACATTCCTTTTTTTATTTTAAAATAATAAGCACGCACTCAAGGGGTTTCTATTCCCTTTTTATGCCAAAGCACAGTGCGGGCGTTAGGAAAAGTAGGATAGATGGAGAGGGTTAAGGATGAGGTGTCGGTTCACATTGGTTTTGAATTCTTGTACATTACAACGACTGGGGAACACAGAGTGTGGAAGAGCGTTCCACATTCGCGTAGTACGGCTAAAGAATGATTCCCTGAACATGACTGTACGTCCGAAGGAGGGCTCGAGGGTGAACTGATGGGCATTCCTAGAGGCGCGGGTATTACGGTTGAATATCTTAAGGGGAGGAATGCAGCTGGCTATTTCACTAGAGCATAAACCGTTGAAACAACGGTAAAAAAGGGTGAGGCATGAGACATTTCGTCGATGTTCAAGTGACGTAAATGTCTGAACGATGGTATGTTCACCAATCATCTTGAACGCTTTTATTTGTGAATACTGTCCAAAAGACTTAAGTACGTCGCTGGAGCACCAGCCCAAACGTGGGAGTTGTACTCAAGCTTTGGACGTATATAAGTTTTGTAGATGGTAGCCAGATCAGAAGGTGAAAAAATTTCTTACATCGTCTTAAAAAACCTAAACATCTTGCGGCATTTTTGGCGACATCGCGTATGTGATCGTTCCACAAGAGGTGGTCGGTGATGCACATACCGAGAATCTCGAGATGTTCGGTCTCGTTGATGCAAGTGCCACTCATGGACAGTGGCAAAGGGGGTATATCTCGCTTCAACGATACAAGACAGCATTGCGTTTTCGAAGCATTAAACTCTACTCGGTTTATTATTCCCCATTGTACAATGCTGTTTAAGTCGGAGTTTAATGAGCTTATCATATTTTGCCGTTGCAGTTCCACATCCGAAAGGGAGGGATGTGAGTCTGGGAACGAATATGAAAAGCTAAGGGTACTATCGTCAGCGAAACAATGAATTGGATTAGAAGTTACAGACAAGAGATCATTTATGAAAATGAGAAAGAGGATCGGAGACCAAACGGAGCCCTGGGGCACGCCAGCATTTATTTTGTGGGTTTCAGACTTGAACCCGTCCAATACAACTTGTATAGAATGGTTCGAAAGAAAATTTCTAATCCAACGAAGGTTTCAAGATTCTGAACGGCTACTTGAGGAGATTTTTTTTGGGAAAACTTTTGGACGGATCAATGTTTCGCACCGCGGCAGTAAACGTGAGGGATGAACAATATAATATATTTTCAGAAACGGGTTCGCATTCGAATTCGAACCCGAACATTTGGCGTAACAACCAACGCTATATCGTTTTAACAAACCACCTTGTAGCTGCTCAAATTCACTTAAATCTAATACAGAACACACCAATTAATAAATTATGGAAATGTTAATTGAAGTGTTGAAGTGTCAACATATGCCATTTTCGTTAAGCAATTTAATCAGGTTCGGTTACCTCTTTTTTGTTATTTAAATTTCAACCTTGAACTCCCCATTTTTTTAATTAGTTTTGCTTAAATCAACCAAAGAACCTTATCAATGAATTGTGCAAATGTTAACACATTCGCATTTATAAATTTGTTTACTTGCAATAAATTTCAACGCAAATTTTGTATCGCCTTATGACCCAATTATTCTTAAACTCATTCCAAACCCACTTCAAACTGAAGACAATAACCTTCTTTTATGACTTGTTTACAATCAAACACTTACTCCCTATCAGCGGTATATGAATCATGAGCGTTTCACACTTTTCTTGTAGTGTTTCTTTTATTTCGTGCCTTAAACTATGAGATGACACATTTTTATGTGCAAAATCTTAATTGCTGTTGAACAAGATTAAAATAATGTCCGTAGTTAATTCTGATTTTGTCATCTAACTTGACATGGTGTTAAAAATTCAGTTTAATCTAATCGAAGTGTCAATTAATTGCAAACTCTTTATGTGTTGTTATCGACATAAGTATCACGAATTGATTAGAAGGTTGTGGGAATGTCGTTGGCATGAATGGACACTTTGAGCCACATACTAGTCACTTAGGGTTGTCTGATATTGACAACGACGCACGTACACAACTCGTTATCAGTCGATAATCAGCTTGTATGTGTCGTTATAGACCCTTGTTGCGGTTCTACTTAAGTTTGATGACATTTTGGTTTGAAGGCATCATAACTAGACTGTCGACGTTAGATAATCATTAATGATTTTATACATCTGCTATGCTGAAAACTCATTTTGACAAAGTTTATTCAAATGAAGACTATTGAGTTAACCAATTGGTAGCAGATCCATAATGCAAAACATTTGTCCAACTGTATTTGTTTTGTTTGCGATTAAATGGTTGAGGTTGAGCAAATATTTGGCACCAAATTTGTAAGGTTTCAAAAACGGCTTCATCAATATTTGATCTAATAATTTTTAGATAATGGTTTTCGAGTCTGACGCAGGTTATAAGAAACAGAGAGATTACTTGTTGATTTAATTATGACTTTTGTCGATTAATGACGGTAGTAGAGAGCCTGCATTCGAGGTACTTGATTGTTTTTCCAAGAATATGAAGTACCTGTTTCCTCCTGCGTATTTTGGGCATTTAGATTAGAACTTTATTCCTTCGAAATCGTTTTCCTGTTTAAAATAAGCAGCACTCAACTTGTTGACAAAACGTAGCAAAAATTTTGCTGGTACTTTTCGTATAAAAAGAGCAAGCAAAAGGTGAGAATGCATCAGTATTTCTCAAGCATTTCAGTACTTATAAAGTTGGTACTAGGAAAATAAGTCTAAATCTCAGTAGAGTACTATAACATAATTGTAACGATAGTGTTACTTGGAAAAAGTAAAGTTTTTAGTAAGTATATAGGTACCTACTTCAGTACTGAAAATACACGTAACCGTAATTTTTAAACCGACGCACGTTGGGACCGGGCGTCCTCCAATGAGCTCTTTCATTTGAAGATGACGATCTATCTGATCAGCAATTATTTTGACTTTAACTTTAGTCGAAACGTTGATCGTTTTCAGCCTGCATTGCATGATGTTGAACATTTTTAAAGAATCGAAGTATGTCACGGCTTTGTTAAATTTTACCTTGACTGGCAATCACAGTCTTAGGTGGCTTAAAGCCTATAAAAATTAAATTTTCTTGCGCCTCTGAATATAATGATCAATTGAATAGTATGCCATCGGGCGGCGTTCGCCGCTTTATCACTGCAACACTTCGTTCCTTCGGTAAGCTGAATATTCAGTTATTCATTAAGTCGCACTTCTCATTGCTCCAGTCCAAAATGCCTGAGGAGGGGATCCAACTTTCCTCCATCAGACAATTCCTCTAGGTGAATTCATTTCACGTGGTACTCGAAAAGATCAACTTCTTCAATGCTACAATTTCTATGGGTTGTAGTCAATTGTGATAACTGATAAGTGTCATTCAAGCCCATGTTTTGTCTTATTAGCTCGATCATAGGATCTGGTTCCAAAAGCCGTCTAAACCAATTTGACGCTAAGTATGGTTAAACCTTAAGGCTTAAAACACACCAAATCAGACAAGACGTCTTTTTGTCTTTCGACAAAAAATCGCTCTTACGAGGCAACACACACCGAAAAAGACACGACACGATAAAAAGTCTTGTCCAGAGTATATCTAATAATGAGTAGGGAAACTCAGCATAATTTCCTTATCAGTTCACATTTATTCTCACACAGATAGTAGAAATAGATGGCAATAAGAAACTTAAAGGAAGGAAAGAGAAAAGACATACGCTCTTTTGCTTTTTTCTTTATTCTTTTTCTTTGTTCACAACTGATAACGATCATTGCTCATCGGTCATCGCCTTTGAAATTACACTACAATAATAAAAGCAACCCCCATACACAATCTCTGTTTGCGTTGCCAATATTGACGAAATCGCATCATATGTTGCGTTGAAAAACATATAGCAGTTATAAAGAATCCATTCTGGCAACGCATGATATTATGTTGGAAGGAAAGAAAAAATGTTTCATTGCTCATCGCCTTTGAAAGTCTGTGAGAGAAAAAAGGAAAGATGCAAGGGATGAACGCATAGTCGAAACTTCTTGCACATACAGTTTTACATAAGGAATTGATTTGACTGTTTTCACTCATGGCATTGTTGTTAGGTTTTTAATTGCAAATTTGTGATTGTAATAGTGACTACCACTTTTGCAAAAGAGTTTCCCTACTCATTGTTAGATATACTCTGGTCTTGTCCGCTCGTCGGTTGCAATAAATACATGGGGTTGTATAGGAGAAAAACACACCAAAGAAGACAAAAAGTCCGGGACAAAATGTCAACGCTTAAAAGTACACACCGTGTCTTATGTTACTTCACATACCAAAGTGAACAAGCAAACAAACAGAAATCAGCTGTATATGTTGTATAGGAGCAACACACACCGAAGTGGACAAAGACAAGACATTTTGTCTTTGTCTTCCTCGGTTTGGGTTAGAATCCGACACGATTTTTAGTCTTAAGACAAAAAGACGTCTTGTTTGATTTAGTGTTTTCTTAGCCTAAGTTCAAATATGAAACATCATGACATTTTGAACCAACTGAAAGCATAACATTTTTTAGACTTGAAATGTTGAATGCATAAAAGCCAATTTACACTTTTCCCAAACCTCATCTCCTATTCCTTTCCATTTTGCAATTAAAACCACTTTGCGACAAAAATAATTAAAAAATAAACTTTTGACATTAATTGATCACACTTCACCTCTGCTAACGAAAATTATAGAAAGACAAAACCACTTTTCTCACAAGTCTTAACCTAAACCCCAAAACTTTCCCCAGGATCTTCACACACACACACATTCTCTCTCACCCAAACAAGTTTACACCATCCTCATAATTAATAATTGATAACATACCTAATTGACAACTCATAAATTAATTAACAGAAAAAAAAGACAACTAAATCGCTTTATAATCTTATTATATTCAATAAAACCGAACCCCATTTTTTTCAATATTATAGTAAAATATACACCCAATTAACAATAATTCTTATCTCTCCATGTTGTTGTTCACTTTGTCTTATTTTTCCCCTCTTTTTAATTAATTTCAGATAGCACAGCACTAATACCAATAATAATCGTCATCATCAACATCGTTGTGTCGTCATATTATAGTCGACGTCGTCTTCGTCATCATCATCAAACATAATTATCGGAAACATAGCGACATCGACCGCAGGCATAAGAGTAGATAAATAAATATCACAAAAAAAAAATACTAAACAGATACTCAGAGATACATTCAAGCACTGCACATCCATGAGAGTTTTATTAACTCACAAATCTGGTTTAGTTGCTGTTTTGTGTCGTTTTAGTCGTTTTATGTCGTCTCACTCGTCCCCCGCGTGTGCTGCCTCTTCTCCATCAACATAAGATAAGAACAAAGTGAGACCAACAAATGAGAATACAAATAAAAGAGGTACAATAACAACAATAAATACAACTACGCGCGCCAGACCTAGCAACATCCTTCGGATGCATACATACTAGTGTTGTTGTAGTATATATCTATCTATACAACATCTTCTCTTAACAGCGAACAACAGATTATTATATACCTTCCTGTATAACTTGAAGTACCTACTACCTCTCAACCACAACTTTCCAAGGAGAAATCTCAGAACATACATATACAAAGATACACCTCCTCGCAACTCGCTCTTTAGATACAAAGCTGGTGCAACCTGTTGGATCAGCACGAAATACTAAGAAAAACACAAACAAAAAAAGGTTGAGTGAAACAAAAAAAAAAACATTACAAAAATATCGCCGGTGTGCCACGAAGGAGCTGCACAAAACAAATTGCCCACAAAAGATAAAAATAAAAAAGTATAATTTCTGCAAAAAAAAAAAAATATACATCGATAGACAAAAAAATACTGTCAACCCCCAAAGAAGAAAATTAAAAGCACTTGTCTTTCACGAACAAGAACAAAAAAAAAAAGTTTCGCGGCACATACACAAAATTGAAATTTTGTGTGAAAAACTTCCCTCCGAAACAAGAATTTATTCGAAATAAAAAAAAAAACATAACAATAGTAATTACAATAAACGCGACCTTACAAATCGCATGACAGACTCATATTCATCGTCAGATCTAGAATCGTCTGATTTTTTGCCTTATAATAAAAACGTCAAACTGGCGGCTACCGTAGCAATGAATACCCCTTACCATCCGTATTCGGATATAACGCCACCACATCATCCGCCAAGTCCGGATAACAATAATTATCCGCCGATGCCTGGCGGATATCACAATGGACATAGTGGCGGCGGAGGCGGAGGTGGAGGTGGGGGCGGTGGAAATGGTGGACATACACCACATCTGACGCCAATGGATGATGTGTCGCCAGACTTTCACCACCACCATCATCATCATCAGCACCATCACCAGCAGATCACCAACAACAATAATCCGATAAAACAGTGTGCCGGTTGTGGGGGTAAGTTCTTATTCTAATTCTATAGAGTTATTTTGGGAGGTTTTTTTTTAAACAATTTTGACTGTTGATTTTCAAGGGAAGCAATGGAAGGGAGATTAAGTACCTAGTTACAATTAGCCAGATTTATATAAGATTCTGTTCTACCAAGAATAATAATTCATGTGGATTGTTTTTGATCGAAACAGAGTTGTTTTCGACGATATTTCTTCTTATTCGAACTCTATAAAAATATTGAATTGCTTACAAAGAACGATTTCATTCTCAAGTAAGTTGTTATACTAATAGAGTGTGCTAATTTGATAATGTCTAAAAAGACATTATTTGATGAAAACTCGAGATGGATTGGTTTTATTGCCATTTCATACAGTATCTATAATAAATTGAAACATCCATCTAACAATGACATTTTTCTTCAAAAATTTTAGTGCAAATAAATTTTGAATTACTGAATTTCTTGTCAACATCTCCATCGTACTATCACATACCATACTATTGGTATTTTTTATTGTTTACTTAAATCTACGTTTCTATCAAGTTAATTCTTTCTTTGATCCACGGTTCATAGTTTAACCTGGATTGTACAACGTAGGGTCCCGGTTTTATATTTTTAACTTATAAAAGGCTTATTTATTTTATTGTACATATATCGATACTTAAATAACTACATACAAGGTAGCTGCCCGTGGCTTAGTGGTTAGGTGCGTTGTTCTCAACCTTGCCGTTCGAAATCGGCGTTAAATTGTAGGGCCTGTAGATTCTTCACACGCACTCAGAGAATTGTTGATGAGAGTAAGCCACTTACGCCTTGGCTCTTCAAGAGCTGTCGCGCCACTCTACTTTATTTATACAAGGCTTCACGGAAACGACAAAATGAAGAGAAGCAGAAAAAAAGTTACAACCTGGAGCTAATAAGTCTGTTAAATGTGTATTATTTTTGTGTTATAAATAACTACCCAGCCGCGGGTCGTTGTACCCGCTCTAAAGAAAAGGCTGATAGTAAGTTAATGGTTGGGTGTGCAGTTTTACCGTCTCTTAACAAAGTTGCCAAAAGATTATCTTCTTTTTTTATCAAATTTGCGAGAAATATTGTCCCAGGTGAACGAAAATTAGCTAAACTTAAATCCAAGGAGTATTATACATAGTTTATTTTCTAATTGCAATAAACCGTCATTGTAAATTTCATTATTATCAGAAATGCAATTTATCAAATGAATTCTACACATGCAAAAAGACCTTCGGTAAACGTTGGGGCATGCGACCGCAGGTCATCCAATGGATGTACACAGCGATTGTCAGACCCATTCTTACCTATGGCTCTGTTGTATGGTGGAAGGCGGTGGAAAAATCAAGCTATCTCAAGATCCTGAATAAGGTACAGAGACTAGCCTGTATAGGAATAACAGGGGCTCAAAGATCCACGCCACAGGCTGGGTTGGAAATGATCTTGGACCTCCCGGCTCTGGATGAGTTCATAAGATGCACGGCAGCCAAAACTGCAATTCGTTTAAAAGAACTGAGTTTTTGGAGGCACAGCACTTATGGACACGGGTCAATCTTACAAAGATATGGCACGATTCCAGGACTGATGGAGACCACCGATTACATTCCCCCTTTACTAGATTTCGATAGGAAATTTTCTATTTTTATACCAGAAAGACAGGGTTGGGATCCTAATTCACTTATAAGTAAACAGGGTATCCCTTTCTACACTGACGGTTCAAAAATGGAATCAGGAACAGGTGCTGGAGTGTTTTGCCAATCTCTCAACATCAGAGCATCGTATAAACTCCCAGCTGACTGTAGTGTCTTTCAGGCCGAGATCTTTGCCATTGAAAAAGCAGCTGAATTGGCACATCACGAAAAGCTAAGCTCTTCGGAGATCACTTTTTTCGTGGACAGCCAGGCTGCTATCAAAGCCTTAGCCAGTGAGACCATAAGATCAAAAGCAGTTTTAAACTGTAGGAAGGAATTAAATAAAATCTGCCACACTAACCAGGTAAAGCTCTGCTGGGTTCCTGGACATAGCAATATAGAAGGGAACGAAATAGTAGATGAACTAGCCAGGAAAGGGTCAGAAGCAGACACAAGTAGTAGCGACCATTCAATTAGGGGACCACTCGTCCCAATTGTGGTACTCAAGAGGAAGATAGACCTTAAACTAAAAGAGCAAATCAATAACTCCTGGAAATCCAGGGACGATTGCGTAATCTCTAGAAGTTTATGGCCTAACACAAATGAAAAAGAAACTCGGTATATTCTATCGCTGAGTAAAAAGAACATTAAAATCTTGATAGGTGTACTAACGGGTCATTGCGCCATTGGCACAATGGCCAACAAGATAGGGACATTTGCACCCGATTTCTGTAGGAGCTGTCAGGATGAGGAGGAAATAGAAACCATTAAACACCTGCTCTGTGACTGTCCGAACCTCCAAACTAGCCGCCTCCGACATTTCGGAAACAGGTTTGTTGGAGAACTGGATGATCTAGCACAGGTCTCAATGGCAAAGATGAAGAAATTTATAGATAGCACAGGTTGGTTCGTTAACGAGACAGTCTACGTTAATCGACCCTGAGAAGCATCGATGCTTACTTTTATTTCTTTATAGGGGATCACAATGGACCAATAGGCCCCCGTGTACGCAACAGCTCACGCTGTGCACACCCCTCATAACCTAACCTAACCTAACCTATCAAATGAAAGGAAAATCAAATGCAAATCCTTCAATGTGCGATTTAAGGCTTCAACTGACTTTTTGTACGCCATTGTGCTCTCATCCCACTCATTAATCTGACACTATTGCAAAACTTTGTCCATTGCCGACGTTTTTGAAATATCACACTAACCTGCATATTAAAAGGCAATTTAAACCACAATGCGCTGTACGGCCACCATCTAATAAAGTTTCAGCAATTTCAGAACAAGTGAGAGCCCTATTTTATTTTCAGATCGTATAGATGCTAAATATAATATACATATGTATAATGATAGCAAACATGTTTTCCCCGTACCACTGGGTACATTAAAAATACAAACCACCACTCTGATTGATCACATTTTGATAATGGTGTCATAAGCATACTCTTGTTGATCGTTAAACTTTTTTTAAGTGGGCAAACCTCCAGCCAAATCACGTGTTGGTAGAACATCCGACCTTCTACGAACTAAATATTGTCAATCAAAAACGCAGCACAATTCGAATTGGTTGCTCCAAATCGTGCAGCGCAAGATACTCTTGATCAGGAAATACTACGCGACATACAATTGCATTAGTTGGTGGTGAGATGAAAAAAAAATGATTATTTTCCGATTTCTATTCCACTTTCCACAACAACGATCCTTTCCTCAGACCGCTTATAAGACTGTGCGCCTCTGAGGGCATTAAAGAGGATCTCATTGTTTTTAAAACACTTGAAAATGCGATAAGCCCAATCAAATGCAGGACTTCTCTCAAAATTCTTATCAACGCATTTTCCAAGTTTTCTCGCGGAAATTGTCTTTAAGAGCGAACATCATGCGATCAACTGAAAAACCATCTGTACCCCTCCAAATTCAACACCATGCAAAATACACAACACAGGTTCGAATACTTCCTTGGGGTTACTTATATATCTCATATCTGTGTTTAAAACAAGTGTAAATCCAATGTAAGAACAACCGTACCGCTCTATTCGCTCTAAAAATGTTATATGTTCGAAAAGTACATAATATGTATGTACATATTATGTATACCTATGTATCTGAAAAAGTTCTAGAAGTTATCTAAATAAAATCTTATACTTTTATAATCAAAAAATAATATATTTTTTTTATTTAAGTAAATTATGAAATCGTTGGGATCAATCCCAAGCATTGATCCTTCGAGCCGGATATTTAAAACCCAAAATCCGAGTTTTAAATTAACATTAATCAATTAAATAATTTAAAATTGCATACTTTATTTACATTATATACATGTATAAAAATTAGAGTAAGTGCTTTACGTCATAATTAAAGCACAAAACTCTAGACGATAAATCTGCCTACATCAGAGAGGAAAAAAAAGAACCATCATTACAAATCTAAACAGGCACCACCATTTTATCAATAGATCAAATTTTCATCTACCTAGCATCATCGTTACCTACTATCACCTAACTTTCATCATCCTTATCGACCATCATATGTACGTTTTCTAACCTTCATCTTAATCTAAATCATCATCATTGATTGATCAATCAATAAATTAAAACATCAAGATCAATTTGAATAGGTAATCACCTGAAAGCGAACATCGTTATCATCAAACATCTGGCCTTTTGCATTATTTCTATTGCATTTATGGATTTGAAAATATTTTTCAAGTCTTTCCACAAACAAATTAGACTAAAATGTGGGTGTTCCTAGTTAATAATGCGTAGCTACTCACCAATGCAACGAATTGTATGTAACTATTTCGTTCCTAATGTGAAAAAATTTACTTTTTTAAAGTTTCGAATTGAAAATATTAAAAACTTGTATTAATAGCTGCGTTTTATTATCACAATGATCCAGATCAGATCATTGATTTATATGTGAAACAACAAAAAATCGAAATCCTACTTTTTACTTGGATCAATTTTTGTGATCCAAATATTAGTTCTTCTTCCGCACACAAGTTGAAATGTTGGCGTATATTTTCAATAAAAACGGTGCTGCCACTTTCACTCATTTATTATCCGGGAATGAGATATTTTTCAATTACATAGCAAAATGATTTTTCACTTAAAAAACAACAGAATTATCGTTCAACAAAATTGTCGTAGGGCAACTCCGATGTAATTGACAGAATGAATAAATTTCAAACTCCTACCAAACGTGACGTAATAAGTAAATTGTGATCCAAAGCTGTTTTATTATCATGATCTGATCCGGATCAGATCATGGTGATAATAAAACGCGGCTAATATAGTTTAATTCACCTTATTTTGACGTCATTTGAGTCGATACACGTTTGTTTTAATTTAATTTATAAAAAACACTACTACAACGAAATAAACAAACACGTAACTAACCTGAATGCAAAATAAGGTGTAAATAAACTATATTAATACAATTTATAGGACTTCATGCCGTTCAACGTCGAACCGTTATTAAAAACTTATTTTTTAACATTTGGACCGTTTGTGATTTAAAAAGTATAAGTATTGTTTTTCCTTAACCTTCTGCCCGTATTCCTCTTAAGTTTGGGAAGAAAGTAAGAAAATCGGTCAAGCGGTTTGGCAGGTTAGCGAACAAACACAAAAATTAGCTGTTCTTATATGTATATAGATATTTAATATACATATTACAGGCGTTTTTCTTTTTTAGCTCTGAGCAGGGTACGGAGCTGTCAAAAAAAAAACCGTATTTCTTTTTTAAGCTCAGACATATCTGAGCGCTCAACTTTTGTTTATTTTTTCGATCAGACCGTGGTCAGAGCGCGATCTATGAGCTCGGTTAAGTTTGATGGAGTAATAAGTTACGCGCGGCCAACTTCATTTATTTTGTTCATATCATGAGTGAGATGACGCGAAAAAAAAAATTAAAACGGTGGAAATGGCGGGCGAAGCAAGTTGTTCTCCGAATGAAGGTAAATAAAAAATTATTTTTAGAAAATATAAATATTTATGTTGCTGTTCCTCAATTAAATAAATCTCTCGACACAGGATATCTAAGACATCTGGATTTACCCGAAAATGTTTCTTGAAGGTTTTGTCTGAAAATCTCGGCACGACTTCTTCAGCATTATTTTGATTTTTCACAATCCTTCTCGAAAAACTTTCTTCCACATCATCTTCGTCATCGTAATCAAAAAATAAATTAAATGCTTCCCTCAAATTTAAAGGTTTTTCTATTTTTCGTATAATTTAAAAAAATTTAACTGAAAGCATATTACAAATTTTTGTCATTTTTTTTTATGTGTGACAGTTCCGTGCTCAGGATTGTTTCTTTATTAACTCGGAAAGGTCTGAGCTTACTCTGCTCAGACCGAGCTCGATGGGCTCAGGCTCTACTCCGCACTCTGCTTAGAGCTAAAAAAGAAAAACGCCATATGTATGCATAGATATATTTTTTATTATTTTTTGGTCGATTTACTTTTTCCCTTTACCGTTTCACATAAAATGTGTAACCGAAAAAAAGGTTTTTCTTTTATTTGTTCAAAGCCTTAAGCATCAATTAAAGAAATAATATGTAATGCCAAATAATTCGTATATAATAGATTCTGGCGATACTTGTATTAACTTTGAATACACGTGCATTATCAGTATCACACACTCTAAACCCTGGGTCACACTTTACAATCTTGATCCAAGTATGTAAATTATTCAAAAGCTCGTTGACTCATCACATCACTAAAAGATCAAGCAATTTGACCATATCAGCTAAAAGTGTAGCTTATAGCGATAATCAATAAAAATATAAACTGATCGTCAGCTCAAAATTAGGTGAAACTTTTCAATATTATTAGTCGTCGTAAGTAGGTACCTAATTTTTCAGCTAGATTAATTCCGTACAACTTATCACATTCAGTAATGAAGAACGAAATTAAAATCGTATTTTTATAGGTAAACACAAGCCCCAATTATTTCTTTTAAAGACTCGCTTACGAATTCCTGCCAACTATCAAACCAGACAATGGGTTTCCTGTATTGTTCAAAATAATGTACCTTCAAAGAAATCGCTAGACCATCTATCATGAAAACCCTAGTCTTAATCACTATCACAAAATAAAACGGAAATAGTGACTCCTAAACAAAAGAATTCTCTGTCAATCAATTGAATGAGGTCTATAACATGAAATCACTATAACACTCGTGTTTAACTCGGATTAGCGTCAGCACACAAAAATTATATTAAATCAGCCACAAATCATACCTACCTACTTGAAGATAAAAGTACTTAGTTATCAAGAACACAATTTTACTTAAAAATTAAAAAAAAGGTCTTGAACGAACAATGAAATTTTCGAAGTAAAAAAAAAAACATCCCCCTATCGAAAAAAAAACATCTTTTTTACAATCGCACACCTGGTGGAGGGTTCAGCCAGCCGATTGTAATGATGGTAGTTTCATTAAAGACTTTGCTCTCCTTACCTGTGCCAGTTTATGTTTCACGTACCTCTACCTAACCTACCTAGCTAACCTTCCCGCGATCAATTTATTTCTTCTTTTCTTCCTTTTTATATGAAAGCAGAAGCCCAAGCCACACATCGTGCGATCGAGTCATCAAAATACTCAACTCAACTCGCAGCAACAGCGTGACACACAGAAAACAGAATTGTGTACATTTTATAAGTATACATACACACAACACACGAGATACGATGGCAGCGACGACGACGACGAACGACACAAGCAGAAGCAGTGGTTGAAAAATTTTAATGGAAAAGTAGAAGCAAAGTAAAACGATCACTTTTTGCTGTTCGTTTTCCTATAATTCACATTTTGTTATAGTAGAAAAAATGTTAAGAGATCGAATGTGTGTGGAGGAAGTTAGCTTTGCGCAGAGGCGATATCGTAACCAATGAGGTTCTACCGAGGTGCGATTATTGCTAGTTGAAAACTTTAACCAATACCCCGCCATGAGGACGTGAAATACCGTCCGCTACGGCAATTTTTGCAAGCCCGAGAGGGCTAATAAAGAACTTCACTTTTAGATTATTATTTTATTTATTAGGGAAATAGTAGCGAGCTTGCTTGCTGAGTGCTGTGCTGTTGCTGACCCTTTCCATCCACAAAGTATTTTCATATCAGTAACTAAATGGTTGGGTGATTGGTGATAGTGATAAATCTCAATTATAATTGATGTTCTCATTTTTATTTTAAAAATCAATGAATTGCGTTTGGAGGTCGAATAGCTATCATATCAGGTTAGCATTTGTAGATATGGAAATGTGGGGAAGCGGGCGGAAGCTTATATCCGATGCTATTTGATTTTGTGTCAAATAAAATTATTATTCTCGCTCGTGGCGAGTGGGTGGAAATTATTAACAGTATAAAGAGGAAAGTAAAGATGTGTTAATGTCAATGATAGTGGTACCGTTAAGGTAATGCGAACTTATAAATTAGAAGTTACGTTTTAAATTGGGCATGAGATTTAAGAAACATGAAGAATAGTAATCTAATACCAAAAAATAGAAAGAAGTGCGATTGCACAACTCATTTTTCATGAAATAAAAGGTTACAATTAACTCAACCTTCAAGATAAGAGCTTCAGTTTTGCACTAGACTAGAGTATTTTATTACCTCAATCAAACTCCGCTCTAAGGTTTTTTTTTTTTGCTAAAGACAAACAAGGTTATTTAAAAGTGGGGGCGAACGCAGAAAAAAATTTCGGGAGGGAGGGGTGGGGGGTTAAAAATTATTATAATATAAGTAAAGTAATGTGATGGCAGTTGGTAGTCAGCCCTTTAACTTAAATTTTCCAACACTTTAAAAAAGTACGTCTTCGTAACTTTTTTTGAAATTTGTGAACTTTTTTTTTTGTAATCGATTTTCCACTCCTTTAAATGCGCCCACAGGCTGTGTAATATGTGTTGCATTGGGTAAAAGAGCGTTCAAGATGATTCCGTGAATACGCAGAAGTCACTTGATTCCATTGGAAGGAGGGATTTGTGGCCATCGACTTAAAGCAGTCCTGAGCTTTTTATATTACTTTCCATAATCCGTTCGTTGAAACTATAGGTAGGTATTAGAAAAGCGGATTGTATCCAACTACTTTCAGATCTGCCTAAGAGGTAAGACCCATTTATCCGGCACACTTTTTCAACAGTTTGATGAGGGAGCACATAGGGAAACACAAGCAAAGGTGTCGTCCCTGAAGTGAAAAAGTACAGTGATCGCCTCATATTCGTTTCCATGTTGTACAGTATAAAGATTTTTCCAACCTCTTGGCGACTCCTGGTTTTAGAGATAGGCTGAATGATGTTTCATCTCCATTAAGAATCTTGAGGGGTCTTCTAAAATACCGGCTGCGTCAATCTCTTCTAAATACACTCATACGTCCCAATCAATCGTCCTCTGCTGTTCCCTTTGTAGGCTATCTTTGAAAGCAGTCCTACGTTTGTCCTCACGATGGACGTTTGTCACCAAGAGGTCAGTGAGGTCTGAGGAGAGCCACACTTGGCAAGGTATATGAGTCACTTAACAAGCTTGTGTTCTTCGGCCAAACTAAAGACAGTTTTCGGTCCCATTTTGTTTTTGCTTCTCTTCAATTCTACCATGGATACGATCTTGTAGTCTACCTCGAGGGACCCCCCGTATGCATCTCAGATCGGCTAATTGTGCTGTTATTTTTACTCATACGTTCGAGGTACTTGTGGAATTCGCGTTTTACTTTTTGTTCGGAACTAACCGTTTTCAGAGTGCTAGGAGTTAAGATATTTTTCTTGAAACTAAGCTTTTATTATTATTTGCCTACACTACCTATTTGTGTTGTTAAAGAAACAAATCTTTTGCTAATCTACTAATCATAAAAGGCTGACATAAAAGTACTGACTACTGAAAATACATTTAAAAAAAACCTTTTTTTTGCGCCAATCAAGAGTGAATACAATTTCCATTAAAACTGCATTTTCAGGTAAAAAAATTAAGAAATAGAAGTTTTCAACCTTGTAAGGCAACGACGCAACATGCTCGTTTGCATTATTCCCTACACGGCGAATACAAAATTGGCGAACATCATTTCGTGTGTGAGGATGTGTCAAAAAGAGAAGCTAAGTCTTTGCGCTAATGGTGCTTGCGACTATCTCTCTTACATCTGAACAACGAAACCTACGAAAATGAGAAAATCGAAAATGTTTGACAACAGCGAACCATCTACGAATTTAACGCGAGCACTAGCATGTTCCTCGTTTAGGGCACAGATGAGTTAAAAGGGAGATGGGAAAGGCATGGTGGCACACATTGAAAAGAACAACAAATAAAAAATATAGAAAAATATAGAAAAAAAAAGAAATAAAAAGAAAAAGTTAAAAAAAAAACAGTGAAATGAAAAAAAAGAAGTTAGATTTGCTGCTGTGGCTGTTCTAGTTTGTAAGTAGTTGTTAGGTAGAATAGGTAGTTTTAGTTAATTTTAAGTTTTATGTTTAAGGACCTAATTTTAAGTAGCAAGTAAGAAAACATAAAAATGATAAAGTGATGTTAGTTTTTTAAAATTTTCTAACAAATTTAAAATACAAAAAGAAAAAAAAAATAGTTCATAAGCCGAAAGGCATTAATTGTAAGATACCATGAATTGTTTAGAGCGCCCGTTTGGGGCCAGTAAGTAAATATAAGATGTTAGATCATAAGCTAGTTTGAATTCTATTGTCTAGTATTAAGTAGTTATAAGAAAAATGAATAAAAATGAATTAAAAAAAAAAGGAGATGGGAAACCAAGCTGTCAAAATGACAATGTCTACAAGCTGCGGTCAAAGTTTACTGCAAGAGTATGCGTGTTTTTACCAATACTATCTCAGTAAACTTTGACACCTGTTTTTTGTTGCTGTTTTTTCTCATTTATTCACATACACGAGTAACAGTAAAATAAAATTTGCGGTATCCGGAGGGTAAAACGTAAGTCAGTTTCCGATCTCCTTTTGTCTCTGGTTTAGGGCTTCCTAATTTGATTTGGTGTGGCTATGATGAAGGTTTTTCTTTTTATTTTCGTAGATTTTGTTCGCAACCCCCGTTAGATTCGAAACCCTCAAAACCCCTACCTGCGTTCGCCCCTGTTTAAAAGCAATTCTATTTAACAATTTAACTGTTTTTAAGCGTCCGCGTTGGTAAAAAAAAAATGGTTTGACCCTATTTAAAAATAAATTTATGAAATTCGCTTCTTCTTTTTTTGTTTACGAATGAAAGCTTCAAGCACAATATAAGCGAATCCTCTCTTCTTAATCAAAAAGATTGTTAAGAGATAACTCTACTTAATTTATAATAAATGTGAATTTAAGTTTCTTTGTTACACCATCACTCAAAAACTACTAACCCGATTATGGCATGAAACTTTGTTCATTTATTCTTGGTGGTATTGGAAGTAGCATATTATGATATCATTTTATGCCGAAAAAATGTACGGTTCCCGCGAGATAAATTGGGTTTAATTTTACATAGATTGAATTGACACGACTTTGTGCTTAAATAGTGGTAGTTTAGACGGCTTAAATGCGGGCTAAGCCGCGGGTAAAAGCTAGTAGGTAGATAATAAATCTTCTTAGTTTAAAATTAAGCTATTCTTATTTTTGTATCATCTTTGAAAATGTCAACCTGTTTAACATTTTGTTTTTGTAAAAATCATTTCAGAAAAAATAGCCGATAGATTCCTACTACACGCCTTAGACCGATATTGGCACAACTCGTGTCTAAAATGTCACTGTTGTGGTGAAAACCTAGCGGAATTGGGCTCAAGTTGTTACACACGACGGGGCCTGATACTATGCAAAAAGGATTACACAAGGTAAGTCCATAAATATTATAATAATCGCATGACTTTTATAATAACTCACTTTCAACATTTATTGTCATCACAAATATTTTTCCATCAATCAGTCGCAGACAGTCTTCCATCGATGTGGGAATGGGTATATGGTTGAAGCACAGTCAATTGCTCTTTTTTTTCGTTCTTCCACGTTCCACCTCACAACCGTGTATACGTCTGAGAAAACACATCAAATATTATATTTGTGTGGCGTAGTCTTTTGATTTGTATGATGTTGTGTCTTGAAGTGTGAAAATGTCACGACACATGATGATGATGTTGGTGTAGTTTTTTTTTTTTTGTTGACAAAAAAAACCATCAAGATGGTGTTATTGGCTTTTCGGGACACACCAAATATGTCAGTAATGAAATTTCTTTCTGCCTCACCTTCAACATTAGTCGTGAGTGAATTTTTGAAAAGTCGGTGAAGCCAGACGACCCAAAGACGACATCACTGATTCGATTAATTTATCAAACAATTTCACGCGTGTCCTGGTTGAAGGTATTCTTTCGTATACGGAATTCACTCCTTGATCTTCCTCTGACATGGTGTATTTTGTGGTTGATTTGTATCCATCGCTTGATGAAAGGAGAGCTTCACCGATTGAAAGCCAATCAAGAATTAAATTAAAACATAAACAAAACAAAAATTTAATGAGAAAAAAGTTACCACTACTCCGAACCACCCGCATCCCAAAACCACCTAGCAATCAACTTTCATCCTTAATTAATTTTTCATGCAATCACCCAACAAACAGCTGCACCCTCAAACAAAATTTCATATATGTATGTACTTCAAATGAATGGATATACTGTGTGTGTATGACTTTGTACCCAAATTAAATATGTGTGTGTTTTTCATTACAATATAAACGTGTGTTCACGAATGAACTTTCAGTTTAGTGGCTGGTTTGACTACGAATTTATAAATAAGGAACCACGACGCCGAAGAATGAGTGCATCAAAAGAAGAACTAATTTCCGCAATACGTTCTTGTATCGCATTCCCTTACCGAAGCCAATTAAGTTAACAATATTCTATATTATGTACCGCCTATGCATCCTTAATGTGCTTTGGGTGATTTTATTACGTTTTTTTTTATTTTTCAATCACTGCTAAGAGGGTTGCCAAGTCTTTTGGAATATACAAATTATGACTTATTGTCCAATTTAAACAATCTTTACAGTTTTTGCAGAGAAGGTGTTGTTTGTGGTTTAACACAAATTTACGGAGATTACTTTCCAATATAATAAACATTTTTTGTCATTACATTACATTACATTTCACAGTACTTCGCACATAAATGTAACGAACTACAGACACATAGCAGCACTGGTGACTGAGACCATCGGCTGGGACAGAACAATACATTAATACAACAGAGAGATACAGATAGACACATAGAAAGAAAGCACACAAAACAGAAACCTACGTGGCTCAGCGGAGGAGACTTAGATTTGTATTGTCTCATGTTATCGCACAGGTGGCCTCAGATAAGCTGGCGATTTTTGTAGAAAAAGAATGCTGCTGAAGCTGGGGTTTGAACCCGTAGCGTTCGGCTTAGCAATCCACTACTCTATCCTCTGAACCATGGCCACCTGCCATTTTTTGTCATATCGGTGGTACGTAGGTAGGTATGCATATATCTATTTTTTTTTAGTTAAATTTATGATTAATCGTAAAAGTGTATTTTATGTAACAGAGAGCTTTTGATCCTAGATTCATACTTTCTACTTATAAAAACTTCCCCTTATAAACACTACACACAACTATAAAATGGCAGGCATTTCCTGCAAAAATGCAAAATATGGTTGTTATTCCATGCACCAAAACTCAACCTCCACTTGGAACCGCTTCGAAGATTCATTTTGGGTAGGTGGTCGAGTACCTACATAGGTTAGGTTAGGTTAGGCTGGCTGATAGTTGATGTTGTTACCATCACACTTAGATCAATGTAGATCCATTGTGGTAACCCGAAGTGTTGTAACTTCCTGAAAAATAAATAACCTATGAATCATGTGGTTCGTTTAACCATTTAGAGGTCTTGACAAAGTTTATTAAGCTTTTGTCTGGCAGTTCTGATAGTTCCTCTAGTTCATTGAAGAAGAAGTTGCCTAGAGTTTTTTCCTAGTAAGACAGAGTGAAGGACAGTGGCAGAGAAAATGAGCAGTGTCTTCATGCTTGTTCTCATCATCACAGCCTCTACAAAGGTCATCAGCTCCATCTTCTTCTTATGGTACCCGAGTAGGTTGTGTCCTGTAATAATGCCGATAAGGGATCTTAGGAAAGGTTTATAAAGAGTTAAAATCCAATCGGATCTTTTCTTATCGTACCTAGGCCATAGCTTCCTGGTGTTAACACAGGTTTCTAGGAGATTCCATCTGTTGTTGGATTTTTGAATGATGATTGACTGACGTTATGTTTCAGTTCACATAACGGGATTCCTAAACGATGGTCTATGAGAGAGGGTTCAGGTGTAAAGCCTTTCCTTGCAAGTTCATCCGCTTTTTCGTTACCTGGCAAATCACTGTGGCCAGGAACCTTCAGCTCTTCGCGACAGCTAGAAACAAGCTTTGACTTGATTTGGGTGGCAGAGATAGCTTTTATTGCTGCTTGGCTATCAATGAAAAAAGTGATATCCGCGTGTGATATTGCCATCATGGATATATGTTTAAAAACGTTTTTCACTGCCAAGATCTCGGCTTGGAAGACACTGCAATGGTCGGGGAGCCTGAATGAATAAGCAAGGTTGAGGATTTCCGAGTAAAAACCTGCACCTACTCCAGTATTAATTTTAGAACCATCGGTGTAGATGGTGATTGTTGAGTCATTAGTGTAGGGCACATTTTTTTCCGAATCTAGTCTATTGGAGAAGCTAGTACTAAAAGATTTGTTGAAATCTAGGTAAGGGGTCAGATAATCTGTGCAGATATTGTTATCAAAGTATTTCGTAAGAATAGCTGCGTGGCCTGTCTGCCTAGTTAGTCGAGTACATGCAAACAATCTTAATGTCAACCTCTTTTTCAAGATCAGTGTTAGGAATCCTTTCGGTAGATTAATTTTGGCTCAGGGAAATATGTATTTAAGATGAAGAAATATTTTGTAATAATCTGATAGTATACCAGCTTCCTAATAAGTACCGTTTCCAGGCGCTGCTGTCTTACATGTCGTATGACGACTTCTGAAGGAGAGGAAACTACATCTCATCTCATGTAGCATTCTATCTAGAAGACACGAACAATTCTGTGTGAGATTTCACTCCTGGAGTTTCTTGTAATCAAGCAAAGATCAATTTTTCCTGTTGTTTAGCTATATACCTGTTAGTGGGTTGTTACTCACTTTGCATTACTATCTGCCCACTGTCTAAGTATGTCAAACGCTTTGATAACAACCACATTAACTATATTTACCCTGGCTTTATTGATTAATGATATCTAGCTTAAATACAGTGATCGCATCGAACTGTCTTTCTCATTCGAAATTGCTGGAAAAGCTGTGTCATCGACTTGATTGCATTGAAAAACGTCAAAGGAATGATGGTTCATTCGTAGACTAAAACTTATATTTTTAGACAAAAACGCAAGCAAAGCTTAAATCGGTTAACAAATCTTTCTTACAGAATATTTCACACAAGAAGATTCATGTCTCATTGCAACAACCACTTTATGCATCTCCAAAACATGCTTTCTAAATGCTGCAACTGCTTCTTTTGAAGGTGGAAAATGATGAACATTGAACTCTGGCTATATAAGAAATATCATTCTTGAAGCGTGGGTGACGATTGAACCATCAATTCCATTGTGCAGAGCTCATAAAATCACTTCTTTGAAGCGATATGTGAGAACTGAATTTGATTTCTTGACGAAGATAAATAGTCTTTCAAAAAGGAATATAAAACTTTGACAATTAAAAACTGCCGTTATTTTTAGATTTGGCAATCTTTTTTTTTTTTATTGTGCCCAAAACCCAAATGTACGTTCGCCATAACCATGTTCAGCGATCATGCCAATTTCTAGCAAAATTATCAAGCAATAAAAATATCTAAAAAAAAACCAAAACTCGAGTTTTTCCTGTTTTAGATTTTCCCCAGTGTCATATTAATGAGTTTTTTTTTTTTAATATTGTTTTGTTCATAATATAAAAAATAAGAAGACCTCAAAATCAAAAGTTTTCTCGGGAAAGAAAAAATTGAACACTTTTTAAAATTGAATATCTGGCAACCCTAAAAACGTATCAGCTCAATTTAAACTCAATGGCGCAAAATTATAGTCCGCTAATGAACAACTTTAGTGTGATACTAGCTTAAAATGACGTTTGAGTCATGTCTGAAACGTCATTTTAAGCTAGTATCACACTAAAATCGTTCATTAGCGGACTATAATTTTGCGCTAATATGACCAAGAATCACAACCCAGAGTGGGGCAGAATAATAATTAACGGACATCCTGTATAACTGAAAATAATTTCGATCACTGCGACGTATACGTAACATTTTGTTATACCAAAAAATACGAATTTAATCCAAGTAACAAATTGATCTAGCATTCAATAGAAAATGACAACATTTAAATAGAAATCAATCTACATTGCTTAAAAATTAAAAATTGCGTCTTCCCAGTTGAAAGAAATCAAACTCTTCAACAAACAAATTCATTTATTGTTGCCAATTCTTTTTTGTTATAATAAACTTTGTTTCAAATTTGTGTTTATACTTCTAAATCATAACATAATGATTTGATATGGTAACAATGCATTTCAAAATTTACCAGAAAAAAATAGAAAAAAAAAACACTCAATCATCAATTAGGTACCATGGTGCCTTCAATCCTTCAACCATGCCATTTTCCAAGAGCAGTATTTTAATATTTCAAAACTCATCAAGAATCGATATTAATTACCTGACTTCATCAAATATTCCATCTTTGATCTTAAGAACGTGCCCCATGGTTGTACGAAAAAGAGTTGCCATCACGCCCTACACACCCCACCTTTTTTTGAGTTTCGATGAATATGAGAGCTCTAGTGCTTTATCGTCCTCATCATCAGGCACACAC
Source organism: Sphaerophoria taeniata (assembly GCA_943590905.1). Classification (NCBI taxonomy): domain Eukaryota; kingdom Metazoa; phylum Arthropoda; class Insecta; order Diptera; family Syrphidae; genus Sphaerophoria; species Sphaerophoria taeniata. The sequence goes on along the minus strand of OX016540.1, from coordinate 85,053,284 downwards.
ATCACACATGTGTTATTATGCTCATCGCCATCATTATTATTATTATCGTAGTCGTAGTCGTTGTCGTCATGCTATTGCAATATTATCCTTCTTGAGTTAAGTGAAGATATAGATGGCAGCACAAAACTATGGTGTCGGTGTCAGGTGTAGTATATGTACAATGCACCCATCAGGTATAGGTATCTCGTCGAAACACAACCCAGGATGACTCTCAACTTATATTACACTATGGATATCCATGTAAAACCTTGTTTTCCTTTATAATGGATATTGTCCCCCTTTCCTAACCCTCCTACACATTCTTGTCTCATTCATCTGGATAAAGGGAAATTTGACTACTCTCTTTGCAACGATATGATGAGTTGAGTATATTACAATTATTTTATTACAAAAAAGACCAAAAGAAAAAAAGGAAAAAAAAACACCCCCACTTCCCATTGAAGAGTGTATTTCACCCGAAAACTAATTTCCAGATTGAAAACTTCCTCATTGAACTGATTTCGTGAAGCTTTTAAAATTTATAACTTCTTCCCCATATTTTTGCATTTCCAAGAAGGGGATGAAAAATGAAGAATGTATGTGGTTTGAAATGGCAGGGAGGAGAGGGGGCAAGCGAGTGTGGCAAGGATGAGAAGAAAATGAATGAGTTCCTTTAAGGAGACTGAGACTAAGACTGAGACGAATATTGCTGCACATTCACTACAATTGAGAGACTGTGAATATTTGTGCCAAGTATGATGACGGCAGCTAGGGGGTGGTGTGGGTGAATCTATGTGTCAGGTGGAATGAAGGAGATTACTTTCGACTTCGACGTCCCACTCCTCCTTAATACGTAATCGTAATCTTCGTCAATGCTGATGCTGATGCCGATGCCGCCTTGTGCTTTGCCTTCGCCTGCTGCCATTTGAAAATTGCATGTCGATTGGTTGTCTATGTATAAGTAGGTGTCGGTATTCTTATGTTGCTCACTCTTTGTGTGTGTGTGACTGTATAATTCCATGAATGTGATTATTTGGCACACACAGAAATGCTTTGTAACAAGTCAAGTTTGCTTGTTTTTTTTTTTATTTTGCTTGTCTTCTTGGTTTTTTTTCTTCTTCTCTTTGGTATGTTTGGCAGCAAGCGCAAGCACATCCAGCAGGAGAGAAAGTGGAGTGGGTAATTTGATCAGTTTATAAAAGTAAGAAGTAAGGAGAAGGCAGAGAGGAATTGTTTTTTGATGGGTCTTTAAGATTGGAGCGTGGAGACATGATGGCGTTGAAGCAAGGGAAGAAGTCGAGTACTGTCTATTCGTTGTCTGAAAGATTTTTTTTTTTTGGTTTGTTTGTCTTTTTTCCTTATTTTGTTAATCATTTCGCCAGTCAATCTGAAGTCATTGCTTTTAATAATTTTTGGAAGTTTCACTTTCCCCTGGGATTACTTTAGTATACTAATTTGAGTCTTTTTAGAGTACGTACACACGTAATTCGTTGCTTAGTTATGATGGCGAAATTTATAACAAGTATATTTTCATTTCGAAGCAGGAAAGACAAGTGTTTTAGCTCTTGCTAGGTGACTCCCCAGGATAAATTAGGCAGTGTAGTGCATTTGTATACACGATAGGGGTATATCATCTCTTCCGCTAACATTCTCTTCAATATTTGACACAAGTATTATGATTGACTTCAATTCAATTATTTTAATAAAAAGCGATTATACCATCTATCGCTCTTACCCCATTTACTTTGCTATTGATGATAAATAAGTTCTTATTTTTAAGAAAAGAAGAGGACCCAAAGTTGAACCCTGTGGTACACCAGCTTTGAGAAAAAAAATATCTGCCACGATTCTAAGAATCTTTCTGAAGAACCAAGGACCAAGTCGAAGGAATCTAAGAAGCTGGTGGTTAAGGAACGACTTCGAAATAACCATTTCAGAAGCTTTGTTTATTAATACATATTTCCATCGTCTTAAGCCGCTTATTTCATACATTAAAAGACAAATTGCAATCAATATTCTTTATCAGCTGTTAAAAGATTAAAAGAGCAATTTAGCTAAGGTCGCATTATCTGCTAAGCCCATCATTAATGACTCTAACTAGAACAGAAGCAAAGGGTCGACCGAAAATCACCCACCTTCAGCAACCGACACTAAAAGCATCCCCTGTTGTTGTGTTTGCTAGCATAATTTGTATAGAACAGCGACCCTGCAGGATTTGTATACATTCCACCACCACACATGCAATCCATAGAATCCATTCCCGCAGTCTTATCTAGTTTCAATAACGGCAACCAACGAGAAACACAGAACTTCCTGGAAACCAGCACAAAACAAGGATCGTTTAGACAAGCCGTTGGGCTATTTCGAATCTGCAGACCTTTAGATATTATTAAGCAAACGGTGGTGGATTGTTAAGGATAATTCCGAAATGTTTTGGAACTTGGCTGTTGGCTGGGTGACAAATCATGAACGAATTTTCGGATAGACCACCACTTTGAGAGTCACCTTTTGTTTTCTTTTAATGGGGTGGAGCAGAGCGCCGCACGGTGCAAAAGCTTGTACCTGTACATTTTGTGCGCATCGATATTCAAAACTACCCATTCCTCGTTGTTTAATAACAGAAAATTAATTCTGTGTACACACAAACAAACGTTTTCTTTTTGCATCGTTATCCCTTGTTCTATTGGGATTTACCGTGTGGGGGCTTCAAGGAAACGACGGCTGTTGGGCCTGGTACTACACCCTTTCGTCGGTTGTCGTCGGTTGTTGTTGTCATCGTCGTCGTCGCTATCTTGTTGTCGCAGTTTGTTTGTGCGGTGGGCGCAGATTTGTTTTCATATTCTCTTATATGAACCGGCTTCGTACATATATGTATAAGAGTGTGTAAAGAGTGATGGAGAAATGCGGCAATTTTGGTGATGTGTACACATTTAATTGGAACAGGGTTTTCTCTAGCCCTTGAGCGGCAAAATGATTTTGGCTACAGAAAAACAAGCATTGCCAGCACAAGCGGCACCAGCAGCAGCAGCAATACACAAAACGAATGGCTTGTTAATATTGAAAACGAAGTTTTTGGGCTTTGTGCTTATCTTAGTGCAACCACACAGAGTGTCATATTGTTTTCGTTGATTTGGCTAGAGCTTCAATTTGCTGAGCCACGTGCTTGTAAACAATTCAATATGGGCATTTATCCTCAATTTTAAATATCTAGCACTCTGTTAACATAACGTTAATTTGGGAGGTAAAGATGACTTAACGAGGATAGTATTTGAAGACGGTGGTGTATAGGGTGCTGTGTAAAATAGAGTCAATCGACGCAAACAAATTTTCAGTTTCGAACAATTAAAATTAATTAAAGTAAAACCAATCACCATCAACAACCATTGAACAGAATTTACGACTTGTAGCAGCCTTGTTCTTTGTTAATTTGATTATATTGCAGCAACCGCAACCACAAGTTAACCTTCATACAAGAATTCCAGAGATACAACTCCTCCCTGCTACCATATCAAGTCAAGAAAGGCAAAAACAACTCTTAACCACACTCGTGTTCAATTTCAAACCTTGGTTCTGTGTTAGTAACTCTCTAAAATATTTCTTCATTTGACTATTATTTTATTGAATATGATTGCAACTTCCTTAATTTGTCGAGTCCATTGGGTCATCAATCTAAATGAAAATTTTATCAGTCTAGTTCTTCGGCATCCTCATCAACACCCTCACCAATCCCCAAATATTATTATCGATAGTGTCATTTCATTCGTTATCGTTATAGGTAACGTTTGTTCGTTATGTCGCAATCAAGGTGATTGTGTTGGATTGTGTTGATATAAGAGATTGAAAACTCTCTAGTGATTTTGGACGTACGAATTCTATGCTGTCGTATCGAGATGTGTGTATATCGGCAATCTGTCTATGATGTGGTTATACGATTCTGATGAAATAGTTTTGGAGTATGGAGTGTTCTCTCTATAATAAAATGATTTCAAATTGATCTAACATACAAATATCAGACGCAAACAGTCATGGCCACATAAAAGGGTACGCAAAGCTTTTTCAAACAAATTGAGCTTCCCTTTAAGAAACGACAGGATAGGATAGTGCAATGGATATTGGTTTATTTTGGCCTCGAAGTTAGGTCTTTTTCAAAAATATTGTTCAGGGCATGACTGCATTACTTTACTTTCATGAAGCACCCAGTGCAAAAATGCTTTTAAAAGCAGCCCACTTTCCATTTCAATTGCAATTTTCTATCATGACACTTTCCCCATCGAACAAAATTCAAAAAATGAACAGACACATCCGTTCCCTTAAATATTCTGGATATCTTTAAGAGTTCATAGAATTAATCTTTTAAAGAAAAAAGAAAATTTTTGGAGGAAAAGGTTCACCGCCTTCATGACTCATACGTTCATGTAATTAATTGAGCAATTCAACTTACTTCTGTTGAGCTTATATCCAATAGTTGGAGAGCTTGGGTTATTTTGATTTTTCTTTTCCACATATCGATATATGTATGTGAACATCGAACCACCCTCACTGACTTGCATCAACTTAACGATAAGACATTCTTTTGGAGATTTTTGTTGAGAGCTGAGACGAAAAGCAAAGGCGTGAAATTGCAACTCCAGAAGTTTTCTTCGAGTTTTGGACATCGAATTTGTTAAAAGGAGTTGGGAGGGTATTGGAGATGGAGATATATGCAATGTTCAGTGATGAATGCTCTGCTGTTAAAAGATAGAATGATGCAATTAGAGTATTGACGTAAATGACGATCGATAAAATGCAATTTGGAGAAGCTGATGTTTTCAGATCAATAAGGGAGGAAAGGAACAGATGGTAATAGTGAAGTAAACATTTATTTTTGATTGTTTAGTGCTAGAGCAGATGCGCCAACAAATTTACTGTTGCAATCTACAAATTCAAATATGTAAATCCTTTAGTTTCACAAAGAAATTTCCCAACCTTATAATGGTCCAATCATGCCACCACTCCGCAATCTGCACCAAAGCTCTGTTGTCGAGTCGTCTTCGAAATGAAAATGCGTCACGTCCAAATACCCAAACGCGTTGCCTCAATCAAGCTGGCCTTATAAGGCGAAAATTGTGAGGCGAATTATCCAAGATTTTTATGCAAGTTAATATACTCTGCTTGGGCAGCCCCAAGAGTATCAATCTGTAATGAAAAAGTGCTTCTCACCTTTGCCGTTCGGAATCGGCGTTAAATTGTAGGTCCCCTCAATTCTTCACACGCACCCAGAGAATTGTTGATGAGAGTAGGCCACATAGGCCTTGGCTCTCCAAGAGCTTTCGCGCAACTCTATTTATTTATTCTGCCTGGTACTTTCCACAGCTGTCCAACATTAGACTACAAAGCAAAAAATTGTTAAGTTTTTCAACTGCCTATGTTTCTGATAAAGAAGCTTACCCAACAAGCTTATCATTTAAATCAAATTTTAACAATTTTCGATATTGAGTTCGATGGTCTTTTCAGTTCGAAACACACCCAAGGTCAATTAGCTATACAATTTGAATATCATGTCCTTAAAAATTGTCTTGGCAACTTAAAGACCGTTCACCGCAAATCTAAAAATAAATCGACCTAGCTTTAAACGCCATGCCGCCCACCAAAAAGAATAAGACGAAGAAAATTATGTCGTACTTCGTATTCCTACATTAGCTTCATTCTACAATGAGATGACATCATGCGTTGTGTGTTTATTCAAAAGAAAAAAAAAGAAAAAAATCAAACCCAAAATGAGCGAAGAAAAAAAAAAGACCAGACATCAAATCAAAAATAAAACACCACACACAACAAATCGTGTTGTACATACGAGTTCGAGTCTGTACATAGGTAATCTTCGTCGTCGTCATATCGGTCGGTCGTCGTCTTCGCCGTTGACTTTCGTACATAATATGCCAACAGAAGGAAAAAACCGTACATGCAAACTTTAACTAATTAAATTAATTGAATTGTGTAGAGGAAAGTAATTTATTATTTCATTACGATAAGATTAGGTTTCGTCAATGGCTGGACGGGTATGCGGGGGTATGGAATGGCAAATGGGATGAGATCGAGAAGACGCAGGAGCAGCACAGATTGCACCAGCCACACACAAACAAACTCTTTCTCCAAGCAGCCAGCCAGGCATCACACTGAAATACAAAAGCCAACAGAAAAATGTGTTAATTGAATTTCTAATTAATGGATTCATTAAATTAATTTATTTAATTGAATTACCCGAAAGGGGTGGTGAGGCATGGAGGGCATGAGAACGAGTGGGAGAGAGAAATGGGGGAATCATGGATACGGCGCGGCGCGCGGCGACCGGCATTGGTAAATGCTCAGTGCTGTCGGTGATGGAAGTTCAAGGGTAACACAATGATTTGAAGATGTTTTGGATCCAAAGTACGATATTTCATTAAATTTGATTAAAAACAATTAATTCGCATAAATGAGTTTAAGAAGAAGGACAAAGAGGATGAAGACTCTGATTGGAGTTGCCATCAAATTAATTGAAACATGAAGGTTTGAAAACAATGTGTGCAGCAATAAAGGAGCGCTTTCGACAGCAGTGGTAGAAAGCAGAGGACATCAGTTTAACTCAATGAAATTCGTTCGGGGGTAACAGTGGTGTGTGAAGAGATTAAATACATTTTTTTTTTCACTTTGAAAATTAATTAATTTCAAGGTAAGAATCAAGTCGACGTTTTCTCATAGAAAGAAGATTGATTAAAGTGAAGGCTCTGCCTATATACATTTTCAGAACGATAAAGGAACTGATAAACTAGTAGTTTTGAAAAATTATTTCTCCAACTCACCTACAAATTTCGAACCCGAGAATGTCAAACAAGACGTTTAATAATGGAATATGGGTAAAAACACGTGAGTCCGGTAACAACTTGGTGGTTTTAGAAAATTTGAGAAAGTCGTAAGGTCATCGGCTAAGTAAACTGTCTGCCCGTATTCGAAAAATGGTCCGTTTTGCTTTTTTGAGATAAATCAAAGCCCATTTCCAAAATATGAGATAACTTGGTTTGGAAGCTTATTCATGCATGTTACGTGTCTTAAAAATTGTTAGCATTAAGAAATCAACTTTCGCTGCCCACCTCCCGATGTCGCTAATGAAGCAGTCATGTGTAATCTATTTATTCACACTGTGGCTGCGATTTGAACGGTCAAGACAGGTCCGAGTAGAAGGAGAAGAACAAGGTTATTCTTTCAACTCAAGTTTTTTTTGCTTTGTTAATAATGATGACCTGGAAGCTTTTTAACGTGCGACAAATAATAAAAGTGATAGGGTGGCACGACGGCTCCAAAGAACCAAGATCTAAAATAGCCTTCACTTTTAAACACTTTCTTGGGTATTTGTAAGGAATTTTAGAGGGCCAACGATTTTATGCTGGCTTCGAAGTTAAGAAGCACTTTTCCACACGACAAATAATTCACTTGAAAGTTTTGAAGTTTTTCGCAAACGCAAGTGTCAATAAATACGAGGCGTAAAAAGTCATGGTAAGTACTGCGTATCGCAGACGTTATCGTAATTTTGGCGTCTTTTTGAAATATTTTAAACAAAAAATAATCATCGGCTTCCGAAATTTGCGGCCCCGGAATGAAGTCATATTGAATCTGAACTGAACAACGGCTTCCTTTGTTGGTTTTATTGCTTACGGAGAAGGTTTTACCGTCCTGTGATACGACTGTTACATTTTTCCAATCGTATTCCTGCAATTGTAATTTAACCTTCGATTTGTTACAAAAAAATTTAAAAAATATTTATTTTTAAAACGAAATAGCATTGAACCAATACAATACTTACCCGAAAATACCAACTCAAAATTCGACCACAAACAAACCAACTAATGACCTCAATTTCAATTTTAATTGTCATGTAAAACAAACTGCTTGTCAGATAACTAATCAGCAGCCCATTGTTCGAAAAACTCACATCAAAACAAAATTTTCCAAAAGGTAGCTCTGAACCTATAAACCCATTAGGAACCAACATATCCCTCATAACATAACCCAAGTTCCAAGGCCGAAAAGTTTAGAAAAAAAAAGTTTACAACAATTTTTTTTTTGCACAGCATTCTTTTAAGCATCCATCCGATCCGCTGTAACTGCTGCCACTACTCTTGTGCCATAATAAAGGATTGGCCTATACACGAAAACGAAAAGTTTGTTTTTCTTTTCGTTAATTAAAGCCAAATTGGAAGTTGTTAATTTTGCACTGCGTCACATGCTGAACAGGAGAATGAGAATGAGTGAGTGAGCACAATGTGAACGCCATCTCCGCCGACCGACACTTCCCCCTTGCCATACTGCTGCTTCTGTTGTTGTTGTTTTTTGTAGGTATATGTGTTTCGTTTTGTTCCCTTAGAGTTATGTGCTGAAGGTACTGGCTGTTGTTATATTCCATAGATGTGTATATACTGCTGATGCCTGGCTGAGTTTGCTTGCACAATTTATCTGAGAAAAAAAAAGCCATTATAATGAGAGCAAGTAGAGGAGGCTCGTAAAAATCCAATGCTATTTGCCATATTCTGGCCAATTAGTGAACGAATGAAACGAACGTAGTTTTGGCAGCGTGTTTCCACTAAGGTCCCATTTTTTCCAACCACCACAGTCACCCTCACCCCGCGCCACACGCCGCCGTGTCGTCATAGGTTCCACAACCGCCGGCACCACTCGACTCGACCCTTCCCCCAGCCATTACTCACTCACTAATAACTGAAATGTCAAGAACCTAAAAACGAACGACTGCTTGCTGCTGCTGCGGTGCTGGTTCAGTGCCTGTAACTGGGCTAATTAGTGACAAGACTTTTTGACTTTGACTTTTTTTATTCCTCCTCAGTCCCCCTTCGACGTCGTTTTGTCAGTTGTCTTTGTTTTTGTGGGAATGTGTGTGTGTGTTTGTTAACTAGATGTATGAGCCCGCAATAGGACAGTCAGCATCCTCCAACTGCTCTCAAATTGAACCTCAAACTCGCCTTAACCTCCTGTTTCTCTCCCCCACCAATATTTCTATCAATGTCGCCACCGCGCCGTCACTTTGTTATTTTTGTTATTTATTTCTTTTTGTAAGTTCATTCTTTTTTTCCATTTTACTGTTTTTTTTTTTTTGCCTTTTGTTCCTATCTCCTACTCTCCATCCAATTCAACTACACTAAAGCTAGGCATACACGGTGAACATGTTGGTGTGATTTGTTGGGCAGCGGTTCGCCATACACGGCCCAACATGTTTATAAACTTCATTATTTGTGTGACTGTCGTGAAGGCAAGATGTGCGATACAAGTGCGTTTTGCTTTGTTTTGCGACATGTTAACTCCATGAAAACAACTACACAAATGACGAATTGTTGTCACACAACGCCATACACGACGAACATGTTGATAAACTTCAAAATTTGTTGTAAACTTGCCCATACACAGCCAACATGTTAGCCGTAAGTTCACGGTTTACAAAATATTTCATAAACCGTGGATTTGTTGGCCAACATGCCCATACACGAATAATTTTCAGCCCAACCCCAACAAATCACACCAACATGTTCACCGTGTATGCCTAGCTTAATCCAGGCAAAGTTGAAGTTGAGGGTAATTTTGTGGTATTGGTGGCAGAGAGGCTTTTGGGTCTTCTTTTGTTTTGCTTAGTTTTTTATTTTGTTAGAAATGTCGAATTGTTGGAGAGAGGGGACTATGTATCTCTATAGGCAAATGTGTGTGGGCGGATTTGATGGATGACAGAAGTTGAGGAACCAGTAATTTATGCTGTAATCTTGTTCACTTTGTCTTACACTTCAATGGGAGTTTTATGGACTGGCAAACTCTAATTGGCGGCAGTGATTTAAGTACGAGATACTTTTGATTTTTTTTTTGTGTCTTCTTCATCTTCTGTTGGCTTTCTTAGTTACTTGCGAATGTTTTATTTCTTTTTATTCTTTTTGACTTTGTAAATTGGCGTTTGAGTTCGTTTTTCTTAATTGTTTTAGTTTTTTTTTCGTCTCGGCGAATTGGAATGTTTGAAGAGTTAGATCTAGTTTTAATTTGGAATGTCCCATTTAGAAGTTTTAATGAACAGATTTTATGGTTTTGAGCACGCTGGTTATTGCCGGTTTGAAGAGTCATTAATTGTCGTTAGCCAATTAAAGAGGGCAGTCAAAACCAATGAAAAGCTTGGTCTTATTTAGTACATCTGTTCTCAAGGTCTTATTTGATCGCATAATCTGCGACTCGATCATGAATAAAATCGGTAAACTTAGGTTGTGTCCTTAAATATTAATTCAAGTGGTGTTTTGTTGACATTTTGAGAAAATAAATAATAAAATTGAAATCGGAAAGCTATTTTGGTAATTTTAATTATTCCTTAACGCATCTGTTAAATGAAAGAACGCACATCTGTTAGGTTTGCTATGAGAATACATTTTTAATGTTTTAGGTATATTGTTCAAGTCTGTGCGTCAGTTAATATCAATACTTTCAAACACTGGAGTACAAGTTGTTTTGAACTCAATTTATGGCTGTTGGAGTAGAGCAGCCATCCGCGTTTGCTTTTTCCATATTATTTTCGGCTGCTAGTACTGACGCAAGGTTATTAAAGAATCGTACTACTTCGAACTCTTCTTCTACCAAAGTTTTCTGTTGATGAAGTCACCATGTTTCAGATCCGCTTGAAGTATCTGGATAATGAGATTTTTGGTTCCCTCCAAAGATGTCGATGTTGTCTGTATTAGCCAATAATTGTGTAGCCTTGGTGACGATTATCCCTCTGTTACATGTTCCAATGTTCCAAAACCACGGATTGCTCCTTTGCAAGTTTTAATCGCAATTGTTTGTATCTTACGCGTTTACCTTCATCACTTTCATGACTTTTTTAAAACGCTTTTAAAAACAAGGACGCAATCAACATAATTTAATTGCAGAAAGCATAAATCAAGCACAGTGTTAAACACTGTCCCGCTGTCATGGGAATAAAAAAAAAAACTTTAAATCGATATTAAGTCCTGCGAAACTACATTACAAAAAAATCTAGGCAAAAGCAAATAAAAACGAAATAAACAAATCAAAATAAATTAAAAGCACAAAAAAAGAAAGAAAATAGCTCTTTCCAGCAAACGTCAACCCAATGTAGAACAACACCACAGGCGACAACTTAATATTCCCCACTAACAATGGAAGGACAACACTGAACGAACAACACACAAACCCAACGCGATGAACGATGACGATGGCAAAAAAAAAATCAATTTTCTAAAAAAGAAAATCCTTCCATAATTCCAAACACCACCGCCGACGCCGTGCTATGCCGCTCGCGCGCCGCCTTCAACAATTTATTTCAATTTCAATTCAGTCAAGTCAAGCTCTAAGGCGAGTCAAATCGAGTCGATTCGAGGCCATGCGGCAGTAAGCGTAGCAAATTTAATGTATTGCAAACACGCACTTTCGTCCTCTGAATTACTTTCAATTCAGTTGGTTTTCTTATATCTCCTTGGTCTGGAAAAGTCTATATGTAGATTAAAGCTACACACATGTATAAACTTGCAACAAACGACGAGTCCTAATAATATGTATAACGAGATTTAGGGAGTAGCTTTAGTTGGGGGTATGAATGTAGGTATAGTACCGAAAGAAAAGGACACAAATCAAGGAAAAAAGTCAATGTGTCTTATAATATTTCATTATAGACCCAATTCGATTGTCCCCTTGAGTGGAGAAGCATTTTTGTAACGCTCCACCGTCACTTGCGCTAACATGGGGGTAAACCATATGTTTTCGGGCAAAAAATAGAGACCCAATTAGAGCAAAAATGATTTAGAATAACAACCACTATCACTACCACTATCACTATAACTGTTACTATCACTAACTCTATCTCTTATCACTCATTATAATTCAACAAAACTAATTCTATCGGTGGCACTATCAATATCACTATAATTATCACTAACATTATCACTATCACTATCACCATCATTATCACTGTCACTATCACTATCATTCACTATCACTATCCATATCACTATCACTAACCCTATCACTATCACTATCACTATCACTATCACTATCAGTATCACTATCACTATCACTATCACTATCACTATCACTATCACTATCACTATCACTATCAATATCACTCTCACTTTCACTACCACCATCACTATCACTATTGCTTTGCTATCTTTATCACTATCAGTATCACAATCACAACCAATATCACTATCACCATCTCTGTTACGTCTTTGTAGAGATCAAATTGAAAGTGTCGGGTTCTAACTTTTTTACCATCACTCGATTATCTGTTCCACTGTTGCTCGTTGACATTGGTTGCTGCCACAATATCGTAGGCGGTTTAGCCTACCTTTCTTGAAATTTACTCCTCCGATCAATCGAGAGCGCATATAAATTGACAATTGACACGAAAATTAACCAGCTCCCACCGAAAATACTTTCGCTGCGTCACAATCAGGATGTTTGATCGGTGTGACGAGGTGGCTGTTGGTCGATGTGGAGATGGTGCAATCATCGTATATCGGCATTGTGGATGGGGGTAAATTGAGGGCATAAACTGGCTGTTGGGTTGAAGAATCTCCCAATTTGTTATTACGTTAACAGTAATTCTATTATGACAACGTATTTTTTGATTGCCTTGTTAATAGTCAGGACAACGACGACGACGATGACGGCAATGACAGCAACGTCCAAAAAAGACTCGACGTATAAGCAATTCTTGGTGGGGCGAACGTGACGTGCCATCATACTGCTCCTGTTATGTGTGTGTGGAGGTGGAGGATTGAATCAAGGAAAAGGGCTATACATACATAGGTGCTCTTATAACGAGTTCCATTGAGGGTTAGAGTGGATTATTGCAATAAACTGTCAATCAATGAGGGTAAAAAATATGATTACAATATTTACACACAGACAAACGTTGTTCGTTGGGGGGTTGATTCATATATTATTAGGCGATGAATACATATTTATGTGTGTATATGGATATTGACAGGAAAGTGGTAATGATTTGTTTGGTACTTTGGTTTATTGAATAATGGTATGCAGTTAAGTGTTTGGTGGTAGTAAACAATGTTGTGGCTGATTTGAATTTGAAATTCAGCGATTAAAGGTAATCAAAAATTGAAACTCAATGAACGTTGGTGGATAGCATTGCCAAGGGGAAATACAGGTGGGGGTTAAATTTGAAATTGAGGACACCTGCTTCGAAAATTGGGTGCCTTTGTCTCAAGGTATCGTATTTGGTTTTATTCATGACAAAGCACCTTCGGCCTTTAGCTTTAACATAGTTGATGGTGATGATCTCATCCTAGATATAATTCTATATTCTATTTTTATATTTTTTTTATTTTTGTTTGGTTATTTTTGTAATTCATACCTAAGGCAAAACTTCCAAAACAACGCTAATATAATCACAAAATCACAATTTGATCTTTCTTGAACCCCAAAACACATTGTGTCAAATAGAGACAGAGCGGAGATTGCTGATCTACATTAAAAGCCGTTGCATTGGTTCGACCTCTCCATTGTCGACGTAAAAAAAATCTGTTTGTTTTGCAAAACGGCAATCGTGTGGTTAAATGATCCTACATTAAGACTAACCCAGGAATGTCATCATCATCAGTATTTTTTTTTTGTGTAATTCATTTTTTTATTCATTTTAAACTTAAATCTACTTACATGCTAGACAAAAATGGGAAACTAGCCTAATTAATTCTACTTATATATAACTTACTGGCCCTATTCGGGCGCTCTAAGTAATTCATGGTTCTTAAAATTAATGCCTTTCGGCCTACGAACTAAGGATGTTTAATTTTATTTCATTTTGTTTATTTTTGTTTTTATTAGAAAATTTTTAAAAACTAATGCCATTGTCTTTTTTTTTGGTGGTTAACCCTCTGCGACTGACGTGACTTTTTTGTTGCAATTCCACTGACGTGGTAGTCCACCAGACACCATTTGGACAGCTTGTATCTCAAAAACTTGTCTCATATTATCCTATCCTTAACAATTCTATTTTACAGCTCAGACTATCCATAACTATTTTTAATTACTCATATATGTTAAATACAAATACATTATGTAAGGCTTAACAAGTTTTATTGACACAGCATAAATAGGTCTTCAAAAACTAACGATTAGAAAAAATAAATAAAAAATCCACATAAATATTTTCTTCATTAAAATTATTAATTTATCAAAATTAAAAGTTACGGTACTTAAAAATGAAAAAAAGAGATCAATTCATCGGTTTAAAAAAAAATTATATTGAAAAGAAAAATAATAAACTTTTTTGGCAGTCTTCACAGTTTAACCTTGAGCATTGCAGAAAGACTGCTTTCAAGCAAGCACAGCAACAATATACAGTGTTCCTTTTAGTTTTATGAGGACTCTTTGTTGTTATTTGAGTGAGCCATCTAAAAACAAACAACAACCTAACCTCAACCAAACAATTTTACTGACGTGTGGTCTAGGAGACACTACGAACATTGAGACTATGAAAATGAAACAATAACACTGAGGTGGTGGTCTCACAGACACATACCTTAATCCTGACGTGGTGGTCTCGTAGACACTTTCCTTCACAAAACAAATGATGCGCATGCCACGACAGCTCACAATATATACTAACACGTGCTTTACCATGCGACAGGAAGGTACTGAGAACGCACAGGTCAAATTTAAAAAAATAACGGCAAAATACCAGATTTTATGTTTGGTGGTGTCTGTCAGACTACCACGTCAGTCGCAGAGGGTTAACTTACAAACTAGGGTCCTTAAAATAAAACTTAAAATTACCTAAACTACCTACAAACTACTTAAAACTAGAACAACCACAGCGGCAAAAACTATGTCCATTGATGTTGTGTTCGTGATTTTTATAATTGTCTTTTTTTTGTTTGCTTTTTTTCACATTCTCATATTGTTTTTTGTTTATTAACTTTTTTCGCTTTTTTGTTAGCATTTTTCACTTTTTTTTTTTTTTTTTTTTTTTTTTTTTTTTTTTTTTTTTTTTTTTTTTTTTTTTTTTTTTTTTTTTTTTTTTTTTTTTTTTTTTTTTTTTTTTTTTTTTTTTTTTTTTTTTTATATATATATATTCTTTAGTGCCACCGCATACCACCTACTCTACTTAAACCTAAAACCTAAGACTAAAACAAGTATGTACCCCACCCCGGATTACCCATTGTCAGATACAGTTTGAAGCCACCAGAACTGGTTCTCCTGCTTCACCCTATCAATGCGGTCCTTTTCGGACACAGCCCTACTGAACCGAAGCAGCTCCGCTCCATCACGAGCGAGGATGCCTCGTTCATACAGAAGCCGCCGGTCTACGGTTCTTCGCCTGACGTGGTAGATAAGCGGTACTGCCAATCTATCCTGTATCATGCCGCACTGGTCTAAATAGAGGAATGCCTCTGGTGGGATGAAGCCGCTCAAGCGTGCATTGTCGAAGTAATTGTCGTTCGGATAGAACGGCCCGAAAATCAAATTGTTGGTCGAAGTCATAGCTCTCGCAATGTGGCCCCGAACAAGTTTTATCACGAAATTGTCAATTCTATTGATCCGAGCCCCGTTGTATAGAACCTCGTTTGAATAATAATGCAGATAAGAAGATTCCGGTGTCCGATACCAACCGAGACAGCGCCGAAGACACTGCCTCTCGAACACCCGAAACTTCTCCATTTGAGATGGGGCAATGTTGAACCACACAGGACAACCATAAACAATCATTGGCCGTATGAGGGCCATGTAGCAAATTACCTTCACTCTGGGGTCAAGCCGACTGCTGTAAAACAGCCGTTTCGTCAGAGCGAAGGCTCCTCTGGCCTTAGTCAGAGCAGCATCTTTATGTCTGTCGAAATACAGATACTGGTCCAACCAGATACCGAGGTACTTCACTACACTGTCAATGCCTGTCCGTGAGGATCAACAATGACCATCTTGCGCCAATTCTTACACGTATCTCGCGAGGCTTTAGCCAACGGAGTCCGGAACAAAATTGTCTCCGACTTTTGGACATTTATTTTCAGTTTCCAATCGTCGCAGTATCGCTGAATCTTCTCGAAGTCACGCTGCAAGAGAATTCTAATAACTTCAACCTTTCGAGCCGTTCTGTACGCAATCAGGTCGTCGGCATACGCAATTGCGTTAGTTAAGCTACCTATCAGATCGCTGGTGTAAATGCTGAAGAGGATCGGCGAGTTCACCGCTCCCTGTTGAAGACCGTTTTTAATTTCAAAGGTGGTGGTAGAAGTTACATTGCCACTTTTGACAACAAACTTTCTACCGTTGAGCATATCATGAAGCATATACAATAATGGTTTACTGATGCCTAGTCTGGTGAGCTTTAGGTACAAACCTTCTAACCGTACGGTGTCGAAGGCCTTCTCTAAATCAACCAGAACAGCACCCGTGCATTGTTTCTTGGACTTGTTCCATTGGATATCAGAAACGAGCTTAGACGCGGCATGAATGGTGTCATGTCCCGCCTTGAACCCGAACTGGTTATCCGGAATTATTTTGTTGTCCGCAGCCCACTCAGCCAGATCCCTATTGATTACCTTTTCGAATACCTTGCTGATGCTTGGAAGAAGACTTATCGACCGGAGATTCGAAGGATTGGAGTTGTCCTTTCCCTTTTTCGGAAGAGGATGAACCACAGCTGTCTTCCAACGCACTGAATAATATGCATTATTCAGCGCGTTGTTGAACAGAGTGGTGTAGATGTCTATTGCCTCAATCGGTAAGTGTCTTAGTACAATGTTGGATATACCGTCGACACCTGCTGACTTCTTATTCTTTATTGAATCGAAGATGAGCTGGAGTTCTACCTTCGTGATGAGCAAGGGACTTGGGCCCGTTCGCTCGGCGATTACAGCGTCTGCTAGGAAGTCGTCATCAAACCGGGTAAAACCACGGTTCTCGGATCGCCACTGCGAAATATCATTCCTCAGGTAGAAGTGATGAAGTAAGGCTCTGTTCTCCAGGTCGTGGTTCGGGCGAGTGCAAGCATTCACCTTATACACTTGCTGGAAAGCAGCACCAACTGTCTCCACTTTCTCCTGCGGATCTTCAATCACAAAGAAGTCATCGTCCAAGACGGCTTCTTCCGGATCAATTTGCGCTGTCAGAAGTACGCCTCTGTTCTCTACTGTTCTCTGGAGCTTAAGACACGGAAGGTCGTTCTGGTTCTTGGACCTAAATATCTTATTAATCTTAGGGAACATACTCGGGTCGCTAGAATTAACGGCCCGAATTTTCTTGTCCCAATACAAGTTAATAGATAACCTGTAGTTTTCCTTGATCAGGGTGTTGACGTTTTTAATAGACGACTTCAGTGTCCTAATCTCCAGGTCGTTCGGGTCTGTAAATCGTCTGTACAAGTTTTTCAGTCTTGTCAGTAGTCCGCTTTTCTGTCTGTGTAGTGCGTCTATAGTCGCGTTACTGTAGACGTTATTTTGGTCACGTTCCTTGTACTTCGGTATTGTCCGTTCCATTGTTCGTTTTATTATGTTGTCCATCTGTTCAAGGTGTTGGTCGATTTCCGTATTTGTCAAGTTTCTGTTGTTTGGTGGGGCTATGTCACTCGAACGAAGTTCTCTTGCAAGGACTTGGGTGAAACACGGCCATCGCATCTTACTGTAATTGTAAGAATGCGTTGGAACGAATTCATCCAATTCCACAAGCTCGTTCGGAATCTGAATTACAGCAGCGAGCCCGCAGTGGTCACTGTCGTACTCGACTGTTTGTAAGCAGTTTCGAGGGTGATTACCCACTTTGTCCGTTATTGTCAGTCTGGTATCGTACAGCAAAATGTCCAGGAAGGAACCGCTCCTTGGGAACGATGGCCTTTCAGTAGCCAGCAGGTCGACACCATATTCAACACTGTGAAGATTCATCAAATTAAAAAGATGATTACCTCTTGGATTATTTGTTTGATTTCCCCAATCTTCATGTTTCGCGTTCAAATCTCCGGCCATAATGAAGTAGTTTTCTTCCAAGCTCAGTTTTAGTACTCTGAAAAGAATCTCGAGCTCTGAAATAAAGGTAGTAGGCTGCGGAGCGTCAGCCGCATAAGCCGCAATAATATACATCCGCTTCCCTTGAGTGAGAGAGATGCATACGATGCAAACTTCTAGCGTCTTGAGCTTTCGCAAATCATTATTGTATATGACTTTATAATTAATGCCCTTTCGTATGAAGATGGCAACACCGCCTCCTTGAGTAGAGTCGGGTCGATCCCTTCTTACGATATTGTAATTGTTGTTAGTCAGTTTATGTTTCTGGTTTAGCTTGGTTTCGCTAGCCATAAACACATCAGGACTGTGGTCTTTTAACAGCTGGAACAAATTGGCTCTACGTTCGATCCTAATCAATGAATTCACATTCAAACCTAGGATCCTAAGGCGCGTCTTCGGCAGCGCGCCCTTAACCCTGAATTTGCGCTGGGCCAGCCATCATAGAGTAGAGTTTATCTACTCTTCCGGCTTGCTCCACGATCTGACTTTGCAGTCCTGCCAACTGGCCTTGAATGCTCAGCAACAAGGACAGAATGTCTGGCTGCTCCTCCGGCGCCTTAGGCACTTGGGCCTGTGGGGCGACCGGTGGTGGAGCCTGTCTCGCTTTACCCATTCCTTTCGCAGATCTTGCGTAAGAAACACCGGGTCTCACGAGTGAATTTGTTGTCGGAGCTTGTCGTACGGGTCGACTTTCTGCGGCTTTTTGGCTGGCCTGTTTGTCCCGTATCTCTTGGACCTTAGGACAGCCCCGATAATTTGCAGGGTGCCCCTCGTTCCCGCATATAACACACTTGAGCTGGGTCATGTCTTCGACCCGCTCAGTCCCTAGCCTGCATTCACCCCTATTGTGGGTTTCGGCGCATTTCACACAGCGCAACTGCATTTCGCAATTGGCTGCAGCGTGACCGAACCTTTGGCAGCGCATGCATTGCAGCATGTCGTCGTGCCTCATTAATTTTTCCCAGTGTATGACCTGGTAGTCTAGGACAGTAATTTTCCTGAGACTCTCCAGTCTACTTTGGGGCGACAGAGTTACGATGAAGATTGGCAGTTTATGCCCCTCCCGTCTGGACTTTACCGTAGTAAACGGCTTGACTCCGATGAATTCGAGGTCATCGCTGGCATTCTGACGGAGCTCAGCTAGGAGCTCTTCTGGTTCCGTGCAGGAACTGATGCCCTTCAAAAGGACCGTCTTCGGTTTTTCACTCCTAGGAGTGAAGCTGAAGAATTCAGCAGTGGCTGTTTTCAGACACTCTTTGACTAATTTGTATTCGGCCAATGTGAAGCATTGGACCGAATACCGCTTTTGTTTCTCGTTAATAATTTTAATGACGAAATTGCTACTAGTGGCCGACTTACATACCTGTTTTACGTCCTGTAGGTCGACCTTGTAAGTCCTGATTGGTGGCACTTTTTCGGACTTAGGCTGAGGTTGTTTCTGGTGTTGCTGTTGCTGCTGCTTCGCTGCTGCTGATGTTGATGCTACTGGTGGAGCTTCTGTTGATACTGCTGCTGATGCTGCTACTGGGGCTGCTGCTGGTGCTGCGGCGCGCTGTGGTGCTGCTGCCGCCCTTGGTTTTGGGGCCCCCGATGTGCTGGGGCCTGACTGTGCCGCCCCTGTGTTTGGTCTGGGCGGCTGCCTCTGTTGTTGTTGGGACACCGTTTGTTGTTTGGGTGCCACCTGTTTACTTGGAGCAGCTTGGTTCTGCTGCTGCTTTTGTTGTTGTTGTTGGTTTTGACGCTGAAGTTGTTGCTGTTGTTCTTTTTGCAGCTGCTTCTCCTCGGCGAGTTTCTTACGAAGCTCTGCTTCCCTCTCACGACTCGCCTCTTGTTTCTTCTTCAGGAGCTCAAGATACGGCTCCATCTTCTTCTTTATGGATTCAATTTCTGCGTTCAAATCGTTTACGATTGACTGGGCCTTTTCCTCTTCAATCTCTTCCTCCTCTGAGGACGACTCTGTCGACAGGGGCGCAAATTTGTTGCTGTCCCCGGACCTGTACATTACCTCACCACCATCAGACATTAATTCGATGTCGTCATCCTCATCGGATGGTGAGGTATTTAATTGTTGCTGGATTTTATTTGCTGCTATGGTCTTGGATGACCGGTCTCCGCTCCCCTCAGCCTGCAGCATAGCTGGGGTGCCTGGTGCTCTCCTCTTCACCAGATTTGGTTTTGGTTTTTCGGACCGCCTCCTTTTTTGCGTCACCTCTTCTGATGAGTTTTTCTTTGCCGATGTTGTTGCTTCATTAGCTGTTTTTGTATGGTCTGATTTTACTGCAGACTCATCCGATGTCTTCGCAGAGGCATCTTTCGATGCCCCTGCCTTCCTCGCTCTTCCCATCTGCTTTTTCTCCCAAACAATAAAGTTCTCGACTTCACGGTTATGAAAAAAAGCTTCAATATTTTTTGTCGCCTCTGAGTGGGAATTGAACCCACGACCCCTGGATTGGTAAGCCACTACTCTACCACTGAGCTAACTTGAATGTTAAAATTCTAGCGACTAACTCAATACTTGTAACTTCTACTGATTTTCACACACTTGAAAAAATAACTCCGCTGCTCAAGTCTTTCTCGCTCGAAAGTCAAAGATCGACTGATCATCATCAGTATCTTCGCGATATGATGGTTATAGCATTACTTATGCAATTGCGTATGCCGGCGATCCAATTTTTTTTGTTTTCTATCATCTGCATCCAGTCAACGTTTTTTTTTACCCTTATTATGCCAGAGAAACAGTGAGTGCTTAAGGAAGGAAGGTAGGGTTAAAGAACTGCCACAAAGGGCTAGATTTCGTGAAGATTCAGTAATATTGCGATGACTATATGAAAATAAAATAGAGTGGCGCGACAGCTCTTGAAGAGCCAGGGCCTAAGTGGCTTACTCTCATCAACAATCCTCTGAGTGCGTGTGAAGAATTGAGGGGACTTACAATTTAACGCCGATTCCGAACGGAAAAGTTGGGAAGCACTTTTTCATGACAAATTGATACTCTTGGAAGTTTTGTCAGGTCTTCCTTCGCAAGAGGCAGTACCCGTGAAAGATGAAATAAAAACTTTATGGGCACGAGTAGGACTCAAACCCACGACGTTCGGCCTAGCAGCCAATGCACCTAACCACTAAGCTACGGGCAACTGCAACTATATGAAAATAAGTTGTCAAATATTCGTGCCCGGACCTCATTGGCTGGGACCACGTGCAGAAGAGCTGCTAGATAATGAACGCAAGAGTACCTACTTCGGTATCTAGCTAGATCAGTGTTTATATTTCGACACCCAAGAGGGTTCAGGGTGATATTGCGAGACTACGACAGCCAAAAGAGGTATTGCTCTATTTAGACTGATATGCGGTATGGTATGAGACAGGACAGATCGGCGGTTTCGCTAATCTACCACGTCAGACGAAGAACCGTAGACTGGCAAATCCATAAGAAAAAAAGATTCGCATAGTAAGAATAGGTAACATTGCAGTCGGAGATTCTGGTTCTTACAGCATTTTTGTAGTCGAATTATTAAAACTCATATCACAAAAGGGAACAAATCTTACAATGAATAATAAACTAGCTGACCCGTCTGACCCCCTTTGAGGATCTTAAACTAACCTACACATTAAGCTTTTTGTCACAGTACGAATTTAAGACTGATGTTTCGTCACTGACTCTAGCATGTCTATCTGTTCTCTTTGGAAATAGTGATTTCGACTTTTACTAGGGTAAAGGTGTCAACAATGAATCAGGGTACACAGTGAATCACAAGCTCTCACGCTGTATATTTTTATTTTATAAAACATCTGAAAAAGAGAAAAGAACACCCCTGTACACTTCCTCCCTTCAAACCATCAATCTGCGCGATCCCTTGATCGAAGTAGATTTATTTCATGTTTTTGCGTTTTCTGCATTGCTAAGTAGTTCTTTGTTTTCTATTTGCTTTTCTTCTTATTAAATAACAGTGCATCGTAACTTTATTTGAGTATAATATTTGTATTTCTGCTTACATAGACTTAATAATTTGTGTCAGCTTGTTAACTTATGTGAAATATTATACATAATTTTAATGTGTTTTTGTTAAAATGGCAACATGGTACACAGTGGATCAATTGAAAAAGGTACACAGTGAATCACTGAATCAAGACTCAAAAATTCAAATTTTTTATTTTCCGTTGATTTTTCTAACATGAATGTTCGCACCAGAAAGCTATCCATTGTAATCAACTGAATTGCTTTTTTCTTTAATTTTTTTTCTTTATTTTAAGCTAATAACGTTTTGTGATTTTTTTTGTACACATGAAGAGTTTTATTAAATTTTGTTGTTGTTATAAATGGAGAGTATTTATTTTTGTTTAGTTCCTTATCTTTAAATAAAACATGAATAATAAATATAAAAATAAATATTAATAAATTAATACTTAATTAATAAATTAAAGGCTGTTTTTAAATCCCTGATTCACTGTGTACCAGTCACTGATTCACTGTGTACACCCAGAGTACACAGTGAATCATGTGGTAAGATATTTTAAAAACATTTTTTTTAATTTTTTCCAAATTAAAAGGTTTTGAAATTTTGTGCTCAAACTAAAGAAAATATATTGAAAAAGCTGTGGAAAAAAATTTTCATGGCTACTATGATAAATGCGAGCTTAACAGCCCAAGAAGTAAAAAGTGATCCACTGTTGACACCTTTACCCTACATTTTCTCCATCTTTTTCTTTGCCAAATGTTTTCTTCCGTGCTTGTCGATGATTTTCGTCTTATTTTGAATTGGGAGAATATTAATTTTGTCATTAAGTTCCCAACATTGAATTACTCATTATGGCGGACTTAAAAAGAACATCTTTGATCTTATATCAATTACCCTCTATGTTCTGTCTGAGTGTCATGTGATACAAATAAAAAAAAGGTCAGTGTAATTTGATCAACTTGAATGGCGCACGCGTTTGACATTTGGTCATGCACCTATCTCACTGCTTTCCTCCGGGATTACATAACGACGAAGCATCAATAAAAACGTTTTGTCTGCTTAATGCCAAGTTAATTACCTACAAAAAGTGTATGTAAAATTTTTAATGAGTGCCACCTTTGAAAAACTTTCATATCTAAATTGCAAATTTTTCAAAATAAAACCAGTTTCCTGTGGTCATTATTTTCATTCTCACCCCTTTATGCATAAATTATATGAATCTCAGACGTAAGCTTATGGAAATAGCAGTAAAACAAATAGGTTGTAATATTTAAAGAAGGGTTCATTTGTTGACTGAAATACAATCACACTTTTAGATGGCACTGTAGTAATTTTACGAGAGCCATTATAATAATGTGAGAGCCCTAATTTAGGGTCAGACAGATAGAGAATTCACTATACCAAGTTGGAAGGAATTCTTTTAAAATCTTATCGCTGCCATCGCACGCACAATTCAATGTCCTGGTAATGACACTGAGTCCTGCACGACACACACGTTTCATATAAGCACATTTACATGGGTTGTATACAATGAAAACAAAAACCCTCCTATGATTTATTGCCAGTTTTAAATGACAGTCAGCTAGAGCGCGCTCCAGCTCACCGTTATTTCTAAGCAATATCATTTTTATTCCCTAAATATTGTCCGCGCCTGTGTGCTTAGAATTTCGTGGGGTATATTGTTTCTCTCCTTTATTGCTTTTGCTTACTGTTTTGTTGTTGTCATTCCAGGGTGAAAGTCTGTAGAGTGAGGGTTGATGCGACCACCCTTGTGTCCATTTATCAAATTAAATTCATTATGTCGAGGGGTGCCTCTTCTGTTTTCCTCGTTGTGTATCCTATGCGATAATTAAATGAGATAATTAAATTGAATCCTTTTGTTGTTTGGATAGAAATTCTGTTGTGTGAGTGAGTGGATGAGTTTATATTGTTTTTGTTGTTTGTTCTTATTTATCATTGTTGGGCGATGAAGCTGGCTCGGGTTGGATGGGAAAAACCACTCTTTTTTAATTTGTAAATTCAAGAAAATCGAGGTTCAACAGTGGGACTGAGAGAGATTTAATTTGAGGGTAAACATTTTTTTTTTAAATAAAAATAAAATGTATATCATCATCATGGTAATAAAATGGCTAACATTATTTTTGTGGTACACTTTCCGCAGCCTGCATAAAACGAAAAGGCATAAATTAGATATCAAAAGGAAGCGTTTTCTGTGCAGATGTGTAGTGACTGAATATTCTGCACCGAAATTGTTTAAAACAAGAAATTAATATTTAAAGAGTGAAGTTATCAAAACACGAACAACTAGAAATGTCGAGTCATAGTGGTGTCAAACAGCAGGGTGTGTTTGCGAAGAAGAATTAAGATTGAAGTCACATTACACAAATCTGCCAACACGACAGAAGTTGATAAACATGTTGTTGAATATTAAAATTAGTTAAGACACTTTTTTCAAATTAATTTTTGGTTGGTTTCTTTTTCATTCTGTTCTACTGTTATGTCGCATCGAACTGAGAAGATAATACAATGGTAATGATTGTAAGCGCGAAAGCATAGTGTTGTCGTCGTTCCCCTTTCTATTCTCGTTGTTGATTTTCTTGATTCAGATCCAATCTCATCTACAACAACAGCTTTTTACCCGCACCACCCCTCTGTAACCTTAAACAAGCGCACGCACACAAACAGTCATTTTCATTTGTGTCGCCGGCATAACTTAAAAGGGATGCCATTTTTGCAATTATATCTTTTGCTTGTTGATGAAATTTAATCGATTTTTAGAAAAAAAAAAACAACTGAAAATCAATTTAAGGAAAATTAATTAAATTGATTATTTTCTTTTTGTCTTCTCTTACAGTATGTTTGGATGTTCGGGTACTTGCTCGGGATGCGGACAGACGATACCACCCAATGAATTGGTAGCTAAAGCGATGACACCAATCAATCAACAAACAACGAACTTAGATAACCAAAAAAATAGTCCAAACAATCTATTTGTGTTTCATTTGAAATGTTTCTCATGTACGAAATGTGGTGCACATCTGAGACCTGGAGATAGGTAAGTCATTATTCTATTTTTCTCTAATTGTTTATTGTTTCTTAGTTTGAAATCTCAATTTTGGAAGAATATTTCATAATGATGAAGACAGAGCAAGTGAAAAGAGGAGAATACTTTTGTTCTCTTTTCAAAATCAGAATTTCAATGCACCGAATTTCTTGAAAACAGCTTAAATGATTTTTTACATGACCAAAAATTAAGGCAAAAAATACTACAATGTCCCAAAGGCAGTAAGAATTTTTGGTCATTTGTAAAAAATATGAAGAATTCTTCTTCTTCCTCGGTCCCCACGCTTGTTGACAATGACACTCCAGTTGCTAGCTCGCTCGCGAAAGCTAACCTTTTTGCTAGGCAGTTCGCCGCCAACTCTTCGCTGCCAGAGAGTGTCATGACTCCGCCTGTTCTTGAGCGCGTCAATGATTCCATGAGACAAATCTTTTTCCGCACTCGTGCTGTGGAGAGAGTCCTAAAGGATCTCAACATACATAAATCCGCTGGTCCGGATGGTATCCCCGCTATTGTTCTGAAGAGGTGTTCTTCCACGCTCAAAAAACCCTTGCGTAAGCTTTTCCATCCATCCTATTCTTCTGGGCTCGTTCCGAGCAGTTGGAAAACAGGATTTGTCCAGCCAATCCCAAAAAAAGGCGAATCTTCTTCTCCCTCCAATTATCGTCCGATTGCACTAACGGCTCTCTTTCTGACGTCATGGAAACGCTGATAAACTATCAGCTCAGGAAATATCTCGAAGACCGAAAGCTTCTTAATGACCGGCAGTACGGCTTTCGCAGCAACAGGTCCACTGGTGATCTGATGGTTTATCTCACCGAACAGTGGAACAAATGTTTACATCGTTTTGGAGAAAGTAAGATTGTTGCACTTGATATTTCAAAGGCATTTGATAAAGTCTGGCATCTTGCTCTTTTATCGAAAATGCGTGCTTTCGGTATCGATGAATCCCTTCTTCGTTGGATTAGAAACTTTCTTTCTAACCGTTCAATACAAGTCTGAAACCCACAATATAAATGCTGGTGCTACCCCAGGGCTCCGTTTTGTCTCCGACCCTCTTTCTCATTTTCATAAATGATCTCCTGTCTATAACTTCTAATCCAATTAATTGTTTTGCTGACGATAGTACCCTTAGCTTTTCATATTCGTTTCCAGACTCTCATCCCTCCTCTTCGGATGTGGAACTGCAACGGCAAAAAATGATAAGTTCATTAAACTCTGACTTAAACAGCATTGTACATATGGGGAACACAATGCTGTCTTGTATCGTCAAAGCGAGACAATCCCCCTTGCCACTGTCCATGAGTGGCACTTGCATCAATGAGAGCGAACATCTCGAGATTCTCGGTATGTGCATCACAGACCACCTCTTGTGGAACGAGCACATATGTGATGTCGCCAAAAATGCCGCAAGATGTTTAGGTTTCTTAAGACGATGCAAGAAATTTTTCTTCATCTTTCACGGGCACTGCCTCTTGCGAAGAACTGACAAATCTTCCAAGAGTATCAATCTGTCATGAAAAAGTGCTTCTCAACTTTGCCGTTCGGAATCGGCGTTAAATTGTAGGTCCCCTCAATTCTTCACACGCACCCAGAGAATTGTTGACGAGAGCAAGCCACAGGCCTTGGCTCTTCAAGAGCTGTTGCGCGACTCTATTTATTAATTTTTAAGTAAATTCAAATCTCGTTATTTTACCAATGTTTTCTTCTCCCTTTCAGATATACAATGTTAGCGGGTAGCTTAGTGTGTGAGCAGGACTGGCATAAAATAATCAAAAATACAACAACGACAAATGGAACAACACCAGCCGTTCGAAAGGGTAAAGTCGGTCGACCCAGACGCACCAAAGAGTAAAATCAACTTTAAATCATTCTCCTGCAAAAAAAAAAAGAAATTAATAATTAATTAATATAGACAAAAAAATACTATCCAAATCACACTAACACTCACACACTCACAAGAATGAAAAGGATAAACATTTTGAATAAATTTAATTTTAATTTTTTATATTGTTTAAACTAATCCTACCCCACATAGATCAGGTGCGGAATCTGTGATCTGCTAACATCGAAAATTTTAAGAAAGATAAAAAATTATTAAACAAATGTAATTCTAAAGTCCTGATCTAAACCTAAATAGTATATCTCTAGTCGTTTTGTACATAAAAAAAGAAGAAAGAACTTAAATCAAGATAAATAAAATAAGAAGGTGTTGTGAATAATAAAACAAAATCTAATGAAAGCTCTCTAAACTCAAAACTGACAACCACTTAAATAACACCCAAAAAAGGAGTTAATTTAAAGTCGAAAAATAATAAGTAAAAAAATATATATTTAAAAATTTGTGCACCCCAGTGTACACTATGTTTACACTTTTATTACTCACTTCCCGTCCTTTGATTTTCAACAAATCATTAATAAAGCCTGTGGAACAATCGGAAAATAAAGCGTTTAAACTTAAAATTAACAAAACTTAAAAAATAAACAACTACATAGACACGACGTAAAAGAGAAGAAGAATAAATTAAAAATTTCTATAGTAATTTTATGGATTAAGGACATTTTAAATTATTGAAAATAAAAGAATGTAAACAACCAACCAATCAATATCTTGCAAAATCAGAAAACGTGGAACAAACAATTCTTTGTGTACCTACTTGAATTATGTTATAATTTGTAGACCCTTTTTTATTTTGACATTTAAATGTAGATTTGTTTAATTTTGTATTTTATTTTTTCAAATTATCTTAAGAACCATTTTTTGTTTAAATTTGGAAATAACAACTGTAGAACTTTCAAAATATTTAATTTTTTTTTTATAATTTTCAAGTGCCGGAACACTTTAAACTCCAACCTTGTATAACATTTTACTGTTTTATAAAATCGAAAACATCAAAAATCTTATTAATTAAATTTTTATCTTCTAAAAATCTGACATCAACGAAATAAAATCGCAGATATGAGCTTCTTGGAAAAGTTTTCATCGTCCTTTGATGGTCATCCCCATTGGAATTAATCAGTTAAATTATCCTTTTTTGCTTATGGTTCCGACTGCAGTAAGGTTCTTAAGTAACTTGACTCAATCCTTTAAAGTAGCAGTATTCTTCTGTGGTACTTGTACCACTAGTACTAAAGGGTGTTTTTTTAGAGGTTTAGAACTTTAAATTGCAATAAAACAATGATGGAATATTCGATTGACATGATTTTTCATTTATTCGAAAGATAATCTTGTGGCATTCATTTTAAATGTGATTTCTGGCATATGACTGCCACGGCTGGCTCGGATATAGTCCAATCTGGACGTCCAATTTTCGATGACTTTTTCCAACATTTGTGGCCGTATATCGGCAATAACACGGCGAATGTTGTCTTTCAAATGGTCAAGCGTTTGTGGCTTATCCGCATAGACCAATGACTTTACATAACCCCACAGAAAATAGTCTAGCGGTGTTAAATCACAAGATCTTGGAGGCAATTCCCAGGTCCAAAACGTGAAATTAGGCGGTCACCAAACGTGTCTTTCAATAAATCGATTGTGGCACGAGCTGTGTGACATGTTGCGCCGTCTTGTTGGAAACACAGCTCCTGGACATCATGATTGTTCAATTCAGGAATGAAAAAGTTAGTAATCATGGTTCTATACCGATCACCATTGACTGTAACGTTGTGGCCATTATCGTTTTTGAAGAAGTACGGACCAATAATTCGACATACACTTGAGGATTAGCTTCACTCCAAATGCGACAGTTTTGTTTGTTGATGTAGCCATTCAACCAGAAGTGCGCTTCATCGCTAAACAAAATTTGCTTATGAAAATCGGGAACAACGGCCATCTCGTCTTGGGCCCAACTTAAAGTTCTATACCTCGAAAAAAAAACACCCGTTATAACCTTGGTACTGGAATTTTAATTTTTAAACCAAGTTCAAATATTTAAGTACGTTGCAAGTTTGACGGCCAATACTTGAAATACCAGTGATAGTTCATATACTTGAGTCAATCGTTTCTGGATAATTGACACAGGCCGAAAATTTGACATTTCCCCACATCCCATGAACGAGGTGGACAACTATTAGCTGCTGAGATAAAATATCTTAATATTATTGTGGCCCGAAAGCTTCGAAGAACCAAGGCCTAAGTGACTTACACTCTTCAACAATTCCTTGGGTGCCAGTAAGAACCATAAATTCTATGGCAAATGAAGTACTTAAAACACTTAAGCGATTGGATATGGTTCAGAGGATAGAGTACTTGATGGCTAAGCCCTACGCTGCGGGTTCAAGCCTTAGCTTCGGCAGAAAGCAGTCCTTTTCTACAAAAATCGCCAGCTTATCTGAGGCCACCTGTGCTATAATATGAGACAATAGAAATCTATGTCTCCCCCTCTGTGCCACGTAGGTGTCTGTTATGTGTTCTTTCCTTCTATGTTGCTATCTGTCTCTCTCTCTCTCTTTCTCTCTCTCTCTGTTATATTGATTTCTCGTTCTGTCTCAGTCGCCAGTGCTGTATGTGCATTAGGGTGGTTCTTATTTGTTTTTTTTTTTCGAAAATTAATGAAGACATCTGCTCAATCGTCTCCAAATAAATACAAAAAAAATTCTCTAATTTTTTCAGATTTTTATCTATACCCTTTACTGGCCCTGTATCGAAGTGAAATTCTAATACTAGGGACTTTGCGGCTGATTTTTTGATTATTCCCGTATATCTCCATTTTGGCTTTACCGATTTTGTTGAAATTTTGCACAATTATACTTAACATTATCCTCAGTGATATTGCATTCCAAGATATTATTTAAAACATATTCTTCAATAACAAAAAAATCGGAAAAGAGATCCATTTTTGTGTACCTTTTGGGTTTTATAACACTCTTTTCTATATTTCTCAAAAACAACTGAACCAATTTTTCGGAAATTTCATCAACACATTTATATGCAATGTCTTAATAATGTTGTATACCAAAATAGTCAATAAAAACACTTAAGGCCACGAAAATCCTAAAATACATGAATATTGTGGTAGAAAGGATGTTTATATTGCTGAAAACATGCATTGAAGCCATAAGTAAAAAAGAAATTGCTCGATAAGAAATGTCGGTTCACTTGTGCAAATTACTTGAAGTTTGACTGCAATCAGGTTGATGAACTCTCATTTTCTTAAGGTTCCCCTGTCCAATTCAAATTCTGTCAAAAATAAGTCCCTGATTAAACTGCAGCTCTCAATGGAGAATCAGCTAACGCACGGAATAAAATATCTGTTTTACGAAAAATCTTAAACTATTAACTCTGAATTTAAATCTTCAATTTTCTTTGTTTTGACAAATTAACAGTTTTTTATTTAAAAAAATCACAATTCACTCAATGACAATGTAAAATCAACGAAATTATGACAAAATAAACTAAAAAATAAAGAAAAACTTGTACACTATTGTAAAATAAAATAATTTAAACTTTAAAATGAATTTTTTATAAGAAAGAAATTCATTCATAGTTATATAAGTTATATTAAAAAAAAAAAGATTATAAAGTGATAATAAAACTTAAACTATTTCAATTTTAAAGTTATGTTACCTTAAAACTTCGTTCTTATAATTAATTTTAACTCAAAAAGTTGAGACACATACAAAACTTGTGATGACAAAACAATTATGTTGATGCACAAAATTTATGTTTGTTTCAACAATAAAATTGCTAAATGTGTACTCTACAAGCCTCTTTACTCTAATTTGTTAGTTTTGTTTTTATACTTTTTGTAATTTAGTTTAAAAAATATAATTAAATAGATATTTTTAAATACCATTGTTTTGGCCCGACTTTTTTTTATTGATTTTATATATTACTCACAAACTGTGGCCAGTGTAAATAAATTGTAAATAGCAATAAATAGTTATTACTTTAATTATATTATTAATCTATTATGTAAGTTTTAAGGTTAAAAAAAAAGAAAGAAACAGTAATAAAAAAAAGAAAATAAAAGAATAACAATTATTGCCGAATAAACATTTCCTGATAATTGAAAATAAATGGAATGGTCTTTTTATTCAAAAGGAATGGGTCTTGTTTCAGGTTAAAATGAAATAAAAGTTGGACTTTTCTTAGATTATAAAAGTGTTTTTTACAGAGCTGTCCAAAATATTTCAAGTGGCACAGCATTGCAAGTATAAATAATTTAAAGTCCAGAAATGGCTTACAAGTGAGGAGAAACAATTAGCTGATTTTAAGTTTTGTGTAAGTCACTGTCGTGTAAAATGTAATGGGTGTTTTTTTTCGAGGTATAGAACCTTAAGTTGGCATTACTTTTCAAGAAGGCGACCGATTTAACAGCTGTCAAGTGATTTATTCTCAGTTTGGTTTGGCAATTCATCATGAATAGACTCACGCCTGAACAACGCTTGCAAATGTGCAATTTTATTTCGAAAATAATGGTTCTGTGCGGAATATTACATTACATTACATAACATTTCACAATACTTCGCACATAAATGTAACGAACTACAGACACATAGCAGCACTGGTGACTGAGACCATCGGCTGGGACAGAACAAGACATACAACAGAGAGAGACAGATAGACACATAGAAAGAAAGCACACATAACAGAAACCTACGTGGCTCAGAGGAGGAGACTTAGATTTGTATTGTCTCATGTTATCGCACAGGTGGCCTCAGATAAGCTGGCGATTTTTGTAGAAAAAGAATGCTGCTGAAGCTGGGGTTTGAACCTGCAGCGTTCGGCTTAGCAATCCACTACTCTATCCTCTGAACCATGGCCACCTGCAATCTGTGCGGAATATGTATCTCGCACTACGTCCACTTTATCGTCGACAAATCGTCCATCAGAGCAGTTAATTCGATTAACCATGGAACGTTTTCGCAACACGTTTACTCTAATTGATAACTCGCATCCCCAGAGACGCCGCGCCGCGCCCGTACGGTGCGTAAAGAAGAAGCTATTGCTACTGTAGAGCGTAGCATTGAGGAAGACCCGAATGAGTCCATCCGCCATCGAGCACAGGAATTGGATCTGTGTCCATCCACTCTATGGAAGATCAATGGATACAAAATCCAACTCGTGCAAGAATTGAAGCCAAGCGATCAACAAGCAAGGCGTAGATTCGTCCAAAGGTGCCCAAAACGAGATGGCTGTTGTTCGAATTTTGTTAAGCGATGAAGCGCACTTCTGGTTGAACGGCTTTGTCAACAAACACAACTGCCGCATTTGGAGTGAAGCTAATCCTCAAGTGTATGTCGACACACCGTTACATGCAGAAAAACTGACTGTTTGTTGCGCTTTATGGGCTGGTGGAATCATTTGTCCGTACTTCTTCAAAAACGATGATGGCCACAACGTTACAGTCAATGGTGATCGGTATAGAGCCATGATTAATAACTTCTTCTTTGTCCAGGGGCCTGATTATGGGGTTCGCGGCGGATCGTTTTCAATTCGACTTTTCAAATTCGACTCGCGTCGTATTTCCTTATCAACGAACTCGCGGCGAAGCGAGAAAATGTCTTCCAATATTCCAGTGATTTGGCACTTAATATTCCAGTTAATAATGATAACAGTGTTGCCGCATGTTCAAATTTAAATGAGTCCCCGCAGCTGAAAAAATTAGTCATTTTGAAAATAAATGAGTCCCTCAAAAGAAACGAAGTACAAGAACGTTCGATAAATTTTATTTTTCAAACAAAGGTTCTTCTAATAGAAGATTCTGAACTTTGGCAGTTGATAGCGGCCTTTTTTGAATCTGTTGGTTATCATTAATTCAGTCTGTTTTGCAAGAGTAGGTATTGTTTACATGTTATAATTTGCATGAGAAGAAGAATGTAAACATTCAAAAATTAAAATAAACTCTTTTTTCGTTCACTAACTGTAGAATACTTAAAAAGATGAGTCAAATTTAATAATATGAGTCCCTGAGCCAGCTTATCAAAAATCACACTATCAGAAAAGCCGAAGAGATCTTATAGGAAGCTAAATCTTACAACAAATATCTCATCACTTAGTGCAGTGTTAGTTGTTAGTAGACTAAACTAAAACAAACCAACACGTACGCAATAACAAACATAAAAAAACATAAACAAAAATGAGTCCCGGTGGTAACTATGAATAAACACTCTTTCGCCTGTGAATCCGCCAATAAAAAGCTGTCGTATTTCAACTCGCCAGCAAACATTATGACATTTCAAATACGCCTTCGAATTCGTTAATTGGTCGAATTCAAAACGAAGAAGACGAAAGCGAACGCAATAATTGAAAAATGTCAAACTCGCTAGCAAAACGATTCGCCGCGAATCCCATAATCAGGCCCCAGGAGCTGTAGTTGCAACAAGACGGCGCGCGCAACATGTAACACAGCTCGTGCCACAATCGATTTATTGAAAGACACGTTTGGTGACCGCCTAATTTCACGTTTTGGACCTGTGAATTGGCCTCCAAGATCTTGTGATTTAACACCGCTAGACTATTTTCTGTGGGGTTATGTAAAGTCATTGGTCTACGCGGATAAGCCACAAACGCTTGACCATTTGGAAGACAACATTCGCCGTGTTATTGCCGATATACGGCCACAAATGTTGGAAAAAGTCATCGAACATTGGACGTCCACATTGGACTTCATCCGAGCCAGCCGTGGCAGTCATATGCTAGAAATCATAAATGTAATGCCACAAGATTATCTTTCGAATAAATAAAAAATCATGTCAATCGAATATTCCATCGTTGTTTTATTGCAATTTAAAGTTCTACCTCTACCTCTATAAAAAACACCCTTTACAACATTTAAAGTTTTCAAAGACCTCCATAAAAATGTCATTTCTACTAACAGAAAAACATCGATTTGAGTTAAAACTTAAGCTTTCAATAGTGGTCTAGAATTCAAGTTAAAAATCTACTGAAAAGTCAAGCGGGTCACTGTCTCAAATTTGAAGAATTCATTTGTGGCATCATTGGATATTGTTAAAAAAATGAAGGTTATTCATTAATCAGCGTTAAATAATGCATGTCATTCAAACCTTAAATTGGCCTACGTCTACTTAAATCCTCCCCCAAATGGAATCATTTGTAAATGTAAATTTGTTTATCATCAAGCTCGTTCGATATTTCCTAAAGGTCAAGTAAAATTGAAATATGTACGTTGAATGTTATCACGACTTTTCTGACACGAATTTAGCATTTATGTATACATACTAGTCCAAACCAGCACACACTTCTATGTTATAGAAAAATTATATGACTTGAAACGATGAGAATCATGGAGAATGAAGACTTATAATTGTTGATTTTTTATTTGTGAAAATTCAGTACTTCGAGATTGTTGATTGGTGAAATCGAATAATTTTCTCAATCTAAAATCAAAAGGTCATTTAAAGTTTGAGATCATATGAGAATGAAAAACAAAAACAATTGTTTTATGGTTGAAAACAAAAATGTGTTTTTATTAAAAAAGAAAGAATATTGTTTCCAATTATACCAGAATTCTTAAAAAGGAACTTCAAAAAGAACTCACCAAGTTATGGCTTAGGAAAAGAAAATACACTAGTCAAAAAAAATAAAGGAACACTTGAAAAAACTCAGAAATTGAGTGGTTTTTTGTACAGCTGTATCCCAGAAAAAAGTCGGATTGATGTGAAATAAAAATGTTCAAAGGTTATAATTTTGTCTTTTCAAGTCATTAAGAGTTAAGAAAGTACCGTTTGTCGTTCAATTTTAAAATTTTTTTGGCCTTAATTCCCTGTTTGTTTTAGATCGCCACGATTTTTTTTTTAATCAAAACATGGGTTTACATGCAAAAACACAAATTTGAACTTGGACCCTAATATCTCTGCTAAAAAACTGACTTGCAAAAAACAAAAGCCGGTTTGAAAAATTTATTAAATTTTCTATACAAAAACATTTTGAAAGAATAAAAATATTGCTTTTTTTAAATTTTTTCTATCAATTTAAAAAAAGGTCCAAAAATAAATTGAATTTATCAACTTTTTCATAAAAACTGCCGTTATTTTAGGCTTTTAGTGATACAACTAATCTGAGGCTTATAGCGTTTTTTTTGGTCGTCCGGAGCTGTTCCGAAAAGATTCTGAATTCGTTCACTTGGCACGAGATGACAGTTCTTGTTCTGAATAGAACAGAAAAACGATTCCGAATTTGAAGTCGGAATCAAAAACAGAATCACGCATACATGCACACACTCGCGCATACGTACTCGCTGTCATGTTTACAAATAAAGAAAATAAAAGCAATGTCATGTCGTTAGCCATTCTGCATATGAGGTTTCACAAATACATAACCATTCAACCCTTAGAAGAGAACAAATGTGTTTGCCTGTTCGTTTGGTATCCGGAATCGGACAGTTCTGTGTACCAATTCCGGATTACCAAAAAAAAAAATTAAAAATAAAATTTCCTTCACTTAAGTAAAAATTTCGCATAACCGTTTCTCTGTTTCGATCAATCAAACTTGCCAAATATTTTTTTCGTATGGTAACCCACCTGACAGTATCACGTTGGGGACTTTCTTAGTTCAAAATAATTTGAAAATAAAAAAATATAACCTTTGAAAAACTTTTTATTTCACTTCAATCCGACTTTTTTCTACTGAGATACCTTATGAATAACCACTCAATTTTTGATTTTTTTCAAGTGATCCTTAAATTTTTTTGACTAGTCACTACTCACTAGTGTATAACCGTCGCGTCGTCGCTCACCGCCAAAAATGGCGAGTAAGGAGTAAAGCTATGATTACACGGTTAACGAAATCGGTCAAAGCGTTGACTCTCTGACGTCACAAAAAATACATATTTTCTCCGTCATCTCACCGTCAAAGTTTACAGAGTCAATGCTTAAAACATTGACTATCACATGATTGACACTATTGGGTCAATGTTGTCCCAAATTACGTTGAAGCACAGGTGTGTCAACGTGACTTTTACTTATCAGTGTCAATGCATTGACTCGCAAAACTTTGATGATCACACGGTTTGACACAAAGCAAAAAAGCCGTCAGCACAAGTCAAAGCTATTTTGAGGAAATAAAATAAATATTGTGAGTTTATTAATGCACATAATTATATAGATACATATATTTAACTTAAGTGCAATTCATTTTCAGATAAAACCAACAGCAATGACAAAAAGAAATATGGAGATAGCTGTTTTGGCCGCATATATATTAGAAAGCAGCACGGACGATGAACACGAGGACGACATCCGGAGAGCAAGGCCTTTACGAAATCAGCGTTCTGTGTGGACAAAAAATTGGTTGAAGGTCCGGGAGAAAGAAGGATTTGGTGTGAAATTATTACGCGAATTGCGCGCTGAGGAACCAACTTTATATCGGAATTTCCTCCGCATGGGCGCAAGCCAGTTTGATTACTTGCTGGCGCTGGTGCATTACGCACCAACCAATTCATTTTACCAAGTGGACGAACAAGCAAATATAACGAGTCCTGGAGAGTGGCGTTCCGAATCAACAACGTCAACTCTGTATTCACTCGAGCGGGCGAGGGACCGATGTGACGATGCCAAAGATATCCAAAAAGAGTTGATGTATTATTTTACGTGTGAAGGCGAACTACCTTGGCAATACAACCATATATAATTATTATGTTTGTTTCAACACTTTCAATAATATTAAAAATGTTTTGTTCTCTTTTAAAACAAAAACACTTTTATTTTTTTATTTTAAATTAGGCGGCCTAGGATATGCTTTTACAGTGGTTATCGACCTTTTGACCCTTCTCTTTTCTCCTATTCTATTCTGTTGTGGATATATGCCTATTTCTCGTCTTCTTCGTTTTCTGATATGAGTTCAAGCTTGAAAGTGGATTAAGTAACAATTTATTTATAAATAAAAGCACCAAATAAAAAAAGTTAAATTTACTTTTGAACAAAATATTTATTTATTTTTATGCACCGACATTGAATTCATCGTCCCCACGCCCATCATCTTCCAACGTTTCTAAATTCATTGTAGGTTCGGCAGTGCCCGAAGGATTTGTTATCACCTCCGCCCGAGAGATAAGAAAATCATACATGACTCGCATCAGCCCTGCTTCAAGCCGCAACGAATCACTAACAGGTAACGCGCGAAGATTTCGCTCAACGAGTTCACCAAAGGCCGTGTACCTATAATTTTGCTGCGATCTTGTGTGCAAATTCGTAAGAACCTCGGCAGCTAAATCCTTCATGCTGCCGGATTTGTTCTTGGTGACGCTGATGAACTTTTTTGTTTTTTTCCAGCCGGAAGTAGATTTTCTTCGACGTTTTCGGAGCTGAATTGCTGATTCAATTCATTCAGAATTGAAACATCCGTGTAGGCTCCCTCCTTAAAAAATATATGTATGTATGTATATTTAACGATTGAATTTATACAAAAAATATAAGCTTACCAAGGGCAATGTTGAAACTGATTCAACTGATTGAAGCACTTCGGCAGACTCAATGAACATCATTTCGGAAAAGTGAGCCCATGACACGGTCCGAAGTGCCTTGGCCCGATTTTTTGGCTCGGATCTTGCCTAGATTTGCCTTGAAGAGGCTACGAAGGGCGTTCCATTTGTTTCTAGCTTCAAAGCTATCAACATTTTGGATCCCTAGCTCCTCAGCAACTTGTTTCCAGCACTCACATTTTATGTGAGCCAGCTTATAATCGCTGCATCCTCCATCCCAAAGCGCTGGTCGGTTTTGGACAGCTGAAATCAACGCCGATATTTCAGTTTTTTTGGCCCAAGCGTATGCAATTTTTCTTTTGCGTTGCGCTTTTTTCTTTTTTTGGTCTTCATCTTGGGCAAGTGACTCCTGTCTTGGAGTAGCATCGTCGATATCTTCCATCATAATCTGATAAAATTTTTATCAAAGAAAGGGACATTATTTTAAATTAAAAAAAAAACTTACCAGCAGCTTTAAAATTTCAATATATGTATGTCCTGTTTTGTTTTTTTATATTTTGAATTAAATGATGTAAAAAAACCAGGGCCATGTTTTTTTTTATATGTATAAAAATCACAGTCAAACTGAGACGATGACACGGTATTTAATTCTGCCCCGTCAACGCTGGGACACGGTCATTGCGATGATACGACTTCGTCAACGCGTCCCAATGACGTTGACAGAGAGATTACACGGTCATCGAAAATAGTCAATGCGTTGACCCAAAAATGTGTGTCAACGCGAGTGTCATCGTACCCGTCAACGCAATGACACCAGTTATCGTTGGCGATCACACGACGTGACACTCTTGGGACAAATTGTGACGTCATTTTTACGTCAGAGAGTCAACGCGTTGACCGATTTCGTTGACTGTGTAATCATAGCTTAAGAATATCTGCCTTTTCTCAGTTTTGTATTTTTCGCTTTTAAATGATAAACTTTTCTTCCTGAAAACCATTTTTCCGTAAGAATTGAATTGAATCATCTCAAAATAGACACTGTCATGACACGAGACACGGCCAAATTATATCACTCAATAAGAATTAAGAAGCACGATAGGTCCTTTTTTTTTGATTTTTTCTTCCTTGAAATATATATGCCAAACAGCCAACGGGCACACCGGTTTATAAAGTCACAAATTTGAGGATATCTTGAAACGATGAGAATCATGGAGAACGAAGCAAAATAATTCAATATTAACCAATAAGCCTATAAACTTTCAAAAATAAACAATTTGATTAACAAAAAGAATAGGAATTCAATTCGTTGATTCATTGAGTGTCCAA
Organism: Sphaerophoria taeniata; assembly: GCA_943590905.1. Classification (NCBI taxonomy): domain Eukaryota; kingdom Metazoa; phylum Arthropoda; class Insecta; order Diptera; family Syrphidae; genus Sphaerophoria; species Sphaerophoria taeniata. The sequence continues at coordinate 85,014,550 of OX016540.1, read as the reverse complement.
AAAGTTGGTAATATCTAAGTAAGTATTCGCAAAACCGCTCCGACAAAACGGCTTAAGACATTAACGATGCTTCATAATAAAGTTCAAAATGTTTTAATTTAAACCAAATTTTTAAAATATCAGACCTTGTGTCAGCTTGATCAGTGAACCTCCCTAACGGCTGATTTATGCTTTAGACAAAATCCATTGTTGTTGGCTCGGAAAAAAAGAAACAAATTTTTTTAACAGTTTGAGTAAATGAAACATTTGTGTTTGTTAGCAAAATTATCATTAATTCAATTTTTTAGATAGATGTGCAAGGAGTGAAATTGTCGATATACGCCTAATGAAATACCATATATGTACATACATACGTACTTTTAAAAGCTTCCGATGGCAATGTTAGAGTTGTACATAAGTCAACAAACAAAAAATCATGAATAAGCCACTTTCACCTGTTTTAATGTATAGCTTCTATATTCATAGTGCAGCAGGGAAGTTCGCTGCAATTAACTTTTTAAACTCCTTCCTCCCCCTTCAACCAAAAGTACCGGAATCCTCTCAACAGGAACTTAATAAAAACTCACATCATTATCGTTAAACAAACAGAAATAAAAAAAGAAAAAAAAACAACTGAAACAAAGGCTAAAAGAACAAAAACACATTAAGAAAAATCTTTTCATAAATAACAGTGCGACACCATTAACGGAGAAGAAGCTGAAATACTGCAAGCTGAAAACACAACTGAACTGAGCTGCAACGTGCACATTGCAATCAATTATGATGATGGGGCTTTATTGAAGATTTATTTCAATTAAAAAGCTTTTAAGTATTTATCCGATTGACTAACGTTCTCGAAGCAAAGCACTTAAATGGACTCCTTGAAAATGCCCACTTCAGTGGCGAATGCAGTGCAGGGGGTTGAGCGCGTTTTTGTGTAGTTGTAGCTATAGGTAAGTCAAAGTCGATAGCAACGGTGGCTTGGTCTCAAAGTGAAAAAGATGGGACAAAATCGAAAAGAAATTCCAAAAAAGGAATCTAAAGTGGCTACAAGCTATATTGTAGGTACACAACACTTTTTATAATCTGCAGTTCTATTATGAGTGGATCAATATAGTTTCGTCCTACACTATGTCTTTCTAGTCTAGCTTTTGTCATACTCATCGTCATCATCATCAGCCATCAAGTATCAGCATCAGCATGAGTCAGTTTAGTGTTTCGTGTTTCTTGTTTCGTCCTTGTAAAGGACCTCGATACGTTCATGTTTATGCAAATTGTGAATTTTAATTGGAGAAGAAAAGCGCTCAGCACAACGTAGACAAGCGCACTTATGTATGAGTCGGATGAATGAGGCTGATTTTCGAAGTTTCTACAATGCTTTAGTTTGACGAGCTGTGCAAGTCGATTCAAGGGCTTTATCTGATCGAAGAACTATTGTTTTTTTTGTCGATTTTTCTTTGCATTCCTTTTTGTACTGCAACGAGATAATTCTCTTAAGTGCACTTATAGCGAGAGTGGACTAATTGTTTTAATTAAACTATCGTTAGGGGTATTTTCAGTATTTTATACAAGCTTATAACTGCATGGAAATAGATTACGCTTACGCAGACATAGATATATTTTAGAATGCGAATGAAAAAAATGAATAAGAAACAAATAGTTTGACAAAGGACATGGCGATGCTTTGCAGTTTTAGCCGCGTGACCTTTCCATCGTCTCGATCACCTCCATCGGGTAAAGAAGTGGTTTAACAAATTCCCATTCAATAATGACAAGTATTCGCCACAGTGAACTATAACAGTATTCTAAATGAATTTTCCTAGAATGAAGCGTTGTAAATACCATTGATACAGGTCCTTAAGTTGGAGAAAAAGAAGGTAAGGTTAGAATTTAGATCAGTAAATGGACGGGCAATTGATATCATAATCGCCAGACTCCTAACAACGTATGGGTTTTCATTTGTCAGTCATTTTGATGTGGCTTAAAGACAGTCTCCTTAAATGGCGCAGGGTTTAGACAAAAAGATGCATTATCATGTGATTTCTTCAACATAGTCCTGGAACAAATAGTGCGCAAGGCAGGTTTGAGCACGGAAAACACTATCTTCAACAGCTCCTAGGCTATGCAGAGGACATAGACATCATCGGTCGATCCAAGAGAGCTGTTCTTGATGCCTTCCCAGCGATTGAAGAACAGGCGAAACTCGTTGCTCTTAAAGTGAATGGGGACAAAACAAAGTAGGTACATGCTATCAACATAAAAAAGAACATCTGCGCACCACCTACCACAAAACGTTACTGTTGGTAGCAGCAATTTCGATGTAGTTAAGTAGTTCACCTATCTTGATTAGTGGCGATCCAACGAAGAATTGCCCTAGCAAACCGCTGCTGCTTCGGTCACTCGAAAGACAAAGAGTCTGCTATACAAAACTATGATTTTACCAAACCTACTCTACCGATTGTGGGACAATAAGCAAAAAGAGGAATTGATAGTGGGCACTTTCGAAAGAAAATTTTTTCGATGGATTTTCGGTCCCGAATGCAACGATGGCGAATGGAGAAGACGGTTCAACCGCGAACTGTATACGAGCTGTACCAAGATGTGGATGAAGTTCAGAAAGCCAAGAAAAGACTACTTCATTGGCTCACCCATATCGAGCGAATGGACGACAAACCTCCAGCCAAGAAAGTCTTCTCATCGCAGTACGTAGGTTTGAGACGACAAGGAAGACTGAACTTGCTGTAAAACTGCGGATGCCAGAGCGCTTGTTTTTGGCAACTGAAGAGTGCATGCGAGGGAAGGCTGCAGTGTCTCAGGCTAAAATCCTTCGTGAATTGGGAGCCGGTTTAGTAAATAAGTAACATGTCAAAAGCCTTAAAAAAGAATTGATTGATGTTGAAACAACTTAGCGAAAAGGTCAAATGAACCATGATATCGGAATCCCAAATCCAGGATGAGCCTGATTAATCGGAATGCTCCTGACGTTACATTGTTCGTCAGCAAGTGGACTATAGAATTAATTAGACGCATGTTATTCACCATTCACCCGTATACCGCTATATCGAGTTCGAGTGCTTCCGAGATACAAAATAACACACCAAACGTGATCCAAACCCACATCCTCCCCAAACCTCCATCATACCACCCTCAATCGCAGAGACTAAACGCGACTAAGTTGTAGTGGTATGCTTACTCGTAAATGCTGTTGCTATCAGAAACAAACGCTTAACTAACAGTTGACGGTTGCACCCTTTCATCAAGTGTAGCGTTGATGCTATATCGTTCTAAACATATAGCGAAAACGAGAACGTTGTTATGTGTTTGTATGCTAGTTTGTGTTTTTGTTGAACTACGCTCTGTATTTCGCAAATTGAATGTACAGCAGTTGATATGGAACACAATGGCTAATTAAAGCGAATGTTATACACAATTAATTAAGCTAATTAGTAGAGAGAACTCATAGTCTCGCGAAATACAATGCTCTGCACTATACCCCGCATAGTTCTGTTTCGTACACAAACACAGCTATGTAGGTTTTTTTTTTCTTTTTTGTGTTACTATATATTATAGTTAGTCACAGTGATGATATTCTAAAACTGAATGCATGTGTGTGTGATCTGAAGGTTTAAAATAAAATACAGCTATGTTGTAGGTGGTGGATGGTAGATTGGATTGCATTATAGAAAAGGAACGAGGAGCAGGGTGTTGCGTGCATGTTAAATGGCACTCCGTGCCAGGAGAGCTTATGTATACTCTTGTTCGAACTAATTGAATGACTGTGCTTAGGTGAGCTGTTTTTTTAATTCATGCTTTTTCTTTTTTAATTCTAATTCAGCAATTAAAAGTTGCATGCAAACAGTTTTGTTCCTCAATATGCAAATGGAGGAAAAATAAAAACGCAATGCCTCACTATGTATCGGGAAATCAACACTTTTTTAATTTTAATTACATTCATGTGAGTAAAGAAAGCTTCGTGCGTATTTATTTTGCGAAAAAGTAGGTTAAGTATTGTATGGCTTACAAACCAATGGGTTTTTTACTTTTCATAATTAAAGGTCGAAAGGACAGCCAGGAGCTCGTATGTGATGGATTTTACTTGTTGCTGAGAGATGTGTTGAAATGTATGTGTATTAAATGAAGCCCTATTAAGCTCGTATTACATTTTTAAAACTTTTGAAAGTCGAATTTGGGTGGCATTGACAATTAATCGATTACCTACTACAGTGACAAGTTATGAACGTAACTCAATTTCGTTTGCAAAATGTTCCTGGTTTTATGCACAGTTCAAAATATTGAAATATAAGGTTTACAATTTTTTATTAGAACCATGTTCTCGCGAACAACCTCAATAATACAGTCTGCGGTTCACTGTGGCGTATGAGCATTTTTTTTATTGCAACGTACCTAATATGTTTCCAGGTATAAAATGAAAGTTTTATCATACGTGCCATTACGATGGTGTACTAGACTGAGTTATGTTTCCGGCAAACTAAACTTATAATAACGGTGGCTTGAGGCACAGATTTAGAACGTTGTTTAATGTTGGACAAGCTGTACTCTGCGCGTGTTGCTACGCCACCAACTAAACTAAATTTGAATGAAGAACGTAGCACAAATATTCAGCGATTGCTGAGTCAGATAGTACTAATTTATAAAGCTGAAGATTTACTGGTTCGAGTTGAAATATTTTTTTTTTTGTTAGATAGTCCATTTATCGAGGAAGGTTTAAGGATATACTAGCTGACCCAGAAACCACTATTTTGTTATATTAATAAAACTAATAATTCACTCAAAGTGAATTGAATTTTTGTGTTATGTTTTTCTTCAAATCCATTTGAAGTAACATAGGTTAGGTTAGGTTGGAGTGGCTGTCAATGAGCTTAAACCAACCATTTCGTACTTTTAATGAAGTAAGAGAGACATTTTGTGTCGATCGTTGCCAGTTCACTGGTATTATCGAGGAAGGGATTACCGAGATAGTTATTCCTTCTATTGGAGAGTGCTGGACATGTACATAGAAGGTGTTGGACTGTTTCCTCTTCCTCCTCGTCGATGCAGCTTCTACAGAAGTCATTTGTGTAGACTCCTAGCCTCAAAGCATGTCTACCTATGAGGCAGTGTCCTGTTATGACTCCAATTGTAGAGCTCATATTTTGTCTGCTCAGGGAGATCAAGCCTTTTGATTGTTTCAGGTCTATGCTTGGCCATATTTGTTTGGTTGCTAGGCAGGTGGTACCCTGTGACCATCTAGCATTTGTTGATTCTATAGCATATTGTTTGAGAAGATATTTGCATGTAGCAAGTGGTGTTCCTATTTTATGTCTTTGTTTAACAGTGTTCCGTTTTTGACGAGCTCATCGGCTTTGCAATTTCCCGGGATGTCTCTGTGGCCCGGCACCTAAATGAGGTGTATATTTAACTGTTGTGTCATCTCATTCAGAGATGATCGACAGTCGTGGACTATTTGAGAGTTTTATGTTGTTTGAACAACGATAGCAACTTAAGGGTGCTTCCACCAATGGCTTTTTCCGTCAATTCCTTTGGAGTAAATGTAATTCCTTTGGTTGGAGTTATAGCTATTTCACGGGTGCCAAGCCGATCATCAGACTCCTTTATTAGTGGTGCTGTCTAGTTATTTTTCATATTAATCGAAGCATTTTTTGAGTTCACTTTGGGATTTGAACCTAGACCAGCTAGTTGTAAAGCCAATGCACTACGCATTGCGCTAACAAATCCACTGATTTTTGGTTTCCCATTGCAATTTTTTGTATTGTTTATCATTTGCAATGAATAGACCAGCATTTTTACAAGCTCCTCAAAGTATGCTATCTTGTTCCGCTTTCATTTTTTCTAATTTCCTATCTTTGTGTCACAACAAATCGTTGCGTACACCAAGGGTTAGATAATCAACAACACCTTGCCAGTAACCGAAGTTTCCAACAAAATTTTCTTGGCATGGCAAAAAGGATCTTTCAGGTTGAATTGATGTTGAAATTTAGCAATAGTTGGCTGCCATGTTTTCCGTAAACATGCATAAAACTTAAAACTCAGATCACATCCAGAAATCAACCACCACCACACAAGAGTCATGATCTCTGAATTGCTGAAATCAAATTGTTTGCATTTCGGATAATGCAAGAACCCCACAAATGTGTCTACTTAGATTTCTGAACCAACGTCATTAATTCTTATTCAAAATGCATCAAAAACAAAAAATTCAAATAATTTTAAAAGCTTTCAATTAGCATCCAAAGAAATATCCATCCATCTCGGAGTGCGCTAAATAATTATATTTACTCACGTACTGTGGATGATGCCACAGAGAAACACATCCTTCACATCGAACTTGGAAGAAACGTAGGCGGTGCGGCGAGTCACCATTCCAGCGACATATCCAATTATTTAAAGCACCGTCTGTGTGACAAAAGCCGATTCACTGACGCCGAATAAAAGTATCATAAGCTAAAACGCAGTGGTATACACAAGATACAAGTACAAGTATCTTTTCAAATATCCTGAAACTGAGTCCTGTTCTACCTCATTCACATCTTCGTCCTCGTGCTCGTCTCAATGCCAGTACAAGAGACTTTGTCACTCTGGTTGCGCATTATGCAGACTCACAAACAAAACATCCTGTACCCCAACTTCGGCGCACCTCCTTGTAATATAATTAGTGACACAACGCGATGGGAACAAAAGCAAAACCCAGCGAAACAACTTTTCGACGATGTGACGCGACGCACGCGACGATGGCGAAGGAGCAAGAAGACTCAACTGCGCCGAATAACCAAATTGAAAGGGATTACCTTGTGCCTTCATAATAATGAAGGTGGGGGTGGACTTTTCTTCGACGGCGATGTATATGAATACTGGCGGGCGGGCGTAGGGATTTATAATTTTTTGTGTGTTGTTGCCACCATCCCCCTCAACCCACACGAATCACCAGAAGGCGAGTTAATTAAAACTTGATACAAGATATTAATTAAAACATGGTCTCTCCTGTTGACTAAGAGTCATTGAGGGAAATTGTCGTGCTCCCCTCGCGCTGATTTCGTGTTCATTGCTGGTCCAACGAAATTTGCGTTCCTTTTATGCTTCGAGCTTAACCAGTGCGAGTGAAGTGTACAGCAGCAGCGTTGATCTTCAACACTGGAGACTGGACTACTTCAATGAATCCGTCTACTTGAGTTTGTGCTCGTTTCTCATCTCTCGCTCTTTGCCCACTTGTGTGGCATATTTTCTTGTGATTTTTTTTTTTTGCGGGAATACTGTCATAATAAAGTTTGGGGCTTTATTGGGATGGTGAGCACTGGGACCCAGTGGAAGGATACTTGCTTTTGATTTTCTTTGATGGAAGAGGTTTCTTCTGAACATTTTTTTTTTTTGGTCGTAGAACTTTGCACCAGAGTTTGACTTGCATAGTTGATCTTATGAATATTGTCGACCTGAGTTCATTTTATCAAATAGACTTATTAATTTAATGAATTTTTAATATGCACGATATATGGGTCCATTGAGCAAAATAGAGGTTGCAAAAATTAATAATTTAAGGTGAACTTTCGTTTAACAGACGATCGTCATGATGTGTAAGGAAAATCGATGAAATTAAAATCGAAATTGTTTTGTGATGATAACCTTAAAACCGAGTGCTTCGCTTATAATGGCTGATCCAAATAAAATTCAAATTTCTTTTTAAAATATTTTATTAAAGTATTAAAATACAAGTTAGGTTGTTTCAATAATACAAGGAGCTGTCACTTACAAGGAGTAGTCACTTAATATGGATCGAAGAATTCACTGCTCGTCAGAAGAAAGAAGGCTTGTCAATTATCTACGCCGTGAAGGCAAAACGTACCTTTGGATTATCTCAAAATATGGTAACAAATGCTCTTAAGCCGAGAATAGTGCGCGAAAATAGAGGCAGACTGAAAAAAACATCACCTTCCACTGACCGCCACGTACTAATTAAAGCCAAGTCGAATCCCTTCATGTCATCAAGGACTATAGGCGCAAAAATTAAGAACGCAATCAGTTCACGCACTCTCCGTAGAAGGCTTAAGATATTTAATCTATCAGGTAGAGTAGTCAGTAAAGTCCCTTTGCTTAGATCTAACAACATAAGGGAACACAGTTTGCTCTTAGATACGCAAATTGGAATGGACCTGAAGGAGTACATAAATGGTGTAGAATCCTTCGGAGCGACGAGACTAAAACAAATTTGTTTCCATAAAACTCCAGCCGTAGTGTAAGACGCCCAAAAAGAGGAATAAGGTGGCAATATTATGGTGTGAGGATGTTTTTCCGGGCAACATTTTTTTTTTTTAACAAAATTTGGGCATAGGAATATCTTGGAAAATGTCATGCTCTGAAGGAAACATGCCCTTCCGGTGGTATTTTTAATATGACAACAATCTAAAACACACGGCGGCGTCTCTCGTAAAAGATTGGTTCCAAGAGAAGGAAGTACCTCTTATCCCTTGACCAAGGCAATCCCCTGACCACAATCTCATTGAGAACTTGGGAATGCACTCAAGCTATGTTCGGCGGGTATTATTTCAAAAATGGAAACCATTTGTGTGAAGCAGTACAAAGAGAATGGTATTCTAGACCATCCCAAAAATTGGTGGAATCAATGCCATGCCAAATGGAAAAAGTTCAGGCTAACCATGGAGGATACTCTGGTTATTAGAGCAAGTTAATCAAAAATTGAGATAAATAAAATCATGTTTTTTAATACTTTAGGAAAACGCACCTATTTTTTTGATCGGCCTATTATTATTAAAATTGTTTGTTTATTTAAGATCCTTTTAATGTCTTTTATTTCCTCTGATATGGAGTGAGCAGTTTTACGTCGGCACCTAGCTATTATGCCTTATCCGACGTGTGACCATTCACATTGGTATCTGTTTGTTAGAGTTGATAACTCTCCCTTAATCACACAGTTTGAAACTCATCGTTATCAAACTTTCGCGATGTTATCCCTTCATCGCATTTAATATAATAAATTTCAATTATGTTTTCAAGTACCAGTTTATTTCTTCCATGAAGAAACCATAATGGTAAATGTTTTTCTACCTATGTAACTGAGCTTGAGATACGTACTCAGTTACCGAGAACGAATCTCTCGACAACCAACAACCCCTCTGAAACTCCCACTAGGCGGCCTACCGCTTATGTAGTTGGCGTTCAAAGGTCCTAAGACACAATGAACGGGGCCCCAACTACCCCAGAGTACCAGCTTATTCAATAGACATGGTAGTCTTTCTATTGATTATATGTACTCTTACGTTACACTTTTTCAATAGGAGTTTTCCCAGCTTTCGTTCTTATCATGGATTAACAAGGATCCACTGGCATCCTTGTCATGCAGTCCATTTTACCAGTTGCCAAAGCGGTTGAACAATCTGGAAGACTGCATGACGATAGCGTAAAACCATTCGCCTAGATCGTCATCTAGTTTCCACCCTGCACCACGCGGAGGTTGGCTTTTCCGCACTTGAGCTTAGAGAAATATTTACTCGATATTGCAAAGCAACACTTTCTAAATAACTCGACCCACTCATCGAGTGGAAAATTTTATTGTTCTACTGGAAAAATGTGTAAACATATGAACTTATAAAAAAATAACTAGTCACACCTATTCATTTGACCAGCTGTGTGAGTTTACTTGCTAAATATGAAAAAAGTATAAATGGCAAGTATTGAGTTCGTAAAAAAAAATTTGAATTTTCATCATAACGTTACAATTATTTAGTTATAACTTAACAGTAAATAGAAATTAAACATGATCAATCGCTCTAAAAAACAAGACCTTGAAATGAATACTTTTCAAGTTATTATATACAGAATTAATGAGAAAATAAAATGTATTGTATATGACAATTAACTGATTTAAAGGACTATTAGAGGTTGCCGTAGTCTAATACTAGATTGGCTGAAGTTAAAATTAAGTCTGCAAAGAATCGACCAAGCTAAAATATTTCCATTTATTATACCGTTAATGAAACAGATCTGGATGTATTTACGATGGTTCTCAAGTGATGGGAGATTGATTAATACTAGTCTATGTGAGTAAATTGGGAGTGCTGATCCAGTAAGGTGCCCAGATCACGCGCCCGTACTCAAGCATGGGCCTGACAAATGAGGTAAATAGTATCTTAAAAATATCTTTGAAATCGCGTGAACATCTTTTAATAAATCTAAGTGTTTTATTAGCTTTCTTCATTATATAGTCTAAGAGGTCGTTAAAAGTCAATTTCGAGTCTAGAATAATTCCTAGGTCAGAGTACTGTGAGACTCTATTTAAAGGGTCCGAAAAAATTGTATAGTTATAAGTTAAGGCGTTTTTTATGCGTGTTAAGCTCATAAACCTTACACTTGTCAACATTTAATATAAACTTTGTCGATTTTTTTTTTCAAAACAATGTTGTATTATATATAAAAAAAATTGTTTTTGTATTGCTCCAAAACGGTACCTCTCCTAGAACCGTTTTTTTGTTATCAGATTCTCTCAAATAGTAATATGTAGTCCGATCAGCGTACTTTAATTTTTAAAGTATGTATAATGTATATATTGCACGAATAATATTTTGTGTTCCAAATATTTTTTTTTTTTTGGGGAATTTTAAAAAGATTTTAAAACTTGGTTTATAAATTCTGTATCGGAAAACGGATGGTTACTGTGTAACCATATAAATAATTAATAAAAAAAAACCGGTCCAAGGTTTTTTTTTTAATTTTAAAAATCAACAATGTCTTAATAAATTTTATTGCATCAATTTTTTTCAGATAGTATGTGTTTTTGTGGTACATATTTCAATTTTTAACTACATGTTTTTATTTTTAAATATTTTAGTGAGTTAAGTTTTAGTATACAGGAGCAAGTTCGTACGACCAAATTGTGCACATATTATTTATGGGATTTCAATAATTGTAAGCTAAAGCCTAGTATATGTATACAGTTCTGTATGAAAAAAAAATAAGAGGAGAAACAAATTTTTTTTTTTTTTGAAGAACTGTATACTAGGCAAGGAAAAAAACCAAAAAAAAAAAGTTTTTTGATCATATCTCGGTAACCAGACCTCGCTGGTAGTTTTGGCCATCAGTGACTGTAGAGGGCAAACAAACCTTTGTTCTCTTGCATCATTGATATAGGCTTCTTGGGAAAATTGAGAGATCTGGCGAGTTGAAATCAAAATTCTGAAGACAAAAATAAAAAGAAACCAAAAGAAACTATCTATTGATTATAACTTTATAACTGAATGCTGAAAAAAAATCGCTTTCAATGGCTGATAGAATATTTTTGAGCCCTTATTTTGATGTACAATTATATAATTGTTGTCGAGGAAACTTGCGAGAAATATCAATTTGAAATTGCGGGAAAATGTTTGCGAACACTGTACGTTCTTGCAAATCTCGGCTAGCAGGTCTTCAAAAATCTTGTAACTGATTTTGTGCATTAGAACATATTCCTTAAATGGGATAACAATTAGCTGGGGTCAAAACCAACAAAAATGGTTTTGTGACCATAACTCGATAACCGGACCTCTCAAATTTGTTTGCCGATAAGGGGATGGACTGGGCTGCGTCCTTTTAAACCTAGTATTGGAGACACTATCGTAATTATTGGCTTATGCAACCGATGTCGCAATCATTAGAATTATTGGACTGTACTGTAATGTACTGCTGGCGGAAGAAAACCAAGGGCTGCATATAAATGAAGGAATAACCAAGTACAGTAAGGCTCCGTCTGCAGAAAATGTTTGCAGAGAAAGAACCACTAATAAGATAGAGAAGCAAGAGTTCGCTTTGGTGTATGAGACCATCACAGTCTGAACGGTACGCTTTTATGGAAATCGGAAGGTAGCGTTCGTGACTAGTTGTCTCGGTCTGTTTGAATTACTGCGAAACAGATGACAACAATTAAGCTCAATTGGCCCTAATTGGATGGACATCTATCTCGGATCAGCAAAAAGGAATCGACATGGAACGTCCATTACCGCAAAATCTATTATTTTCATAGCAGGATACGGCTGGAAGGATGGAGATTGGAACTAAGAAAAGTTGTTAAACAATTTATGAACTGTGGCCGACTGTTTGACTTATTTTCAAATACCATTGATCGTGTTTTCAATCACATCATCTGAAAGCATTGAGTATAAAAACCAGCGGACCTCGCTCTCAATTGTGTCAATCCTTTTCTATATGCAAAATTAAGACATGATGCTCCTACACCGTACAGACTTTCACATTTATATAGTAGATATTGAAATAACACCAATCTTTCGTTAATAAAAAGGTATAAGCTAAAATATGCCTAAAAATAACATTCAAAAATGTTACGAGAATCTATGTTCGCGGTCAGAAATTTTTTCATGAAAAAATTTTTTGTTTCTCCTCTTATTTTTTTTTTGTTCACAAAGAACTGTATACTAGGCTTTATCACAATAATAAAAAAAAAAACTAATTTATAATTTGGATTTCGTTAATTTATTGGAGGTTGTGAACACGAAGATAGACAGGCGACAACGGATCCACATTATTTAACCTCTCTATCATCGTAATGTTATAAAGGGTCCGCCAAATAACTTTTTTTTTTTTTTGAAAATGCTATAAGAAAAAACTACTGAATATTTTCTCAAATTGCTTTTTTATTTGAAAGTACAATCCTTCCGGTTAATAATGAAAACATTCAAATGGCTGCCTCGGCTAGCCATGCAGTAGCCTACAGGATCGGTCCAATTTTTAAGCTCATTATCGATTGTGTGCAGCTGTATTTCACAAATAGCTTCATTGTCCTTTAAAGCGTCTCAATTGTCTCTGGCATGTCAGCGTAACACTTATCTTGTGTGGCATGTAGTGCCGTCCTGTTGAAAACAAATGTTGCCAATATCCTCCTCTTCAATTTTTGTGAACAAAAATTCGTTCAACATGGCCCGATGCTCATTTTCGAAGAAAAATGGCCCAATTATGCCTCTGGACCAAAATCCGCACCAGTCACTCGTTTTGGGTATATCGGCTTTTCAATGTATGCTTGCGGGTTTTCTGTGCCCCAAACGCTACAATTTTGCTTGTTGACATACCCACCAAGATCAAAATGAGCTTCATCTGAACATTCTGAAACATTACCATGATTTTCAAAGTAATGTTTCAATATTTCCCAGCATTGTTCAAGCGTATACACAACCATATTCGTTCAGCGGAAGGATAAAACTAATTATCTGTCAAATCAGACATGAGTGTTAGCATTCACGAAATAAGCACTAGTTGAAAAAAAAAAAAACGTTAGATGGCGGACTCTTTATTTGATTAAAACCTTCAGTTCGATTTTTGTCCGCATAGTACACTCTTGGCGAAGGAAAAATAAAACTCGATGTTGTGTGTATCAATACAAACAGTACGCATACGCCACAGTGACTAAAAAATCGAAACATCAAACAAATATGTGTACTTTGGTGTTTTAATTGGCGAGGTGAAGAATTTAAACCTTCAATGAACTTTAGAAAATGTTTTATTCTGTCCAACATTGGTGTAGACTCTATTAGTGACTCTAAATCTTTTGTTGCATATGTTTTCCTGAAAAATTTTGAGCTTGAGACTATAATAAGAAATCGTCAGTGGTCAGAAACGTATAAGTTTTTAAAAAGCTAATTATCAATCTTAAAAGGAGTTTTCAAACAACAAAAGTGTTGGACAAAAAAAATGATTTTTAGTAGTAAACGAAGAACGAACCTCAAAATTCAATGAACAAAAGCTTAACCTTCTCTGTTCCTTGATGCTTGCGTTGAGTGACTGCTTTGCTGTCTGTCTTAAGCCATATTTTAATGAAGTTGTATTTCTCTTCCTTGATAATTGGTCATAAAAGTTCTACCATCTTTACTTTGCTGGCCAGTAAACAGAAAAAGTGGTATATTCATCAAAAAAATCTTAACCCACTCTAGAAGATGAAAACCAACTTGGCAATCCAGGAAACTCAGTTGTTTAATGAAAATGAAAACAATAAGCCACCCTTTCTTTTTATAGCCCGCATTTTCTAATTTAACCTTTTCTCCTCTTTTCATTGCAAAGAATTGTCAGAAAAAGAAAATAAAAAACCAACACCACTAACAACGGCGACACATCACTATCAAGATGCTGTGATGCGATTCGACGCGACGAAAACGACGAACGGACAGCGAAACGCCGAAATGACGCACGATAGTACGAGTATCGCCACTAGACGGCGCGGCGACGACGCACGATGGTGTGGTGGCAGGCAGCGTTGTTGATGAAGACGAAGAGAGAAGGAGGCTAATTAAAATTTAATTAAACAAATAAAGTGCTATCGCACAAAAAGCAGATAAATTAATGAAAATTTTAATTGCATTTTTGCTGCCGTAAGGGAAATCCATTTGAGCTGCTCTCCAACTTTTGGCAAGGCAAGCGACTGAGTTGGATAAGGCCTGGGAATGGAGTGAGATGGCCAAATGTGTGTACACACAAACAGACCGGAGGACTATATGCGATTATAATGTTAGTCTTCTCGCTCCTCGAGTGTATACCAACAAGAGTCACATTTTATATAGTTTGGAACTTGCATGTATATGTGGGAGACGAAATGGCATCAGAAAAGTTGATGACGTTGTTTACGAAACCAGAAGCGGCTGGCGCGGCGCAGCGTCAAACTGATAGCGGTATGTGGCAATGTGAAGGCGGTTGGCCCTATGACAGGCAACGATGACCGGCATGCCCGGCTGCGATTATGTCCTTTAACTGATGGCAATGGCTGGCGGAAGTAGTCTAATTCAAAAAGCACTCTTATTATGGTCAACGAGATGCAATTACGAGAGTACTGTATGTGGAAGTCGTGGGGGCTAAATTACATTGTCTCCAGAGTTGTTTTCATTTTTGTTGTGTGGAAATTGGGTGGGCCAAGAGTACCACTCAGGACTAAATTCAATTTACAAGGCGTCCGTCGTTTGTCGTTCGTCTTTGCCGACTTCAGCGTCGTCGTCATCATCATCGTCAACACTGGCCACGCGAAAGAATGAGATGAAGGTTTTGCTGTTGTATTCATTTCCAGAGCTATCAGACTAAGTTTTTTGCTTGCAATGTGTTTTTTTTTTTTAATTTTTAAACAATTTTTAGGTTTTTTTTCTTCGTTCATCGTTCAACTCCATCGGGTGGGTTGGGGTGTAAAATGTTCTTTCATTACGCACCCCCTTCAGGAAAAGAGGAAAAAAGTCAGCCCCAATAGCACGAGGGGTAACAATATAAAGCAATAAATAACCCGCGAAATTTAATTAAAAAACCTTTTTCCATTATAAGTAAAGTTTGCATCACATGTAACGGAGGTGTTATTCCTATCTCACAAATGAGCGATGTCCTGCTCTTTCACTGATCTGTTAGCTCATATAGACTGTTGCCGGCGATCTTTTTGACTATTGCAGGTACAAATTTTGGGCATAGCTTAGCGTTCCGATTTTTCGAGGCATCACTAAGAATGAAATTCCGCTTAAAAACATGTTGTCCTACTTTGTAAAGCCGACCTTTGCTTCTTAGGTTATACGTTCTTTCATAGTTTTTATGTGACTGTGCTAAGGATTCCTTAATTCTTTCATGAATGATGTTCATTTTAGCTGACTTGGGCAAAACATCGAATTCGGGATTATTTAAGCTCTTAAGTTTTTTGAAAAGATAATAATCCGATCCATGCTCAATCTTTCTCTGACCGAACAGGGCTTCGTGAGGCGACATATCTATCGCCGAATGAATGGTTGTACGGAGTGCGCTTACTATTGCTAGCAAATCCTTGTCCCAGTTGGATTGATCAGCACCTATATAAGATCGTATTGCTGCGAGTATAGATCGGTTGACCCTCTCGCTGGCATTTGCCTGAGGTGAATATGAAGCTGTCTTAATGTGCTTTGTTCCATAGCTTGTGAGGAACTTCGAAAATTCTTTTCCGATAAACTGCTTACCGTTGTCTGACAAAAGAGATTCAGGTACTCCGAAAATCGAAAAAACTTTCTCTTCCAAAAACTTTATGGCAGACTCTCCTGTAGCCCTACGTAGTGCTTTAACTAGCACAAATTTAGTGAGTTGATCAAGGCACACTATTATATGTGTATTACCCTTTTTCGACCTAGGATATGGTCCTAAAAAATCAACATATACATGCTGGAATGGTCTGTCGACTATGAACGGTTGACCCATGGGTGGTCTAAGGATTGAGTTTGGAGCTTTGGAGGTCTTACAGACGTTGCATTCTCCGACGAACGCTTTCACCTGAGTTGCCATATTTGGCCAGTAAAAACGATCGCGTAGGCGATACAACGTCCTAGCTATTCCGCCATGCGACGCTCTAGGGGGATCATGAGCCAAGCGAACCAAAGGAGATGTCAGCATTGATGGGATCCAGAGTTTCCAGACGCAATCATCTTCACTTGGGTTCCCTGTGCAGGGTTTGACCTTCTTGTATACAAAATTGTCTGAAACACGAAGATCAGGTAGCTGATTTTTATTTTCCTCTATTGTCTTTATTAACCCTACATACTCATCTGACTTAAAAGCCGGATCTGTAAGATCAATGTGTAGAACATCGGAAGGACTCGTTTGGCCATTTCTCGTTAAAGACATTTCGTCGACACTGTACACTCGCGAAAGCGCATCTGGTACCACGTTTTGAGTACCCTTCCTATGTTCTATATTGAATGAGAAACGTTGAAGTCTTAGACTCCAACGCGCTAACCTCCCGCTAAGGTCCTTTTGGCTCATTAGCCACCGCAAGCTAGCATGGTCGGTCACAATTGTGAACTCCTGTCCCTCTACGTATGAGCGAAACTTTTCAACCCCTAGAACCGCTGCTAAACACTCCAGCTCTGTAATACTATAATTACGCTGGGCTGATGTGAGCTTATGGGAATAATAGTATATCGGCCTTTCTACATTATTTTCGTCTTCTTGACAAAGCACGCTGCCTACTCCAGTTGTCGACGCATCGCAAAGAATTTTAAACGGTTTACTGAAATCAGGGTTGACTAAAATAGGTGTCGAGGTTAAAGCCTGTTTGAGTTCTTCAAAGGCTTGTACCGCTTCCGGTGTAAACTTGAAACTTTTGCCTTTCTTAAGGGTGTCTGTTAAAGGAGAAGCCAGTGCTGAATAATTGTTGACGAATCGTCGATACCATCCTGACAGACCTAAGAATCGCCTTACCTGTTTGGCAGTTTTCGGTACGGGGAAATTCCTAATTGCAGACACTTTGTCTGGATCTGTCTGTATGCATCCTCCCCCTATTATGAATCCTAAAAATTTTAATTCTTTAAAGCAAAATTTTGATTTGGCTAAATTTATAGTCAATCCAGCGTTTTTCAAAAGGTTTGCTAGCTTAGCAAGTATTTCCAGATGTTCCTCAAATGTTGACGAAACCACCAATAGATCATCCAAATAAACATAAATATATTGTCTCAATTCATGTGGAACCACTTTGTCCATGAGTCTGCAGAGCCGTTGTGCAGCATTGCAAAGGCCAAATGGCATAACTGTGAATTGATATAGGGGTCTGCCGGGCACGGTAAACGCGGTCTTTTCCCTAGAGGCTCTTTCCAGCGGTATCTGCCAGAATGCGTCCTTCAGGTCCACAGTGGATATGAAGTGGGTATCTGTTTGCCGACTTAGCAGTCCATCAACATGATGAAGTGGATAGGCATCTTTCTTCGTGACTTTATTCACTTTCCTAGAGTCAAGGCACAACCGATTCTTACCGGGCTTTTGTACCAAGACCATAGGAGAGCTCCACGCGCTTTGACTTTCTTCAATTACTCCTAAAGCGAGCATCCTATCCAATTCATCATATATCAGAGCCTGCACCGCTGGAGAGACCGGGTAATGACGTTGCTTAACCGGTTCCGCATCGCCTGTATTTATTATATGTTCCTCCAGCGACGTTCTCCCGAGCCCAAATTTGGCTGCGGTTGGGAACAAGCTAATAACATCTTCAAGGTTCTTCGTTTGATCCATTGATAGTTCGTGAGCATTTGGGTCATCAGACTTTACTGGGAACGAGATTTCCGAAACGATTTGAGGAGCAATTTCAAAGGATCTCCAAAAATTGACTCCGAGATAGAGTGGTTGTTCTAATGAGGGCACCAGGTACATCGAAATACTTTTTGAAACGCCTTTATATGTTACGACTGCTGAGAGTTCACCTATGATTGCTTGGGCTTGACCACTTGCTGTTTTTACTTTGGAATTAAACGGTTTAAAAGAAATGCGCTCTCCCTTAACAAGGTCAAGACATCCAGCTCCTAAACAGCTAATGCTTGCGCCGCTATCTAAGAGACCTAACATTTTTTTACCAAAGATGGAAACAGTCGCGTATGGTCTTGGGTCGTCGCTATTACAGATTCTTGTGGCGCAGATGGCTCGATGAGCTTCTCGCTTATTCTTAAACCTCTCTCTAAGTGCTAGTATACGCTTGGACGGACTAAGGAATATTCTATCACGCACCTCGTAATATCTCTTCAAACGTTCATGTAAAGTTGGCCTAGAAGGATTTCTATTTGCAGATGATCCATCATCTCTGTCTTCGATTACTGCAGTTGGCCTTTTTAAAATTTCGAAATTGGTATTTGTTTTCAGGTGATTATTTTCATGGGGAGTGGCAGGTGAGTTGGTTAAATCCGAAAATTCAGAATAATTTAAAGTATCCTGAGGTTTTGAACGGTCTGGTAAATTTGAAAAATGTGTAGGTTTTGAACTTTTTATAAGGATTTTTGTTCCGGGTTCACTTTGGAAGAGCAAAACTCCCGGTTGGAATTGCCCCGATTTCGGTTTACCGAACATTTAGGACATGTAATTGTTGTGTGGTTTTCTAAACCACAACCGTAACAATGTAATTTCCTCTGAGGGATAGGACACTTTTTATAACTATGACCTTTTGCTTGGCAATTCCAACAGGTAAAAGACGTGAAATGGTTTGGCTGTGAGAATGCCTCAACCGCATTGTCATCGTTAAATTTTTCCCCTTGCATATCCAGTTCATTAACTTTGGGTCTTATGTTTGTTACTGGAGACGGAAATGTTTTCGAGCGCAAGCTTTCGTACTGCGTCATCCGTTTCTCAATTGTACGACAAACGTGAACGATTTCCGCTAAACTATTTGTCGAGAAAGTTATTAAGAGTTCACCTGTCCTTCTTTTCACATTTTGTTTGATCAAGTCTACCAATTCTAGGGTCGATTTCGGAACTTTTAACTGAGAATTTAATCTTAGGATATCTTGGTAAAACTCGTCAAAACATTCTGTCTGACCTTGACGACGGTCGAACATTTTTCTTGAAATTTCGGTATCGGTATCTAGACTTCTGTACGTCTCTAAGAGAGCTAGTTCTAAATGACGCCAATTAGCACCTGGATTGGACTTGAGATAAGTCCAGAACCAAGTCTCTACACCGCCTGCTACAAATAAATGAAAGTGCAAGAAAATATCTTCCCACGTCACTTTATAACAAATCTTTAACCGATTGAGCCGGAAAAGGAAATCATCAACTGACATCTTTTTATTGTCAAATTGAAGCCCCCACTTTTTGAAATCGACTGGGCGAGGCCATGTTGTTGGATTTGACCCTCGATTGCTGGGGCCGGCCGAATTTAGATTCAATGCGTCAAGCTGACTCATGAAATTCTGAAAGTTCTCGCTTGGATGAAAATTTTCCAAGTCCGCTCGAGTACTTTCATGGGCTTCGATTGAAGACCGATGTTGGTTTTGGTAGTGATTTTGAACTACTCCGTTTGAAATTTGGTTTTGATGTTGGTTCTCGTTTTGATTGAGAAATGGATTTCGGCTTAGATCACGGTCTTGGTTTCCACCGTTTTGGATAGCGTTTTGGTTCATGTCTTCGTTTACATTATGACTAATTTGATTTGAACTTGTAATGAGAGGGATTTGATTTGACGGTATTTGAACATTCGGGAGATTATTAGCACCCTCTCTGGTTGAAACCGAAATGCCTCGTAGTTCTTCTTGTATGGTACTTACTATCTGTTGACGTAGGCTTTGCCTTTCAGCCTCATACTCTTCATGCCTCAATCGAAGATCTTCCGATCTACTTAACCCTATGGAAGCTGTTACGATGTTACGGATGTAACGCTTCAGATGCTCATCTTGTGAAGGACTGACGCGACCTGTTCCCAAAAGAGGTGGATCAATGTTTTCATATTCAGTACCACCGGGATTTTCTTGCGAACCAGCCGATACCTCATCTTCGTCAGTGACCTTCTTCGAACCACGAGTTATTGGTGGCATTCTTATTAATTTATTATGTGCTTTCAGAAACTGATGTTTGAAAAAGAACGAAGGTTTTGACCTACGATTCCGAACTTAAGTACAAAAAATAATAATAATAATCTTTTAAACCAAAAAAAAACTCTAATATAAAAAAAAACTGCTATATTCATAAACATGAAGAGTGCTCAGAGAAGTGAAAAGTGTTAAGGAAATTTACTGACGATGAAGATAAAAAACGTGTGCTGCTTTTGTGTACGTTGGCATCATTTTAGTAATCTTTTTTTTTTATTCTGTAAGCGCAGCAATGAGATGTGAGAATTTCGTACCCATCTACGTTGGTCGCCTAAACAGGCTAAAGCTCAAGAAAACTAAAATAGAATAGAAAATAGGTTTTAGGTTTCTAAGTAAACTTGTGATTTTATTTGTATCGTAATTTTTTTGTTTGTTTGATTGTGTGGGGCTTTGTATTGATTCGTTAATAACTCATTATGTGTATCAACATATGCATATTTATTGGCTGGAACATAACTCGGGCGCAACGGGCGGAGACGTGGTTTACTCGAACCGAAATCTCCCGGTCGTCCGACGAAATCCCCCAGACCAATGCTGAACTACAACTAGGAAATCCATTTCCGAGTTAATGCAATTCTGAAAATGTTGTTCGGTACACGAATTTCAGGACACTAACTCATTAGAATAGAGCTCCAATTTTTTCTATCTAACTCAGGAATATGCAACTCAAGGGTCGGCGAAGTGAAGCGCAGTTGGGTGCAATGCGGCTCGGACTCGGCCGGCGCACGACCGCATCGACGGCGAAGGACGTGGTTGCTCTGCAGCAGTGATGGACACACCGCGCAATATTCAAATGATAAGGGACACCGCTTCGAGTAGACAGTGATGATAGCGCCCGGCCTGACCATACGACGCCAATATAATTTCCCATACACGATTGTATGAGCGAATTTCATCAGAGAGGGAGTTTGAGGACATCAAAGTGGACAAACTAGGTGATGCATACATGAATCTTCCAGTTCCATTTATTCGAAAAAAGGGGCGACAAAACCAGCCGGGAATGTATATGCCTGCCTTCATGCGATGCTCACTGCTGAGGCTCGCACCCCTCACAACAGCCATCAGTGAGTGAGGAACGTTGGGTATCATCTCTCGTGTCATTTGATTGATGTATGTCAGTTAAATAATTTAATTACATGGGAACCAGATGTTGTTGGAGGCAAAGCACTAGACTGGGCTGATGGTTTTTGCTATGCTGCAGGTAGTCATACATATGCACGAACATACACACTCAATTTGGAGGTAGACATTTTATTGTTTTAATTATTTAAACGATTCAAGATGGGAGGAGAAGCGTTTCTTTCTTTTGATTAAAATTTTTTAATATTCATTTTATACAAATGGATTCTCTTAAGTTAAATGGCTATATCTTCAGTAATACAAAGAATTTGCGGGAATAATGTTTGGCTTAGCGAAAGGAAAAAATAGAAAGATCTGATTATAAACTCGGTAAACTCACGAATGGAATTTAAAGGGCATGGGTTTTCAAATGAAAAAAAATGTGCACGACTGGATCGCACGAACTTGTAGCACGATTCGTGCACCACCCTGTATTTTTAGTGTAGAGAAAATTAATACGAAATAAATAAATACAAATACAAATATAGGGATTTCCAATAACAGGTGTTATTTTGATATTCAAAGAAAAATGGCATTTTTTGAGATAAATGATCGGATGTTTATTTCATTATGAAGAGAAAGGTATGCCGTTAATAATGGAACACAACATCAACCAACGACCACGCTTACAGGACCATATCCTTTTAATGAAATTTTCCATAACCAACAAATCGCAAAGTGGCTGCCTTATGTCCTCGATAGCATCACGAATTCCATCCGAATTGACGCTGGGCTGTTGGCATAGACCTTATCTTTCACGTGGCCCCAAAGGAAGAAGTCGCAAGGTGTTAAATCACAAGGTCTCGGTGGCCAATTGTGATCACCTCTTCGAGAGATAACACGGTCCGGAAACTTTTCCCGTAAAAGATCGGTGGTTTTATTACCTCTGCCAAATTTTCACCATTTTTATAGTGAATTTTAATAATTTCAATGCATTGTTGAAACGTGTATTGTTCCATTTTTATTAATGGCATAGTTTCTACTTGTCAAATGTCAAAAAATGAATAGCGGGCTATTCAAAATAACACCTCTTATTGGAAAACCCTATACACATTTGTATTTGTATTTATTTATTTCGTATTAATTTTCTCTACACTAAGAATACAGGGTGGTGCACGAATCGTGCTACAAAAATACAACGTAATAACATTTTTTTAGTGTGAGTAGCTGATTTTTTTTGATTTTATAAACTTCTATTAAGATTTATTAAAATGAGGGCTTGGGACATTGTTAAATGAATTTGAATAGTGCAGCCATACCATGCTTTGCAGTCCGTCATTTCCGTCCAAAGAGAATTCAGGCGAGAGTTTGGCGGTACTTCCCCGAGTAGATGAACCATAATGAGGCTGGTGGACATGTTTGCCGAATCTGGAAGCATCGTACGAAGACCGTATAGTAGATATCCCAATGTTCGGGTTCAGGATACAATCGTGGCTGTTGCATCAGCAATACAAGCAAATCCAAATGTTTCGACTCGAAAGTTATCGGGCCAAAATGGAGTTAGCAGATGGTTATTACAACGGATACTTCATGATGACATAAACTAGTTTCCGTACAAAGTCAAAATTAGAAGCAGGTTAAACCCTCAGGATTTGCCTGTTCGCCTGGGAAAAGTGATTGCAATGGCCGAAGAAGACAACACATTGATAAATTGTTCGTTAATGTCTGATGAGGCCCATTTTGACTTGAACGGCAATGTTAACAAACAAAATTGCGGTATAAGTATAAGGAGTGAATCTTATACAGAAATGCCCGATGAGACGGAACTGCAACCAAAACGAGTCACTGTGTGGTGCGCAGTTTCATCAATCTGTATTGTCGGGCCATACTTCTTTGAAGAAAACGGTGTAACACAAACTGTCAACGGGGACAATTTTTAAAGCTGT
The DNA here is from genome assembly GCA_943590905.1 of Sphaerophoria taeniata. NCBI lineage: Eukaryota > Metazoa > Arthropoda > Insecta > Diptera > Syrphidae > Sphaerophoria > Sphaerophoria taeniata. The sequence continues at coordinate 84,991,230 of OX016540.1, read as the reverse complement.
TGAAGGAGTTTTTCTAACCCAACAAGATGGAGCACACGTAGCACACAAGTAGGACACAAGTTATGGCGGACCTCATACAAAAATTCCCAGACAAATTGATATCCAGAAAATGCACTTTCCCCTGGCCCCCAAGGTCACCTGACCTGACTGCACCAGACTTTTGTTGATGGGGTTATGTCAAGCAGGAAGTGAACAAACAGAAACCCAGGAATTTGACTGAATTCAAGCAGTCCATTAAGACAATAATTGGGGCGATCCCAATTTCAGACCGCAATGAACAATTTTCTGATCAGGTGCCGCATATGCTTGGATGAGCGTGGAGGTCACTTGCGGTCTATCATCCTTAAAAACCATTAGTTATTTAAAATAAAATTTAATTTAATCCAATAAAAAAAAATTCATGAAATGCATCGATTAAGATAAAAGTTATTTAAATTTCTTACTGTAGCACGATTCGTGCGCCACCCTGTACGCCTGTACAATTCTTAAAAACTGTACAATTTGGTAAGAAAGAAACAAAATAATAAATTATAAATGTAGAAACACAGATAATAAAGTTATTACTTATATTATTTGTGGTAGAAAAATAGTAAAAAGATAAGAAACATTAAAGTATTTAGTCTAAGAAAAGCTGAAGTGAGTGAAAGATACAAAACTTAGGAGTTCTTGAAGTGGGAGAACATGTAAGGTGAGCTATTTTTTCTGATTGCTACTATTTTTAAGGTATACGGTAAATGGTTCCAGAGAACCATTGCCTTTGTGTTATAGTACAGGTACAAGTATTTGGCCTTATAACGCTTACAATTTAGAATCGTTTGGGAGTGATTTGAAACATGGTCATACCTTCGGAGCCCGAAGCAACCGAATTAAAAGCGCATTGAATTTGCATCAAGTTAAGTAAACAACTCACAACCATATGAGATTATAGGTTTGATAAGCGCCCTAACATTTATTGAAAGTATGTCTCGACAGAAGGAGCGACCACGAAGAGATTGATAGAAATATCTTGACTTTATGGACGACTTCGATACAGTAACCATCCAATAAAATGGGTGGAAGGAATGTATTAAGTGAATGCTTATACAGGGTGATTCACGAGCGTTGTGCCAAAAAGCTAGAGCGTGTAGGCTGAGTTGAGACAAGAAAAAAATCGTATGGGAGGGGGGGTCTATTCCCCCCGTTAGCCGCGAGGGGCAATTTTCTGAAAAATTGACTTATTTTTTATAATTATAATATAATATTATATTATAATATTATTTTATAATTATAATATAATATTAAAAATCAACGGCTTAGTTTACAACACCGTGCTATACCTTTCTGAAAAGCTAAGAACTTCTTCTTTCGCTCTGTTTTTGAAATAAATTGTTTTAACGAATAGTTTAAAAATAAATAAATTTTCAAACTCAAAATTTTCAAAAAAAAAGCCAAAAAAAATTTGTTGAACTAATTTTTTTCAAAATTTTATGTAATTAAGTACTAATTTTGTTTTAAAATTTCAATGTCTTTTTTAATTTTTAGTCGAAAACAGAAAACCGGATACAAAAATGTCTTCGTTTTTGAGAAATTAAAAAAAAAAACCAAAACCACTTTTTTCGAAGAAAATCTTTGTTTTTATTTTTACCTATCTGGACTTTTAGTTTAATTTATTAGTTTAATTTACAAATTTATTTTTTTGTAATTGGAGTTTTATGACGACTCAATAAAGTAGAAAAGTATTGGATTTTCAATGGATTAACCATTTTATTCATTGATAACGTCTGAAAACTGACCTGCAATTTTTTCTTACTATACCTGGGGCCGCGGCCACTCGCTGGCGAAGGGTTCTACCTGGTGGGGGCTTAAGATAATTAAACCGCAATTTTTCTTGAATGAAAAAACAATTAACAACCTAAAGGTTAATAAAAGGCATCGCATATTTACTTAATAACCATTTACAATTAAAATATTAATTCATCAACACATAACAATAACAAACTCATATGTTCGAGAAGAGTTAGCGGACAGGAACTTCTGCTACGGTTTAACTTGTTGTCGAGATCGGGAAGCCGAAAGAATCTACGCTGAAAGATATCAAAATAGATGGCGCCCAAGTCGTAGCATGTTTTCAAGAATCCGCCGACGAGAGCACGGAGAGCTAGAAGTGAAAGGTCAATGGCAGACGTTTTCAATGAACAAAATGATTAATTCAGGGAAAATCCAATACTTTTCTACTTTATTGAGTCCTCATAAAACTTTAATTACAAAAAATTAAATTTATAAATTAAACTAGTAAATTATACTAAAAGTCCAGATGGTGTTTTTTTAATTTCTCAAAAACGAAAAGACATTTTCGCATCAGGTTTTCTGTTTTCGATTAAAAATTTACAAAGACATTGAAATTTTAAAACAAAATTAGTACGTAATTACATAAAATTTTGAAAAAAATTAGTTCAAAAATTTTTTTTTGGCTTTTTTTTTGAAAATTTTGAGTTTGAAAATTTATTTTTTTTAAACTATTCGTTAAAACAATTTATTTTAGAAACAAAGTGAAAGAAGAAGTTTTTAGCTTTTCAGAAAGGTATAGCACGGTGTTGTAAACTAAGCCGTTGATTTTTAATATTTTTTTTTTTACAAAATAAGTCAATTTTTCAGAAAATTGCCCCTCCTGGCTAAACGGGGGGGGGAATAGACCCCCCCCTCCCATACGATTTTTTTCTTGTCTCAACTTAACCTACACGCTCTAGCTTTTTGGCACAACGCTCGTGAATCACCCTGTATATTTATGTATTCAATAAGAGTCCATTTTTATTAGACCATTCTGATAAAGCCATCAGATCTTCATTCGTTCGATGAGCTCGATCTTCCTTTAGATCAATTGGAAGTCAAATATAAAGCTGAACGTCATTGGCATAAAGGTGGAAAAGGCAGTTTTGTAGAATAAGAGGAAGATCATTCATAAACATAGAGAAAAGAAGTGGGCCAAGTAACGAGCCTTGCGGATGGATGTATATACCTACTGATAAACAACGACGAAGTAGAAGTCGAAACAGTACTTCAGCCGGCGAACGTGCTCCGAGGAAGGCAAAAACTGTTGTCCAATTAGCCGGAAAGGTAACGGACACACAAGGAGTGATCAACAGCTACTATCCATACTTATGGAGAAAAGCAAAACAGTCAGAGAGAAAAAATTATTTCAAGGTTCTTGCAATTTATAATTAACCTGGTTTGATAATTTTGATTCTGGAAATCGTGGAAATCCTTCATTTTCCAGAGAGGATATTAAAAATTATTTCCCTCTAACGATGTCTTTTTTAAAAGCAAACAAAAAGTTTGAAATGGCGTTTTTTTTTGTATTTAACTTGGAGTTGCAATTAAAATAATTCGCTTGACATTTTCTGACATAGATAAAACACATAAATCAATTTATCAAAAAAAAAGTTATACAAATTGGTTCAAAATAATAATCAAATATTTTTCGCATTCTATTTTATTCGATTTCATTATAAACAGAAAACTATTTTGCAATTCCTTTTATCTCACTTCACTCTCTGCTATAGAGCCTTATTGTTAAAATTTGAACAGCCCAAGTTATAGAGCACATCAGTAAACAGTGAAGCAAGGCATAAGGCGTACAAGGCGAAGGCATCATCATCATCATATCAGATATATAAAACCAGCAGCAACAAATTTAATTGCTGGAGTTCTCTAGTTGAAAAACGGATCCATCAGAACTCTCTAACAAGCAATTAGATGGCAGTTTATGAATGCATAACTTTTCCATTTTTATTAGACATGCCACATTTTGCACCTAATTGACCACAAGCTCAGCCCAAGCTTCTCGTCCATGTCAATTTGCTATTTGCTGCATTTGCTTTGGTCTAGCACACTGCTGATGCTGAGTTCTTCTGTGTGTTCAGTTCTCTCCTACTCCCTCATATACCGATTCCAATGTCCGCACTTATGCCACCTCTCAATGCCAATTCCCTATGGGAAGGAATCTCTCTCTCGTTCTAGAATGTATATTATGGAGCACAGGCGACAACATGAAACTAACCTTCCCTTGATATGCCAGCGTTTTGGTATATGATTTAAGCGGGCGGATGTCTGGGGATATGTGTGTGTGTGTTTGTTCGGCTGTTGTCCTTCTCCCGAATGACATCCGGTTTTAGCATCCGAATGACATCTTGTTATTTAGTTAGTTTCCGAATGTGGGCGGATGGAAATGTTATACTTTCTATATTATAGACAGGGGAACGTTAGAGGGAGTAGGGATATAACAAAGTCCCTAATAGGGTACAATATTAGTTGCAGTTGAATAGAGTTCTAATAGAAGTTTCTGGGTTGCACTTTCAGGTGTGCACTACAGTTTTGATGACAATGATGATGATGATGACAGTGACAGTGGAAAACAAAAGGAATTTGTTGTATTGTTGTCAAAACTAATATTGAAAGCTTTTATGAGTTATTAGAGAGTTTGGACTGGTTGATCCTTGAAGCTTGCGGGGGTTCACAAAACTGAAATGTCAAGTGAGCATGATTCATAGCTCATCGAATCAATTTTGAGGGGTTATTGTTTTCTGGCACTTGTTTGGCATCCACCTAAATGTGAGGCTTGAATGAAATAAATATTTCTGAGTTTTTCTGAAGAAATCGGAAGAAATCGTAAGGCCTAAATCAACCAAGTATGATATTTAAAATAATTTATGGAATACTTTATGCAGTCTCACGTGTTTTGACAAGGACGAGCTTGAGTCTAGGCCCGAGTCCTATGTAGAGTCCTTGTAGTACGAGTCAGTGTCCGAGTAGCATTAAACTGTAAATATTAGAATCACTTTATCGAAGAAAGCTGACCACTTAGCTATTCATTACTCTTTTTTTCATCGAGCTCTTCGAAGCTATTTTCGGTTATGATCTATCAGGCGATATCACATAAGTGACTTTAGGGACATTCTCACTCAGCACCATGGTACTCGCAACGAAAAGAAGATTGTAATGTGATATGTGGGACAGGTATTGAGGGTCCTTTCTTCCAGAAGAAGAAGGTTTCATTTTCGGCAGACCCCTTAACGTTTCTGCAGGAGGCTTTAAAGCCGAAGGTGCTTTTTGCTGTTTAGTATACCGTGTAGGGATGATCTCTGTAATAAATGTCATATTCTGTTTTTTTTTGCCACCATTTCTTGACCGCTAGCTGCTGTGCATCTCTGGGTCTGAAAACTGATCGTATTTTCAGTGAAAATCTTAAATCGTTAAACCCTTATTGTTGCTTCGATCTCCTTTCTTGACGATCAGGCATACGATGCGATGTTGTCCCATGAACGGCATCATTTACAGACGCATAAGTCTCCTAAATATCGCCTACAAGATCTGGTCTGCCGTGCTGTGTGAACCTTTGAAGCCTTTCGTCAACAAGCTGATAGGTCCTTAGATCAAAATTCTTAGGCAACTATTTCTTCAATGAACTAGAAGAACTATCTGAACTCCCAGGCAATCGCCTATTGAACTTTATCAAGTCCATCAAATGGCTCGATCAACCATAGAATTCATAGGTTAAATCATTTTTTCAGAAGTTACAACACTTCAGGGTATCACAATGGATCTACATTGATCTAAGTGTGACGGTAACAAAATCAACTGTCAGCTCATATAACCTAACCTAACCTAACCTGATAGGTCCTTATCAGTGTGGCGTAAGACCTGGAAAGTCCACATCGATTAAAATTTCACTCTACGCTACGGAAGATGTTGCAGAATACCCAGGAACCTCAAATCGATACCTACCACCTTTTCACCGATTACAAGGCCACGTACGACAGCGTCTATAGAGACCGACTCTTTAGAGCAATTTCTAGTTTTGGCAACCCTAGAAAACCTCGTCCTTCATTGTAAGATGACAATGGAAAATTCATGCGCTGTCATGCGATTCCTTCAACATCATTCTTGAAACGATTGTGCAAAACTCCAACGTCAACACCAGGGTCAAAGTCTTTCAAAAGTCTTTAGAGCTTCTAGGATACGCAGATGACATTGATATAATCACATAATTGGAAGAACACAATAATGTTAATGGAGAATGGAACGTTCTTGAGCCTTGAGACGGAGGTCAGAAAGATATGGGTCTAACGGTTACCGAGACCAAGTTAATATTGTCAACAAGAAAGGACACCTAACATTGACGTCTTTTAGCCAACGTAGTTAAGGACTTTGTCTACCCAGGATCCGTTGTAAACTCAGACCAGTGGTGAAAAACCGCCCTTGCCAATCACTGCTTCTTTGGCCATAGAAGACAATTGAGTAGTAAAGTCCTTTCTAGAGCAACTAAAGTGTCACTATACAAACCCTTATCTTCGCGGTTCACCATACATGCAGAGACATGGACCTTGACAACATCGGATGAAAATGTACGAGCTGTTCAGCGACACTGACCAAAAACTAAGATGGTTTGGTCATGTAGAGGTAGAGTGAATGGAGATAATGCTGCGGCCCGTAGAGTCCTTGAATCCAACCCGGGAGGATTCGCAAAAGAGGAAGACCGCGAGTCAGGTGGAGCACACACGTGTAAGAGGATTTCAACGAACTTGGCGTACAAACCTAGAGATAGCTAGTTATAGGGATAGGGATCGACCGGGGTAGAGACGCTTGTTGGATGAGTCCGATCTGGACTGTAACGCCACCTTGACTAAGTAAATAAGTTGCTTAGGTCTTTGTCGGTTATATTGTTTGTATGGAAAAATAATTTTCGGGTTTGTGGCTTAGATTAAAATCTTACCGTCTACAGTAAGCAATAAATGCCTTTACGTTCTAAAACAAGCTTATACAGAGCTTGGGAGTTTGACTTGAGAAGTTAATAAAATTTTAATCTTAATCAAACGCATTGGGATATCTAAGCAAAAAACTAATCTCCAAATGATGTCCGCATTCTATTTGCTCTGCTTATAAATCATTTAAAAGAAAAATCTATTTGCTCCCCTTTCGTTCCCATTTTTTGCTTGTTGCTTACTTTTAAATATTTCTTTTTTTCTTATCGCCATGCGTCGCCGTGTAAAACTAAATAAAATTTAACATCTGCACAAATGTTTCAGCATTCACTCACCTAACTCTTGTACTGCTGTGCTTTGCTTTTCGTCCTTATGGCAGGTATACACATAAAAAAGCATAAATATAGAGCTCAACATTATGTATCCATACAAATACACGTTAAGGAATAGGAAAGTAAAGTTTATGTATACAAACATAATATATATATGCGGCATTTGTGTTTAGTACACCATTTCAGTTTCCAGATATTATTATATGGAAGCATTCATTAGAGCTCACTAATTACTCCAAGCTTTAATGAATAAGCTCTAATGAACCACTTTCCGTTAATTAAAAGTAGAGTAAAGTGGTCTGAGAGCGTCTCTTCTCCACCAGCAGCACCCTTTAGCTTAACCATAACCCCAGTGCCAGTATATACGAACTTACCTAACCTATAGTCTCTTGCTCTTACCCCTTGAGGATCTGCAGTAGCATTAGCAGCAGTTGTTGCCAGTACAGCAACATTTGGTTTATGATGACTAGTGGTCCAAGTCCTGAGGGGGGAACAAATAGGGGTGGCATGGGAACAGCGAGATGTGCGGATTCAAACGAAACGAAGAAGGGGCTTTTTGAATTCTGAGCTGAGTTGAGGTGGAAATGTAGATGGATGAATGGTGGCGGGATGTGAATAAGGATACTTAAGGATTTAGTTGGGTTTTCTTGGTTAATTGGCAAAAGCGGTGCGACGACGACAACGACGACATTGAGGGGGTTTTGGGGGTTTGCAATACGAGCGTCGAGAGTGTGGCTGGCTTGGCCATGCTGATGATGATTGCTTAGCTTCCAAGCAACTCTTATTCATGTTGATGACGATTATGATGACGGTCGGTTGTAGTGGCAATAATGATGATAATGATGGTGGTGCTATAGCTGGCTGGTGTGGTCGAGCGGCAATATCCTGTTTCATTACATTTCGCAGGTGTTTAAGTAAGTGTACTATGCCTTTTAAAAATAGTGAATGAATGAGAAATAGAAATGTTTTTGTATTAAATTGAAAAAAAAGGAAACATAAAACTGTAATTGAAATATAAATGAAAATTTTAAGTTGTCTTTTCTTGAGCTTATGCTCGTCTGTTTTTCTTTTATTCGTAAAGACTTTCTTGGATTTATCGTGGAATCACTGCATATGAATTCAATTGGCCAAACCCTGCTTCGTATGAACCCGTTGTTTTTTTATTAAATTTTGTCAAAACGTGTGCACTCTCTTGCAATGACCGGTAGTACGGCTTTGGTAGCAATAGATCCACTGATAATCTCACCAAAGATTGGGAAAACAGTGAACCTTACACTAATGAATTGACTTTTACTATCTTCACTGATGGCTCGAATATGATTACCTTAACCTTGCCAGTTCATTCAGGCTCCTAGACCATAGTAGTGTTTTCCAAGCCGAGATCTTGGCGGTGAAAAACGCGATGGCAATATGACACGCTGACATTACCTTTTTCATTGATAACCAAGCAGCAATAAAAGCGATTTCTGCCCTCAAATCAAAGCTTGTTTCCAGCTGTTGCTTAGTACTTGATCCTTCTCTCATAGAAAAAAACATCAGAGTCCCTCATTGGTAACAATATTATTTAAAAAAGCAAAAGATAGAAGGAACCAGGAAACCATGGCCGAGTTACGATAAGAAAGAAAAGATCCGATAGGCTCTTACTTCTTAATAAACTTTTTTTAGATCCCTTATAAGGGTAATAAGGGGAATAACCTACTTGGCTTCCACAGAAGAAGAAAAGAAAAACTGTAGAAACGAAGAAGAGCACGGAAACACTGCTTACCCCCACCATGGCTTTTTTTCAGGAAGTTACAATACTTCGGGGTATATCACAAAAGATTGACATTGATCAGAGTGTGACAGTAACGAAATCAAATGTCAACCGATCAGTGGAACACATTTTTCTTTGGTGAAAATAAAATAATTTCTTAAATATATGATTTTGTGCGGCGCCAGGCTCTTTGATCGAAACTACTAGTCAAGAGCCAGACATTCTCGACAACATCATTGAATGCCAATCGTGTCGGATTTAACTTGTCTAAAACTCAGTGATAGATAGATAGATAGATAGTTTCTTTATTTTTTCATCATAAAGTTTAACTATTTGTATACTTAAGAAATAAGGACATGGCATTACTGCCGTCTGCCTGAAAACTCAGTATTGTCTCTTGTCGTTATGGCGGAATATAACCCCGTTGTATGTGAATGATTGGTCTATTGTGCAACGATCATTAGACCATTGGCGAAACGTTTCATGTCTCTCAATTTTCTATCGTTATTTTCACGTGCAATGTTAGAGAGGGTGTTCCTTGAATTTGAACTTTTTAAGAGGCTAATGAAGCTACGGTCTAGAGCCTAGCTTCGGCCATACAGTTGAGAGCTGATATTTGTACTTTAGCCGTACCAATCGAATGTGGCAAAAGTTTCCCAATTTTATTCTCCCATTACATTAAAATGCTCAGAAGATCAACACTATTGTGCATCGGTTACTCTTATCAAATCATATCCTAATTCCGTAAGCTCGATTTTTTCAAGTCCATTAAAATTTAAAATGTGAAGGTGTATCGCAAATTATCCCTTCTCAAAGTATTTGAGATTTTTTGTTGACTATCTTCAATCATGCATTGTAAACCAAAAGTTCTTCCGAGTTCCGGTTATTAAGGATTAGCCTTAAACCTAATTTTCTCCGTTGCTGGAACTAACTACATTGGGAAATACCTTCACATGAATTAATAAGCTTCACATCAAAGTGAAGTTATTACCCACAGAAAAGTGAAGTAATATCCCACCAAAGTTGGGATATAACTTCACCAGAAAAAAGTGAACATATTTCCCACTTCAGGTGAAGTTTATTCCTAGTGAAGTTACTTCCCTGCACCGTCAATTTCTAAATTTTTATGTAATGTTGATGGGCACAACGCATTGCCTACATCTTTGGTCTAAATGCAAATTCTTTTGAAATTCATCAAGAGATACATCAAAAGAAAGTTATTTGCGAGCTGTATTCGAAAATGTGGCATTGGAACCCTGGTTATCAACATGTCGACAAAGATGTTGTTGATGCGTATTAGGTATATTATAGAATTAATTATTTAATTGAAGGAACTTTGACAGTTCATAGCGACCAAATTGTTTCCCCTTTATCTAGCAAATTGGCCGTCATTTATTCAGTTTGTTTTGCCAAATCATAATATCCGGCATTCAATACCAACACCAACACACACAATTTGTCTGATCAAAATTTAAAGTAAGGAAGAGCTTTAATTTTTTTCTTATTTTTTTTTTTTAATTAGTAGAAAGAATTTAGTTCTTAAATTTTAATTTGCACACCTTAAGTAATTGATGGTGATTTTGACCGCCTCGCTACAGTGATAAGTTTGAGGATGTAATTCAACATCAATTTTCATAATGAGTGCGGCTTTTAATTAGTGAAACTATACACTCCTTCGGCGGGGTGCCTTGTTGTTGACCAATGACAAATGAAATAAGACTCTGTAATTCTAAAATTGTGTCTTAGGCTTACTTGAAGTTTTCTTTTCTCTTCAATTAAGAATTGCAATGGAAAACAGCAAAATGGTAAAAAAGACTAATGTAACACCATCGACTCATACTAACCATTGACTACTGATTAACCACATTGAGCTAAAATTTTGAAATACATTTAACTTGAAAGTTAAAAAATGCCCAAGAACAACCTCGCTCTAAAAATTAAGTACCTATCTATAATGTTTTCAACGTTTCTGTGTATCAAACTAGAGACATGAGAGGCAATGATATCCGTGGTCTCTGGAAGTATTCATATCTATTCCACAGAATGTAGGGAAGAGAAATGCAAATTAAACTGCAAATGTGTAGGACAAGTTAGAATGTGAGTGTGAGTTCGGGAAGGAGAATTGGATATTTTGGTGGTGACAGTGTGTGACATTGTTGACGCTAGCTCCCGACTACCCAGATATGTAATCGAAATACTTCAATTGGACAATATTACCGGATACGTGCTAGGAATTTGAGCTATTTTCAAAAGGCAGGCAAGGAACAGGCGGGTGTTTGTGTTCCCTATCTGAATCCTGAAAGCTCAAAGCAATCAAAATTCTTGACGAATTACCAGAACATGAACGAACACACATCAGTGAAGTTAACGTGAAATGGATTTGTTCTTTCTGATAGTATGGTTGTGCTTTTTTTGTTTGCTTCGCTTTTAAATTCAATTTTCGAATGGGTTGATAGTTTTGAGGAATCCCAGGTAGAAAATAAGAAACGAACTTCATGGAATCATTACATGTTGCAGGTGGACCGGATATAAATTGACGTGAAGTTGAATGATATTTGGCGTTGAACTTTTAATTGGATTTCTATCAGACCCCTGCATACCTACTTTACCAAATAATGAAGCTTTGACAAAAAGCATAAAGAAGTGTTTATTTTTGCTATATCATTGATGCATTCTTGATTTTGAGAAGCCATGCAGTGGTTACAGAGACAAAACGAAGGTAATGCGTAGGCTTATTCGATGCTTTGTTTTCAAACTTCCGTCCAGTCAACTGAACTTCAAACAACTGAAAGCAAATTCGTTTACCTCTGACAACTTTCTTAAGTACACAAGATTGTTCTTCAACACACAAAGCACACAAGAAAATCAAAACCCCACTTCTTTGAAAATTTCAAGCAACACATTGTTGATGTTCAAAATTAGAATGAGAAATAAAATCCTCTTTCTGGTTCAGAATGTGGAAATGTTCTTCTAATTTACCGAACTGCTTTTTGTCATTTGTTAAGTTCGAAAGGAACAAGTGAGGCTTAAGTACAAGAGAATTAAAGGTTTTCTTCTTCTGGTTTGAAAACACAAACATCGCATTCGAAAATGACAAATGTTTGCGTTACGAATTCCAATTGAAATTGAGAAAATTAAGAGTATCACACAAAAGAGCTTGTGTGATGTCCTTCATGGTATACAACATACATAAGGGGGTATCTACATCCCCCATGAAGAGCTGCGGTTTGAGTTTTGTCTAGCCTAAGTTAAATTTGTGAAATAGAATAGTTTGACACCATGGCTTGCGTTTTTCCAAAGCCTAACAATTGCCGAAATAAGACAATAACTTGATACCTTGCACATTGTATTTGTTTTCTGACTAATCCCACTTCTGGAGTCTTAAATTGACAAGGCTAGTTCAAAATGAAAAACATATAATGATGTGTTTCTTGAGGAAGTCAAAAATATTCTTCCTGTAAGTTAGAAAATGTTGTGGATGGTTAGCATTTGTCTACTTCTATAAAAATCATTTGACTAGAATTTCATTAGGTATTGTTTACGATAGAAAGAAATCACGCACAGTATTGATAAACATGAGACTTGGTAAATTTGTGGATTGAAGAAACATTGAAGCCAGTAGGGAAAGCATTTCGCATACGACCAATTGTCTGACATTTCGATGGGTTAAGATTTAAACTGTTCGTATTACACCATATAGAAAAACTATTCTATTATTTTCCAGAATGCGATCATTGTTCGATGCAATTTTCTTAAAGATCTTCATATCATCTACACAAAATGACAATTTGACTGCCTCGAAAACATAACGGTGCATCATTTAAAGATATTGAGTGCGACCCATGCTACAGTCCGGGGTGGACTTGGGCCTCAACCAACAAACCTCTCTAGCCAGCTCGGTCCCTAGCTAGCTGAGGATTATGAGGATTATTTCCGATTTCCTCCTGGTCTGGGACTTCCTCGGTAGCCAAAACCTGATTGAAAATATTCGTCAACCAGTTGGCCGGTGAAAAGTTGCCAAGCTTTCCTCTGCTTTTTCATTCTTTAAACTATTTTTTGTTCGCTCTATTTCACTTTTAAGAAATGGTGGAAAATCTTCTTCGTGGTTTTGTCGCTCTTAAATTGCATATGTAGAAGTTTGTAGCTACTTGGTTAGTATTCTTCCTTTCGTGAATTCTTTAACCAACATCTGCCATTGCTGTTATCCAATCTTTATAATCTTGGATTGCATTCTTTACTTTTTTTATTGATTCGATTACTGTCTCTAAGAGGTTTTTGGAATTTTTGGATGCCTTCTTGAGAGCGTTTCTTGATATTCTTCCGTATGTTTTGCAGATCCTGTTTTTCTTGGGTATCTGAATACTGAATACTTGGGTTTTCGAATACGTTTTCGAAGAGTCTACAAAGAGTTTCACTCGATAGTTTTTGCGGTTTTTGAGATACAGCAGTGAGAATATACCTGTATGCAGATTCTCTTAGGCTGCGCGTACGGTAGTGCGAGAAAGCGATGCGGTGCGAGAAGAGTTTGTATGCGAGAAAAATATTTACATTGATTCTTATGAGCGTGCGTACAGTCAAGCGATATCTTGAGCGAGTTTATCGCATAGCAACTCGCTTCAAAAATCTTCCGATCAGTTTTTCAAGCGAGTTGAAGCGAGATTGTTTGTTATTAATTTGATTGTGACGTTTGAAAAATAGAAAATTTATTTATTCCAGATTGTGTTGTGTGTTTTCGAATTTTTTTTTGTGATTATTTTAATTATGAAAGAGTTAATAAATAAAGAACATGATAAATTTATTCTTTCCTGATTGGAAGTTAATCTTCCCTATTGAGGTATTTTTCGGAGCGGAATATTGTCCGATTTCGTACGTTTCGGACAAGTTTTGCTTCGAGGTATTCTTCCGACTTACAATTCGGAATTTTTTCCGACATGAAGTAACGCAGTACGATGAGTAACAATGTGGTGCGATGACTAGCTTTGTTTAATTTTTGACAATTTGGTTTCCGATTTGTCCGCCGAAAATTGTTTGCGGAAATGTTTGCCGAACATGCTCGTTTGCGTTATTCTCTACACATAATTGGCGACTATCATTTCGTGTTGATTCTTGAAAGTGTTCAGATGTGTCAAAAGGAGAAGTAATTTGTTGCGCTTATGGTTAACTCAGAAACGCGATATCAACAAATTCTTGTGGATGGTTCAAATTGCTGAAGGCGAACATCCGAAGGACATTAGAGAAAGTGATTACTTCACAAAATGAATGAATAGTCACCATTCACCAATAGACACAAATTGTTAAATAGAGAAAAAAAAGCAACAGAAACGTAATAAAGTTAAATGCCTACACTTTCTTTAAAATCACTTTTTTATTCTACTTTTTTGAACACTTAACACCTTAACACTGACACTGGCTTCTCAGCCATCAGGAAACCAGCATGGTCGGTTGTCACTTCGTTGGGGGCCTTTTCGTTTATCCAAGTTGAATCCACATCCATTGCATCGGGAGAGATTCTCAAACCAGCCGCTACACTATTACGAAAATTTGGCCATAAATTCGTATATGCTGGAAATTCAATCTGCTGCATTTCGATGGTTGCTCCTTTGAACCGTTTCTTACCAGTTAGTATGGAATTGACCTCGATATTTTGAAAACTTGTAATTTCGATTGAAGAGGCTGCTGGACAACACGATTTACGTCTAAATAAAGCAGAAATTCGTTATTTTATGGAGCCCAAAAAAATCCAAGACTTACCTTGAATTGCATTCGTAAATTCCTGTCGATCCATGCTCGTACAATCGTTGGTATTGATAGCCAACCATTTCAGTGGCCACGGAGGGAATGTCATATTTAGGTCCAGCAAAAGTTAGCTGCCAACAAGAGCAAGCACAATTTGTTTTGTATTTTTGAAATAAGAAAATTAAATTCAGCTTTTAGGGGGGTTCACATTATCAAATATGTTTGACAAGCATGGTTTGACGAATGCTTGATGGACTGCGTTCACATTTATCAAACATGTTGTCAAGCCTCAGTTCTCTTTAGAATTTCAACGATATCGGACGCTTTAGTTGCAGCTCTGGTTATTGACCAAATAATGGCAAATATGGCAATAATTTTTATTTAATGTGTCTATATTTGCACAAGGCTCGATTTCTTTAAATTTGTCCAAAAGAACAATATATGCTTAATGGTTTTTATTTTTGTTTTTATACTCTTCACTTTTAATTTTCCAAGCCTCTGGCAGATTCTTATACAATTCAAAAAAATCTTTCCAGAACTCATAATTTCCACTTATTACCACCGATCAGTTATATACGTTTTACCTTCCAAATATACCTCAAATTTAATTTTTTATACACGCATACTCTTGCAGCTGGAAAAGCTTTTTTTTTTGGTAGCTTTCAGTTTCATATATCATTCTCGCCATAAGGGTTCAAGTTAACTGAGCCTTAAAGCGGTCATGGGGAAAAACTACTTCATACAAGAAAGGACCAAAGTTAAGGAGTGAATATTAACGATTGTGTGTTGCAGTTGCCCGTAGCTTAGTTGGTAAGTGCGTTGGCCGCTAGGCAGAACGTCTTTGGTTCGAGTCCTACTCAGGCCAAGTTTTTATTTCATCTTTCACGGGTACTGCCTCTTGCGAAATCCTGACAAATCTTCCAAGAGTATCAATCTGTCATAAAAAAGTGCTTCTCAACTTTGCCGTTTGGAATAATCGGCGTTAATTTGTTGGTCGCCTAATTCTTCACACGCACTCAGAGAATTGTTGATGATAGTAAATCGCACCATACACAGTTCAACTCAACTCAACTCCAACTAATGCGAAATAAAGGTTGATTTTGCTTAATTCGCGTTAAAATTATTTGATTTCTTGACAAATACGATGATCCGCTCAGCTCGAAATTTATTTTTCAAATGATTTTTCTTCTCGGTTTGAGTATTTGCGTTCACATTATCAAATATGCTTGTCAAGCAAGCAAAATATCAAAAAAATTTGAAATTCATCAATCATGTTTGATAAGCCGCTTGATGGAGCGTTCACACTGTCAAATTCGGGTCAATCAAACCAAGTTTGTCAAACATATTTGATAATGTGAACCCCCCTTTTGAAAAACAAAAGCGAATTTGACATTACAAATTAGTGATGGCCCTCGTAAGACTTATCGATTTTCATCGATTTTAAATATTTTTAATCGAAATGTATAGTCAATGTTTTCGTGTGTTTTATTGGTTATTATTAAGTTGCATTGGTGTAAGAAAGTAAAAAAACGTTAACGTTACTGAAATTCATTCATTTCAAAAATTCAATTCAATAAATAACACATATATGAGAAGTTACATGTCTTAATCGATAACCTTATTTCTTTTGCACGTCTCAATAAAAAAATTTTAAGCCATCGCATGTCAAATAATGCGTTGCAATATTTTTGTCCGATGACATTTAGCTCGAATACAAATTTAACCTCCGACCATATTTGCGTTACGGAAAATTGTCCGCTCCGAAAAATACCTCGATAGGGCAGAATATGTTGTTCTTCATTCCTCAAACATCCGGAAATATAAAGTTTCGTTTAAAAATTAATTTTAAAATGATGAAAAGACTCCATTTTCTTGACACTTCTAATCGCAAAAATCGCTTTTACGCTTCTCGCTTCGCTTCTCGCATCGCTTCTCGCATCGCATCGCTTTCTCGCACTACCGTACGCGCAGCCTTATAGTTTTTTCCATTTTGTAGGTTCATTAAACGTTGATATAATGTTATATCGTTGTTGAAGATCAGCATTATAACTTTTGATGATGTCTGTACTTATCTATTCTGTTAATTCTTTTCTTGTAGTTTTATAAGTTTTCTAGTTTTATGGTTGATTAACAAACTCAGCGCGTAATAGCCGATATGATCTAATTCGAATTCAAAGTTATAAAGTACGGAAGTCATTGTATTCACAGTCAATTTCCTGTTAATTTTCTAAGCTGTTCAAACATTTATGCGTTAACGCAAGAAGGTTTGTGACCCTTGATCTCCTTTGCATAAAGTCATGTTCCTTACTGCAAATGATTTTCTTGCAGTAAACGGATAAACTGTCTCATACTATTTGTTCAAACTGTTAAACAAGAAAGCTTAGAAATTGGCTTAATAATCAACAATACGCGGCAATCTTCCAGACGCACGGACATTTTCCAAGTTGCAAAGATTGTTCGAATATTTTACTAAGAAGTTTGGCATTATTATTTTCTATAACGGAATCGATAACGGGAGGCAGATCAAATATTGGTTTGGACTGCACTTGTACTGATGACCTAAGTACTGTTGGTCTGTCTACCTCTCCTACAAAGCTGTGGGGGATATTGGAAGGCTTCCCCAAGCCGAATATAGTTGATGGCTAGAAAGCCTATCTGTACAAATAAGAACAAGGCTGAAGAGCCAAAGTATTACGTTCTACTTCCAAACTTCCTGGCAAGATCGCCATGTAATGATGACCTAAGTACTGTTGGTCTGTCTACCTCTCCTACAAAGCTGTGGGGGATATTGGAAGGCATCCCCAAGCCGAATATAGTTGATGGCTAGAAAGCCTATCTGTACAAATAAGAACAAGGCTGAAGAGCCAAAGTATTACGTTCTACTTCCAAACTGAAAGTGAATTTATTTAGTTAAACTTAAGCTATTTATACAAAACTAGCAGTTGCCCGCGACTTCGTCCGCCTCTCCCTCGTCCACCGGCCAGAGTATCGTCTCGACTTGTGCATCATGCGCGCGTGGGAATTTTGTTCGGAAGTTATTGTAAAATTGCATTGCAGTCAACTCTCCCTAGGTCGTAATTCTCTTGAACTTGAAAAATTTGAGCATTTTTTATGATTCCCTTCAGTTGTTCATACTTAAAGCATTCCCTTGGGTGAACTCTCCCTAATTCTAATATCTCTCTTACTTCTGCATCGTTTTTTTTCGTTAAGTATTTTTTTTTTCTTTAAACTGAGCATATTTTTTAGTTAAGAAGTACATAAAATGATATTGTTTAAACACAATAATCTGCACAAATAGTGCAATCAATCACATTCACAAATCAATTGAACTCTCAAAATTCTAATTTGAGCAGTTATAAGGCCAGTTCCACCTAACAACTTCTCACTGAGATCTCAATGTCACCTTGACTGAGGCAAAATCATTTGGTGGAACATAGTTCTCAGTTATCATTGAGATTTAATGGTTACCTTACTAATTGTTGCTGCACATATGTCAGCCACGTCGAATAGCTGAGTGAGAAATCGAATCCAAAATAATTTCATCTCAGAGATCTCAGAAAAAAATCTCAGTTCTCACATTTCCACAGATTCTTCGCTGCTATTGGTCGCAGCTTAATTTTAAGTAGAATAAAGCCTTCCTCGATTAATGGACTATCCAACACAAAAAGAATTTTACAATTCGAAATAGTAGTTCCTGAGATTACCGCGTTCAAACGAACTTTATATTGTATTGTATTGTATTGTTTGCCGTTTTTTCCACATTTTACACAAATTCTTCGCTCCTATTGGTCGCAGCTAAATTTTATATAGCTTCAAGCCTTCCTTGATAAATGGACCATTCAACATTAAAAAAGTTGTTCAATTTCATAAAGCAGTTCCTGAGATAAGCGCGTTAAAACGCAGAAAAATGTATATTTTTTGCCGTTTTTTCAATATTTTCCACAGATTCTTCGCTGCTATTGGTCACAGATTAATGTTAAATAGCTTCAAATTTTCAAATATAGCTCAATTAATGGACCATCCAACACAAAAAGAATTATACCATTCCAACCAGTAGTTCCTGAGATAAGTGCGTTAAAACGCAGAAAAATGTATATTTTTGCCGTTTTTTCCACATTTTCCACAGATTCTTCGCTGCTATTGGTCACAGCTTAATGTTAAGTAGCCTAATGTCTAAGTTGATTAAGGCACCATCCAACACAAAAAGAATTATACCATTCGAACCAGTAGTTCCTGAGATTACCGCGTTCAAACAAACCAACTCTTCAGCTTTATATATATATATATATATATATATATATATATATATATATATATATATATATATATATATATATATATATATATATATATATATATTAGGGTGGTCCTTAAGATAAAATTATTGAAGACATCCGCTCAATCGTCTCCAAATAAATAAAAAAAAATCCTCTAATTTTTTCAGATTTTTATCTATACCCCTTACTGGCCCTGTAGCGAAGTGAAATTCTAATACTAGGGACTTTGCGGCTGATTTCTTGATTATTCCCGTATATCTCCATTTCAGCTTTACCGATTTTGTTAAAATTTTGCACAATTATACTTAACATTACCCTTAATAATATTGCATTCCAAGATATTTTTAAAATATATTCTTGAATAACAAAAAAGTCGGAAAAAAAACCCATTTTTGTAGTACCTTTTGGGTTTATAACACTCTTTTCTAGATTTCTCAAAAACGGCTCAACCAATTTATCGGAAATTTCGTCAACACGTTTATATGCAATGTCTTAATAATGTTGCATACCAAAAAATTTCATAAGTGTTTTAATTTACTTGTAAAAAAAATCAGGGAAATAAGAACCGTTATGAAATTTTTTGGTATGCAACATTATTAAGACATTGCATATAAACGTGTTGACGAAATTTCCGAAAAGAGTGTCATAAACCCAAAAGGTACTACAAAAATGGGTTTTTTCCGATTTTTTTGTTATTCAAGAATATATTTTAAAAAATATCTTGGAATGCAATATTATTAAGGGTAATGTTAAGTATAATTGTGCAAAATTTGAACAAAATCGGTAAAGCTGAAATGTAGACATACGGGAATAATCAAGAAATCAGCCGCAAAGTCCCTAGTATTAGAATTTCACTTCGCTACAGGGCCAGTAAGGGGTATAGATAAAAATCTGAAAAAATTAGAGGATTTTTTTTATTTATTTGGAGACGATTGAGCAGATGTCTTCATTGATTTTCGAAAAAAAGCAAATAAGAACCACCCTAATATATATATATATTAGTGTAGATAATTAACTTACACACTAACATCTTAAGCCTATATGAGATATACATATACATATACATATGATAGAAATATTGTGTATTCCGAGCTCTGTGGGAAATTTACGAACATTGCATTGAACCTTAGTGAGTAGGTAGATACTCTTGACCAGAGTAATCTGAAGCGTCGCGTCCCGTCGTCGTCAGTGGCATTGAAATTATTACTTAATATTTTAGTGCATGAGGTTGATATCATGACCATGAATGAAATACGAGTGCACTATTCGAAATGGGAAATAAATGCGAGTGCATTAAAATAGAGGTTGGCTATTGTGAAGCATAATGTGGATCAATGAACGGAATAAAATGTATTATGAAGTGGTCGCTAGTGTGATCCCTTCACACACTACAGCAATTTCAGTATTGCTTCTTAAATTTGACTGTTAAGGCACTGTTCCGGCAATGGCCGGTGAAGGGCCAGCTAATTTACTTAAGGTAACCTGTTCAAAGCCCTCATTTAAGAAGTTTCTAATACCCCTTGATTACTTATTAGATGTCTCCAGTAACACAGGGCAAGTACTTTCATCTATAGCAACACAGTAATGCCTCATCTTTTAAACTATCGGTGTTGTGAAATTTATTACATACAATTTTCATCAATGTAGTTCGTAGAAATAACCAATTGGTTTAGTAAGTCTGCTGACTCATAACAGCCACGCCATTTCAGCAAATCACGTAATAGACACAACTCATTGGGATCCAACCAATTTCATCAAATTCATATTCTTAATTCAACAAAAACGCTTTATCCTTAATTTAGAAAATCCACTAAGAATCATAGCTACACTACACATTTCGCGTTACAATTTGTGTTTTTTTTTTTTTGTTCTTGCCTTTTAACTTTCAATCTTCTATTTGTAGCTTTTATCTATTTCAATTTAAACTGGCGCCGCCCAGAACTCAAAAACCACCATCTAACATCAACCCAAACATCTTATATAGACGATGCTTGCTGCTTTTGATGATGATGATGATGTGAAATTTTGCTTCCACAAAAATTCTCATTCATGACCGCCTCAATTGCTTTCAACTGACAGAAAGAAAAAATCGACACAAATAATATGGTTTAGTCAGTGTGTTGTGTAGCCTGCTGTGTGTGTCTCGGGAATCAGGATACACAACAAACATCACAAAATCAGAAAAAAGTAACCAGAAAAAGAGTGAACTCCCAGCTCCATTGCTTTTCGTCGTCCTTGTCGTCATTTAGAATACAGAAATCATCATTATCGTTGAGGTTGTGGTAAATCTCCTTGAAGAGAGCTAAACTGCCATTTTTCGAGGATAAAAAAACGGATAACCATCAATTTAACATTTATTGGGGATACTTTTTTGGATACAATAATAATAATCAAACATTCTTCGGCTCCATACTGCGCCAGTCGTCGGTTTTGCAATGCCACAGTGACAGTTTGTGTTTTTTTCAATTTTCCTAAAAACATTTTAGTTCGCCCATCATCGTGATTTCTGGCATCACACCCCTTTGGTTTGAGCCTTCAGCAAAATCTCCACAGCCCCTCCAGGCAAGTTCCTTTTTTCTACTATTACTCCCGATGCTGTGTTATTATTGATGATACCGCTTCGCCAATTTCATCATATGATTCAATTTCTGATCCAACTCAGCCCCGTTCTTTTTTTTCGGCAGTTTGGGAATGATGGAATGCTTCCACCCCTCATACGTGCGGAGCATATCTTTCAGCAGGGTGCAGTATCTCAATTGGCGTATATGGATATGGATTGAAATCGAAAAGAATGAGCGGAGCGCTGGCTGGTAGTAGGGATAACTTGTAGCCAGGAAACTAGAAAAAGGCGGTCCACACAAATTCATCCGTTTTACCCCGATCGATGAATATGGAAGAAGTTATTCGATTGAAGGAGGGAAATTTCTCAAACCAAATGTGTATATCGTCGAAAGTTGTCATGATGCCGGTCGCCGCCGCCGCTCGTCGGACGCGATTTCAAGTCGCCGAAAAAATTGTAGTTTTTTTTATTTTTGGTGTTTTTTTTAAAGTTTGGTTACTGGTATGGTACTTTTCTGTCTTCCATTTGATTGATGAAAAATGCCACTGGGGATTGTTTTACGTTACTTCGGCGATGAGAGAGTAGAAGTGAAACTTTCCACAGAAAACATTTCGTATAAAGTCGTGTATTGGTTTCGCCACCTTTCTATTTCAATACCCAATCCATTTCTATCGAGTTCTAAGATTGACAATCTTCCATTTATATTTTGTGTGTGTGGGTGTGTTGGTCGATGGAGCGGGGTTAAAGTTTTGGCTACCATTTTTATTCAACCCCTTTGTGGTGTATGCTAATTTAATAAAAACGAATTTGGGATTTCCGATGAAAATTTTATGTGTTTCAATGTTCGCCGAATTAAGTTTTATTTAACTTGTGAGACTTTTGGGGATTCTTCTTGGTCAGTCGAAATTTCTCTTGATATTGATTGCTTTTGTACATAAGCTAGTACCGGTATTTGCCAACAGAAAGCGCTGCGGTTGGTCGCCAATCAACTGAATTACTCATGCAGAAGAGGTGTCATTTGAAAGCTAATGAACTTTTCAAAAGTAAATTTGTAGGTACTGCAGGA
This sequence comes from Sphaerophoria taeniata, assembly GCA_943590905.1. NCBI lineage: Eukaryota > Metazoa > Arthropoda > Insecta > Diptera > Syrphidae > Sphaerophoria > Sphaerophoria taeniata. The sequence goes on along the minus strand of OX016540.1, from coordinate 84,968,769 downwards.
CTGCAGCTTACAAAGGTGTCTAGTTTCCAATATGGAGGGTTAGATAGAACAGCAATTACAGAAAATTGATATGCATATCGGAAGCTAGACTTCTTGGTAAGCTGCAAGTATGCATTTCATGTTGTATCTCCAAAAGCTTTCATATTGCATCTTGATCTCGTTCGTGGGCCATTTCTTTGATTGCCAAAATTCATTCCGTGAGAATTACGAAATTGCTATAATTCGCGACCAATCGCAGTGCCATTTTTTTATAATCGGTGCAAGGACAATGACCTTTCCAAAAAAATCAAATTCCGACAACTATTATATATGACAAAGTCATTTTTTACGAAAGCACTATAAAACGCCAGCATGTCAAGTCTTGACTCATAACCCGAACGTTGCTCTGGCAGGGGTCGAATATCAAGAAAGAAAGCTAGAATTGAGATCTCAAAAGCAACGATGGGCAGTGTACTTTAATGAATTGCCCAATGGTCAGCTTACCGAAGAAAAGACGGCTTCACCATTTCAAGATGATCATGCTGCAGCAAACAAGGAAGTTATCAACCGGGTAAGGGACGCCAAAGACGCAGGTGCTGATGGCATATCAGCCCAGCTGATTAAACTTGGGGGACCATCACTTCACCTTCTAGTACATGAAATTATAGAAAACGTATGGGAACAGGAAGGAATGCCGGAAAAGACTGCTCTATCCTGTACAAGATGCGATAATCCATACGCGGAAACCATAATCGGCAAATATCAGTGGTTTCAAACCAGGAAATCGATAATTGATCAGATTTTTACCCTATAAGGCTTGAATTTAACATCAGAACATACCATCTGTTTATAGCCTGTAAAGAGTCAAAGGACAATTTGGCATCCCAAATAACTGTATAAGACTATGTAGGGTGACCATGATAAACGTTTCAAGCCATCAACATTTTCAATGGACTCTGACAAGGGGATGATCTGGCCTACCTCCTCTTCAACCTGCCGTTGGAGAAAGAAATCCGTGACTCTGGAGAATCTATCACAGGGACTAAATCCACGCAATTATGCCAAATTATCCTGCATTCCAAAATTATTCGACAGTATTATCTTCGACACCATGTATTTTCATTGCAAATCTTTATTTTCGCCCAAACAACATGGGTTCCTTAAAGGGAAATCAACGACCACAAATTTAACTGAATTTGTTTCTTATGCATTGAACTCAATAGAAAGTAGAAACGAAGTTGATGTTATTGCTACGGACTTTAGCAAGGCGTTCGATAAAATATCCCACAATATTATATCTTTCAAGTTAAAGGCTCTTGGATTCCCTCCTGGTTTCATTGAGTGGATGGAATCATACCTATCCGACCGTAAATATCGCGTTTTATTTAGATCTTCAATATCAGAACCATTTACTGCGAAATCGGGGGTCCCTCAAGGTAGTCATCTAGGCCCTATTATTTTTATTCTGACTATTAATGACGTAGAATCTTTGATTGAAAATTCCCAAGTTTCAATGTACGCAGATGACATGAAAATCTTTAAAATGATTTCTTCACCCGATGATGCTTTACCCCTGCAGGCCGATTTAAATAATTTCTATGTTTGGTGTCAAAAAAACAATTTAGAACTTAATGTTTCCAAATGCCAAACAATCACATATTCCCGTAAACGTTTCCGTCAGCAAACACGGGACTATTATATCAACGAATGTATTGTTCACAGAGTAACAACTATCCCAGATTTAGGTGTTATTTGTGATAGTGAGCTTAACTTTAGGACTCACTATGACAATATCGTAGCCAGAGCTAATTCTGCTTTAGGTATCGTCAAACGTTTTTCTAAGGAATTTTCGGATCCTTATGTTACGAAATCTCTTTATACCACGTTTGTAAGACCTCTACTGGAATACGCCAGCCAAGTATGGTCCCCTTATCACAAAGTCCATGTAAAGAGAATTGAAGCAATACAACGCAGATTCCTCCGTTTCGCCTTAAGAGGACTTTCATGGGTTGACAATTTCAACTTACCGCCGTATCAAGAACGTTTGCGGCTTATAAACTTACAATCTCTAGAAAAACGTCGTGAAGTTGCCGATATTATTTTCATACACCAAATTCTATCCGGTGCTACAGAATCTTCCACCCTCCTTGACGCAATGGGTATTAACGTTAACTCGCATTCTCTAAGATCAGTTCCCCAATTTCATGAAGCTCAGCACAGAACTGATTATGGAAGTAATGAACCAATAACGAGAATGTTACGAAAGGTTAACGAAAACTCTAATATTTTTGATTTCAACCATAGCAAGATCACACAAAAGAAGCGTGGGAATAATTAATAAATTAATTATTGGCATACGCAGACCATCTTCATTTGCCCAGATCGAGCAGGAGGCGGCAAAAAACCTGGGGCTGCATATAAATGAGGGAAAAACTAAGTACCTACATGGTGGCCCCGTCTGCTGACAATGTTGGCAATAGTAGAAGAAAAACTATTAAAGTGGAGGAGCACGAATTCAATATGGTGTGATCCTTCAATTACCTTGGGTTAGTAGTAGTAGTAGTAGTATAGTAATACGTGGGCGGCTATTAAGAGCCAACAGAACCCACTTTGGTCTTTCAAGGCTATTTAAATCCAAAAATCTTACTATTACTCACTTACGGATCCGAGACCTGGGTGCTTACCCAAAGGCACTCTGAAATCTTAGCCGGCTCCGAGAGAAAAGTCTGACAGAGAATAGTTGGTCCCGTTTGTGAGGAAAGACGATTCCGGAGACGATATAACCACGAGCTATATCAAATATACCCCAAAACAGACTTGATGACAAAAATTAAGCTTCGTATACTCCGGTGGGCTGGACATATAGCTTGTATGAGCGAAGAGGAACCGGCCCGGTACAATTCATGGCAGGAAACAGCGCGACAGACCAAATTTGTGTTGGAAGCATGGCGTGGAGCAGCACGCCCGAAACGTTGGGGTTCGGAACTGGTTGGTGTCGACCAACAATCGGGAGACATGGAAGAACTTGCTGAAGGATGCCCGGATCGGTTGTGGCGCAGATGAAGAGAGAAACTTCATTGGCCAGGCCGACGACGCACGATGATGATGATGAACCTAAGGACTTAAGAGTTATAATACACGAGGCCCAATTTCACAAAGCATGTGTGGATACCTTAAGTAAACAAAATGCATTTTAAAAATAATAGAAATAAATATACGTAATTTTTGTTGTCAATAAAATCATTTTTTAGTTTCCTTGCCTTCTTCCTTTATCTTATCTTTATTGATTTTAGTTTCAATTTGCTCTTCGTCAGTATGCGGCCAGAATGTAGGTCGGTTTATGAAATCCGGAGCATCTTCCGGATAGGTGTTACAATAATCCTCCCAGGTCATTTGGGTATAGGGTACCAACGCTTTTACTCTTGCTATTTCTTTCTCGTAAACTGCTATGCGCTCATTCGATTGCTTCTTAAACGCGTCTATTTCAACCTGGAAAAACATATTTTCTTGAGAAATATAAACAGTGTACCTACTTATTGCTACCTGAATTTTCTCTTTCATTTTATCAATTCGCTCTGAATAAATGTCCTTGGGGTATGGAACTTTGAAATTTTCCAACTTACATTCATATTCCTCAATCGTTGCAACATCTTCAGGGTTGACATGGCGCTTGTAGAATTCCCAATCAGTGGGCGGGAACTCTGTTTTCAAGCCTCTTAGATTACTTTAAATGTTGCCAAATTAGTTGTGGTTGGTAAATCTAATAGATGTATGTATACAAAAGCTTACTCTTGATACCACCCGACTTTTTCGAAAAAATCCTTAAGTTTGTTAAGTTGATTTTTCGGGCAACGTCTTCTTAATTCTAAGAACGCAATTGCACCCAGTTTTTTGGCCTCTTTTGACATTTCAATTCAAAATACCAAATTTGTATGTTCAGAAAATATATGTATGTATATTTATTCAAATTAAGAAAAATATGTAAGCAAGTGACAAGAAAAGTAAACATTTTCATAGATTTTTTTCTATATGTCTACAAGCCTAGCTAAGCAGTGGAATCTGGTCACACTATCCATAAGACGGCCTGGACAGTCGGGTATGACTCTGTTTCACTAGAAAGGAGTTCCATGACACTTTTTCACATTATTCAAAACCGCATATAATGCAGTGGAGGCGTTGTGGATCTACTATTTGCCTTTTTAAAGAATTGGTGGGCATAAGAGCCATAGTAACCCGACTCAATGCGTTAACACGTTATATTTGCTATCGATTTTCAGTGACATTTGTTGGTTTATTTGATCTTACTTCTTCCACTTATCACTTGCAGTCATTCTGCTCATCGAAAAACAAAATCATCAATTAATTTCAACCAAGTTCACCACAAGCCTTCCCCTGCCAACTTATAATCCGTCACTACAAATCTGAAAGTAACACTTCAAATACCTAGACTCATTTAAATATTAGTCCCTTCCCTTTCGTATGACCCAACAGAATATTCTCCAGACTAATCCATCAAACATCATTTGAAAACTTAACGTAATAACATCGCGTGCCAAAGCACAGGTCTTCCCCGTTCCAAATTCCTTGCCATTAAAAGACTTTCAAAATGGTGTTGCTCATTACGAATATTGTATGATGTATGAATGAAAATTTTCTCCAACTGCTGACTGGCGAACCTAATGTGTAGTTTTTTATCTCGTTTTTCAATATGGTGTAGGTGCCATTCGAAGAATTAGCAACTGCACTACTGCACCATCATTAGTGCCAGCATCATATTCTCGTTCTTTCCACTATCATCATCATCATCTGCACGATGGTTGAGTCTTCGTCCTTGCCATCAGCATGAAGATGGGTCCTATCATCTGAGCCACCACAGCGACAGCAGTAGCGGTGGTGATTGTGATGGCGATGACGACTACGGCAGTATTGCGTCCTCTAGCATTAGCGTCAGGAGCTGTATTAGCAGGATCAACATGAAAGCTGAAACGAACGAAATGTTTAATTACCTAACCTCAGATTGCACTCAACTCCATATGAAAAGTTGTTAACTCTTCCACTCGTCTGTATGAGTGAAAAGTGTTTTTCTTGTGTTTTTTGTTTGTATCGTTGTGTTGTTATACGTTCGTCCCCGTGTTTCTGCGTCCAACATTTGGTTTTTTTCTTGTCTATTTTCAATTTTACTGCTCAACATCAATCCAACTAGCTACGTTTGTTAAAAGCTCGCATGTAGCTACACATACACACAGAAAAAAGTCCTCTTAGTTGGCCCGTATGGCAATGCGAGCCACCTCCATTATGTCAATCCGCTTGAAACCCTCTCACGACTGCTATAGATGCTGGCAGGGTTGCCCTTTTAGTATCCTAAACATTTCAGATAGCTATTTTGAAAACAAAGACGACAAAAATGAGACCCAAAATCAAGGGGCGATAATCCAAAGTTTTGTATGAGGTTAATCTAAGTGAAATCTTATTGAATGAATAATCTGAAGGCTACCGAAAGATTTTACCTCATCATTGACACAATAACCTGACGTATTTAACGTATAAGGGAAACCCTGCCTCAACCAATACCTACCTGGGAAAAACTCTCCCGGCACTATGAAGAGACGTATTAGCACGGCATCAACCACGACGACGACAGATTCCCTACTTTACAACGACGAATGATGACTACACGATGAGTTCCATCCATTGCCAAATGCTCCATGCTCCCATACTCATCTTAGAGTACCCATCATATCGTCGAAATGGACGAACCGCTTGGAATGAGTGATTTTTCATTTCAACTAATGTCCAATTACACTAATGCATAAAAGCTTTTTCACATATCCCTCCAACTCGTCAATTTGTACTAATGAACCTGAATTTTTAGCTCCAGCTTAGGAAGAGTCGGGGTATGTGTAAAGGAATGGGGCTTCACCCATTTCCATGATGATGAATATGATTCCAGTAGCGAATTCTTTTTCCCTCAGAGCATCGTCATAAAAATAAGGAAAAAGAAATGGAGGAGCATGGAGGAACCCAAAATAAAGTTATCTTCATTCATTGTTATGGTGGGTTGTCGGAGGGGATCGGACTGACGATGAACACTCGGTTTGATACGACGCCGCCGCCGACGCGACGATGGTACATCGAAACTTTTGAAACTTATTTTTCGGCGGTCATCCCGGTTTTGTGTACCAGGGACCAGGTTGCTTTCTTAGCCATGTTCAATAGTAGGTGGGAACTCTGATATTTTCACTAACATTTGGAGCATTGGAAATGCTATTTTCAACGTATGAATATATGCATATACATAATATGTATGTGTTAGTGTTGATTCAAAATTTGAATTTTGTACTTCATTTTAATGCAAGCGATTAGGATGGACAAGTTGAATGAATCGATGCAATGACAACTCTAGAATTTCATTGAAAGCCATTATCGATTTGAATTCATTTTCAGAACAACAGTTTTGGGGTGAGTTAATTTGATGCGATGTTTTTCAATTTAAGTAATTTGGTAATGGGTGTTAGAACGCTGGATAAAGGTACATCGGAAACAATATCCTAGAATGATAATGTTGGTGTTTTTTTAGCACTTTCTGCTGGTCAACTTTCGTTGGATGAATTACGTCGAAGAACTCCAAGTAGCAAATAGACTTGGTAAAATAAATAAAAAACAGAGTGGTACGACAGCTCTTGAAGAGCCACGGCCGAAGTGACTCTCATCAACAATTCTCTGGGTGCGTATGAAGAATTTAGGGGACGTACAATTTAACGCCGATTCCAAACGGCAAAATTTGAGAAGCACTTTTGCATGACAGATTGATACCTTCTCTTGGAAGTTTTGTCAGTTCTTCGCAAGAGGCAGTGCCCGTGAAAGATGAAATAAAAACTATGGGCACGAGTAGGACTAGAACCCACGACGACGTTCTGCTTAGCAGCCAACGCACCTAACCACTAAACCACGGACACTACACTACTTGGTAAGTGCCTGTGCAATTTAAATTGCCACAAAATGTTAAACCTAAAAAAAAATATTTCTGTAATGAAAACTACAATCAAATCTGAGCTCTGGATACCGAGAAATTTAAGTCGGGTTGTGCGTTCGAATTTTCAAGCAATTCCCTGCCCATGTTTTTATCCGGACAGCCAAATATTTCACAGGCTAATTAAACAAGCTTTCTTTTTGAACGACTCACAGGCAACCCAAAAAGATAAACGTTTTCCGGATTTGTATACCCCATGCCATAGCGTTCGATTAAAACGATTAATTTTTTTTTACTGCAAAAAAAAAACTCATTGAATTGCAATTCGGAGTGTCAACCAACGTCAACAGTTTGCTGGTGTAGCTAAAGAGAGTTATGTTTAATCTCCTCGATTTATAAAAGGCTTTATTGATGGCACTGTTACGCCAGAATTGCCGCTAGACTATAGCAAACAACCGAGACTTTAACATAAAAGTGTATTGGCGGTAATGAGAGTGGCACGTGAATCGACAATCGGGCAGTTGTTTGTGGTCAGTGTAACGGGGATTAATATAATTTCATCTCTCAATTAAAAGCTTTGTGAAAATTAATAATTAATTATGCGAACTTTCAGCCGTAATTGAGTCTCATTGGAGTATTTTTGGCGTTTGCAGTTTTTTTTTTTTTATGAATTTTTATATTTTTTTCAATTTGAAACTTAATCCTGTTTCCTTAAATCGCCTTTGCAGATTTTCTGCTTTTGACAGGTATCTGAATGCATGAGGAAAATCAGGTGGTCTTTACCATTCCAAAGCTTCGATACAAAACAATCACACATTGGCATACATAATATTCAAAGAGGTAATTTTAATTAGTTTACTAAATAACTTCCATATCTGTGTGTGTATATGCGTATCTTATAGGTTAAGCTAATGAATTTTTTAATTGCAATAGGCATGGCAAGGGTATGGCAATAATTAATTAAAGTTTTTGATGTTTAAGGGGTGGATGATGGAAAGTTGGACTCACTATATAGAGGAAGGGTAGAATTATTTGCAGACAAACACATTTTGTTTGTTTGTGTGAATTGGGCTTAATATAATGAATATTTGTATTTCCATTGTTAGGCTGTTAAGGCCTTAAGAGTCTTGTGTTGTTCTTTTCTAATCAAACATTAGAACAACTGCTTTGGAAAATGGAATTTACTGATTTCCTGAAAATGTGCTGAGAGTGCGGTACAAGCAAGTAATGTGCGTTTTGAGTATATTATCACTTCGTAGCAATCTACATATTATTCTAGAAATAAGAATATATTGTGTAGGTACTGAAAAAATAGCCCAACAATATTTTTCATCATTACTTAATATACCTACAAGAAATTTTGCGAATTCATTAAGTAGACGATGATTTGTTATGATAAGCATAAGGCGGAGAATATATACCACTTGAAGCATAAGTGTCTTCTCGATATAAAGTGGGACAACCTATTTCCAATATTATCGCTAAGTTTAGGAGGCGTTGATCAAAATTTTTTTAACCGTGCAGCATAAAAGAAAGTATAGCTTTTAGGTTACTTTCACTGCTATCTTATATCACATTTTGCATGATCAGCACTCCGAGGTATTCATAATCTTTTACAATTTTAACCGGATTTCAATCATAAGACGTTCATTTTTTTATTGTCATGGCCTTGAATTTGTTCAAACTGATCTCAAGATATACCTTAAACTTGTTTATCATAAGTAGTAAGCGTTAAGAGGAGGACATAATCATCATCATCATCACTACATCATTTGCAGATTATAGCTGTCATATATTCACCGTCACTTTGTAAGCAATCAAATAGATCGTTTACAGAACGAGCCAATAGATGTGGACTAAGCATAGCCGTAGCTAGGATTTTGTTTCAGGGGGGGTTAAGATAAAGAACGATTCTCTATACTTGAGAGTACGTCCGAAGTTGGACTCGAGGGTAAACTGATGGCCATTCCTAGGAGCGCGAGTATTTCGGGCGAATTGTTTAAGGGGAGGAATGCATCTGGCTATTTGACTTGAGGACTTACCGTAACGATAGAACCGAAAGAAATACGACACGTTACGACCGACACGGTGGTCTAACGAGGTGAATGAGTTGGTTATGTCTCTGTCACCAATCAGTCTTAGGGCTCTTTTTTGTATACCGTTCAAGAGGCTTAAGTATGGAACTGGAGCACCAGCCCAAAGATGGGAATTGTACTCAAGCTTTGGACGAATATAAGTCTTCAAGATAAGGGCCAGATCAGACGGGGAGAAAAATGTCTTGCACTGTCTTCAGAAACCCAAACATTTTGCGTCATTTTTGGCGACATCGCATATGTGCTCGTTCCACAAAAGGTGGTCGGTGATGCACATACCGAGAATCTCGAGATGTTCGGTCTCCTTGATGCAAGTGCCACTCATGGACAGCGGCAGGGGAGGTATATCTCACTTTAACAATACAAGACAGCATTGAGTTTTCGAAGCAATAAATTCTACGCGATTTTGTATTCTCCATTGTACAATGCTGTTGAAGTCAGTGTTTAATGAGATTATCATATTTTGCCGTTGCAGTTCCACATCCGAAGAGGAGGAATGTGAGTCTAGAAATGAAAAAGAAAAGCTAAGGGTACTATAGTCAGCGAAACAATGAATTGGATAAGAAGTTACAGACAGGAGATGATTTATGAAAATGAGAAAGAGGGTCGGAGACAAAACGGAGCCCTGGGTTATACCAGCATAAGCATTTAAATTCTGGGTTTCAGACTTGAATCCGTCCAATACAACTTGTAGTGAACGATTCGAAAGAAAGTTTCTAATCCAACGAAGAAGGGATTCACCGATATCGAAAGATTTGTTCCACTGTTTGGTGAGATAAACCATCAGATCACCAGTGGACCTGTTACTGTCCTGCCGGAACATTAAGCTTTCGGTCTTCGAGATATTTCTTGAGCTGATAGTGTATCAGCGTTTCCATTACCTTACATGGAAGGGACGTAAGTGAAATCTGGCGATAATTTTAGGGAGAAGGAGATTCACCTTTTTTTGGAATTGGCCGGACAAATGCTGTTTTCCAACTGCTCGGAACGAGCCCATAAGAAGTATAGATGGAAAAGCTTACGCAAGGGTTTTGCCAGCGGAGAAGAACACCTCTTTAGATTAATAGCAGGCATACCATCCGGACCAGCAGATTAATGTATGTTGATTACTTCTAGGACTCTCGCCACAGCACGAGTGCGGAAGAAGATTTGTTCCATGGAATCATTGACGCGCTCAAGAACTGGGGGGGGGGAACTAGCAGCTTTCGCGAGAGAGAACAACTGGAGTTTTTTATTGTCAACGAGCGTAGGGACCGAAGAAGAAGAAAAATTCTTCATATTTTTTATTTTAATTAATTTTTGGTCATGTAACGACTTATGTAAAAAAAATATGGTTATCTCTGCTTGTAGGTAACTAGATGGCGAGAGCAGTAAATGATATCTTGATTATACCAAACCAAATAAATATACAAAGGTTTCTGGAAGAAAATAGAAAAAAACCCTTAAGCTTCAATGGAAAAAATATAAATTCAGTGTTAGCAAGACAAAAAATTCAATAATTATTTGATTTTGCTTTACAAAATTATTTCGGGGAGGGTTAAACCCCGTAACCCTCCCCCTAAATACGGCTATGGGACTAAGGGTACAGACTTGTCACACTCCAGGAGTTGCAAGCCATTTGCTCACTTTACCTTTTGAAGAAGTTTTCTAAAGTTTTTTGTCATGCCAAGTTAGAATAGTTTATTGAAACCGCTCCTTTAAAATCCACACAGTGAATATACAACTTTTGCTTCTGGCGAGAAAGGATTGAGTAATAGTTTTATTTAAGCACACACATGATCAACCGGATTGGCTAGGCGCTAGGCGACCAGACGGTTCGATATTCTATTCAATAATTAAAAATATTTCAATAGATTCTAATAAAAACTTTCTGTCATCAACTTTTGTTTATGACATTGTCTTTTTTTATTTAACTCGCGGAGTTGTTAACTGCTCGACTTATTCAAAATTAAATGAACAAATATTGTACAGACGAATCAATATTTTTCATTGTACAATTGGTATCAAACGGATTTTAATTTTTTTTTTTCAATATACATACTGCCAAATCTTGCAATATTATTCATAGACAGACAATAATATTGTATACACTATACACTGTTAAAATATTACGAAATAAAAGTGAACATAGGGATAGCTCAAAGTGTAGCTGCGAATAAAAGAAATTAGAGCTTTCGTAAACTGTTCTTGGACTACTTATTTCTTCTAAGAAATCTTAGTTCATCAGCAAAGCAACTGCCTTATGAATGATTTGAATGAAGAATTAATGTGCTTCGTTCTCCATGATTCTCATCATTTTGAGTATCGTACAATTTTTGTTGTGGAAAAAGGGTGTGGAAAAATCAAAAAAAATCAAAAGATGTCTTGTTTTCTTATACTCCCAGTGTTTAGAAACGACCAGATTTTCATCTCAGATTTAAGCTTAGTTCCTTTTAACAAACTAGTTAAGCAAACGGTCATGTCGTACGTCTATTTAGCTTCTATAAAGAAAACAACACAGAAAAAGGTTTATTTTTTGCTAAAAAATTACGAAAACACGCACATTTTTTGTTTTCTAATTATTTGTTCTTTTGCTGTTTTTTTGTTTTTCGACGTCGTCGGACGGCTACAATCGCAAGAGACCGCCAGATCCTTTTCCGATCGAGTGTCAAGTAACGTAATGAGAAGTCTGCTACAGCCAGCATCGAGTATTGAGAATCAGTGCATAATTGCCAGAAACCTATTAGGGATATTGCCTCAGATGTGCTGGGTTGATGGGTACATGCAGCCAAACAAGAGTCGTAGAAAGCAGCTCCACACAGGAGGACCAGAGCAGCTTAGGAGCTCTACGAGCAGAATAGGAGATAGGAAAACAAGCTTTTCTAAAAGAAAAAGAGAGAGTATGAAATGCAATCGATGGAGGATGTTGAGAGGCTAACGCAGGAATGAGTTTCGGAAGTTTTAAAAGAGGTTAAACTGATGACTCAAAGTTACCGAGCATGTAAGTGACTCACAGTCTATTTTGAGGAATTAGGATAGAGAAAGACCACTTCAGTAACTTGTACAACGTCGATGAGGATTGAGGAATCTAATTCCGCTGGCAGGAGAATTAAAAATTCAATGACGACGACGATAGGCCTACATTTCCGTTTACCCAACTTTGAAGAAGTGTACATAGCATTATCTTAGCTTGAAATCAACAAAGCAACGGGAGGTGACAGCATCACTGCCGAACTTTTCAATGCGGCCGGCGATGACTTAGTAAGGAGCATGCACCAACTCATCTGCATGATATGGTCGGAAGAAACCATGTCCGATGAATAGAACCTCAGCTTTGTTTTTCTGATCCTGAAGAAAGGAGACCCTCGGAACTGCGCCAACTATAGAAGCATCAGCATCCTTAACATGGCCTATAAATTTTTTTCTGCAGCGTTATGTCAACGTCCGAAGACGTTTAGCAATAATCTAATAGGTCCATATCAGTGCCACTCTCAAATATTCACACTACGGCACTTACCTACCACCTTTCAATCGATTAAAAAAAAAATTAAAATTAAGATGTTGAAAAAATACCTTTCTATAGTAGATCTTCAGCGAAACAAGATGTTTTGTTCATCCTTTCAAATTCGAATTGATATTAATAAGCCAAATTATAGCCAGTCTGTCAAACGAAGGACATGCATTCAATTAAATAGAAATCCCAATCCAAACTGTATTAATTTTGGATTGAATTTTTGATTATAAAAGAGTTTATACATACACAAAAATATTATGGAAAACATTTTATTTCCAAAAACTAGGAGCAATTATAATTTGTAAATATTACAAACCAATTAAAAGAAAAAATTTCCCCATCAAACAACAGATTGCTCACAAAAACAGATTCAACCCTTAAACAATCAATCTTTTAGCCAACAAGAAAACACTACACCTGAGTCATGTCTTGCCAAAAACGTACAAATTTCGTATAGATGGATGGAAAACAAACGAACGTATAAAACACATAAAGTAATCTTGTAGAAAATTTTGCAATCAAATTTTGTAGGAAATGGCCCATAAAGCTTTTGTTCGTTTATTGTTTGTGACAGCTCTCATATTGGCTTAGTTAACTTATAAGCAAGCAGCCTTAGGGTGTTTTGTCAGAATTTACGTGAGCAAATTTTGTACCGACATAAACACGCTCTTTCCAAACAACATTTGGATGGTAGAGTCAGTAACAGGGAGATAGATAAAGAGAGGGAGAGAGAGAGAAAGATAGAAAGTTAGAGCTGACAGGTAAATATCTAGTGGTGCGTTGAGCATCATACATAAACTACGAACTCAAAGTCAGGATGGACAAGAGCATTTCGAAATTATGAAATTTTCAAAACCGTTATACAAGAAGTCTTGCCCAACTCTGCCCCAGAGCCAGAGAAGTTCTGTCAAAATTCACCTATCCATAGAGAAGGTTTCAAAGGTCAACAACAGCAACCAAACACAGAGAAAGGCAACCAATTATTATTTCGGGCCTACAAAAACACCGTAAGCACACCGACACCAAACACCGACCGATTTTCCTCAGTTCAATCAACCCGGCCTAGATAGTGAGTTCATATCCTCAAACCCTTGGCAAGGCATATACACCAGGCAAAACCTATTGATAAGCTGTTATTGCTTATTCGGGGGTATGAGAGTGACTGCAGAGGGTTCGAAAAGCATCCCAGAACCCATCCGGCAAGGTGGCTGTGGCATCCCTTTGAGCGTTTATATGAGGCTGTTATCAATTACACAAGGTAATTAATTTTGAAACAAGCTCTTTTGAGCTATAATCATGTAATTTTGTGTGTAAAGTGCACGAGGCAGTCGAGAGAGCGGGCGGGGACGACAAAAGGCAATTGGATGGGCTGCTATTTGGCAAAGTGTGATGCGGCACGGTTTGGGGAATGGGGCCCTCACAGTGTGGTTGTTTCACTTTGTGAATTTCATTTAAGATGAGTTCAAATGAACGCGCGTGCCTGCTGATGAAGAAGGAGCCAATCAACCACCACCACCACAATAATAAAAACCATCCGCACACAGCCCTCCATTATATCCGACCTACCGGCTAACATCGCGCTCAAAAAGGGAAAACGTATTTTCGTGTACAATCATCAGCAGTGAATTCTCTTTCTGGTGGAGTGAATTATGTTGCCGAACAAATGTTCGAAAGTATTTTCGTCGTTGGTGGTGGGCAGAGATAGGGCGGGCGCCTCTACAGTGCCATTCACGCACCACGCAGCCTACCATCCTGGCAGGTAATTTAATTAAACTTTCCTTTGATTAATCATTTAGTTATGTGTTGGGCTACTTTATTTTATATGCGGTTTAACATAAGATAAGTGCTGAGGCGATGAGAGTGTGTGGCTATGTATTTGTAGCTTTGTGTGTGTGCCAAGATGAGTACTTATGTTTTAAGCCATTTTAATTACTTCACCTTAATTAAGTTTCATTCTTTTAAATGAAATGTAAGTCCTTTGTGTGTTTTCTTCTGGTAGAATGTTATAAAGATGCAAGCAGACACCATACAGAGGACAACAACGCAAATTTTTAAGGAAATACTTCAGATAATTAATTTTTAAGGTTGCGGAAGGTGTCACTTGATTTTTATTGTTTTTTTTGCGTGCTGTAAAAGTTAATTATTGCATTCTTGAAAAAATTAGTTTTTTCTTTCTTTGCATCCGTTGTCTGTCTATCTTCAGGAATTTGATTAATTTTATATTGAAAGCTTACTCAGTAAGAATGTATGTTTAACACTTACGATATTGAAACGATTTTCATAATTATATTTATGACTTTTCAAATAAATAACATTTGTGTACGCTTAGGATGATTAGTTCAAAAACGTACAGTCTAGGAAGATGCCAGACAACTCACACAGAAGCCTAAAATTTATTTACTCTGCAAAACTAGCGTACCTATCCCTACGAACTTTAACCTCAGCTAATTGACCTAATATGTTACAGGTCATTAAGACTTTCAGAATTGAGTTCGACAGGGGTGTCCAATTTCTTTATGACTAATAGACCTGCTAGGCTAGTCCACACTCATCTTAGCTCGACGGATGGTTGGGATCTTGTTAAAAAGGAGGAGGGTGTTACATGTTTTTTCAGGCCTAGCATCGAAGCCGTAAATCGATTTGTAAAATGTTAAGAGAAGTGATCGAATGCGTTAGTCAAGCCAATGAAGAACACAAGTGGAAGTGGATATGTTCTCTTGAGCGAATAGCCCACCCTAAGAGAATATAATTCAAACGAAAGATTTCTCTTAATTCCGAAACGTGCCTTGATCATCGCCTCGTGCTTTTTATACTACGTGATGACCACTTGAATATAAAAAGTAGCAGGAAACCTAAATTTACTCAGAATTCTATTTCATTGGTATTTTTTCCTATCCCTCTGTCTCTAACATATTCTTAATTGATTCTCTAGAAGAGACATGATTTAAATCTTAGATTATAATTATTTCTTATTTATAACTGATAATGACATCAATTTCCAGCGGTTGTAAATATTAAAAATCATAGAATAAGAATGACTGAGCTTTTATAAAATTGGTCATTGAGATTATTGCTTTCATACAAAAAAAAAAAAAATATGTGCACGACTGGGCCGTACCAACTTGCACCTGTATTTCAAATAATAACTAAAAAAAAAACTTAAAAACTAAAAACACGTAAATTAAATTCATAAATAATAATTAAAATTGAAATAATGTACCACAAAAATTCATTTTATCTGAACAAAATTTGGAGCCGTAATAGTTGTTAAGAAATTATTGATTTTTTTTTTAATTCTTGGAGCGGTTTTTTTTTATTTAATAAATGTTTTCAAAAATGTCATACATTTAAAAATATTATATATATATTAGACTGGCAGACAGACGGACAGAATCACTGGACCTATTTTTGATCAAAATCTCAACTTTTTTTACGAATTCAATACTTGCCATAAAAATATCACGTATACGCCCGAGTGATTTCATTCTTTTTCCTTACGGATTAACTAACATTTTTGTATACACATATTCGATACCGGGCATACTATACGCTGATGACATCGTGCTTTTTGCAGAATCACCTACTTGTCTCCAAGATATGATAAGGAAACTGGAGAAATATTTGGAACTTATCAGTTAATCTCGAGAAATCAAATATATTGATTTTTAGAAGGGGACAGGGAAGATACTCTAGTGAGGAGAAATGGAACTATCAAGGACAGGAGATTAAAGTAGTCAAAGATTTTAAGTACCTTGGAGTGACTATAACAAGTAATCTCTGTACGAAAAAGCATATCACTGCTAAACTTAAAAAAGCCAAAGCTGCATTATGTTTTGCATGGAAAAAATGTATCGCTAATAAAGCTTTCCATCACTCTACTAAATACAGACTTTTTCAAGCAGTGGCCAAATCGGTCATGCTATATTCAGCACAGGTGTGGGGCTATAAAGAATATGAGGATGTTGAAAAGTTGCTTAGGTTCTTCTTGAAACGAGTTTTCTCTCTCCCTTCGACGACCCCAAACTACATGCTTCATATTGAAACAGGGTTACCTCCGCTATTTATTGAGACCCTTAAAGCCCACTTTGATTATGTGTTGAAACTATAACAAATGAACTCCTCGAGACTGATTAAGAGAGTTTTAGACTATCTAATTTCAAACAGACTTAACTTTGTCAGAGTGTGGTTTGATATTTCTAATTCTCTGGAGGAAACATTTGAATTAAATCTTGAAAATCAGCCAGCTTTCAAACGAACTTTGTATCAGCAGTTGATGAAATAAATGAACAATTCCGTCAAAACTTCATCAACCAGGCCAAAGCATCGCAATACAGAGAGTATTACAGCAAACTGCAGTTTGACCTAGGTCCTCGAAATTATTACATTACATTACATTTCACAGTACTTCGCACATAAATGTAACGAACTACAGACACATAGCAGCACTGGCGACTGAGACCATCGGCTGGGACGTCTTGTTCTGTCCCAGCCGATGGTCTCAGACAGATGGTCTTAACAGAGAGAGACAGATAGACACATAGAAAGAAAGCACACATAACAGAAACCTACGTGCTCAGAGGAGGAGACTTAGATTTGTATTGTCTCATGTTATCGCACAGGTGGCCTCAGATAAGCTGGCGATTTTTGTAGAAAAAGAATGCTGCTGAAGATTAATGACAAAAATTCTACGGAGATTATAGCTTTTACATTGCGTGCAAGAGGGGAAATGTTTCCTCTCAACTTTATTCCTCATAGACCAGATCTGCCTCTCGAGTGCGAAGTCTGCAACATGCACGCTATAGAAAACGTGGCACACTTTATAGGATCTTGTCCAATGCTACAAGAAATTAGAAGAGATATCTTCTAAAAAAAAAACAGCTGACATCAGTCGAAGTTATCCAAATTCCAAATGGCACAAAAAGCTGGGAAAATTTCTACAAATTTGTTCGTTTGGCACTAAGCTCACATTGTATAAACTTTATGTATTAATTGTTATATTTTATTAA
This sequence comes from Sphaerophoria taeniata, assembly GCA_943590905.1. Taxonomy (NCBI): domain Eukaryota; kingdom Metazoa; phylum Arthropoda; class Insecta; order Diptera; family Syrphidae; genus Sphaerophoria; species Sphaerophoria taeniata. Next base: position 84,951,228 of record OX016540.1, on the reverse strand, counting down.
TTTTTATATTTCCTATTGTTATATTTATTTTAACTGTTATATTATGAACCACTCGGGTCGACGTCACTTCTGCCATGCCCTAAATATTATTCAGTATTTTATAAGCAAAAAAAAATTGTTAGAAATGTAAGAATTTATTTAATAAAATCTTATCTAATCTAATCTAATCTATACATATTCAAACTTTTTTTTATGTTAAAAATGGGTGGAGATTTTTTTAACATCAAAGCGTTTCCTATAATTCATACGTTAATATCTTATATTCAGAGCATGCCTCCCCCAAGTCAGGTCTCGATACTTGCATTACTGTACCAATATTTTCATTAAGAATGTATTTGGCAAAGATCATCGCTCCACCCCTGCGGTCGTCCTGTTGGTCTCTTGCTTTCCGGTTGGTGTTTTGAGATCGGAAAGCTTAATAGCTTCACAGAATTCGTCTATGAGAATTCGTTGGACAAATTTTTCAAAAATAAAAAGTATTCTTAATTTTTTTTTTGAAACATTTATTATAATTTCGCCGCATTTTCATGCCCCTATTTGAGAACCTTTGGATAAGACCAGAGCGCTGAAATTATCTATCGCCATCCAGTAAGCTACCTTAAAATACTTAAAATTTAAAGTCTGTAGGTCATTTAGTTCCGAAGCTAAGCGAAAGCAAAATTTCGCATTTTAGACACTCACTAATGATCATCAAAATAGAACTAGTACTCCCCATGAACTCAGAGAGCTAAAATTTGGTTCTTCACATCACATGGGTCATCATTTCACCTCTAGTGGATTATAATATCACTTTTTTTCGGGTGAAATTGTGTAACACCTTAGGTGCCGAATTTTATTTTGGGACTATTAAGATTAAGCCACTATGATGGGTCATAAGTTCAGAAATTAATTTTGGAGTTTCTGACGTTCGCAATTAGTTTTAAACATTTTGTAAAAAAATTAATTGAGTGGATAGTTTTTACATATTTTCAACGTTTTTCAGTGCATAACATTTGCATGCTCTAAGTCTATGTGACGTAAAGGAAACTTTTTCCAATGCAAACGTTCTTCTGAACTTTGATGTTCGGTTAGAATACCGGCAAGCAAACTGTACTTGAACCCAGTTTCATCTTATTGCACCTAAAACTAACTGAGCTATTTCAATGAAATTACCCGCTCCATCAGAAAGACATTTTTTATTGATGGGATGTTCAGTGTCCTTGCATCATGTGAATGCAGACGTAAGTACAATTTTTCAATACTATCAATCGGCAATTCCTATCAGGAAAACGTATTCATCAGAACAAAAACATAAAATGTGAAAAAAGAGCCAAGTTCTCTTATGTGCGAACAGCACTGTGTAAAAAGTAAGCCACCAAAAGTAATGAGATCTGAAGAACGCCAAGTTCTTACATGTAAAAGTGTTATATTAAATATTTTAAATCATAGAAGATAATACAACAATATTAAAAGAAAATAGAAAATAGTTGGGATACAAGTTCACTGTTCAGGTTTTAAAATGTTATTAATCACGCTTCAAAAGAAAACTTGCCAAGTGAACTTGTAAATTTTCATCCCAACTATTTTCTATTTTCTTTTAATATTGTTGTATTATCTTCTATGATTTAAAATATTCAATATAACACTTTTACATGTAAGAACTTGGCGTTTAACACTTTTACATGTAAGAACTTAGCGTTCTTTTAGATCTCATTACTTTTGGTGGCTAACTTTTTACACAGTGCTGTTCGCACATAAGAGAACTTGGCTCTTTTTTTACATTTTATGTTTTTGTTCTGATCTCACATCTTTTTGCAAAGTTTTTTTTTTCTTTATGAAAGCATGAACTTCGAAATAACTTAATAAGCTAGCAATTTGCAAACTAACAATATAATTTTTCTGCCAATTTATAAATAAATAATAGGTAGGTTAGGTTAGAGTGGCTGTCTAGATGTCACATTTAGATATCAAGTGTCCAAGGAAAGTTACTCATGGAGTTTTATGAAGTTAAACAAACCAGAATTCTATATTTCAACCTATGACCATTTAAAGAAAGTGGGTGGCAGCCACGCCCCTGTAATGAAACTCCAATTTTGTACATACACCTATTTTCTCTTTTACTCAACCGAAACCCTATCAGAATTTCGAATTTAAACGTTTTCGAACATTTTAACAAAGTGGGCGGATACCACGCCCCTAAATGGAAATGGATTTTTTTTCTCATTTTTTTCATGTTATTGAACCAAAACCTTACAAGAATTCTAAAATTCCACATCCTACGACCGTTTTAAGATAGTGGGCGGAAACCACGCCCCTAAATGAAACTAAAATATTTTACTTATATTTTTCCTTATATTCAACCAAAACCCTATTAGACTTCCGAATTTCAAGATCCTACGACCAGTTTTAGAAAGTGGGCGGATACCACGCCCCCTGAATGAGAAAATTGAAATTTTCGATTTTTTCCTTTGTATACAGCTGAAAACCTACCATTGTACCAAATTTCAAGATTCTGCTATTGTTAGAAGTGCTTCATAATTTTGATGATCAGTCAGACAGTGAGTCAGTCAGTCAATTGAAATTTTCACTGGCCAATATCTCAGGAAGTAGTGGTTCTACAAAATTATTATTACAGGGCCTTTGTGCCCATGAAGTTAATACGTAATTCAAATTTAAAGCTTCTAACTCCATGGGTTCAAAAGTTATGGAAAGTTTAAAATGTGTTTGAGTTCGATCCTGTAAAAAGGGAGTAGTGCTAGAACTTGGCTGGGCACTACCGTGCCCTTTGATCGTCATTGAGTTTTTCAATACTAAAACTTAACTCTACAATCAGTCTTAAATGTTTAAGAAAATTGTATTACGAACTTGGAGCTTGAACCAACAAATGTAGCAGGTACAATTGCTAGCGAGCGAAGCGAGCGTAAAAAAATCTGCCCAAAAGAGAATCAATTTGGGGTGTGAAAATAAAAAAATTCGCGCGAATGTAAGCTTTCGTCGTTTTCCATCGTTTTACATGTGTGTGTGTGTATTTCTTCCGCATCAGAAACTCAGAAGGGAACAGGTATGGAAAGTTGGAAAAATTAATATTTTATTTTTGCAAGCCAAACACCAAATAATCTAGTACAACTCTTAAGAACAATTTCCTTCTTACTTTCCAATTTCCTTCCAGACCATGGCTTACTGGATAGGATACTCTGCATTAAACTGTTTCGCTTACAACCAACTTCACAATTAATCAGCATAATTTTTGTTACTGTTGAAAATTCACAACAGTTTCGTTATGTTCCCTCGCAAAACAAATAAAACAAACAAAAACATTTGATTGTCAAAAACACCATTTTCTTATGACATAAAAACTTTTGTTTAGCAAATTGGAAATCCCGATTATATCGCCAGCTAATAACCAGTGAAGCGTGTTAGGTTTTAATAATTTCAAGTTAATTTCCCTTTAGACGTTTTTTCGCTAATTAATTGCACAGTTAATGGACACGAAACTCACTCACTCTCTCTCTCTCTCAGCCAAATCCAATTTAATATCTTGAAAAAAAAAAACTCGAAGCAACAATCCAGTTTATTGCTTTTATCGCCAAAGTCAATCTCCTTCATTCAATTTAATTTAACTTTCATCCCTTTGTCGGGCTCGGGGTACCTACTCCAGACGCTCGTCGACGTCGTGTCGTCGTTCTTCCTTCGTTTGTTACATTTTCGTTTGCTATACATTTCGATATGGTTTAAGGTTACTTCAGTTTGGTTTGCTTTGGTTCGCATGACTTTTCCACATTGCTTTTGCTGCAACTGAAATCGACTTGGCTGCTTCGTTCGTTGCCTAGCTGGTTGGCTGGCTGACTGACTGGCTAGATGTCGTAAATGAAGGAAAAATCAATCGCGGAAAAACCCATCCCCTTCTTTGCTCACGAAAAACTATGTGCTTCGGTCTCCAATCCACACACATGTCCATTTTGAGGAAAATTCAATTTGCAAACAGACATATCAAACTATTTTCATCACCACCCCTCTCTCCTCTAGCTACAAACCCCAACCCTTTCTCTTCAACAGGAGGACCACCAGCTTGGAAACAAAGAAAGCAATTTTGACTGCTTTGTAGCGGCTCTGGCTAACATTTATTTTTAATTTAAAATCCAATTTGCAGAAACAACTAACTACACTCTAGTTGGAAGCTTGGAGCTCGGAGAAATGCTTCTACGAACTATCTCTCTGAATGCTGCACGATGAAGCTAGTTTGATTTACACCTGCGATGCACGTTCTAGGTGCAAAAACGACGACAATAAAGCGCCAACCACACCGTGGCCGGCGATTTCAAGAGTATCTCAAATCAGCTCAGGTGCTTTTGCTTTTGCTTCGCTTCTAGTATCGGCTTCAGCTGGATACTAGAGCGTAGCAAAAGCGCAGTGGCGGGTCGGATATTTCGTGGTTGCAAATGCATTGGGGGTTGGGTATGAGGTTTAGAGCGAGCATCAGGCAGAAACATAATACAAAATCCAAAACAAAAAAAATTTGACGCAAAAAAACAAAACAAAACTGGATAGGAAATTCTCCACACAAAAAAAAAATTGAAAAACGAAACGTAACGAAGAACTCGAAAGCCGAATCAATATCAGAAAATTGAGATACAAATCGCCTATGAGTTTCAGAATCAACATGCTTCCGTTGTTCGATTGAATTGCTGCGGTGTGTGGCAAGATATGAAATCGGCTTGGTGGCGGTCGGTGGTGTGTTAGTAAAGCAGCGAACGGAAGCGGTCTTGCCAGCCTTGATTTTGGTTGTGCTTCTGTTTCCGGTATGTGTTCTTTGAAGATGAAGTGGCATTGAATTGATTCAGTTGGTTGTATGCAAATATTGGATGAGCCATAAGTAGATGAAGAGTCATTGAAGAAAAAGATACATGCTGAGGCTGAATCCTGGATAGAGCACAAATCGAGGCGAGTGCGATTTTGAAATGATTTTTTCCGTTGTTGCAACAAAAGAAAGGTCTGCTTTGGGTTATTGACAAGCTAGACATTTTAGATTTAAGTTATTGAAGAACATTCGTTGATATATTTTGTGAACTCTTAGTAGCTGTGCTATAGCAATTGTTTTTATAGATATTGGTTTTCAAAACTTCCAAGCATTGGATTACATTTCACAACTTCTTTGAGTTGGTAACTCAGATTTTTTCGGACGGAAGTTTCATTCGCCTTAAGATAATATCTCTGAAGTCAAAAATGCGAATAGGAAATACGAAAAAAGAATGTGAAAGTCAAATGAATTAGAATCAGAGAACAGGCAGCCTACCGATAGGTTGCAACTTTTTGGTATTGACATTCGGCATCACAGCCTGGTGTTCTTATGTCAAAATTAAGGACCAAACACTTGCAATCGAGCTCAAATTGTTAGGCTTGTCCTGCTGACTGCTTCAACTCTTCCGAGGCCCTCTCGCATCAGCATCATAGCCATAATTTAATCGCTTATTGTATGCATTTCACTTCGACTTTTTTTGGGTGGCTTATTCCAACTGCTTTCCTATTTGCTTAAATGAAATTGAAGTCAATTGTCAAATACGCCAAATACGTTTTGCGAAAATAAACTACCACCCTCGGGCAACTAATCGTTGCAATCAAACCTAATTAAGTTTGTTCTTTGTTAAACAAAACAGCCAATTAATGGCATAATGGAAACCACATAATCGAATTCATTATGTCAACTTCATTTTTTTTTGTTCGTTCTCCCTGTATAACCCTTAAACTCAACCAAATAATAAGCCGCAGGCTGTTACCGTTCATATGAATATAACATATTTGATTTTGGTATAATGTTAACAATATTTATCCACATTCGGGTGTGTGCGTATGTGTCCGTAAAATAATTATTTTGAAATGGAAATGAAATACATTAATTTGTCCACTGGGTAAATCGATATAAAAAAAAAGTTGGAGAACGGTCAAGAGAGGTCGATGCGGTGACTGACGCACATTCAGAGATTATATGTAAAAACGGTTAACACCATGATTGTTTTCATAAGTACGCACTAGTACGCATGGTAAACAGTTTATTGTTTGATCAACAAATAAACGAATGGGGTAAAAGAAACAATAATTATTTATTGTCATTATTTAAAATACCAGCCGATGGTCAAAGTGAATATGAAATTTTATATATTTAAGTAGAATGGTTGATTAATGGTGAAATTAAAAGCTTAAAAGGAATTTAATAAGAATGAGCTTATACAAGGATATTTCAATTAATTGAAGAACAGAAGGATTACTTAGATTTGCTTCTCTATTGTTTTATGAGTAAGAGAAGGTTAGCCCAATTCTTTGTTATCTTTCTTTCTTGCAACAGACATTCTATGAATCAAGGACAAAAAAAAAAAAAAAACATCGAAATGTCTTGAAGGTGACTCCTTCGATTTTTTTTAAAATTGTTCATTACCTATATTGCTTTTATTGTTCCAGACTCAGAAACTGATGGACCGATCAAAATCATATATTTTTTTTCTATCTGTTCAAAGCAGTAGGCGATGGCCTAGATAAGAGCATGTACCAAATAATCTGTAAGATATGGTCGGAAGAATGCAAACCCGATGAATGGAACCTCAGCATAGTTTGTCCGATTCTGAAGAAGTGAGATCCTCTAAACTGCGCAAACTACAGAGGAATCAGCCTTCTTAACATCGCCTACAAGATCCTCTCTGCCGTAATATGTGAACATCAAAAGCCTTTCGGCAACAATCTGATTGGTCCTTATCAAAGTCGCTTTAGACCAGGAAAGTCAGCTATTGAGCAAATTTTCACTTTGCGGCAGATCTTAGAACCTATGAAGTCCAAATCGACACCCACCACCTTTCTATCGATTTTAAGGCCACGTATGACAGCATCTACATATGTAGATGAATTGTGTAAAGTTATGTCTAGTTTTGGCATCACTGCCAAGCTCGTTCGCTCGGGCAAAATGACGATGGAGAACTCTCGCACCGCCATCAAGGTTGGCAACGATCTTCTGGAATTTTTCGAAGTCAAAAAAGGATTAAGACAAGGCGATGCTCCGTCATGCGATTTCTTTAACATCGTTCTTGAGAAGATAGTGCAGAACTCCACCGTCAACACCAGAGGCACTATCTTCAAAAAATCTGATAAACTTCTCGCCTATACACTCAGAGAAAAAAAGGAGGTTAAATTCAAGTACGAGTAGGCTTATTTCAAGATTTTTATATTCTTATTTTTTTTATCCTAAAAATGACACCTTTTATTCTTAAAATAAGAATTTATTCTTAAATTAAGAACAAACATTTTGATTTGAGCTACCACGTTCTTAAATTAAGTTATTACATTCTCAAATCAAACCGAAGCAATCTTAAATCAAGAACTTTGTTCTTAAAACAGATTTGCAGTCTGAAATTAAGAACAAAACTTTTAATTTGAGCCGCTTCGTTCTCAAATTAAGTTTTAACATTCTGTAAGCAAGTCGAAACGATCTGAAATTCGTTTTCAAAAATAAAGAACAAAAATCTTTATTTGAGCTGCTTTGTTCTCAAATTAAGTCTTGGAACGAAGTCACATGCTTTTTTCATACAAAATACTTTTTCATACAGAATTGAACTTCGTTATTCAATTCACACTCAATCCCTTCGGAAAATATTATAGGATTATTAGAACGATAGTGATAAGATCGCCTCTACTACTACTGCCAAATGATGCTATTGAATCAACTAGTTGGTAATATTGGTTAAAGATTTAGCCTGAAAGGGTAAAAATACTAAATAAAAAAAATTAATTCAATTAAATAATCAAACATGAATTTCATTTTGATTTCCTAAAAGGCAGCTTAAATCAAGAATAATCGAGATACAATCCGGAAAAAAATTGAACTTAAATACAAGGTTATTTGTTCTTATTATAAGAATAAAAAATCTTGCTTTAAGTATGTATTGTTCTTAAGTCTGATAAAATTTAGAATAAGTGATCTTAATTTGAGTTTGAAATGATCTTTTAAGCTTTTGTATTCTTAAAATTAAGATTTCACAATCTTGAAATAAGAACTCAAGGGTAAGACAAAAATCTTAATTTGAGGTTGAAATAATCTGAAATTAAGCTTTTTTATTCTTAGATTAAGATTTCAAAATCTTAAAACAACAATTTTAGGCTTAGAAAAAAACAAGCTTAAAATAAGAGTTTTGGTCTTGAATTAAGAATTTTCGAGCTTAACAGACTTTCGTCAACGAATCGGCTTGATTTGAGACCGATAATCTTGATTTTAGCTCGTTTTTTTTCTTAGTGTACGCCTACACCGATGATATTTATATAATGGAAAAACACATCTTGATGTCAATGGCGCCTTTGTGAAAATTGAGACAGAAGCGGAAAAAATGGGTTTAGCGATAAATGAAGTAGGTATATGCTACCTTCAAGGAAGGACAACGTCGCGTCGCAAAAGACGCATATAACTTCGAGTTAGTAGAGGAGTTTGTCTATCGAGGCTTCGCTATTAACACGGACGCAGCACTGAGATCAGATTAAAAATAACCATGGCTAACCGCTGTTTCTTTGGGCTAAGAAAGCAATTGAGTGGTTAAGCCCTCTCTCGATCACCAACACCTTCATTATCGCAGTCCCGCTGTATGGTGCATAAGCATGGACCCTGATGCCAAAATCGGATGAATGTGCCTAAGGCTGTTTCGAGAGGAAAGTTATTCTTGCTCCGTGTGCATTGATGTGAAATGGAGAAGATTTAACAGCGACTCATACGATTTGTACAACGACAGGGACCTAGCCAGAAGGGTAATGGATCAGCGACTCAGATGGCTTGGTCAGCGACTCAGGTGGGGCACCCAAGTGGAAGAAGACCTCAATCAACTTGGAGTGCAAAACTGGAGGGAGCTAGCCAGGGACCGAGCTGGCTGCCGGAGACTGTTGATTGAGACTCAACTCCACAACGGACTGTACATTTCACTTCAACTGAAAAAGAACACAATTTTTCTGAGGTTAGTTGTCCATTTTTTCCTATCTTTGAGCGTTAATGTATCATTTGATGATGCAAACTGATTCCTTATGATATGAAAAAGTACCGCTATTTTAGTCCTCGCTCTGTTGCAAAGCTCCCATATCGAAAAACTCAGTTTTTTTGCGTCAACTGAATAGACACAACTATTAAAATTGGAAATAAATGTAACGGAATGAAATTAACATGTTTTTCTTTAAATATTTGTTTTATTGGTTACTTATAGTAGTGGGTTCTACCACCTTAATTCTGTATTCAGTCTGGCATGAATAAAGTCTTCTTATCCGAAAAACCGCGCTGCACCACTAATTTTTTCAACTCACATGGAGTCTAGAAAATTGTAATCGAATATCTTTTCGTTACTCGTTAAGTGGTGGTTTCTTTTGGAGTTGCAATCGTTTTAAATGTACCGCGCTGTTTAGCACTCTACGGTAGAAACACCTGCAGTTACACCAACTATTTGTTTAATTTTTACGACAGAGGCACATGAAACGGAAGCACATCTCAAAATTGCTCGTCGATCAACTACGAATGTTGCCGTTTTTTACCTCCTTTCATGTTTTTCTCGTACGAACTTTTATTTCTGAGGTACGCATAGACAACACTAAGACTCCGATCAACTTTGCTAGCTTAAGCACACGCGGTCAGTCTTTGTTATTTTAACGAATCAATCTTAGCTCCTTCGACAATATTTTACGCTTCTGATCTAACCATTTTGTTTTAAATTTTAATTTAAAGGGTAAATGTCACTAAAAACATTTCAACTTAAAACTCTCATAACCAATGAAGATAATGACAGTGAAAGATCATGTGCCTATTCAGTTGACGCAAAAAAACTTAGTTTTTTCCTAGCCTTCAAAACTACAGGGCTAACTATAATGAACGGAAGGGAGCGTACGGAGCCGTCCGTAACTAAGCGAATACAAGGAATTCGTATATTGTGCCCCAAATAGCGGATTTCTCCGTTTCGTCAATTTTCGTTCAGTTTTGCTTACAGACGTAAACTCCCCTTCGCTTTTTACGGACATATCCGTTCAATATCGGTAAAATCTTCACATGAGAGTTCGGAAGGGAGCGTTTCGTTCGGTTCTGACACTAGCTTCCGCTCATTATAGCTAGCCTTTACGTTTAAATTGAGCTGAAATGTTTTAAAGGTTGCCAGATACTCAATTTTAAATGGTATTCAATTTATCTTGCTTTAGAAAAATTTTGACTTTGAGCTAAATTTTTTTCAAAAAATCTATATATGTATATAAAAGAACAGCTTATTTTTGTGTTCGTTCGCTAACCGGCCAAACCGCTTGACCGATTTTCTTAATTTTTTTTCCAAACTAAAGAGGAACATGGGTAGAAGGTTTAGGAAAAATAAAATTTATACATTTGAAATCACAAACGGTGCAAATTTCAAAAAATATTTCTTTTCTCACTACAACAAAATAAAAACAAAACTGATCAATTTCAATTATTGAAATTATTATTAGTCAAATCGAAAAATATTTTTGTTGAAAATTCATGCTATACAAGGACGAGGGCGATACAGAGGTAAGATATCATCGCTTTGGAAGCAATTAATGTACCTATGCACATAGATTAAACTGGAAAAAAATACAAAAGCGGCTAAACGGAAAAATTACAAGGCGCAATAAGCCTGATCAGGGGTTTTGTTTCATGACAACCGGAGGTATGGATTTCTTGAACCCAATACCCCATTAACCCGTCGTCGTAGCTTTCTCCGAAGCTATTCGTCTGCAAACTCAGGTTGCGCTAACTTCAAGCTCTCGGAGATGGGATATAATGCCATGATTTTTTTTTTAATTTGAAAGGTTAAAAAGAGGGGTTATTTCATTGGGTTTGGAAAAAAATATAATGAAATAAGACCCTCTACTTTGAAATGGTTCAAAAAACAGTTTTGTGCTTAACTGATTTAATGATATTCAAACAAAAAAAACGGACTGTTACAGCATTTCAGTCACTCTATCTGTAATTAATTGCGCGGTCTGGTTACCGGGTTATGATCCCAAAACCATTTTCCTTGGGTTTTTTCCTTCGATACCTGCAGTCAAAGAGTGGCTTAACCGATTTGGCTCGAAATTGGTGAAAAGGTAGTTAGAACCAGGAATCGGCTACTTATACTTACTTATCTGGTTCACAATCCATGAAGGGTCTCAGCCTGAGATACTGCAGTCTTCCATTGTGAACGATCCCTCGCATGCACATCCGCAGTCACTTGGTCCTTGTACCGTAGGTTCGGTCTTCCTTGTCGTCTTGAACCTGGGGGCTGGGATGAGAAGACTTTCTTGGCTGGAGCGTTGTCGTCCATTCGCTCGATGTGGCCGAGTCAATGTAGTCGTCTTTTCTTGGCCTTCTGGACTACGAGGTGTGACAATTAAGTAATGAGACTGATTCCATAAAAACCGTATATTTCAAAATTATTCTACAACTCTGCCATAACCTTCAAAGTAGTCCCCTTGGGCAGCTATACAACGATTCCAGCGCGTTTTCCATGCTTCGTAACATTTCTGGAACGCTTCGACAGGGATGTCCGCGAGTACCCTCGTCACGGCCGTCTGGATGTCCTCAATCGATTCAAAACGGGTTCCTTTGACCACCGATTTTCTTCTAGGGAACAAAAAAAGTCACAGGGTGACATATCGGGCGAATAAGGCTGTTGTTGCAACACGGCGATCCCATTAGAGGCCAAATACTGGGACACGCTGAGGGCGGTGTGGCATGGTTCCTTGGAACCATCTTCGCGCACAACTTTCTCATCCCTAAATCGTCGGTTACAATTTGTCTGACTGTTTCACGGTTCATATACAGTTCCGACGCCAACATTCGAACTCTTTTTAAACACCGATCTTCATGGATCAGGGCGCACGCACGCTGCACATTCGTGTCAGTCCACACCTCGACTGGTCTCCCGCTCTGCGCCACGTCTTATACGCTTTCACGCCATCGAAATACCTGGGCACGACTAAGAGCACTATCAGCATGCACTTTTACAATTTTAGCGTAAGTTTCCGAAACTGTTTCGCCAAAATTTTTAAATTTTGCAATCATTTAAAAAAATCAAACCTTAATCATGACTACTTGTGCATCCTGTGATAAAATATGTGATTACATGATTGATTCTATTATTTGTCATGGCAACTGTTGTAGGAGCTTCCATATGAAATGCATTAATGCACCTTTTAGTACACTCAAACTTTTTGAAAAAATCATTTTACTATTTTTGCGACAGTTTGTGATCCTTTTGCTCACACGAATTTAGTTCGAGATGTACTTCAAAATACCAGACAATTAGAAAATGTATACTGCCAACTAACAAAACTTGCAGCCAAAGTTGAGGATCTAAGTACCAAAACCAAGATAGATAATACAACTGTATTAACGCGAAGCAAGGCAAAAACTAGGAATATTGGCCAACTCACAAACAATGAAACATCGACGAAAAGAACTCGAGAAGTTCCTGACAATCCAAGTGAAACTCAAACTTCAAAGAAACCAGCAACATCAATTTTTAATACGTTTGTTCAACCTCATTCTATTGCTGGATTTAACTTCAACAATGGTCTGCCAATACCATCTAGCCTTCTTCCCCCACTACCGACATCTTCTTCATTATCTTCATCATTATCATCATCATCATCATCATCATCATCATCATCGTCATCATCATCGTCATCATCATCATTATCATCATCATCATCATCATCTTTATCAACATCATCAGCATTAACATTAACATCATCTTCATCTTCATCATCGTTTTCAAACCCACCATCCAATCAAACTAACAAAGTAAGTGGCATTTTATCTCCAATTGCATCCGGCTTAAGAGCTGTTGAAGGCCAGAAAACATTATTTGTATCAAAGCTTGATCCCTCAACCAATGCTCTTGATTTAAAAAAACATATTTCATCGAAAGTCGGAAAACAATTGAAAGCACAAGTGGAAAAAATGATCCACCGCAATCATACAAAATACTCATCGTTCAAAATCCGTGTTCCAGACTCCTTCTTCCACTTACTTAACTCTTCATCGTTTTGGCCACAAGGAACTATATATTATCACGAATTCGATAACAAAATTAACAAGAGACAAGCAAACCAATATCCTTTTCAACAGAATATGACAAAGCAGAATCTTCGACTAAGGAGCTTCAAAAGATTTTAATATAGTATTATCAAAACGTTAATGGATTAAGGACAAAGACTAACTCGGTCTACCTGAATTCATTAAATTTACCACACGATGTCATAATACTGACGGAAACATGGCTGAATAATTCCTTTCTTGACACTGAGCTATTTGACAATACTTACCAAATCTTTAGACGAGATCGGCATTACACTGACTCTTCCAGCAACGTTGGAGGTGGAATTCTTGTTGCTGTTAAGAACTCTCTAGCTTGTAACTTAGTTAATGGCTATCATCGAACTTCTGTGCCTTAAAATTAAAATGACAAAAGGATACCTTTATATTGTTGCCACTTATATACCGCCTGCCTCTGCTAACGATTCGTATGAAGAATTGAATAATTGTTTAGACACAATCTTCCTAGAATTGGAACCAGAAGATGAGATCCTTATTGAGACAGAGCAGGCGAACTAAACAAGCTAGAGCGATGGCAAATATATCTATGGAGAGGGGAAGGATGCCGGGAGAAGGGAAAGGGAATTTCAAGGTCGCAGGGTTACTACAATCGCGGCAATATAATCAGTCTTATTACTTTATTGTCATACCATGTACATCCACATCTAACATCTTGGTACAGCTCATACAGTTCTCGGTTGTATCTTCTTCTCCATTCGCCATCGTCGCATACGGGACCAAAAATCCGTCGAAGAATTTTTCTTTCGAAAGTGCCCAGTATCAATTCCCCTTTTTTACTTATCGTCCAGCACTCGGCGCCGTAGAGTAGGACGGGTAAAATCAAAGTTTTGTATAGCAGACACTTTGTCTTTCGAGTGAGGAGTTTTGAACCCAGTTGTTTGGCCAAACCGAAGCAGCAGCGGTTCGCTAGGGTAATTCTTCTTCGGATCTCCACTAAGGTTTCGTTCGTGGGATTGATGTTTGTTCCAAGGTAGGTGAACTCCTTAACTACCTCGAAATTGCTGCTACCAACAGTGAAGTTTTGTCCTAGGCGGTGGACAGATGTTGCTTTGTTTGTTGACAGCATGTACTTTGTTTTGTCCTCATTCACTTCAAGACCAACTAGTTCTTAATAAAAATAAAGTTTTCGTTTTTTTACTGACGATCAAAACAATAATAAAACAAAAAAATTGATAAGTGCACCCAAAAACACATACATTTATGATAGGTACTTGGGAAAATCTTAAACAGGAAAAAAATTGAATTTTGTGTTTTTTACCAATTTTTATTGCAACACTTGGTTATTTTGCAGGGGTTGACAGTTTTTGGGTAATTTTAGACAATATGCAATAATGAAGTGTGTTACAAGTATACTTTTGTCCATTTGAAGTGCTATCAGGGAGAGTAAAATTTGTAGTTGAAAGTAAAATTGAAACACCATACGGACAGATAAGGGAATGATCAATGCGGATCATTATGACAAAATAAGTGTGTTGTGTCAAGTGCTTAACGAAATTGTGCATCGAAATGATTTATTGCATACAAAAATTTGATATAAATTGATAAATCAAAGTTCTGGTTTTTAATTATTAAGAAAGGATACCTAATGTTCGAGAAGTTAAACCATTAAAAAAATCAAAGATTAATATACTTATTATGCGACTCTTCTACTTTTTCTTTTTCGTAAAAAAGATTACTGGTTCTGGCTTCAGTTCTCGTACCGTAGCTGACTCTATTTGAGAAAACCTGAAACCAACTATTACTTTTAGTATTGTCATTGCGATCTTAAAAGCGTTACATTTTAAAATTTCTAGGAGGAACAGTTAAACAATATCTGTAGTACCTAACTTACACCCAATTGTAATTTAAAAAAAAAAAAACAAAAAAAACCCAATTTACACTTCCAGCATAACACCCTTTTAGCTCACTTTCATTTCGATTCTTGCATGTCTTAACCCCTTAAGTGCCTTCATCCTTAAGCCTCTTCGAGTGTTAGGGCAAACAACGAAAAATCTTTAAATCCCAGTCAAACACTAAATGCAAAACAACACACAAAAACAGAGGAGCACACAAAAAAGAAAAGCTTAAAATACGATTTCCAGTGAGTTACTGATGGAGTAAAGGAGCTTGTACTAAATACTAGGGGTTGATGGGCTGTAGTTGCCCTTGCGATTGTAATGGCCTGGTGAGTCACCTACAACGTCCCCCACTTTACATTACTCGCTTGAAGGGGTTCCATTTTAGTTTCTACGAGTCGAACCGAGTGGGTTTTTCCATAGCCGGGCCCGGTTCTGTTACCACTTGACTCGAGTGAGTGTGATCGACTGGCACTGGCTCAAGCACAGGCACCACCGTGGCCAGAAATAGGAGGCCCAACAAATTCTAGTACACGTAGGAAGGTATAGGCGAGTCGTCCTCATTGTATGCGCGCCGCCACCATCCAGTTTATGTACACCGACCAAAACCATTCTTGGTTGCCTGAGCTTCGGCCCATTCTCCCCAGCAATTCGGATGGTTTATTGTTGTGTAGTGAACGTTCGCCTTTCCCGACTCCGGCCGCCACCGTCACTGTGCCGCTGCCACCACCGCTTGTTATTTAGTTAAAATTTTAATTGGCTCTCTAATTAATTTGCTTTATCTTTTGAGCAAATAAAAGTTTCCATGTAAATGGAGGAGAGATAATTAATTCGGGGATCTGAAAATGTTTTCCAACACAAATTAAACATCCTTCCTTTCTTTTTGCTTTTTGGTTGTGGAATGAACACAGGAAACAGTAGGTACCTACAACAAGACCGACGGATAACGGTGTGTTGAGGGGGACAAATGATTGCGAGTGTATGTGTCTGAGTGCCGAGCAGTGTTGTGTTGTTTAGACCTGATATTTAGGATTTTCGGCAAAGAAAATGAACCGGAATCATTTTTAGACGTTTAAAGTAAGTCCTTTGCTAAATTGAATGCAGAACTGGGCTTAGATGCAGTTTCCAGGTTTTTTGTTGTTGTTTTGGTTCTTGCGGATAAGTGGAAATGTTGTGAATAAAGAAGATTTAATATTTTTTGTTAAACCTAAATGGTTTGTTCAAAAGACTTTTTATGAAGTTTTATCATCAATCTTATAAATGTTGTGCTTGTTTCGATATTAAAGTCTAAATACTAAGATAACTTTCTCAATTAGAAAACGAAGAAAGAGAACCTTACTTTTTTCTCCAATGCAATGACCTTTTTGGAAAAAAATTTGAAACGAAGTCGGAAGTCCCTTTACGCGTTTTTTTGGTAGGGGTCACTTCATACGTCACGTAACTGAATGAGGTATGCTGTGAGCGTATAAGTATGAGAAAAGTATGTTATGCGCCAAGCAGGTTGCTTTAAGCTTGGGTGTGCAGTTTTCCGGTCACTTAACAGAGTCACCATATGAATTGGTGCTAATAATTTTCCACCCCCCACATCGAAATCTCACTACCCCTCACCCCTGACCAAGTACCTACCCCACTCCTCGTTACCTCGCTACCCCGTCTTGATTTACAACAGTATGTGGACTTCTAATGTTGTTGTTTCGCCTCGCATTCCATTCTGAATAGTGAGGTTGCTGGTATTAATGTTTTTGGCCGTTGCCACTGATGATTTTTTACGTTCTGTGCAATGTATGGAAAAACCGCATCACTTTTCTTTTAAGAAGGGGTCAGCGAAGAATTAACCTTTAATTAAAAAAACAAATAAAAACACTAAATACTAAAAGGTCCTTTAACCATAGATATTGCATATCTCTAATAAAAATCAAGAAAATCCCTTCTGATACTTTCCGAAAAGCAACATAGTCTCAGTTTCCTAATGCATATGCACATACAGGTACTTAAATTTAATTTTCGATTGGAAAAAGTTCTAACCCCCTATTCCCAATGACAGTGTCAAAATGTCGAGCATCTATACAACAGATTGAATTTTCATTCATTCCTTCATCATCGCAAAAAGCAGCACGACTACGACGCATCGCGTTCGCGCTTAAAGTGCTTCACCAATTTTTTACAAACAGAAAATATCCATAATCATCTCTCTAACCATACCGATAGACACTCTCTTATGTGCTGTCTGTATTTCGAAGTCATTCTGGATGATAGTAGTTGATCCCTTTTCCTTTCATCCAAAGCACTCATGGCAATGACAATGACGACATTTCCAACTCCTGCCTCCTCTCGTCCTTCTTTCTATAACTAACGAACGTAATGCCGATGCCGCACGTAGTTCGCCACCCAAAGAGCCCACAATCCCCAATCCAGCAGCTCCCCATTTTCTAATGCCACTGCGACTAGATTGGAGTTGGAATAATGGAAATGTATGCGATAATGTAATTGCTTTGTTTCATCCCTCGAGTAAAGCCAGCGAAGTTGTTCTCTTAAAAAAAAAAAAAAAAACAGCAACAAAAAAAGACGAGAGGAGAGAAAAAAATTGAATTAGATTTAATGAATGAATTACAGTTTGGATGGATAAAAAGGATTGGTTATTGATTTTTATTCCAGCAGGATAAAATATTACTCCATAAGTGATATGAATTGATTTCGAGTAAAAGGTTTCTCTGTCTGTTTTGGTTTCATCCATAGGATTGAAAGTATCAGTCTGCCGCGCGCTCGCTGTCGGCCGTTGCTTTAGCTAAATGGGTGCTTCGCTTCGGTTCAAATACTCAATGTCGACGGAATAGTATCTTTAAGGACGTGTGGATTTATGAATGCCTTACAATAATGAAAAATTATTATAGTTATAACTTGTAGACTTTCTGAATAATTTTTAAGATGTTTTTTCGGGTGTAATTTTATGTTGGAGTATAAGTAACCATACCAATTCATGAAGACTTTTACATCGATGATTTTTTGCGAAAGCACATTAAAAAAGAATTCGATAATTTCCACATATTTGATAAAATGTGCATGGGAAAAAGTGTAGGTACCTTTTAAATATTCTTTGAAAATATTGGGGACAAAAACCAGGGGGACCTTGCAGGAGATTTTGACTATCGGTGGCGGAAAGGAGGCTTAATGGTATGGGTTTTTGGGCGCACTCACTAACGAGGTTTGTTCATTATTGTTTTGTTCATGTACGCATTGTTCGAATAAAATTGATTTCAAGTCAAAATTTTTCTTGTCCAAGAAAAATTGAACACCATTTACAGTTGCCCGTAGCTTAGTTGGTAAGTGCGTTGGCTGCTTAGCAGAACGTCGTTTGTTCGAGTCCTACTCAAGCCAAGTTTTTATTTCATCTTTCACGGGTACTGCCTCTTGCGAAGACCTGACAAATCTTCCAAGAGTATCAATCTGTCATGAAAAAGTGCTTCTCAACTTTGCCGTTCGGAATCGGCGTTAAATTGTAGGTCCCCTCAATTCTTCATACGCACACAGAGAATTGTTGATGGGAGTAAGTCACTTAGGCCTTGGCTCTTCAAGAGCTGTCGCGCCACTTTATTTATTTTATTTTATTTACAATTGATACTGACAACTCTAAAAATATATCAGCTCCATTTAAACGTACATAGTTTCAAAGGTTGGTATTTTTAATTAAACAAAATTCCAAAATTAGGTCCGTAAGATTTGTTAGGCCATTCAAAAGTTTGAATTTTTTAAACTGTCAAAAAGGGATACGAAAGTTCAAAATTATACTTTATTGTGAAGTAATTTTTTTCTCAGAATATGACCAGGAAAACTAAAAAAAAAAAACTTGAACTACTGAGCCGCACAAGCTTGCTCCTGTATTCCATGGCTTAACTCACAAAAAAATATTCAAAAAAAAGAACATGTAGGTAATTAAAATCTATAAAAAATGCAATGATATTTATTTGATTCAATTGATTATTATGATGATGATGCCATTGGATTTATCCAATGATTTTCAGTTTCATATCATACGCTTATTTTGTAGGGTCGTGGCACCAGTTACCGAACAGTTTACGGACTATGAGGATAGAACATGTTGCAAAAAATACTTTAAACGAGTTAAGTATTGTAATTTTAGTTTTTTATCAATTATTATCTCAAATATTTTCATGTTTGATACTCTTTTTTTCCATAAACATATTGCAGGTGGCCATGGTTCAGAGGATAGAGTAGTGGATTGCTAAGCCGAACGCTACGGGTTCAAACCCCAGCTTCAGCAGCATTCTTTTTCTACAAAAACCGCCAGCTTATCTGAGGCCACCTGTGCGATAACAAGAGACAATACAAATCTAAGTCTCCTCCTCTGAGCCACGTAGGTTTCTGTTTCTTTCTTTCTATGTGTCTATCTGTCTCTCTCTGTTGTCACCAGTGCTGCTATGTGTCTGTAGTTCTTTACATTTATGTGCGAAGTACTGTGAAATGTAATGTAATGTAATATTATGTATATTGAAAATAAGCATTTTTTCCTATTCTCGAACACCTTATTTTGATTGTTTCCTAGACCCGAACACGGAGTTTCCTATTTTCGAACACTGGAACCAAAAAGTCGTTAGTGGTTAGAAAACCATTTTAGAGCAAAAATTTCCTTTATTTTTGCAAATTTTTCATTATATAAAAATGTAAATAATAGTATGATCCATTGTCAAAAATAAAATAAATAAAAATCTCATTTGAAATATCTTTATAGGTACATACTTAGTTTAATAAATATATGTTAAAAAAATAGAACTTAAGATTTTTTTAATAGCCAGTGCGATTTATATTTGAAAATCTTCAATATAGGAAGTAGTAGTCACATCAAGTATCGAGAAAAAAAATGTAAAATAATAGTTTTGGGGTTTGAAAGCTTTTTTAAACAAACAACATTTTTCAAAAAATTAATTTTGCGAATTTGATAGTTTTTTAACGTTTATTTTTTTATACATCTCTTAGCAGGAATTGATTTGAATTTTTTATGGATTTGACCAAGTTTGCTAAGACTGACTTATAAATTATAAGCCTTTCTCTTCGTAGAGCTTCTTAAGCTCTCCTGCAGATCCGTAGCTTCTTCATTCTCCATAAATTCTCCTGTCTTTAATAACCCAAAGATTCTGTATCTATGAGATTAACATCGGGCAGTTGCATCAACGTCATCAAATTAAACTCCAACCAATGAGTTGTTTCCCGATTTGTTTGAATTTTGGTATTGTCCCGCTGAAAAATCATAGTGATCAGCCAAACAGGTATCAAACTGATGCGCAGCACTTAAACATAATCCCGACTGTTGATTTTTGATGATGAAAATCGAATTCCGAAGCACAAGCACCCTACTGAAGAGAAAGCTCACAATATCATCAGTGAACCTCCACCAAAATGAGGCCATTCGAAATATTTCGGTTCCTTTCGTAAATCACTCAAGTATCCATGTAACCCTTCAAGATCATCTAGGTTCAATTTCTTCTCATCAGAAAAAATGAGCTTCAATCGAATTTGAAGGCACATTTATTGAAATAACCTCAATCTCGAACATGAAAGAAAAGGGTGTTCGAAAATAGGATTTTGTCTTTTTTCACTGTTTCTTATATCCGAACACACTTGTTCGAGTAAGGCAACTCGGTAATATTTAGTTTCCTTTCTTCGAACGGTCAAAAATCATAGCATAATTTTACTTTTTTTCATTAAACAATTTAAAATATCAATAATCTGGCATACTTAATTATTTTAAAACGCTGGGAAAAGAATTTACCCAAATATTTTTCCTTCAAAATAACTTTTCAGGAAGTCCTAATCTAGTTTTTTTTTCCCTGAAAATGAATCCAAACCGTATCGAGGGAAAACTACCACTGAACTAAATTTTTTGCTCTCTAAAGATGTATTAGTTTTAATGAAACGTTTTACCTATTTGTAAAGAAAGAATGCGTTTTTATGAATTTTTCATTACGAAAAACATTGAAAGAACGAAACTACAACCATTTTTCTCAAAAGTGCTCGGTGATTGGGCACGTTCGGTGAGAGGTGCCACTACGCTATTAGTTATCTTCAACTTCTGGGTTAAGGCCCTTAAAATAAGCTTTACTTTGATTGTAAAAATGACTCGGTAACAGTATCGATCGTTTTGTCGGGCAATGACTGTTGTATTTTGAATTTTATAGAGCCACCATCAATATTTTTTGAAGCTAAGTTAGCTCCTAGAAATTATTTAAATAATAAAACGACGTTTATCGGATCAGCTAGTAGGATGAAAAGTAGCCTGTAGCCATCTCCCGCTTCAAAACTATCTCAATATCATTTTTGAGATAAATCAGTCCGTAGAAAAAATTTATATGATAACACCACGTTTAACGGGTTAGCTTGTAGGATAAAAAGTACCTATTCTATATCCATCCCCTGGTTCCAAGCTACCAAGCCATCAAACTGAGCCAAATCGGTGCAGCTGTTCTTAGATATTACGTATATGACAAAGCAACGTTTACCGGGTCAGCTTTTAGGATAATAGCCGTCCCCTGGTTGTAAGGTACCTACTTATCAATTTTGAGCCAAATCGGTTCAGCCGTTCCTTGTATTTAAATACATCAAATCAACGTTTACCGGGACAGTTAGTATGACTTATTTTTTGTTCTAAGCCATCTAAGGCAATACCCGAACGCATGCAAAAAAAAATTATTTAAATCAGTCATGCGATTAAGGAGGAGTTCAGTGACATACAGTCGTTCTTAGAAATTAGTTATAATGACAAAATAATGTTTGATGGGTCAGTCAGTTGGACAAAAAGTATTCTATAGCTATCTCGTGGTTCTAAGCTACCCCACCAATTATGAGCTAAATCAGCTCAGCCGTTCCCGCATTAATTTATAAGGCAAAATAACGTTTACCGGGTCAGCAAGTAGAATAAAAAGTATAACGTGTAATGATTGAAATGAATTAATGAATAATACATTCACGTCGATCCAGCCTTGTAGTTATTGCAGTAATGAATAACGACTGCAGCGCACATCCAGAACGCCAACTGATCCCATACAACAAAAAAACATCATTCAAATCGGTCCAGCCGTTTAAGAGGAGTTCAGTGACATACACAATTACACACATACAGTCGAATTTTTTATACAAGGATAATATACCAGTGTTTCGAAAAAAAAATGTTCAAGGTTTAAAAAAAACATTGTAGGAGCCGTTTTTCAGAAAATTGAAACTTTTGGTTTTTGGCCGAAAAAATTGTAGGTATGTTAGCTGCCCTAAATTTTGATCTTAAAAATAAAATAAAAAAATGACCCAAATTCGCGCAACCTACTAATTTCCAGAGTTAAAGTCAATCAAACGAGTGGTTAAGGCTGTAAGTACGTTAACAGACAGACAGTAGCACGGAATCGCCGGACTCACTTTTTTCGACTTCTCTATCATCGTAATGTCATATTTGATCAAAACCACAAGTTTTTTTTCTATATGTCAGATGTAAAATTTTGTAATTGTTTTTTGAAGCGCCACAGAAAATTACAAGTTGCAACTTGCCCTTTGTTTCAGAAGGGCTTACTTACGGTCTTATTTGATGTAAAAAAGTAAAACAAATCTTATAAATTGAATAAATACTTTTTAGTGAAAATTACCCACCACCTTCGACCACTTTCAATCAATACCTTTATAGCTATTTCTGGAAAAAATTTATTCTGCATATTTTCACCGAGGAATTCAGGAGTCACAGTCAAGTCAATCGACGAGCGGGGCAAAGTCACAAATAATAATAATATGTATTTATTTATGACACATGACAATCTAAAAGCCTGCAACCAATCTCGTTATTTAAGATTTTGACATTTTAGAAAATTCAATGGGTTATGGCATCCTCTTTGCTTCTTGCAAATAATTATAAAGAATGCTATTAGATAAATTGCTGGTACAAATATAAATTCAGAGAAATGTGCGAGTCCTGTAGCAATAGTGTGAGGTTGAGGGAGGAATTTAGTTTTGTTGGAAGTTGTGTTGCTGTCTCTGTTGGTAATAAGGAAAATGCTTCGACAGAGCACATCGATCACACGAAGGAGTGTGACTGGTCGTCTGTCGTTGTCATCGTCATCGTCATCGTCGGTATCGTCGTATAGTCGTTGTCGTTGGAAACGTCCTTGCTGGTGGTGTATAGACAAGTTTGGGAAGGGGACATGCCATTTAGTTGATTGCTAATTCCTAGACTAGCAAAAATTAATCACAGTTATTGCTGAAATTCATATATACGAGTAGCTTTGTACATGAAAGATAACTCATGCAATTGTCAAATGAAATTTCTGGATAGCTGGCAAATTTCATTAAATAAAAATTTTCTACTTCTGACAATGTTGATGGGTAGTATCGAATATGTATGACAGGAGACGTTAAGAGATTACATTTATTTATATATTTTTTATTGAAAATGTGTGTTAATAATAATCCAAAATTTGGTTCGTTCTAGAGTTTGAGATTGTAGAAAAAGTAATCGAAAACTGATTTGATTGGCTTGCAAATCGCAACAAAATAATGTTGGTTTTCGGTGAGATGGTTAGGGCTGCAATATCGAAGACATTTATAGGAATCTCTTTGTCCAAAAACGAATACCAAACACCCAAAATAATCAATTGTGATACGTTCTGCTTGTCATGTTGCCCTGTACCGTGTTGTTGAAACCACCAAATCAAGCCTATTTAATTTATAATTCATACATTCTATACGTACTGAACCTCCGTCGAAAATGTATCAATACCTTACATATCCATGGTCTACTATTACAGCAGAGCTATAGTAAATCAAGGTCTTAACTTTAAGTATCAGCGCAGCGGTTCGCTGGAGTCCTTCGCTGGATATCCACTGAAATGTCAACTGCGGCGACGCGGCTTGTTTTTGTTGAAATTAGGATAACTCTTTAACTGCCTCGAAAATGCTTCTACTAACAGCGATGTTTTGTGTTACGACTGATGATGCTTTGTGCTGTCTTTTCACTTCAAGACAGACTTGTTTTGTTTTGCCTGTTCTTCAATTACTGTGGAAATATTAAGTACCGCTCTTTTGGAGCTTTCCATAATGTCATAATATTGTTTGCTTAAGCTAGAGGTTGTGTTTTTGTTGAAGAAATTTCTATTCCATGTAGAAGCTTATGTACCACACTTTCTCCTGCTGTACATAATACCTTATCTTACCGCATTAAACCTGAGCCGACTTGAAATAATAATTTCGTATTGTTTCACAATGTTTTGTTCTTTTACGCAGTCAGTTGTTTTGGGATATCGATTCCAGCGATTCTTTGAATTGATGAATGGCTCCGATTGCGGATTGAACTGTCTCTTTTCTTGTACGAGTATATAATAGTGTCACGTTTCTCCCATACCGTTAGTTGCAACGTCAACTACAAACAAGAGTTTAAAACTCGGAGTCTGGCTACACACATCACACGCTACATTTCCATCTGTTATTTGTATATTTGTTAAAATCCCTGTGTTTTTATACCAAAGAACTCCTGTCTGAAAAAAAATCAACTCATTTTACTACTTAAGCTAATTCAGTAATCCACTAATGGTCTTCCCCATGAATAAAGCCTGATACTAGTGATTTTGTGTCAAAAGCGATTGATTTTGGCACCCATTAAGTGACACGTTTGAAAGGGTTTGGGTGAACAAGAAGGTTAACAAGCACATAACAATCATGTAACCGATTTTAGTAATTAAGTGCAATTAGCGAATTGAAAGCTTCATCTGATAAATTGAGGTCTCTTCATCTCAACGCCGCATGTACTAACCCAGCTCCATGCCTGGCTCACCCATTTCCATCACGCATAAAATCTAATGTAATGAATGACATGAACAAAAAAAAGCACAAAAAACACCCCCTGACGGTTTTTGGGTGGGTCCACGTTCCAATTTTATATGTGTATGTATGTATGTGGAGCTGGTGAAGGTGAGCCTTTTAATAGGCCTGGACTGAAATGTTGCCACGCATACCACACGCTCGCACATTGTCTATGAATTAGTTTTTGTTTATTAATTTGTTAATTGAATTACAGTTTATACATAACCCGAACGAACAGCAAAGTACGGTTTTTTTCGGTCTATTTCATCGTCATTAAGCAGATTGAATAGCTAGCTACATAGCAGATGTGGGTTGTAGTTTGTATGCTTGTTGGATCTGATGGCTATTTAATTTCTTTGTAAATGTCAGCGGCGTTGAAGGTGTGATTGAAAGTTACTTGTGTAATTAAAATGGATTGAATGGAAGTTATCTTGATGTGGGCGTTGGTTATGTGTATCCTTCTAATGTAATTAAAGGTTGGATCCTTGTGTACGTCACATTCCATCTTTGGAATGTAATATTAATATGATTTTATTATCTTAGAATACGGGTTGGGTGGACCTTAAGAAGCTGAAAAGTTTACCGCCAATGCTGAAGATCTGGAAAGAAGATCTGTAGCCGACCCGACCATGAGTGTATGCAGGCAGCGATATTGAAACTTAAATCTGAAAAACTGGTGCGGCAGTTTACTAAGTTGCCTTTAGTACAACTGCAAAAATACAGATAGATTCTTAGCGATGTGGATTCAGGTAAGGAAAGCCCAACATAAATCCGATGTTCAATCGACTGCAGATCTTGAAAAAAAAATCAGGAAATTTCAATCGGCATCTACAAACACCTTCATCGATTACAAGGACACTTTTAATCGACGTAAAATTAAGGTCTATAACAAGGCTAGATGTAAAATCCTTTTGGGAAGAGGTTATAATCCTACAAGACTGTTCGATACACTTCTACACGAATGGTGGCTTGATAATAGATAAAAAGGTTGGAAGTGGTGTTTACTATTTACAACACTGATTTTGAAACACGGATGCTTTGCGGACCCAAACTTCAAAGCTGACGAATTCAGCCGAAGCGGAGAAATCCAAGCTTTTGAGTAAGCATACTTCAAGTCTTCAAATATTCGGTGAGTCTGAGTAGACAGGATATAAGGTCGAAAATGGATGTATAATTGGGAGATTGCTTAATTTGGCCACTAGCTTGGTATCTCGAATGATTTCTGCAGGAGATGTTTTGATGTGGAAGAAGATGAGCATTCTCAATCTGAAGAAACCTCTTTATCTGAGTGGTTTACTTTTACGGGCTAGTTTTTTCTCATCTGAAAATAACCCTGACAGCCACCCTTTGAATTCTCTTTTGGGCTTACAGGGCAATCCCAGCTCTAACGTACGGGCATAAGCACACCCCTTCACAATAGCGGTTCAGAACGCTTATTGAGAAAAATTCTGCTGGTGATTTCGTGATTCGATCACATATAGGATGTAGAATGAACACGAAAATGTTACAAAACCTGTGATGTGCTTTTTGTTTCCCAGCCGAGGTTTCGCTCGTCGGTGCCAAGGTCTAATGAAGAAAACACGAAACTTCAATGATAGGTCTTTCGAACCTAATGACAAATTCTTTATTAGAAACACTTAATAACTACAATTATTAATATTAACGTAAATTCAATAGTTTTTGGTTTTGGTTCTTCTTAATGCGTCACTTTCGGTATTGCGATCGGGCAGCAGGTTTATTTAAGGCCCCTGGTGGCACTACACGGCAGGCAATATCTCTGGTGGATCAGCAGGTTTATATAAGGCCCCTGGTGGCACTACACGGCAGGCAATAGCTCTGGTGGATCAGCAGGTTTATTTAAGGCCCCTGGTGGCACTACACGGCAGGCAATAGCTCTGGTGGATCAGCAGGTTTATTTAAGGCCCCTGGTGGCACTACACGGCAGGCAATAGCTCTGGTGGATCAGCAGGTTTATTTAAGGCCCCTGGTGGCACTACACGGCAGGCAATAGCTCTGGTGGATCAGCAGGTTTATTTAAGGCCCCTGGTGGCACTACACGGCAGGCAATAGCTCTGGTGGATCAGCAGGTTTATTTAAGGCCCCTGGTGGCACTACACGGTAGGCAATAGCTCTGGTGGATCAGCAGGTTTATTTAAGGCCCCTGGTGGCACGCAGCACGGCAGGCAATAGCTCTGGTGGATCAGCAGGTTTATTTAAGGCCCCTGGTGGCACTACACGGCAGGCAATAGCTCTGGTGGATCAGCAGGTTTATTTAAGGCCCCTGGTGGCACTACACGGCAGGCAATAGCTCTGGTGGATCAGCAGGTTTATTTAAGGCCCCTGGTGGGACTACACGGCAGGCAATAGCTCTGGTGGATCAGCAGGTTTATTTAAGGCCCCTGGTGGCACTACACGGCAGGCAATAGCTCTGGTGGATCAGCAGGTTTATTTAAGGCCCCTGGTGGCACTACACGGCAGGCAATAGCTCTGGTGGATCAGCAGGTTTATTTAAGGCCCCTGGTGGCACTACACGGCAGGCAATAGCTCTGGTGGATCAGCAGGTTTATTTAAGGCCCCTGGTGGCACTACACGGCAGGCAATAGCTCTGGTGGATCAGCAGGTTTATTTAAGGCCCCTGGTGGCACTACACGGCAGGCAATAGCTCTGGTGGATCAGCAGGTTTATTAAAGGCCCCTGGTGGCACTACACGGCAGGCAATAGCTCTGGTGGATCAGCAGGTTTATTTAAGGCCCCTGGTGGCACTACACGGCAGGCAATAGCTCTGGTGGATCAGCAGGTTTATTTACGGCCCCTGGTGGCACGCAGCACGGCAGGCAATAGCTCTGGTAGATCGGCAGGTTTATTTACGGCCCCTGGTGGCACGCAGCACGGCAGGCAATAGCTCTGGTAGATCGGCAGGTTTATTTACGGCCCCTGGTGGCACGCAGCACGGCAGGCAATAGCTCTGGTGGATCAGCAGGTACGTGAATGGCCCCTGGTGGCACGACGGACAAATCTCCTTCGATACTTAAAACCCCTTACCGCTGGTGGGGGGAAGCTTTAAAATCGAAATTGCGGTTGCTGCACGGTCGGTAATGAGGACAATTTCCTTCGCTATTAAAACCCCTTACCACTGGTGGGGGGAAGATTCAACAACGAAATTGCGGTCGGCGGCGGGAATGACCAATAACACTCAGTCCAAAACCTAAGTTGAAATGACAACTTATCGTAGTGATGAAAAGTAGTGGTAGTGGTGATTTTAGTACGAAAGTACTCATCACCATATAAACTTTACTACAAAACCTGAATGTGAATTGTATGAACATGAAAGTTAAACTTTCATGTGTTTCGGTATAGCTTGCTGCCATGCAATAAGAATGTTATCGATGATGAAGGTAAACACGCCATGTGTTAATGAGTCATACGATATGCTTTGTTTATGCATTGTCTGGTATGGATTCAAGGCCAAATGAAATGTATGCAATATATGCACGAATTAGTTTTGCCTGCATATGGGATTTTTAAAGCGAGCGTGAATCATATGGATTCGAAATGCAAAATTGGCCTGTATATTTAGGATTTGATGGAAAAATTGATGTTGTTGTATGAGAGCATGTAACGCTTCGTTACATACCCCCCTCCTTTCGGAGACGAGAACCTTCTCGTCTAAAAAAAGAAATTTGAATTTACTTCTTTCAACTTAAAAAAAAAATCTGTTAACAAAGAAAAACATAAATAAATGAAAATAATAAAAAAAAAAATAATAATTCTTAATAACGGAAAAAAAAACTTCATAAAAAAAAACTCTTTTCAAAATACCTATCTCCATCATGTTCTACGGCTCGTAAATGACCTTCTTTCTGAGGCCTCGGCATTCTAGAATGGCCTCCCCAGACTTGATCACTCTGGCAATAACATTGCCGTGCCTCCTCGTAAACTTCAGCCGTTGACGCCGAAACTTCGTGTTATAGCGTGGATGCCCGGTGATGTTTATGCCTTGGAAAGGATCTACAGGCTGTTTCCCGTTCTCTGTTATGGGAGGGATTGCCACGGTTACCCTGGCCGAAAACCTGATTTGGTCTGTTGTCATCCTAGTCGTTTTAATGACGGCGTTCGAGGAGCTAGCGGCGATATGGCTAACGCCATCCACTGGGACGGTGGCGGCGGCGGCCGGCGGTTGGATGGTTAATTGAAGTTGAAGTTGTAGATGGTCGGTCGGCATGTTGCTTTCTGAAAACTCCTGGTGATTGTGGCGGTCGGCGGCTCTCGAGTCCAGATGGGGTGGCGGGTGCTTTGGTGGAAGTCGGAAGTTGTTTTGAAGTTGAGGCGGCGGCGGCGGCGGATGCGGTTATCATGTCTACGGGTGCTTTCCTTTTCCTTAGGAGCAGGCTTCTTGTGACGTCTTTCCTTCCACTTGTTTTTGGGCGAACTTCTGTTTCTTTATTCGGTGGTGAGGCTCTGTTCGTGGTTTCCTTCATGGTTTTGGTTCTTACTCTTCGACTCCCTGTAGTGGATGCAGCCGAAGATAGCGGTAAATTCGGTAAGAACACCACGGACCTTATCTCTGGTTTTGTTGTTGCTGGTCGTGTCGGCTGCCTTTCCCATGGCTGGGGTGCTGCTCCTCGTTTGTCGGTCATCGGTCTGACTTCGGCGGCGGTTAAACTTGAAATGAGGACTAGCTGAGAGTTTTCCTCTTTATTATGGCTCGTATTTTCGAAATCTTTGAGATCTTTAACATGTGATATTACGGTACTTCTCTTTTCGTTTCTGTTTGCTTTTACATGTTTTCTTTTACTAGACCTCCATGGTCTTCGTCGCAAGTTATACCCATGTACTTG
The DNA here is from genome assembly GCA_943590905.1 of Sphaerophoria taeniata. Classification (NCBI taxonomy): domain Eukaryota; kingdom Metazoa; phylum Arthropoda; class Insecta; order Diptera; family Syrphidae; genus Sphaerophoria; species Sphaerophoria taeniata. The sequence continues at coordinate 84,921,619 of OX016540.1, read as the reverse complement.
TCCTTGTGCAGCACCTTGCAGGTTAGGGTAACCTCTTTGTGTATAAGGCTGGTCGGATTTTAACTTTATGCAATTAGCGGCTGCATTAGTGGTCTTAGGCAGGTGCTCAAATTTTGGCAATTCTGAATTAAGCAGGTCGGTTAGTCGTTCTTCCTGATGGCAAGACAGGTGCTTGCCACCCAGTACGTCAAAATTATTTGACAGCGGAAGCTCCCTTCCTTGTAAAGTCATTTTAAAATCGGTGTTTAGTAGGATATCTACGCCCAACACAATTTCTTCACTGAGTTGTGGCATATAAGTAACCTCCCCTTGGACCGAATGTCCAGCGACGTATACGGTAACGGAGTAGTGCTCTTCGCTTTCGGCTAGTGCTCCGTTTGCCAGATGGATCAACTGCCTTCGTTGTCGGAACGGTGTATGTGTATCTAGGAGGTATCGACGTGTCGAGAAATTAATGAATGACCTTGTGGCTCCGGTGTCAAGTAAGTCCTTTAAAGACTTGCTTCCGATTGTGACTGGTAGAAAACATCGTGGGTCGGTTCGGGATTCGGGATTTTCTTCTAGTACTGAAGTTGCTGGTTCGGGGTATTCGGGCTTAAATGATGTTTTCTCCGGTTGATCTTCGGTTCGTAATGGACCTACGGCAGTAAATGACTGTGTAGGCTCCTTGGGGCGGCAGGAACATTGCGGAAGGAGGCATGTAGTCTTCAACGATGAGGCGCGATCTCTGTGACAATCACATTCGCTTGTGAGGCGACCATCCTGACCACAGTACGAGCAGAACATACGGAACGGACGGCGGCAATTCTTCTTCGAGTGTCCACGCTGCTTACAATTCCAGCAATGCGTGGACCTGTCATACTGGGTAGGTGGCAAAATTGATCGGTCGGCGTTATGCGCAAAAGATACTCTTTGTGAATTTGACGTCATTCTGTTACCGATGATGGGGGATCGAGCTGGCGACGGCGGCGGTGAAGCATGCCTCAAACTGCGGTCTTGGCTTTGAATATATTCATATTCTTCCGCCAATTGCAAGAGTTCGTCCAGGCTCTCGAAGTCCCTCCGTTTTATATACAGATGGTATTCCGGTCTGAGACTATCATAGATCCGGTCTACGCTTTCTGACACCTTCATGGTAGGGTGACGATGTATCAAATATTGAGTAGCTTGTATGTAGTCACGGGCTTTTTCTCTGGGCCCTTGTCTCTTTCTCAGGATTTCATCTTCCAGTTTATGGATGAAACGGGGTGGCAGGAAATGGCTCATGAATAGATTACGGAAATCAGTCCAATCTTTCAACCTGTCTCGGTTAATTCGGTACCATTCCAAGGCCGAACCCCTCATGACTTCTGGTAGTGTTTTTAAAAGGTCGTCGAAGCATATGTCGTAGCATGTAGCTAATTCTTCGATTCTTTCCAGGAACTCTAAAGCGTTTCCGGAGGAGTCAAATTTTAAGTTCCATTTTCTAACCGTGTTCATGACCTCTGCGTCATGACGGTGAACATTATTGGTAGACCTTTCCAACATGGAGGGCTCTGGTGTGAAAATGCGATTTTGGTTATTGACGGATTTGTCTGTTGGCTGTAGGTCGGTCGTCTGAATAGAAATTGATTGGGTAGGAACGTGGAGGTTTACCTCTTTCTCATTCTGAGATTGCGGAGTTTGTTTTTCCTCACCCATGCCTCGGGTTTCTTCCTTATATTCCCTCTCACTCGCGGTCTTTGCGATTTCTTCGCATAAATTTTGCGTAGACTTCCTCTGTCTGGCTTCTTTAACGTGGGTGCTGAAACGCGCCCTCAAAGCGTCTAAAGTACCACTGGTGTCTAATCCCAGACGATCCATTTTCTCTATTAGTTCCTGTTTCCGGAGAAGGTACATGGCTCCTAGGCTAGCGATGTAGTCAAATCCTTCTTCCGTTTCAGACATGGCGGTGTGTTCGGTTGTGTTTCCGGTTAAGTGTTTCTGGAATTTGTCTTTGCGGTGTGGACCTGTATGTCCCTGCTCGGGCGCCAATTTGTGATGTGCTTTTTGTTTCCCAGCCGAGGTTTCGCTCGTCGGTGCCAAGGTCTAATGAAGAAAACACGAAACTTCAATGATAGGTCTTTCGAACCTAATGACAAATTCTTTATTAGAAACACTTAATAACTACAATTATTAATATTAACGTAAATTCAATAGTTTTTGGTTTTGGTTCTTCTTAATGCGTCACTTTCGGTATTGCGATCGGGCTTAGATATTGCTGCCGCCTGTAGAGTGACTGGCTTCCTGGTCGTCTTGGTATGGCTTCACTACTGGGCTTCCTGTTCCTGTTTCCGCTTGAGCTTGTGGTATTCGTTACTCGACCGGTTTATTTCCGGGGGATCAGCAGGTACGTTTAAGGCCCCTGGTGGCACTACACGGCAGGCAATAGCTCTGGTGGATCAGCAGGTTTATTTAAGGCCCCTGGTGGCACTACACGGCAGGCAATATCTCTGGTGGATCAGCAGGTTTATTTAAGGCCCCTGGTGGCACTACACGGCAGGCAATAGCTGTGGTGGATCAGCAGGTTTATTTAAGGCCCCTGGTGGCACTACACGGCAGGCAATAGCTCTGGTGGATCAGCAGGTTTATTTAAGGCCCCTGGTGGCACTACACGGCAGGCAATAGCTCTGGTGGATCAGCAGGTTTATTTAAGGCCCCTGGTGGCACTACACGGCAGGCAATAGCTCTGGTAGATCGGCAGGTTTATTTACGGCCCCTGGTGGCACGCAGCACGGCAGGCAATAGCTCTGGTGGATCAGCAGGTACGTGAATGGCCCCTGGTGGCACGACGGACAAATCTCCTTCGATACTTAAAACCCCTTACCGCTGGTGGGGGGAAGCTTTAAAATCGAAATTGCGGTTGCTGCACGGTCGGTAATGAGGACAATTTCCTTCGCTATTAAAACCCCTTACCACTGGTGGGGGGAAGCTTCAACAACGAAATTGCGGTCGGCGGCGGGAATGACCAATAACACTCAGTCCAAAACCTAAGTTGAAATGACAACTTATCGTAGTGATGAAAAGTAGTGGTAGTGGTGATTTTAGTACGAAAGTACTCATCACCATATAAACTTTACTACAAAACCTGAATGTGAATTGTATGAACATGAAAGTTAAACTTTCATGTGTTTCGGTATAGCTTGCTGCCATGCAATAAGAATGTTATCGATGATGAAGGTAAACACGCCATGTGTTAATGAGTCATACGATATGCTTTGTTTATGCATTGTCTGGTATGGATTCAAGGCCAAATGAAATGTATGCAATATATGCACGAATTAGTTTTGCCTGCATATGGGATTTTTAAAGCGAGCGTGAATCATATGGATTCGAAATGCAAAATTGGCCTGTATATTTAGGATTTGATGGAAAAATTGATGTTGTTGTATGAGAGCATGTAACGCTTCGTTACAAACCTTGAGAGATAGGTACACAAAGAGACAAATCTATAGACCAAATAGACAAAAGAGTCATGGTGCAATGTTCATTGGGTCAAAGAGAGTCAATGGACAACAATCTGGAATACCGAAATAGATGAGAAAAAAAAAAACGAAAAACCTTTATGGAAGTAGTAGGTAAGGCAAGACGTAAAGAAAGGCATATTTACGTCAAAACGCCTTCAGATTTAAATTTTTAAATTTCTTAATACACCGGGAGCCCTCAATCCTGAAAGTGCACTTACACGGATTTCAAATTTTTTTATATTAAAAGATAGTTTATAGAAATACCAACAAATTAAGCCCGGTCTGACGAGGCCTATCCTGGCACCAGTATTTTTTGCAATTTTTTGCATTATTAATAATTGTTGATAATTTGCACTCATCGCGGATTTAAATTTTAACTAGCGCATATTATTGGAAATTTAATGTGCTTTCAAGAAAAAATGGTATGACAACTGCCATCCTGGCACCAATGTCTGTCATACCTATTTAAAAAACATATATGAGTGCAAAAATTTACCCTCATCACGGAATTACTTTTTTTTTTGTAATATCTTCCTTTTTTGGTCTATTTTACAATTACTTCGGTCTGACAGCTCGCAACTTGACCAAAACATCTGTCATACCAGTTTGAAGTCGAGCTCTGACCCTATCTCTATATATAAAAATGGAAGTGTGTTTGTTTGTATGTCTCTTATAGACTCCAAAATGGCCAAACAGATATTTGTGAAATTTTCATGGTTCATACTGTTACATTCAGTAATGATTTCTGTGAAAAAAAAATTGGAAAAACCTCATGGAAGAATGGGAAAACTGGAAAAACCAAACAAAGGTCGGAAATTAGATATTTTTTGCTTGGAATTTTTTGGTTCAAAATGGGTTTTCGAATGGAAAAATAGAAAGTTCTTGATGAAAAACTCGGAAAGCTCATTGGTTTTCAAGTGGAAAATTGCATGAAATTGTGGATGCATTGATTTTCAAATGGAAAACTGGAAAATTTCAAATGGAAAACTGGAAAATTTCAAAATGGGTTTTCGAATGAAACTCGGAAAACTCATTGGTTTTCAAAGGGAAACTGGAAAATTTGTGATGGGGAACTGGAAAGCAAGAAAAAGTAAACAAAAATTGGAAAAATGGAAAATTTGAAATGCAAAAAAAAATTGGCTAAACAAAAATCTCAAAAACACTCTTTCATATGAAATGCATTAGTTGTGCTAAAATGAGTGGTAAAATGGAAAACTCCAGAAGAGCAAGAACAAGTCAAATTTTAAATGGATTTTAAACAATGGGAAAATAGAGAATTCGTGATTTTGGTAATTTTTTTTGAAACACTGATATTTTTAATGTAAAAAATTATTTTGCTGTATTGCTCCATAACGGTAACTCTCAGAGCAATCATAAAAAATCCTTTTTTCATTCAATATCATGGTAAATGTGTGTTTATACGCAACAATTAGGGTCGAAGAACTCGAAATGTTTACACAACAGCAACATGAGGAGCGAAGTGAAACCGAAATGATTCGAGTTTTACAAATCCGTGCACCACAGGCAACGGGGCGTATACTTACCATTTTGTTTTGTTTTTTTGATATTGCTTATTTGTTTAGAGACGGATCCATACATAAGAATTAACAAAAATACAATGCAAACGATAGAGGAAGAGGGTTATCGATTATCGATTGAGGCAGTACGAAGTCTGCAGGGTCAGCTAGTTAAATTATAAAAATGAAGCGTGTTCTTATTTTGGAGTAATTTTCTTTCTTTTGAAATAGGTTTGTCTTTATTTTCTTCGATGGATATGGATAATTATCATTTATTATTATATTATTTATGTTAATAATTATAAAAATACAATGAAGCAGTGGCGGACAAACTTAAATTCTACATGTTAGCATGTCATTTATGATTTTCATCAAGTAAAACAGAGAGATTGAGATTGAGAGTATATTGAGAACCCTGAATAACTATGTAAGTTTATAGCCATCCATCACACAAACTTTGTCACCATTATGACTACATTTACCACATCTCATACTTTGCTGAAAACACTTGCTTTATTAATATCTAGTATAAGTGATCTTACTTTCCAATTATTAATATTTTGGTATGATACATAAATTTTCATTCGTTTTTAATCATTCAAGAAGTTGTGTTGGAAGTTTTCCAAAAGTTGAATAAGAAAGTGAATAAAAAAGTTTTATACAAAAATAGAAAACGTATTGAATAATTAAATATTTCAATATTTTTAGATTAATATTGCATAATGAAGTGTTTCATCTGTAATAAGTCTTCAACCGTGAATGAAAAAATCATAAAATTTGAAAACGATGAAAAACTGAAAAATTGTCAACGTATTCTTAATTTCAGAAAAATAAAACAATTTAAATATAGTGATTTGAATTTAAATATTGACAATTTTAGTGAAATTGGTTACCATTTATTGTGTTATAGAAAATTTTCACCAATACCAGCTAAATACAAAGAAGAATTTAATCAGATGGAGCAAACTGTTAGTAAACAATTATATATATATATATATCACTGTAACTTTTAGCATATCAATTTACGAAAATAGTGTAACAATACATATTACTTTCTTATGATACTAAGCGTTGTTTAAATCATTACAGAATCGTCCAGGTTCTTCACACGATCCTCCAGCAGAACCAATGGACATTGAAGAAGAGGAATTAAATGAAGATTCTACCGAACCAATTCCTGAAGGTGATTCCAAATGTGTTTTTTGCGGGTGTCGGCAAAAAAGAATTGGTAAACGCCGACAGTATCCTGTAATCGACATTAGCGACTTTGAAACTAAGCTTCATTTTTATAATTTAATAGGGTCAGAGCTCGACTTCAAACTGGTATGACAGATGTTTTGGTCAAGTTGCGAGCTGTCAGACCGAAGTAATTGTAAAATAGACCAAAAAAGGAAGATATTACAAAAAAAAAGTAATTCCGTGATGAGGGTAAATTTTTGCACTCATATATGTTTTTTAAATAGGTATGACAGACATTGGTGCCAGGATGGCAGTTGTCATACCATTTTTTCTTGAAAGCACATTAAATTTCCAATAATATGCGCTAGTTAAAATTAAAATCCGCGATGAGTGCAAATTATCAACAATTATTAATAATGCAAAAAATTGCAAAAAATACTGGTGCCAGGATAGGCCTCGTCAGACCGGGCTTAAATTATTGGTATTTCTATAAACTATCTTTTAATATAAGAAATTTTGAAATCCGTGTAAGTGCACTTTCAGCATTGAGGGCTCCCCGCCTATAAGGATTTGCAATTCGTAGAACAATAGAACTTGGCTTAAAATACTACCTTCAACGTTACAGGACACATCACAGGTAACACTGCTGACGTCGATTGTCATCCCGAAATTCAAAATTTACAGTAAATCTATCGAAATATCATTCCTTGGATTACATGAGTTCTAAAATTGGGCATGTTATGAATATTAAAATTTGGTTTAAATTTTGGGAATTCTTAAAAATACGAAATTTAAATTATTTCAAACTAACAAACCTAAAATAAGGTACATGGCCAATGCTAGTTATTGACGTCTTTTCAATTCTATTTTAATAACACACAAGCAGATGTGATAGAGTTTAAAATGTGTATTGATAAGGTAGGTTTATTTTTGTAACAAATCTCACCCCACGTACATGTACGATGTCCCTTTGTTCAAAAATTGAGGATAAGCTCACAAAACTTTATATTGAAGAACAGTTTTTTTTCTAATGCATTTATGCTCGATAATTTAATTAGCATCATCTATTTTTTCCAATCCCTATAAATATAATCTATTAACTGCACACCAAACATGTACATGAGCTGAACACACGGTGTTACCCTGGGTTGAATATTCTCACATTTACAACAACATACCATCACAAGTATAAATGCACTGGCATCTGGTAGGATTGGCAATGTGATGAAGCTTCTAGAATCCAGAGTGTGGGCGGTGATGGTGGGGTGGTTCGGCGGTGGTGGTGGCTGGAAGGAGGGCGCGCGAGGTATTATACATCCTTATGCCATGCTCATTAATCTGCTCTAAGTGAATTAACGTCAAATACACTAATTACGTCTTTCACTCAGTTACCCTCATTTCAGGTTTCAATTGTGGGAATAAGATGAGGTTAAATTGAAATTGCCACGTCATAATGAGAGGATAAAGCACAAGCTATGTGTGTTTGGATGTTTGAGCTTTTAGTAAAGGTATGTATGTATGGTTGCTTTTGAGATAAATGTGTTGGCAAGGTGAATATGGATTTTGGGAGATTAGTGGGAGTATAAGATGGGTATAAGAAGGACAACTACAATTGATTGCATTTCCTAATTAATTAAAGTGGGACACGAAGTGCACCTACATATGCTGGTAAGAAAACAAGCATGTAGTAACAGTTTTAGTCGAGGTATGATCACTTCCAAAAGAAGTGAAATTGTAAAGCACTCACTTAAAAAAATATACATCGACTTAAGCGATTTCGGCTTGAGAACATTGTCAGTTTACATAAGCCAGATCAGCCTTACCAGTTTTCGATCCAGTCGTTTGGAAGTCGTTATAACTCGACTAAAGTCGTTATGGCTTATGGGTACGAAGAAATGAACGCTAATGCTTTGCGTTTGTTTATCGCGCTGAGTCGGTTACGTTGCATTCGTTTCGCAAATGCAAACAGGAACAGGTGAGTTATGTGCACTTGCAAGCGTTAAACGTGGTGCATGCCTTTAGTTTCTTGCGCTCGTACGATGTGCGATTTCGTTGCGTACCGTTGCGTTGGTAGGGTATCTAGAGGTACGTTATATGCCATTTTTGATTAACGTTCTCAAAAGTATTTTGCATGTTGCTCAGCTTAGGTACGTGCATTGTGTACATACATACTTTGTTTAGTTCTTACGTGCGCCAGTAATGGCCGAAACACAAACACGCCTTAGCTTCGTCTTCGTCTACCTTACGATGCACCCGTTTCGAGTTTGCTTTCTATAACATTTCTCCCTCCATCATCCAGCCATCCATCATCCCTTCAAAAACAAATTAATTTTGTTCGATGACTTTTTTTTACAGCTGTTGTGCTGTCAGACAAAGCAAATGTGCAACATATTCGAAGTAGAGCTTCCGTTTGGAGTCACTTTATCATTACATACGAAACATGAGATCGAAGTTTCATTGTGATAACATGCTTTGAATTCCAATGGTTGAATAAGTAAACGTCCGACGAAGCCAAAGCTAAAGCGTATTTGTGTTCCAGCCATAGTGCTTTCAGGTCCTTTGATGAAAATGGCACCTTAAATCAAGACTATCTATCCGTACTATCTAATTCCGGTTCTTAACAATCAATCAGTCGACTTTTTTGTCGCTATTATAGGCGGGGAGCCCTCAATCCTGAAAGTGCACTTACACGGATTTCAAAATTTTTTATATTAAAAGATAGTTTAAAGAAATACCAACCATTTAAGCCCGGTATGACGAGGCCTATCCTGGCACCAGTATTTTTTTGCAATTTTTTGCATTTTTAATAATTATTGATAATTTGCACTTATCGCGGATTTTAATTTTAACTATCGCATATTATTGAAAATTTAATGTGCTTTCAGGAAAAAATGGTATGACAGCTGCCATCCTGGCACCAATGTCTGTCATACCTATTTAAAAAACATATATGAGTGCAAAAATTTACCCTCATCACGGAATTACTTTTTTTTTTTGTAATATCTTCCTTTTTTGGTCTATTTTACAATTACTTCGGTCTGACAGCTCGCAACTTGACCAAAACATCTGTCATACCAGTTTGAAGTCGAGCTCTGACCCTATCTCTATATATAAAAATGGAAGTGTGTTTGTTTGTATGTCTCTTATAGACTCCAAAATGGCCAAACAGATATTTGTGAAATTTTCATGGTTCATACTGTTACATTCAGTAATGATTTCTGTGAAAAAAAAATTGGAAAAACCTCATGGAAGAATGGGAAAACTGGAAAAACCAAACAAAGGTCGGAAATTAGATATTTTTTGCTTGGAATTTTTTGGTTCAAAATGGGTTTTCGAATGGAAAAATAGAAAGTTCTTGATGAAAAACTCGGAAAGCTCATTGGTTTTCAAGTGGAAAATTGCATGAAATTGTGGATGCATTGATTTTCAAATGGAAAACTGGAAAATTTCAAATGGAAAACTGGAAAATTTCAAAATGGGTTTTCGAATGAAACTCGGAAAACTCATTGGTTTTCAAAGGGAAACTGGAAAATTTGTGATGGGGAACTGGAAAGCAAGAAAAAGTAAACAAAAATTGGAAAAATGGAAAATTTGAAATGCAAAAAAAAATTGGCTAAACAAAAATCTCAAAAACACTCTTTCATATGAAATGCATTAGTTGTGCTAAAATGAGTGGTAAAATGGAAAACTCCAGAAGAGCAAGAACAAGTCAAATTTTAAATGGATTTTAAACAATGGGAAAATAGAGAATTCGTGATTTTGGTAATTTTTTTTGAAACACTGATATTTTTAATGTAAAAAATTATTTTGCTGTATTGCTCCATAACGGTAACTCTCAGAGCAATCATAAAAAATCCTTTTTTCATTCAATATCATGGTAAATGTGTGTTTATACGCAACAATTAGGGTCGAAGAACTCGAAATGTTTACACAACAGCAACATGAGGAGCGAAGTGAAACCGAAATGATTCGAGTTTTACAAATCCGTGCACCACAGGCAACGGGGCGTATACTTACCATTTTGTTTTGTTTTTTTGATATTGCTTATTTGTTTAGAGACGGATCCATACATAAGAATTAACAAAAATACAATGCAAACGATAGAGGAAGAGGGTTATCGATTATCGATTGAGGCAGTACGAAGTCTGCAGGGTCAGCTAGTTAAATTATAAAAATGAAGCGTGTTCTTATTTTGGAGTAATTTTCTTTCTTTTGAAATAGGTTTGTCTTTATTTTCTTCGATGGATATGGATAATTATCATTTATTATTATATTATTTATGTTAATAATTATAAAAATACAATGAAGCAGTGGCGGACAAACTTAAATTCTACATGTTAGCATGTCATTTATGATTTTCATCAAGTAAAACAGAGAGATTGAGATTGAGAGTATATTGAGAACCCTGAATAACTATGTAAGTTTATAGCCATCCATCACACAAACTTTGTCACCATTATGACTACATTTACCACATCTCATACTTTGCTGAAAACACTTGCTTTATTAATATCTAGTATAAGTGATCTTACTTTCCAATTATTAATATTTTGGTATGATACATAAATTTTCATTCGTTTTTAATCATTCAAGAAGTTGTGTTGGAAGTTTTCCAAAAGTTGAATAAGAAAGTGAATAAAAAAGTTTTATACAAAAATAGAAAACGTATTGAATAATTAAATATTTCAATATTTTTAGATTAATATTGCATAATGAAGTGTTTCATCTGTAATAAGTCTTCAACCGTGAATGAAAAAATCATAAAATTTGAAAACGATGAAAAACTGAAAAATTGTCAACGTATTCTTAATTTCAGAAAAATAAAACAATTTAAATATAGTGATTTGAATTTAAATATTGACAATTTTAGTGAAATTGGTTACCATTTATTGTGTTATAGAAAATTTTCACCAATACCAGCTAAATACAAAGAAGAATTTAATCAGATGGAGCAAACTGTTAGTAAACAATTATATATATATATATATCACTGTAACTTTTAGCATATCAATTTACGAAAATAGTGTAACAATACATATTACTTTCTTATGATACTAAGCGTTGTTTAAATCATTACAGAATCGTCCAGGTTCTTCACACGATCCTCCAGCAGAACCAATGGACATTGAAGAAGAGGAATTAAATGAAGATTCTACCGAACCAATTCCTGAAGGTGATTCCAAATGTGTTTTTTGCGGGTGTCGGCAAAAAAGAATTGGTAAACGCCGACAGTATCCTGTAATCGACATTAGCGACTTTGAAACTAAGCTTCATTTTTATAATTTAATAGGGTCAGAGCTCGACTTCAAACTGGTATGACAGATGTTTTGGTCAAGTTGCGAGCTGTCAGACCGAAGTAATTGTAAAATAGACCAAAAAAGGAAGATATTACAAAAAAAAAGTAATTCCGTGATGAGGGTAAATTTTTGCACTCATATATGTTTTTTAAATAGGTATGACAGACATTGGTGCCAGGATGGCAGTTGTCATACCATTTTTTCTTGAAAGCACATTAAATTTCCAATAATATGCGCTAGTTAAAATTAAAATCCGCGATGAGTGCAAATTATCAACAATTATTAATAATGCAAAAAATTGCAAAAAATACTGGTGCCAGGATAGGCCTCGTCAGACCGAGCTTAAATTATTGGTATTTCTATAAACTATCTTTTAATATAAGAAATTTTGAAATCCGTGTAAGTGCACTTTCAGCATTGAGGGCTCCCCGCCTATAAGGATTTGCAATTCGTAGAACAATAGAACTTGGCTTAAAATACTACCTTCAACGTTACAGGACACATCACAGGTAACACTGCTGACGTCGATTGTCATCCCGAAATTCAAAATTTACAGTAAATCTATCGAAATATCATTCCTTGGATTACATGAGTTCTAAAATTGGGCATGTTATGAATATTAAAATTTGGTTTAAATTTTGGGAATTCTTAAAAATACGAAATTTAAATTATTTCAAACTAACAAACCTAAAATAAGGTACATGGCCAATGCTAGTTATTGACGTCTTTTCAATTCTATTTTAATAACACACAAGCAGATGTGATAGAGTTTAAAATGTGTATTGATAAGGTAGGTTTATTTTTGTAACAAATCTCACCCCACGTACATGTACGATGTCCCTTTGTTCAAAAATTGAGGATAAGCTCACAAAACTTTATATTGAAGAACAGTTTTTTTTCTAATGCATTTATGCTCGATAATTTAATTAGCATCATCTATTTTTTCCAATCCCTATAAATATAATCTATTAACTGCACACCAAACATGTACATGAGCTGAACACACGGTGTTACCCTGGGTTGAATATTCTCACATTTACAACAACATACCATCACAAGTATAAATGCACTGGCATCTGGTAGGATTGGCAATGTGATGAAGCTTCTAGAATCCAGAGTGTGGGCGGTGATGGTGGGGTGGTTCGGCGGTGGTGGTGGCTGGAAGGAGGGCGCGCGAGGTATTATACATCCTTATGCCATGCTCATTAATCTGCTCTAAGTGAATTAACGTCAAATACACTAATTACGTCTTTCACTCAGTTACCCTCATTTCAGGTTTCAATTGTGGGAATAAGATGAGGTTAAATTGAAATTGCCACGTCATAATGAGAGGATAAAGCACAAGCTATGTGTGTTTGGATGTTTGAGCTTTTAGTAAAGGTATGTATGTATGGTTGCTTTTGAGATAAATGTGTTGGCAAGGTGAATATGGATTTTGGGAGATTAGTGGGAGTATAAGATGGGTATAAGAAGGACAACTACAATTGATTGCATTTCCTAATTAATTAAAGTGGGACACGAAGTGCACCTACATATGCTGGTAAGAAAACAAGCATGTAGTAACAGTTTTAGTCGAGGTATGATCACTTCCAAAAGAAGTGAAATTGTAAAGCACTCACTTAAAAAAATATACATCGACTTAAGCGATTTCGGCTTGAGAACATTGTCAGTTTACATAAGCCAGATCAGCCTTACCAGTTTTCGATCCAGTCGTTTGGAAGTCGTTATAACTCGACTAAAGTCGTTATGGCTTATGGGTACGAAGAAATGAACGCTAATGCTTTGCGTTTGTTTATCGCGCTGAGTCGGTTACGTTGCATTCGTTTCGCAAATGCAAACAGGAACAGGTGAGTTATGTGCACTTGCAAGCGTTAAACGTGGTGCATGCCTTTAGTTTCTTGCGCTCGTACGATGTGCGATTTCGTTGCGTACCGTTGCGTTGGTAGGGTATCTAGAGGTACGTTATATGCCATTTTTGATTAACGTTCTCAAAAGTATTTTGCATGTTGCTCAGCTTAGGTACGTGCATTGTGTACATACATACTTTGTTTAGTTCTTACGTGCGCCAGTAATGGCCGAAACACAAACACGCCTTAGCTTCGTCTTCGTCTACCTTACGATGCACCCGTTTCGAGTTTGCTTTCTATAACATTTCTCCCTCCATCATCCAGCCATCCATCATCCCTTCAAAAACAAATTAATTTTGTTCGATGACTTTTTTTTACAGCTGTTGTGCTGTCAGACAAAGCAAATGTGCAACATATTCGAAGTAGAGCTTCCGTTTGGAGTCACTTTATCATTACATACGAAACATGAGATCGAAGTTTCATTGTGATAACATGCTTTGAATTCCAATGGTTGAATAAGTAAACGTCCGACGAAGCCAAAGCTAAAGCGTATTTGTGTTCCAGCCATAGTGCTTTCAGGTCCTTTGATGAAAATGGCACCTTAAATCAAGACTATCTATCCGTACTATCTAATTCCGGTTCTTAACAATCAATCAGTCGACTTTTTTGTCGCTATTATAGGCGGGGAGCCCTCAATCCTGAAAGTGCACTTACACGGATTTCAAAATTTTTTATATTAAAAGATAGTTTAAAGAAATACCAACCATTTAAGCCCGGTATGACGAGGCCTATCCTGGCACCAGTATTTTTTTGCAATTTTTTGCATTTTTAATAATTATTGATAATTTGCACTTATCGCGGATTTTAATTTTAACTATCGCATATTATTGAAAATTTAATGTGCTTTCAGGAAAAAATGGTATGACAGCTGCCATCCTGGCACCAATGTCTGTCATACCAGTTTTAAAATTTTGTCACTCATATGTTTTTAAAATAGGTATGACAGACATTGGTGCCAAGATGGCAGCTGTCATACCATTTTTTCCTGAAAGCCCATTAAATTTCCAATAATATGCGCTAGTTAAAATTAAAATCCGCGATAAGTGCAAATTATTAATAATGCAAAAAAATGCAAGTAATACTGGTGCCAGGATAGGCCTCGTCATACCGGGCTTAATTTGTTGGCATTTCTATAAACTATCTTTTAATATAAAAAATTTTGAAATCCGTGTAAGTGCACTTTTAGGATTGAGGGCTCCCGGTGTATTAGCACTGTTTGTTTTTTTTTTGTTCGTCGAATTAAATTCCATTCATAAGAAATTAAAAAAAAGTATAAAATTAAAACAAGCACCTTCCTTAACATCATTACGAAAATAGGACAAACGTTTCATCAATGAAGAATAAATGTTCACGTAGTTTGGCGAATTTACCTCCTATTCATTCGCAGCTCTAGCTTCGTTCTCGTGCTTGGTGTTGTGGTGGCTATAGTCGAGAGGAACATCAGCATTATGTAGACCTCAAAAATTGTGTACACGCCTCACTCTACTCGGCAATCATCACCATCATAGTCGGTATTGAGTCAGTGGGGTCTTTTTTCCCAGCCGAGGCCCGAAGGCCTTGAATTTGACGTGCATACGCCTAGGGGCCCAAAATGTATTCCCATACCATTCAATTTAGAGATTGTGAATGTAGCAGTCATGTTGATGGTTTTGGTTTGTAAGGTCCTGGGTGGTTGTTGTGCAGATAAAAGTAAGTATACAACGTTTCGTTTTGGCACAATCAAAAGCTGTAATTTGCCGATTCAAACCTCGTTACGAACGTTTCACGTATAGTCCATATACATATAAAGCCCCGTGATGAGACGTTTGTTCTGCGCTTCACATAAATGATATTCCCACCATCATCATCATCGTCGGTTGTCATCGTCGTCGTCATCAACAGCATTGAAAACTGATTCATGAACCAAAGTTTCAGGAGACATACCCTGTTCAAATTTGGTACAAGGCTAGACAGTCACTGCAGGACGGTATTAAGTTTAAAGGGGCCTTGATCACAGTTTTTTTTTCAGTGTCGCTAGAAACAAAACTCCCCACGTGGAAAAGGACTTTTGTTTAGAAATCGACATTGAAAGTGAGTGAAGTCTAGAAGGAAAGTTTCTTAGCACCAATATTTTTTGAGGAGGTTCGTACTATTTTGGAGCCTGTATTTTTGAAACCGAAACTCTTTGCTTACGACCCTGTTTAAAAAGAAGCTCTCACAATCATACACAAGTGTTGAACCTACTCACATTGCCGAAGAAGGACCGAATCCTTGTCGATAGGTGATAGCAAAAGTATGTAGAGGATGATGGGGTAAACTCCCGGGTATTGGCACAAATGTAATGTGGTTAATTAGGAAAATATTGTTCTCCCGATGAACGTATTATTCAATAGAATTCTAAGACTGCACATGTGTTTGTGAACACTGAACCAAACTATAAGTTCCTGATCCTACCAACAAATCCCTATTGTAGCGACTCCTTCCACAAAAATGTCGAATTAAATTGACAAAACAACAGTGGCAAAGGGTGCCCTCCAAATGCGTGTGCGGTAAGTAATTCTATGTGACGAGTTTACATTACATCCCATACAGGTTTTTCCTGGCTGCAGTGCTCCTTTACCCCTCAAAAACTTGGAGGTTTTATAGAATAGCGATAGCGAGTGAACGAATGAATGTAAACTTAATTTAGAGATGATTGCATTCACTAGAATTATTGTGTTGACAATGATGTTGCTGATGCGAATCGGCGAAGTTGTTATGTTTCCTTATACATGCACACTAAAGCGGGTATTGTTGTGAAATTTGGCTTGTTTATAAATCGGACACGATAATAGACGTCTGCCATGAGTTCTGTAAAGATTTTGGTTAACACTTGGGATAATACTCGTAAAATGGAATAGAAATTGATTGAATTGTGTAAAAAATGGAAACAATAATTTTCACGGAGAGTAAAAGGAGGGTAATGTGGAATTGTCGATCAAAGACACTTGCTTTTTTATCACTGAAAGACTAAAAAAAATAACAGAATACCGCATAAATACAAATTCACAAGAATATTTTACTATATAACCTTGTAGTTTCTTTTTTTCATCCGGCTCCCAATCTATGAAGGATCTCATCCTGAGACACTGCAGCTTTCTATCGGGGACGGTCCCTTGCATGCACTCTCCAGTACTCCAGTCGCCAAAACAAAACCAAGCGCTCTGGCATCCGCAGTCACTTGATTCTTGTACCGTAGGTTCGGTCTTCCTTGTCGTCTCGAACCTGGAGGCTGCGAAGAGAAGACTTTCTTGGCTATAGCATTGTCGTCGATTCGCTCAATGTGGCCGACCCAATATACACTAGTCAAAACAATTAGAGGAACACTTGAAAAAAACTCAAAAATTGAGTGGTTTTTTATAAAGCTGTATCTCAGTAGAAAAAAAGTCGGATTGAAGTGAAATAAAAAGTTTTTCAAAGGTTATCATTTTTTCTTTTCAAATTATTTTGAGTTAAGAAAGTACTGTTAGTTGTTTTTGCTTGAGCGTAATAAATGTTCACTCAGTTTCAAAATCGAAAAAAAAATAAACTTTGATTTGATAAAATGAGCGGAAATTGTTTTTCAATCCAACCAATCTAAGATTCAATTCAAGAATTTTGTTGGCTATAACCTATAATTTACTGTTTGGTTCAGATCGCTACGATTTTTTTTCTAATCAAAAAATGAGTTTACATTCAAAAACACAATTTTGACTTTGGACCCTAATAACTCTGCTAAATATTGACTTACAAAAAGAATGAAGGCAGATTTTTATTAAATTTTATACACAAAATTTTTAAATATTGCATTTTTAAATTTTTTCTACATATATATTTAAAAAAAAAGTCCAAAATACACATTTTCCAACTTTTTCATAAAAACTACCGTTTTTTTGTGGTTTTCAGTGATACAACTAATTTGAGGCTTCATTATTAAAGCTCATAAAATTTCCTTGATTTTGGTGAAAATTTCGCATCGATACGATCAACCGTTTCCAAGGTAGGGGAACTCGTTACACCACCGAGGTGGTGGCCAGATGTTCTTTTGTTTTTTGATAGCATGTTACTTTGTTTTGTCCTCGTTCACTTCAAGACCAACGAGCTTCGCCTGTTCTTCAATCGATGTGAAGGCTTCATGCACAGCTATCTAGGAGTGACCGATATCGTCCGCATAGCCTAGGAGCTGAGTGGATTTGTTTAAAATAAGGTGATCACACCTGCCTCTGCTCCAGGATTATGTTGAAGAAGTCACATGACAGCGCACATCTCCTTGTCTTAACCCTGCGCATGTTTGAAACAACTCAGGTGAGGTGTTACTCATTTGCACACTGCACTGCGTATTAATTAGCGGCATGCGGCATAGCTGATTCAGTTGTTCGGTATACTGAATTCAGACATCATCGCGACAATAAGCTCTTGGCAGTGGATCATTATCATATAAGCAGCTTTGAAGTCAATAAAAAAATGGTAGGTTTCGATTTGAAATTCGTTGGCCTATTCGTGCCGATTATTGTGTAGCAGAACGGTTTAAGACGCCGACACAGAACCTTGGATAGGATTTTGTATACAGCATTAAGCAGGGATATGCCTCGGTAGTTGTTACATGACATAGGAGACATAGGATCGTCTTTTTTGTAGATGGGGCTTATGGAGCTTATGGTGACCAGTCAGTGGGCATGCATTCTTCCTCCCACATTGTGTTGATCACCTGGTGCATGCGGTTCATTAAAGCACCACCTCGATAATATTTAAACAGTTGTGCAGGTTTGCCATCCGACCCGGCGGACCTGCTTTTTTTGAATTTTGGATGGCTCTTTCTATCTTTTCTGTGCTGGGGGCTGGGACTAGGTCTTCATTGATTGGTCTCCCTTCTCTTTCGTCGCTCTGCGAAGAGTGGGTGAGGATTTGGAAAGGGTTGCTTGCAATTTCGAGTACAGATTTCTTGCCGCTCATGTGTGGAAGGTTGAACCTCCAAGCTGGTGCAGAGCGGTAACCAGACTGGGCGAATGAACCTACGTTTTCATTGTACAAGTATCATTAAATTTGTATGGATACACGGTGATTAATGAGACTGTACTTGAAATCAATATGATAGAATAAGGCACTAATGAGTGTTCCTTAGAAATTTGGTGTTACATGCCAATGAGTCATGCAGTCTTCCAGTTTGGTTCACCGTAACTACAACTGGCTAGAGACTGCATGACTGAGGACACCAGTGTGTTCCTATTGAGCCGTTAACTCAACGAAGCTGGGAAATATCCTTTTGGTTTGTACGAATGTGTGATAATTTCACACATTCGCAAAGAATGTATGATAATTTCATACATTCAAAGAGTACAATATAACAAAAGAGACTACCAGGTCTTCTGAAAAATTGGTACTCTGGGGCAGTTGAACGCCCCATTCATTGAGTCTTAATGACCTTTGAATGTCAACTACAGTTGCGGTAGGGCCCCTTGTGGGAGTTTCAGAGTGGCTGTGGTTGACGAGAGATTCGTTCTCGGTAACTGAGTTTAATCTGTTTCTGGCTCAGTTATATAGATAGAAACACATTTACCAGTATGGCTTTCATTAACGGTGAAGCAAACTGGTACTTGAGATAAACGGAAATTGACGGAAGGTAAATTTTATGGCAATGGGACAGATGCTTCAAGATTGATCTTGTGCATTCTCTTTTTACACAAGGAACACTATCAATATGTATGTAATTCATGCATATATAGATAGAGTGGATTGGAATCCAATCCACCGTGAAATTAGGGCCTTGAGCCAGGTGTTCACGTAAATTGGTTTTCCGTATCTTCTCTTTCGTCATTGGCTCACTCGACATTATGCGCATTCAGCAGCTGCTGAAGTGTGGCTTGAAAACATCTAATTGCTTCGACTTTTTAAAGAAGCGTCGGTTTTGTGACACGTAGCCTTTCGAGATCTTACAGATGAGAAATTGCGGATGCTCTTTTCTTCCTTCGCACAGCCTTTTTATCATTTCTCCCAGTATAAGTTACATTAATTAAGTTTTTAAGGACTTTTGTATGTTTAAGTTAATATTTGAGTAGTTAAAAATTAAAATAGTGAATAAGCCTTTGTTGTTTGTAAATAGTATATATTGTTGTTAGATATATCTTTGCCCTCTTTGCAGGTAGAATTTTTTACTGAAAAAATTAATGAACTTTATTATTGTCATGTGCCCCTAAGAACTAAAACTTTCAGTCCAAATAGTAAACCGTGGATAACGAGAAGTATTCTCTCTCTCATTAAAAAACGAGATTTATTCTTCAAACGATGGAAATTATTTCGCATTGACAGTTTTTATGTAAATTATACCAAACTGCGAAACAAAATTATTCGGGAGATACGCAAGGCCAAAGCTCAAATATATTCAACACGTTTCAACGCCGCATTGGGAAGCAAACAGATTTGGAAGAATCTGAAAAACATAGGAATTGGTAAATTCGATAGCAAATCTACAGATTTGCTTGACATAAATGCCCTAAACTTATCTTTCGTCTCAAGCACGACAGGCACCTCGCATTTTCCAGACCAGGTTAATTCATCGGAGAATAATTTATCAAATGCTAGGCCAAATACACCTCTTTTCGACTTCTCTCACATTACCTCCGGGGTAGTTGAGGCCCTTCTATCGATAAATTCTAACGCTGTAGGATTCGATATGATGCACCCTAAGTTCTTAAAAATTGTTCTTCTTACCTTGCTACCATTCATCACACACATTTTTAACTCCATTTTAAGAACACGTGAATTTCCTTCTCTATGGAAAAAAGCAAAGGTTATTCCTATACCAAAAAATTCCAAAGGAGATGAGTTTAGACCTATATCTATATTGCCTTTCTTGTCGAAAGTTTTTGAGAGAATACTTCAAAAGCAAATAAACGAGTTTCTAGCACGGTTTGACTTATTGACCTCAAGACAATCCGGCTTTCGAAAGAAAAATAGCTGCTTGGCTGCCTTGTTAAGTGTTTCTGAGGATATCAGAAAAGCAGTTGATATGGACAACGTTACTTTTCTAATTCTTTTCGATTTCTCTAAGGCCTTCGATATGACAACATTCTTTGCCTTAAGCTCTCAAATTATTTCAATTTTTCCTCCTCTGCAGTCGATCTATTGTTTTCTTATTTAACAGAACGTGAAAGGCGGTCGAACATAATCAACAAAAATCGATCTTCTTACCTGTAGCGAATGGTGTTCCACAAGGGTCAATACTAGACCCCTTGTTCTTTTCAATATATGTGATCGAGTTGCCTAGTATTTTTTAAAAAATTGTTCCATTCGCATGTATGCCGACGACACTCAGCTGTACCTAAGTTGTCCCTTAGGGATG
This sequence comes from Sphaerophoria taeniata, assembly GCA_943590905.1. Lineage (NCBI taxonomy): Eukaryota > Metazoa > Arthropoda > Insecta > Diptera > Syrphidae > Sphaerophoria > Sphaerophoria taeniata. Next base: position 84,900,898 of record OX016540.1, on the reverse strand, counting down.
ATTGAACACTACGTTGGATGTATTAATGAAGATTTAAGAAGAATCGATCAATGGTCAATAGAAAATTGCTTGCTGCTTAACCCGAAAAAATCTAAATGCATCGTCATCGCTAGGAATAAGATTGATGTGTCATGTTTTCCTCAAGTTGCTCCCAAAGAAAGTGCCATCATGTATGTCGACAAAGCTATAAACCTCGGTGTTTTGTTGAATAAGACCCTGACTTGGGAGGACCATATCAGTAGAACTGTGGGTAAGTGTTGGCTCAATATTTAATTCCAATAAAAATCAGAGTTCTTTTAATAAAAACGTTGTTTCTTACGAAAGCAAGAGAAAACTTAGTGTCGTCTTTAACTGTGCTGTTCGTTATGTTTATGGACTTAGACGTTTTGATCAAATATCCAATTACGTGATTCAATTTCTCGGAATGACATTTGAAAATTTTCTCAAATATCGAACTATAACTTTTTTCTCTGATATTCTTCAAACCCGACAACCTGAATACCTTTATAATGAGATAAGATTCCTAAATTCAAATCGTTCCGCTCAAGTTTTGGTCCCACGTTTTTGTTGTGCGACATCTGAACGCCAGTTTTTTGTAAACTCCTCACGAATGTGGAATTCGTTACCACGTGAAATAAGAAGTTTAAATTGCGCAAAGAAATTAAAAAATGAATTAAAACTGTACCTTAGCAATGAATTACAATTAAAACAATTAATAATATAATTTTTAAATTCATCTTTTTATAAAATTGTATAAGTACCTATTGTTATTAATATTTTTGTTATTATTATTCTCTTTCTTTCTTTTTGTAATTTGATGTTTTAACATTTTATCTTATATTTATTGTGATACAAAATGCCGTAGCTGCTGTACACTTTAAAGCTATATTATAAATAAGAATTTATGTTATTACAATATTAGCTAATCATGATTAATAAATACTAAAATACTAAATAGAAATAATGAAGAAAAAAACCTGAAAACAGTTCTGACTTATAAACTGTTATAAACTGTAGGCATACCGTATGTATACTCGTTGTGCGATTGTACTTGAGATATTTTAAAATAATAACAATAAAATTTAACTGTTATACTGATGTTTATTTAAAAAATTGTAAAATTATGTTAACTAAGTCTTACATTCAGAACTGCCAACTGCTGTAATTAAAATTGAAAATTGACAAATAAAACTTATCGAAAATGTAAATAATATAAAGTTAAATGAAGAATTAATTGATGTATTATACTTTTCGATTGTACCTTTTAAGATTTTGATTGTAATAATTTTTTTACTTTGGAAAACGAAATCGCCATCTTTGGTCATCATTTTTGCATTCTTTTTTCTTAATTTTTTTGTATAAAAATTCAAGTTCAAGACAATCACTCGTAGTTGATAAAGAACATTATGAAGTTCAAATATTGATGGCGATAGTTGACAAATTTAAAGATTGAATCAACCTAACAATGTAGGAAGAATACTTGAAATGCTCAAAATTTGGGTTGGATTTTTGCCTTAAACCACCTTTTTAACGAAAATAAAAGCCTTGAACCAAATTTTAGGTTAAGTATAATCCGGAAGCATTGAAACCATCCGCAATAATAAGCCATTTAAAATATATCAAGCCTCATGCCATATGCCATTATGGGCATTTTATAATCGAAACCGCCAAAGACTTAACTACTGTTCGTTGTACCTACTTCTCCGCTGTTATTGGGAACATAACATGTCCGTCTTAATTATATCCTCAAGGTGAACAAAGCACAAAAAGTGCGGGAGAATATTTTCAACCCTGTAGCCAGTCCTGTACCCTTTTTAGAACGTACAAGAGCACGACCCGAGTCCTGGCTACAGCTCCAACCAAAACGAACCCAATTGAATGTTGATAGCGTGTGTGGTAGTCTGCGTGTATGCCTTATTCAGCAAGAACTAAAACGAACAACACTAACTGCACAGAAAAAGCAAAAAAAGAGTAAAACAAAAACTAGAGCCAAAATAACGAAGCTAAAATTGCTCATAATATCCTACCAACCCCCTGCCCATCTCTTTGCCAATTTTCGAAGCTCTTTTTATCGCAATTAATTAACTAGCAAATTAGTTTGATTGATTATTTGAGAACTGTTTGTGAATACGGAATTTCATTAAATTTTAATAAGCTCGTTAGGGGCATTAACGAACAAGTTAGCTGCCAAAGAGCTTTGTATGTATATTGTATATGCATAGAATTCTGTAGCTGTAGCTGGTAGTCATGGCAGTTAGTTTGAGCTGCCTCCCTCCTAACAACGACTCGCATCCTTTTGGGAGGCACAGCACATTCCATATACAGATATCCATACGGAGAAAAGGGGTATTGGTGGAAGGAAACATAATAAGTTGGCTTGTTATCGGCGGTGGTGGGGGCTGAGTTCGAGGTCATTTGTGCTCGTATCTCACGCGTAGGACGAGTATTTAATTATCGCACAGTAACATACAACTCGCACATAATATAGATTTGTAGTGTTTGAATTAGCTAATTAATTCACGTATTAATGTTCAAATTTGCATGTATAACATTCGTCCTCGCAGATTAAATCAAAACGCCTCGAGTGTTGTGTATATTTTGAAAAAGGTATACACAAAATGGATTTGTTGCTTGTTTAAGGTACGATAAGTTTATAATTATTATATTGAGGGAATATGCGAGAAAGGATTTTCAAACAGATCAATATTGAATTTGGATAAAAGATTTTACTGGCGCAGTGTGGTGCCCTGGAGGGCATGCAATTGAGTGGGAAGGTTATTAATTATGAAACATTTCCACATGATTTGGCCGACGCGAGGCACATGACGAATGTCGCGATGCTTCGCGGCGGAATGATGACGAAACTAAATATGCGGTGGTGGCAGATGTAATGAACGTAATTTAATTAGAAAAGTCTTAAATGTCTTCGATGATCAATCAATTCTCTAATAATAAATTAGTACATTATTTGGGATTAGATTATCGTGTGTTGAGTAATTTCTAATTTGATTATGAAACAATACGGGATGAATATAGATTTTGGTATGCCCAGAGGGTATTTTGACAAATATATATTAAACAAAGCTCACGAAAGAATTCATTTGACGTTACGGACTATATCAATTAGGGTCATAAATATTTGGAAAGCTATTTCGACAAAGATCAATACAAAGTTTTAAATATTTAAAAAAAAAAGAACACAAAACTTTGTAGGCACTTTTCTTTAAGTCCTCTTAACTTATTTATGTTGGTCGTATGGCAGCTCTTTTCTAAGATTGCCATTTGAAGTGATTTTCAATGATAGGACTTCAGAACCTTCAGACAAATCTGGGTTGCACTTGAATAGTCACACATCAATTTGTCACAGAACGATTTGCCGCAACACATCAATAAAATCTACCGCAGCACTATTGTCAGGTCACGATTAACCGCAAATAATCCTACGTTTTTTATGACAATTTATCCTTTTTTACTTACTCAACTTTATGACTTTGAGTATTATGGTGATCGACGCCCGCACCCTTCTTGCAAAACCAGTAGGTACTCGAAATGATGAGAATCAGAGAGAACAAAGGAAAAATAATTTTTCGTTCAAATTTGTCTATATAAGCAGTTGCTATTTTGTGAAGGAGAGAAACGGCAGTGATTAATGACACAGGGTCTCCGCAACAGTGAAGGAAAGCTAGTCACCGCTGACCGGATGACATACGAGCAGAGCTCATTAAATTTGGAGTTGGGAGGAACAATGCATGATCGTTGACTATGAGCTCCATTTGCCCCATCTGGGCCTGGCTTTAGGCCAGGCAGAACTAAGAACTGGAAAACACCAACGAATTTCAAGTCGAAACACATAATCCTTACATCGACTTAAAAGCTGCTTTTAATAGCATCCACCGCTGGCGATGTCTTCACAGCGATTGAACAACAGGCGAAGCTCGTTGGTCTTGAAATGAAAGAGGACAAAACAAAGTACATGTTATAAAAAAAAAACAAAAGAACATCTGCCCACCACTTTTTTTAAATCCCACGCCTCTTTCCCCCCCAGATACCGCACGCGCTGGGGTCCATTTACACCGAGTACGATTGCAATTGCGGTTGCTAGTCGTATCGGCACTTAATTAGAAATTATTTGAAATAAATAAAATAAAAAAAAGCGATGGCGATACGAACGTTAGGAAGGCAAGAGTTAGGGACTGCTTAATGCAAGCAGGTACAAAAAGGAAAAACAAAATAAATCAAAGTTTTGCATTAAAATCTTACAAAAAGCAAAAAAAGTAAAAATGCAAAATTTAAAATCCAAAAATTTTAAAATTTTAAGTCAAAATATTATAAAAACACGAAAAAAACAAAAAAAAGCGTGTAGAAGACACTTGTCTAGAAAGTAAGTAAGTAAAAATGTAAAATTACAATGAGGCAAACAATACAAAATATACAAAAAAAAACATTTAAGAACGTGGAAAACTGGGTTTTAAGAATTAGTTTTAACTTGTTTTTATTGATATTAAAGTCAAAAGCTTACTCATTCTTGTCAGTGGCTCATGCATTCCGTAGTTAGTTCTATGTTGGGGGACTTTAATCAAATTATGAGAACGCAAGATATAATCTCCACCTTTGTAATTAAAGAAGATAGAACTCAAAATATCTGGAGCATCAGTGACACCAGTAATAATTTGATGAAGGAAAACTATATCATTATTTGTTCTCCTTTGACACAGTTTTTCCATCTGGAAAAATGCAAGTCGATCATCGTAAGAAGGGATATTATTGGGGTCAATCCATTGAAGCCCTTTAAAGGCAAAACGTGTAAAATTGCGTTGAACTGATTCTAGTCTCTCAATATGTATCGCATAATGAGGAGACCAAACTTGTGATGCATATTCGAGATGGGGTCGAACCAAACTATTGTACAAGGCATAGGAAACGTTAGGGTCAAGGAATTCCTTGGACCAACGCTTAATAAACCCTAACATTGAATTAGCTTTATTAACGATGTTGTTAATATGTTCTGAAAAATCTAAATTAGATGTGAAAAGAACTCCTAAGTCCCTAACTTTAAAGACACGGGATAATATGTGTTGGGATATAACATAATCATAAGATGTAGGATTACGCTTCTTGGAAATTGTCATTGTCTGACATTTTCTTGGGTTAAGATTCAAATTATTCTTTTCACACCATACAACAAACGTATTTATATCATCTTGCAGCTGAACGCGATCTTCATTAGATGAAATGTTTTTGAAGATCTTCATATCATCTGCAAAGATAAGAATTTTACTATTTCGAACATTCAACGGAGCATTGTTAATAGCTAAAATAAATAACAGGGGTCCTAAGTGACTACCTTGTGGTACACCCGATTTGGCAATGAAAGGTTTTGAGTAAGAGTTTCTGAATTTTGCTTGGTAAGATCTATTATCAAAATAAGAAGAAATCCATTTGACGAATCCTGGAGGAAATCCATATGAATTCAATTTAAACTTGATAACAGTATGCGATAGTTGATCAAACGCTTTGGAAAAATCTGTGTAAATACAATCAACTTCCTGTCCACTTTCTACAGAATTCAGACATTTATGCAAAAACGCTAGAAGGTTTGTCACCGTAAAACGTTTCTGCATAAAGCCATGTTGTTCAAAGCATATAATGTTTTTGCTGTAGAAGGCTATGTTTTCACAAACAACTTGCTCAAAAAGCTTAGGAATGCAAGACAGTTTGGATATAGGCCTATAATTAGTAATATCTGACTTGTCACCTTTTTTGAAAACAGGTGTTATGTATGCGTTTTTCCACATGGTAGGGAATTTTCCTAGCTTTAAAGACAATTCAAAAATATTATGTAAGGGAATAGCCAAAACTGTCCTACATTTTTTTAAAACAATGGGTGGAATACCATCGGGTCCAAAAGAATAGTCGTCCTTAAGAAGGCACATACAATTTACAAGTTCATCGAAGTCGATAAGAACATTGTTACAAGTTACTTGGGGACAGTTTCGCAAATAGGCAAAGAAGTCAGTATCCACTAAAGTTGGAGTATCGATGAAAGACTGACTAAAATTACTTGCGAATGCATCACAGATATCTGAATTACAGTTCAAGACAATATTGTTGTAATTGAAGTTAATAGGCTAAACATCACATTCTTTTTTAGAATTGACAAAATTTTGATTTTAAAAGTCCTCCTCTACGGCGCGCGGCGGCCAGCGGCCTCACCAAGTGCTGGGACGATGGTTAAAAAAAGGAGAAATAATACTAAGCAGTTTGGAAAGAAAAATTCTTCGACGGATTTTTGGTCCTAAATTCGTGGTTGAACCTTCTTCTCCTGTACGAAGATGTGCATTGCGGATGTAGTCCAGTAAGCCAAGAAAACGCAACTGCCCTGGCTCGGCCACATCCAACGAATGGACGACAACGCTCTTCGCAGCCCTCAGGGTCGAAATGACCAGGAAGACCGAACCTGCGATACAAAGATCAAGTAACTGCGGAGTCGACTGGAAAACGCGCATGCGAGCGATGTATACAGATGGAAGGCTGCAGTGTCGCAGATCGTATTCTGATATTCTTCATGGATTGGAACCCGGATAAGTATGTAAGTTAGTAAGTAAGTAAATAAAACTAGAAAGGATAATTTCTCGAAAAATAAAAAAAGACCAGAACAGATGTACATACAATGTGATGATGACACGCACAAATTATTTAAGAACAAGCATATTTGATAAAAGGCAGTTCCTAGGCCAGTTCTCATTCACCTGAATGACGCAACCCATGTTATGATAAAACTTTCTTATGAAATGAGTTTAATTAAGACTTCAACTTAGGACGAATTATCAAGATGCACTGGATTTGGACTTGAGCCAATTTTGTGATTTTCCATAGTGCAAGTGTGCATTTAGCAGCTCGTTTCACCAGAAAACCAAAGTCAACCATCAGAAAAACTATCCTGAACTGCAAAGAGGATCTATTAATTGTTAATCCCGGGAAATGACTAGGAATGTAGATAAGCCGCTCCGAGCTCCGATTTGTTAAAAGTACTCATTCCATATATATCTTCTTCACCATCAAAACCAGGATATACTGTCCACTATCTGAGTGGATTAAGATCATATTGAACACAGACACAGCACATTAGCAAACGTCTTTGAGCAAAAATAATAAAAATAAACTGAGTTCTCGCAATTCAAAGAAGAAAGCCCCTTTGCTTATGCAAAGAAAACTACAAAATACAATTTAAATTGCTTGATTTGACGAGATAAACATTGGGTTTGTTCGTCTTATTTGCGAAAAATTCGAATGATTGCATCTTACCCTTTGTCGAGAATTACTCGATAAACATGTTGTATTTTGTTTTTATATTTTTAAAACAAATGGCTTGTGTATAGCCTCCAGCAAAAAGCATGGGACCCTTAACAACATCCAAAAATAGCCAGGGATATGTTTTCTAATGCGTTGCACAGACGGTTATTGTTGCCAATTCTGTTATGCATGTATCTGTATATATCTATTTAAAGTAATGTTCCAAAAACAAAGCCCCGTTTTGTTAGTTTTGACCACGTCCATATTTGTGCTCCACCACCTACTCAACTTCCTTGCTTGACCATCATCGTTGAAGGGGTTCCTTAACATCGACCAAAGCCAATGGGGGATACTTTCTTCCTTGGATTGATGTGATTCCTTGTCTAGAGGCCCCGAGGTAAGGTTATATTCCCATGAAAGATTTTCATCTCTCAATACGCTTTAGACCGACTAGCGCATAAGTATGTTTGTGCCGGGAAGAATGTTCTCCTTTGGCAAGGATTTTTCATGCCCTCCAATTGTTTGAAAGAAAAACAAATAAGATTTCGAATCGGTTTTTCAACACTAACCACATGAATGTTGCTAGAGGCAGCAGCAAATCCACAAAAAACCACCACCCGCCCGCACTCTATAACCCAATTTACCATTTTGTACTGCCAGCCGTTTTGGATGAGGATTACTCTACCACCTCACCACCCATTATCAACAGTTATCTGCCTGCTTTTGCTATGGCCAACAATCCATATCCACACAGTTAGAACTACAGCCAGAGACAATCCGACAATGCTCTCTGTGCTCATATTACATTATTATACTTCAAAATCAAGATTAGCTTAAGCCAATTACAACTGGATAAAGTTGAATTGTTATTTCGGTAATTTCAAGAGGAAATCGAAATCGCTGAGAACATTCTTGGTTATTGGATTACAATTGCCAAGAGGAATACGAATAAACCAAGATGAAAAAAACAAACGCGAAGCAGTCAAACACGGAATGGCAGTCAGTGAGTCGAGGGGGATGCGGATGAGGCTCGTTTTGCAAAATATTTAAGTAGCTAATTGAGCGAATGACGGAGCATTAGATAGTTGTTATATTAATCGAAAAAGGGAACTGTCTGTCTGATCTGAATTAAGAACATGAAACTGATTAGGTTACGGTCTTATTTCTTGGAAATACATCCTGAGGAAGAACTTCTTAAAAAGGGTCTGGATTCTGGATATTTTGACATAGTACATATAATCAATAGTTTTTATTAATAACTGTTAACCAAGCCTGAAAGATCGCCTTTTTGACCTCCAGTCAAACCTCTTTTGATTTCCAATCTACACTGAAATAAAAATCTTTCAACAAGGATATCGTTGCCATGGTGGTACAGCCCAAGTTGGCCTTATCCATCAAGTAACGAAAGCCAGATCGATCACTAGCTAGCTGTTTGGGTATATCGACGATTTCTGTATGCAAGTCGATCATCGTAAGAAGGGATATTATTGGGGTCAATCCATTGAAGCCCTTTAAAGGCAAAACGTGTAAAATTGCGTTGAACTGATTCTAGTCTCTCAATATGTATCGCATAATGAGGAGACCAAACTTGTGATGCATATTCGAGATGGGGTCGAACCAAACTATTGTACAAGGCATAGGAAACGTTAGGGTCAAGGAATTCCTTGGACCAACGCTTAATAAACCCTAACATTGAATTAGCTTTATTGACGACGTTATTAATGTGTTCTGAAAAATCTAAATTAGATGTGAAAAGAACTCCTAAGTCCCTAACTTTAAAGACACGGGATAATATGTGTTGGGATATAACATAATCATAAGATGTAGTAATACGCTTTTTGAAAATTGTCATTGTCTGACATTTTCTTGGGTTAAGAATCAAATTATTCTTTTCACACCATACAACAAATTCATTTATATCATCTTGCAGTTGAACGTGATCTTCAATGCATGAAATATTTTTGAAGATCTTCAATGATCGGCAAAGATAAGAATTTTACTTCTTCGAACACTTAACGGAGCATCGTTGATAGCTATTAAATAAAAGGGGTCCTAAGTGACTACCTTGTGGTACACCCGATTTGGCGATGAAAGGTTTTGATTAAGAGTTTCTGAATTTAACTTGGTAAGATCTATCATCAAGATAAGAAGAAATCCATTAAATACGAATCCTGGAGGAGATCCATATGAATTGAATTTAAACTTGATGCGAAAGTGGATCAAACGCTTTGGAAAAATCTGTGTAAAGACAATCAATTTCCTGTCCACTTTCTAAAGAATTCAGACTGTAGAAGGCTAAATTCTCACAAACAACTTGCTCAAAAATCTTAGGAATGCAAGACAGTTTAGATATGAGCCTATAATTAGTAATATCTGACTTGTCACCTTTTTTGAAAACAGGTTTTATGTATGCGTTTTTCCACATGCTAGGGAATTTTCCTTGCTTTAACGACGATTCAAAAATATTATGTAAAGGAATAGCCAAGACCATCCTAAATTTTTTTAAAACAGTGGGCGGAATACCATCGGGCCCAAAAGAATAGTCTTCCTTCCTTAAGTTTAGTTGAGAAGTGTAGGTAAGCTGATTCATTTATAGCACGAAAACATTTTGGTTTTTGGAGGAACGCAAATAGCCATTTCGCAAGATCACTTGCCCTAAATTTTAATAAGCGACACTAAAGAGGAACCTTAAGACGGTTTCCTAAGGTAGTAATTGTTCGGATTATGTTTCTATCGCCAGTAGTTTTAAGTTCTTTTCTTTGCAAAACATTCAACAGGTTCAAAAATACGTCAATACGTCAATAGCCATGTAGGTAATTGTCAGTTCAGAAGAGTTAAGAAGACCTTCATCTAAGGCTCCTAAACATCTTGTCGAATTTTTGGTAGACTAGAAATATCGTCTGGAATGTCATCACGTCGTACCGCATTGTTCAATTGGTGCGATTTCGTACTTAGTCAGATCTTATTGGTTAAGAATTGTGATGTGCCGAACCGTAAAATTTAACCCGAGTTGATTTTTAGTTTTTATACCCAACTGGAGTTGAACGAGTCAACTCGGTTTGCCAACAACAGAGGGATATAAATCGATCTAAAAAACTGAAAAAAATAGGTTTTCAAATCGTCAATATCTTTGCCAATGGCTGATGAAATTCTTCTATATGGTAATCGCCCTTACATAAGTAAAATCAAAATATAGGAACTTTTAAGAAAGTAGAAACAAGTTTACTCGTTTTTTTTATCAAGTGCCGAGTTAGTTAAATCGAGTTGAAAAGAGTCACTAGTTGAGAACATCTGGCCTATATTATCTTAGCGACAACTACCTTTAAAAAATCGACTTGCCTGAATACACTTACTTGTAAGACGGATCTACTATCGGAACCGCCCTGCAGCATCGTTTCGTTAAACTTTAACATCAACATTTTAAAACCGTAATCAAGTTTTCGATTGGGTGCATTTTGGAAAAATTATAACAAAAAGGAAAAACACATTTTCAAATTGAATGCGGTATTTTTAACATTTGCCTTGTCTTCGTGTAGCTCTCTAATAAGAAAATGAATTTAATTACACCGTCTGATCGCATTTTCGTCTCCCCATGTCCTTCTATGAAACACCTACCGACCCCATTCCCCAGAGGATCCTCTAACAAATTTCATGAAAACAAATGTCAGCCTGTCTGTATGTCCTCGTTTGCCGCTGTATTCAATTATCAACTTGCATGTTCGTACAATGATTCCCTATTATTCGAAACTACTGGTTTCTTGCACCATCGTTGCAGCTTGTCTTCACCGGCCCGTACCCTTTCGCACGCCATGCATCCGTCATCTAGTATCCCATCAGTGCATTTGCCTAAACTACAGATACGTGTGGTGCTAACAAAACGAAAAGGATCCCCAGCATCACGCTCACCCTCCGCAAGTCGGCGGCGCACACACGAGCCACCCCTCCCCCATCCATTTTTCCTAAACAACAATGCAATCATCATCCCTCGCTGCTGTTGTGTTCGGTGTATGAAGGCGATGTTAGACTATAATCAAGTTTGCTCTGCCTCTGCCTCTGCCTCTCACTCTCAACATAAACTACCCCCAAAACACTACCTATATCCTCCTCCCAAAAAACGAGTACAAGAACATGTTGGTTTTGAAAATGATTGGACGGTGTGGAGTGTGGTGGTCCATTGGAGCAGTTTTCTTTCCCACAGACACGGTGCCATCGTTTGAGATTCAAAACTAGATGAAGGTACGTATATTCGGAAATTATTCGTGGATAACTATGCATTCTTGCAGTTGGTGATTTACAGGGTCGCACTTATTCTGTTTCAAATCAAAAGCTATAGTATCATCAAACCAATAGCAACGCACAAGTTCGACTTTACTAAAACAGGGCTCTTTACCCTTTGAAATGCGGCACCACGAACCACCCTTCCGAAGGAGCATTCGACTGTGCTCGCCCCAATCCCCGATGGCCGCTTTTGGGATTGAAGAGGCACAGAGCATGCAGCCATGCCGGCCGAGGTACGTAGCTAGGTAGGTTTGCTCTAGTCTAAGCTCAGTGCCATGCTAACTACCTAGGAATTGCATTCGCACATTGCACGAGATATATTCCAAATCCTGGATCCCATTCTTGCTGCATCATGTTGAAACAAGCGCCCTAATTGGATTCGTTAATCAAGGATTTAAGCATTCTCTGGCAATTTTCGACGAACAACACAATCAGCTGCCACCGGGCTCGCACTCACTCTCACTCTTCCTGTCCCGGCCGGAGACTCAAGCATTGTGAGTGTCGGTCCCAGACCAGACCCAATTCCAGATCGCCCACACACACGACACACACACACACACACATGCACACACGTCAGGCTTGTCGACGCACTCTTCAGTTGTATCGGTAAATTAGGATTGGGAGGTCGTCCGGTCATAGACATTCGTCGACTTCGATGGCACCTTGAGTGGTGATGGGATCCATCGTCGTGCCGGTTTCAGAGGAACAGTTAGTTGCAGAGGATAGTACTTTTTTTGTATGCATTCGGCAGTACAATTCTTGGCTCGGTCGATAGTAGGGCAGTGTTTGAATGTCTACCGTGCGTGCGTACCTGGCCAGTGGTATCTTGTCATGTGTGGATAAAGTTTTACGTACTTCCGCGGAATGAACGCAAGGACCAGCAGCTCAATTGCCGATTTACGATGTGACGTGATGAGAATTGGGATAAAATTCGGCTTGAGCAGTCGAACATGTGTGCGGGTGTTTTATCAGAAGTGCTGCTGGCAGAAGATTTCGTTCGAGAAAAAGATGAGTTCTCCCTTCTCTGAAAGTAAAAACCATCCTCAACCATCTCATCTCACGCTCACCATCATATATGAGTTGTGTGACGATGATGACGTTGTTTGCTTTCAATTAGCTGTTCTTAATAATTTTAATCAATTTTCCTTATACCCTTTTTCCCAATTTTCTGTATGGTGAAAAGGAACATCGATAGGAGAAGAGACGTGACGGTATTGGGATTGAATGAAGGTGCTTTGTTCATCAATTCAATTAAGTTTGAATATTGTGGTTGTTTAAAAACATATTGGCGCTTTCAGGTTAAGTTACCTATTCAATATGTTGTATGCTTTTGTTGGGTTAAAAAGTGAGGTTCATTAATTTTTGTATTTTAATTTAAGCCAACGACGAGAGAAAAAAGGGAAAAAGAGGGAGATGCAAAGTTAAAAATAACATTTTCATCGATATTTGAAAATTGATTTTTAGCAAGCTGTCATGGTACCTACTTTTTGCAATGACTGATGAAAAGTTTTCTGTTATTTTTGGGAAAAAGAGAAACTTTGTTTGTAATTTTTGGGAATTGTTTTTGTCTTCCTTTTGGTTGCTATATTATTTGTATACTTGTGAAAAATGGAGGGAATATTATTTTAGAATATTGCTGAGCCTAACTCAATAATTGGCAGACAACTCTTTTCACATTATCACATTTATGATAATGTAACAGGTAACAAGGTTAAAAATTTTATGTCAGACACTTTTTGTCATGAAAAACAAAAGGAATATCAATTCTAAAGTTTTGTGCTATTTACACCACAGGAGAAATAATTTCTTAGTTAATTTGGTATAATAAGCCAAAATGCTTAATGGTCTTGAAAGTTTAGAGTCTATCGGATGTATGATGAACAGTGCTAAAAGGATGTCTCGAGGCATCGAAAGGAGATTTTGTCAATGCCAAAAATAATTAAAAAAATCTAATTTTTAAATGGGTGTTTACACCACAATTTAATTATTTATTTCTTTAATTGTGTAATGATGCTTTACAAATTCAGTCGCAACATAATTCAAATCACAAACACAAAAACACATGCAACATTGTAATACGCTGTGATAGAATTCACACTCAACAAAACGAGCCCAAAACCAATAAAAATCATATGGAGATAAAAGAAAACTTAATCGTTATGTTATTTTAAATTTCGCCCTACGAAAAGTTCACATTTGGTTTTTCCCAAAAGGTTGACTAGTAGAGGCTAAAGAAGAAGTGAAAAGTTAGTTAGAAAGCCGATATCAAAAGTAAACGTACTAATACCAGTGACCGAGTTGAGAACTAATCAGTCTTACGCCGAGGAGTAAGGATCATAGGCAGGGCCGGCCTTAGCTATCTTGGCGCCCCAGGCGAGTCAAATATTTGGCGCCCTTTTTTTAATTACAAATTTTATAACTTCCTCCTCCAGAATTAAAAAAGGTGAAACTTGTATCTCACCTAAAAAATTGCAAGTTGATGAAAAAGTAGAATTTATTCTTTAAAGGATAACTGTGTATAATTCTCCTATACTCAAATATTATTAGCATTTCAAGTCACTTAGCTATTCATATCTACATGCATTTTTTATTAATTTTTCTTAATAGTTTAGTAGATAATAATAATTAATTTAATTAATTAATTAATTAATGTTGATTTCTATTGAATTTGAAAATGTCAAACACAAATACACAAATAAAACTCGTTTAAGTGAAATTTTTGAACTCATTTGAGTTCGATTTAGAACTTTTTTATAGCTAGAACTTTGATAAAATTTCATTACCAAGTTCTAAATTCCTTTTTAAACACGACCTAGTGAATCTCGGTCTAATGTTAGAACTTAATTTTTAGAATATTTGGAACTCGACATTTCTTCACTTCTCAAAAACTGGATCTAAGATCATCATTGAGTTCTAAGCGCTTAGAACTTGTTATTTTTGAAACCTAGTTCAAGCATGTTTTTGAAACTTTTTAGTCACCCGGCAGTATTTTTTGACAGACATTTCCTTCCATTCGAAACAAAATATGTACAAATAATTTTTGACTTTGCGCTTCTTTTTGTTTTTTTTTTCTTGTATGTGTGTACCTATTTTTAATTTTGTGATGCCCGTGGTGTGGTGCTTATGTGCGTTGGCTATTAGGTACGTAGAATGTGGGATTCGAAAAACTGTCAAGAAAAAAAAGTGCATAGTAAATTCATTCCAATTTTAACGGTGGTTGTGGATGTGGTCTTCTGCCACCAGTTAAAGGACTGCGTTTGCTTTGTTAAACGGAAGCGCTGAAAAAAATCAGTGTCGCCCCATGTTTTAATATTGGCACTGGCCGTATCGTATCGATAAATACGCCGCCGTTCTTCCAGGATAACGATCGCATCGTACTCAAAGCAACGTTCATAAATAGGAAATCATCGAAAATTTGATCAATTTTCGTATATCTCCCTCCACCTATAATTATCGTATTATCGAAGTTTTAACGTGTAAGAACTTGGAGAAGAATTGAGTTAGAAGAGCTCTAAAATTTCACTTAACATAGTTTTAAGGGCTAGAACTTCTAACAGTAGATATTTAAGCTATCCCTATTTAACTATTGCAATAGTATGCTAATACACCATTATACCGTGATCCACAATATCTCAAAGATTTTGATTCATTTTGAGTAGGTTGTCCTTGGGGTGAGTTGCCGGCAGGCACGCTAGTTAGCTCGTCGGAGGGGTGGGATTCTGCGGCTCCCCTTGGACTACCGTGGATATAACGTGCTTTGAGCCGAAAATCGCCATACTACAAAATAATCTTCTAAATATTGTTCTATAACTTCTCCAGGGCTCATAGGTGTTCTTAGCCCTGGAGTGTTCCCTTAAGTCGCTACATATACATATAGTGACTCCGTGGTCACTGCGCCTCTCCTAGTAGTTTTAGTATTACCATGTTAAATGTATTTCTAAAGATGTTATGATATTTGATTTTTCACCATTCCACAAATTTACAAGAAAAAATGAAAAATGCCAAGAACAGAGGAAAACTACAACAAAATTTGCTGGATGACAGCAAAAACAATAATAAAAAAATTGTTGGCAGTAATTATAAAATACCTAATTTGCAATCTCTTTTCTAATGATAACAATTGCATACTGTGATATGTATATCCATTGTATTTGTCATCTCTATAAAAGTCCATGGGTTGATTTTGACTGGTTGCGCTTTAAACTAAAAGATGCCTTACCAAAATAGATAATACAAACTCAATAAGAAATTAAGAGTGCCAACTGGTGAGAAGCTATAGCGATTAGAAATACAATGCCATAACAAAACTCAAGGTTTTTTTTTTACCAAACACTACCTCAATTCACTCTTGTGTTTTCTATGTGTAGTGTATGGTGGAAATAAAAACAAAATGACATTTGGAAATAGTCATGAAACTTTTCGATATGAATTTTTTGAGCAAGAGCTTGACAACTTCACAACTTGTTGATTTGTTTCTTGCCTATGTTGAAGTTATGTCAGCTGTCTCGGCGCCCCTGGAGCGTGGCGTGATATTCGCGATCAACCTGTTTGTACAGCAAAAACCCGTTTCGGCGGCGATTGTACCGGTTACGACCGCGACCCGTTTCATTTACAGTAGGCGGAAACCGTTAGTAAAAAGCATACATAACCAGTATCTGAGGGAGACGACCCATAATAATTAACGGCCTAGCAGAAGCAGGAGAGAAACACAAACCGGTATTCCGACGAGATTAGAGTATACTATTTAAATTGTTCAACGACTGACGATAAATAAATAATCATAAATAGACCTTAAGTAAAATTTTGGTATTTTATTTAACAAACCTTGGACCCCCTGAGCATACGCATACCTCACACCCAAAAAAATCGGTTGTAGATATGATGAAAATCGCGGTTTTAATGATTGCATTCACTGTCGATTTTGACCCTAGATCCAATGTTATCAAAATGATTAAGGCGTGGTTGTAAAATCTATCACCAGCTTGTAAAAATCACAAAACCTGCTGTAGAAATTAAAACCGGAGAAATTTGAAAACAACAACATTTGCTGCAGAAACTACAACATAATTTGTAGAAAATATAAATTTCGCTGCGATTTTTATAAATTTCTGCATTCAAAATGAACACCCTGTTGTCGGAAACACAAATTCGGTTCTGGTTTCAAAAAAAAATTGCAGTCAAATTGAACACATTGTTATAGTTTTCTTGAATGTTTGCAGTCAAATTGAAATCGTCTTTATCAAAATTACAACCTTTTGCTGCAGAAACTACAAATAAAAAATGAAAAAGTACACACCAATATAATTTATCTTTTGCTTTTTTCAAATAAAATAAGGATATTTATTAAAACATAAATTATTAATATCTAAATTATTAACATACTTATTCCTGCAAATTTTGGATCTATCATGCAGGGCATAGCAGCTTTTGCTATCGCTGGTTGAGATATTTGTTGCTGTTGGTTTGATCTTAAAGATAGATAGATAGATAGATAGATAGTTTTATTCATTTTTCTTGTATAAAATATAGTTTTTACATTTGCGGCTTCTTAATTGAATAAATTAGGGCATGGCAATGCTGCCGTCTGCCAGAGTGGCTAATTTAATATTTGCATTTATATAATATATTACTATGATCATAATTGTATTTTACACGATTTTAATATAGGTATCTAGAATTTCAAATAGGAACTTTTAGTTTAGTTAAAACAAATTTGATTTTTAAATGGTTTTTAGTTTAGCTTGAATGTTTGTTGTGCAACTTTTAGTTTAGTTAATTAAAACAGAGTACAAATTGATGATTTTTAAATCAAAAAAGATTTTGCAACTTTTAGTTTAGTTAAAACGGAATTTAATTTAAGAATTAGTTAATTAGAAAAAAAGTAGACATTAAATAAAATTTAAAATTGTCGCTTCTGAAGTGAATTCATATAGGCGAACCCAGTCTTCACCATTCAAGATGATTTTTATGTCTTCTTCCTGCAGGTGACTCTTCTCGTAAAAAACTCTCCTTATCTCCCGCAACATTGGGCATATTGCAATGAAATGGTAAATGTTTTCCAATACCCTCATATTAAACAGCGAGCAAATACCTTCCAAATCGTTCCTGTGCGGGATATAGTTGAGCTTTAATAGTTCTCCTCTTGCTTTAAAAATACTGCTTATCATGTTTCTTGGATATTTTTCGTTGAAGTAATTTCTTTCATTTAAATTGTAATTAAGCTGAGCATATATTGTTCTTGCATTGGATGTCCTTGCTTGTTCTATAAACGAATACCTCTCATTTTCATCGATGCTTTTAATTACTTCGTATAGAGCCGATTTCCATTGTGCACCATCAGCATCCACTAAGTCTAGAGTCCATCCACAACTAGCTGCATGATCAATCCAATCTTTGTAAAACAACGATTTTCGATGTACTGCATGCTTATACATTATCTTCGGCAACATGGAATCCTCCATCTTTATAACTCGTACCAGGTAGTCAGCATTTAACTTCAGAGTAGAAATGAAAAGGGTTGGAAGTCCTGTTTCCAAGTAGTACATGTATTTTGGTGTATTCACAGGTAAAAGAAATATTTTCCGTAAGAAAAAACGTAACAAGCTCTCCACTGTCTCAAATTTTTTGCTTCCCCAGATTTGTGCTCCGTAGAAGAGAATAGCTTTAGCAGTTGCATTAAAAACTTCAAATTTGGCATTTGTTGAAATATGCTTATTGTTGAATATTTTTTTCCAATTTGCGCCAATTGCTGTCCTGGCTACGTCAGCCTTAGCTTCAAGATGTTTTTCCATGTTTAAGTTGTATGTTATCGTTATTCCCAAGTAAGGGTACTCTTTTACTACTTCCAACTTGGTTTCGCCATATGTCAAGCATTCTTCTCTGGAAGTTCTTCCTGAGCCGTTCTGAAATACCATCACTTTTGATTTCTCTGTATTTACTTCTAAGCACCATCTTTTAGAGTAGTCAAAAAGCCTATTTATATTAAGTTGAAGTGAAGTCGGAGAATCAGCCAGAATTAGAATATCATCAGCATACATTATAACTTTTATTTTAGTATTCCCATATTCAACACCACAGGGAAGGGCTTCAACAATATCATCGAGAAAAAGGGCAAATAACAAAGGGCTAAGATTGCATCCTTGACGAACCCCGCAATTCATTATGATGTTTTCCGATGTTTCAGATCCATTGAATACACATCCAGTAGTTTGCTGATACAACTTTTCCAAAGCTCTTCCGAATTTGCTTGAAATACCAAGATTATAAAGTTTATAAAAGAGTGCTCTTCTGTCTATTTTATCAAAGGCAGCTTTAAAGTCAACAAAAAAAGCATATAGTTTTTTTTATTTTGACTAAGCTTGGAACGGGCTAGGCATCCTAGTACAAAAATGTTATCTATTGTTGAATAACCTTTTCGAAAGCCGGATTGGAATTCACTCAATTTGTTATTGACATTTACCCAGTTATTTAGCCTTATTAATTTTAATATTGATCTTAAGGATTTTCCCCGTCAGATTAGCAACACGCTTGAGAGGTTCTTTCTGTGCTAGAGTGACTGTGTGGCATTCTGAAAACGAAAACCAATATGTACGTTGTTTTTATAATGAAATTAACAAAGTAGATAAATACAAGGATATTGAAAGTCACCACCTAAGACAAAAACCCATAGGAACCCAAATTCATGTCTCATAATATTTTTCATTTCGAATCACCTCAAAAAAACGAAGTTTCTGTCTGAGATGGTGACTGTGGAGCTTAAATTCATTGAGGATTTTTATTTTCTTACTTCGTTTTTCTTTCACTTGAGCAACTCGTCTTCGAACTCCAGCTGCAGACAATCTGGTCAAATTCTGAATAAATGTTCCGACCTTGGTAGGAGTCACCTTCTTTTTTAAAGCGCTTGACCTTTTAAATATAAATAAATATAGTTTAATGTTTATATACAGAGGTAAAATAATGAATTCTGTAGGCTCTTAACTTCTAAACCAGCTCCCAACTAAAGAAGGATCTCAGCCTGAGACACCGCAACCTTCAATCGGGAACGGTCTCTCGCATGCACTCTCAAGTCGTCAAAACCATGCGCGCTCTGGCATCCGCAATCACTTGGTCCTTGTACGGTAAGTTCGGTCTTCCTTGTCGTCTAAACCTGGGGCCTGCGATAAGTAGACTCTCTTGGCTGGAGCGTTGTCGATTCTGTAATGACAGGGAACTATTATTAAAACTCCATACTCTGATTTTATTTTTAATGTATGCAAAAAAGTTCGTAATTATGATAACTTACCTGATTAAAACATCACCACACTTAAAGTCAAATCGAAATCGCTGACTATCTGGAAAACTTTCAAAGCTAAAAAAACACAACCACAGAAGCAGAACTATTTTTACTTTCACATATTATGCCTTGATCGTTGCTGTTCTCAATACTTTGATAAAATTGACAAGAAAATCACTGTTCATATCCCCTTTTGGCACGTTGACCGTCCTGATTGAAATGCGAAGAGAAAAAGATAATAACGGGACCATTCCTTCAAGAGTTTGTTTGGATTTTGATTGCGCTGTTGTGAATTCAACCAAATTGAATGTTGAAAGCACAACTTTTTGTGCTTTCAATGCTATGATGGTGAATTGAAGGTTTGGCTGTCAATTTGACTACCTTGTTGTCAATTCAACAAATTCGGTTCTCATTTTCACAAATTGTTGTACTTTTGATAGAGTTAGGTGTTAAATTTGAGACACCTAAAATAATGAAGAATTGACAACCAAAATTGACAACACGTTGTGAATTCTACAACAGGAAGTGGTAATCACTTTTACAATTTCATTGTAAAAATCATAGAAAATCTGTAAAGGTAACAATTAATTGTGAATTTTATCACAAATGTTGTCAAATATATGAATAAACAGTTAGTTGTATATTTGATTTCCACTTGTTGTTAAATTTACAGCCTAGATTTTTTTGGGTGCAGCTTTAAACTGAAAACACCATCACAATTGTAAATAAAGGGTTTTCAATAAGAGGTGTTATTTTGATAGTCAGAGAAAAATTTGTTGAGATAAATGATCGGATGTTTATTTCATTATAAAGAGGAAGGTATGCCGTAATAATGGAACACAACATCAGCCAAATGGCCGCCACGACCACGCTTACAGGACCATACCCTTTTCATGAAATTTTCCATAATCAAATCGCAAAGTGGCTGCCCTATGTCCTCGATAGCCTCACGAATTCCATCTTTGAGGTCTTGAATCGACGCTGGGCTGTTGGCGTAGACCTTATCTTTCACGTGGCCCCAAAGGCAGAAGTCGCAAGGTGTTAAATCACAAGATCTCGGTGGCCAATTGTGATCACCTCTTCGAGAGATAACACGGTCCGGAAACTTTTCCGTGGCACGTAGCGCCGTCTTGTTGAAAGTAAACGTTGTTGTTGAAGCGTGTATCGTTCCATTTTTCGTAGTTTCTACTTGTCAAATGTCAAAAAATGACAGCTTCAAAAGTGACAGCGGGCTATTCAAATAACACCTCTTATTGGAAAACCCTTTATTATTTTAAAACAATATATAAATGCAATTCTAAAATTTGTCTGTCCCAACCATTGACTTACAATACCATGGATTGCCAATCGTGCGAAAATTCCATACAAAATTTGGAAATAAATATGTAGTTCCAGCTATACTAGCCCTTGAAATTGCAAGCGGAGACTAGCATTCGTAACAACAGAGCTCATTTTATTTTTTTCTCGACGATCTTCATTTTTGATTGTGCGAGTTCACGTTACTAAAGCAGTAAGCTTGTGGTAGTTGTTGTAATTTTATTTTCTTAGAAAGTCTGAAGCATCAACACTAACTTTTATTTGGTTAAATACTCAACTATAATACCTAAATTTTGCTCACTCTAGCACTCTTAACTGAACAAGCGAATACACACGAATCCTATATGAGCAAACCATAATGCAATCAAGCTACGTTCGTTAAAATTTTCATTCAAATTTTACTAGTGCGATTACACTCGCTCATTGCTTAAGTGAATTTGACAATTTGAAGAAGAGAAAGCCAAGAATACTTTTTTTTGCTTACTTAAAGAAATGTTCGTCCGGTTTTTTGACATTAGCTTAAGTTCACTTAAGCCATTATAGTTGGGCCTTAATAGAAAACCTTCATTCTGTTGAGGTAGTTATCGGTTTGAGGAGCGGAAACGGAAAAATTGATTTACCTTTTCAAATCATTTACTTCAATTTGAAAACCAGTGAGAGTGCAAACGAGAGAACAAAATTGAACGAATAACTTTTTTATCAGTTTGTTTATCTACTCTTCAAGTGTTTTGTCCGTAACAATTACAAGTGGAATAATCGCGAAGCTGGCTAGTAGCAGACCATGTATAGTATGTCAATGGCTTCGAAATTTGAGTCATTAGTTCCACTACTGCCGAATAGATGGTGCTGTGATCGGTGGCGAAAAAACGCAGATTTAAATATGCAAGCAAAGCATATTTGAAACAATACGAAATTTGTACTTTAAACACACAGCTGCATTTTGAATTTAAAGGATGTGATGTGATATGATTACCTAAGGAGAATTTGAAAAGCCTAACGGTCAAAAGAAAACTATTCATTGCTTGTTTTAACTTTTTATGCTTACACCGAAAATGGGTCAATAGACTCAATCGACAAAAAAATGGAGTAGGTAAACTACTTATGTACCTGTGTTTTCGAATAATCAATTATTTCATAAATCAGTAACCAACAACAAAAAAAAAAAATAAATAAATGAGAATGACTTACCTGACAACAGGGATGCTTAATGTTTTATCCACCTTCACTTCTTGGTATCACTAAAAAAAATTACAACACTGCAAGACAAGATGTTTAAGAAACAAAAAAAACAACAGTTGAACACTTTTATTTGGGTAGAGGAGGACAATATGGAATTTAAGAAAAATAAAATTTGACAATTGAATGCAGGGGGATTTATAATTTTTAAACACTAACATTAACATACCACTTTTTATTTCACTCCCGAAAAAAACTTGAAAAAAGGGAAAACAATGATATCGAAAAGAATTTTCAGTTTTGAAAAAACAAAACACTAAAACACTGCACATTTCTTGGCATCCAATCCAAATCCAATATTTTGTTATCTTCGAATAAACACTATCTGCTTGTTTATCTGACGATTGAAAAATCGGCTCTAAGAAAAATAAGTAGCACTGGGGATTTTTTTGTAAATTAAAAGGCCACAAAAAAAAAATAAACAACCGAACGAACCGAATAACACTTTTGAATTTACATTTAAACGACGACGGTTACTCGAACGGAGATACACTACACTACATGATTCGAACTTGAATCGGAAACGCTATAACCGATGACATTCGAATCCATACAGTACAGGTGCACTGCATCCATATCCGATTATGGTTTCGTTTATAGTGCCGTTTATGGTTCGAATGTCATCGGTTAGTGTAGTAAGCTAAGCTCGTTTTCGATTCAAGTTCGAATCATATTGCTTGGTGTATTAGCTAAGTGCCGATTTGGTTATCGGCTAAAGTGTTTTCCCGTTCGAGTAACCGTCGTTTAAATTTAAATTCAAAAGTGTTGTTCGGTTCGGTCCATTTTTTTTCATTTTCAAATTCAAATCTAAAAATCATAATGTGTTATTTGTTTCTTTGTTTTTTTTTTGCAATAAAGGTTTTCTTAAGCGGTCTGTTAATTTACAAAAAAATCCCCAGTGTTATTTTTTTTTCTTAATTTAATAATTAATTGGCTGTTATTGTGCGTAGCGTAAATTCTATATCGTCCCTCTCTCCCCATATCAAAGTGTTCAGGTGTTTTTAATCTAATATCTTATTTCTTGAAAATGTGTTTTTAGTTTCTTATCTGTGGTATATAATAGAAAATAAATATACAAAGCACAGATAAGAAACTATGCAGATGTCTCATCCATATGGGAAAAAGTGTTCTATGAAAACGAATTTTATCAAAACAGCTTTTTCCTTTCCGAAGTCTTTTTTGTTATTTTTTCGTTTTTTTCTTTACATCTCACAAACATTGAGAGTAGGATTTGTTTTTGTTTTGTTTCCTTTCTTGTCTGTGTACAAAGGTTCGAAGTACAAGACCCACAACGAACATGCTAGCAAATGCACAAACCCGTCATTTATTGTTGATTGTAGCCTGAGCTACATGAAATAATTTTATTATAGTGTTTGGTTTGTGACCGCAATTGTATGTTTGCTTCCGTCAATGAATATATATCATGAGAGATTATTTTGCTCGCATCTTTCAATTAAATTTTATACTTATGTACTATATAGGAGCAGAGATTAAAATTAGTCAAGTATTGTTTGTAAGTTTCGGGTATTTACTCAAAAAAAAAAACGAGTTTGAACTGAGTCAACGCACAAGCAAGTAATTTCGAGTTTTTTTATTCACGAGTAAAATTATTTACAAGTCATCCCTTATTTCAAACGAGTTTACTGATTGAAAGTAAGATCGCTTGCAATCACCACTCAATTATTCATGGCGCTTGTAAGTAAATCGAAAAATAATGTTTGGTTTGTTTGGGATTTGTGTGCTGAGTGGAAATGTAGGTAATCTATGGTCAGGAGGTTTATTTTTATCGTTGATTTGTTTCATCTCGAATTTTTGTATCATTGTTAAATTTGTCGAATAAAATAGAAACGAATAGAAATAAATAAATCCACATATTTTGATTTTTTTGATTTTTTGTGATCAAAACACCATTGTAAATATTAATAACTCATTTATAAATATTTTTATTAATTAAATTACAAACCATACAAAGCCTGCATCTTTCTTTTTTTTCTTCGTAGAGAAAAAAAAAATTGAAATTTGAAACATCAATTTTACACGAAAACTCAAACATGTTTGAGTAAGTACAAGCAAGCAAATTGCTTGTGAATCAATTTGACTTGAAATCATCGAAAACGAAAAATATTTACGAGTTTCTTCTGCTTGCTTGGTTTGACTTAAGGTCGCTACACACACAACAGCATACTTGACAAGTATACTTGTATAAGTATACTTGTACAAGCATCATACTTATCTTTCATTTCACCTCCACACGCTACAGCATGCTCGAACATTTTCTAGTTTATGTTGCGAAAATGTGTGAATCGGACGACGACTTTCTTGCATTGGCTGCTTTTTATCTTATCCGTAAAAAAGAAACGCGAAAAAAGAAACGTGATATGTGGTGTAGAGAGTGGTTACTGAAGAGAAGAAGCTACTCCCATATCAATTTACTGAGTGAATTGAAGATATATCCGCGTGATTGGCATAATTATCTCAGAATGAGTGAAGAAACATATCTGAAGCTTTTGTCACTGGTAACACCTTTAATTCAAAAACAAGATACGATTATGAGACAAGCTATTACTCCCCATGAGAGATTAACAGCAACATTAAGATTTCTCGCAACTGGAAGGAGCTATGAAGATCTTAAATATTCGACCATAATTTCACCACAGGCGCTGAGTTACATAGTTCCTGAAACGTGCGAAGCTATTTTCGAGGTGCTAAAAAGCGATTTTTTACCAATCAAATTGGACGTAGAATTTCTTGGAGTTTCTTGATCTACCAAAAAGCCAAACAAGTGGTAGTACCACAGTGTAGGTACATATAAGTCCTCAGTGCCACTACCGGAGCGATAACATGCTTCATCTTTTTTTTCTTTTCGATAATTTGTCCTGAAGCCATTTAACTTTTTAATTACGGCATCTTTTTCGGCTTGACTGTCAATTAATCTATACTTATCAAGTAAGATTTTGTACGCTGCATCCCTCTTCATTCTATCATGATATTCGGCAGATTTTATTCGCCAAAGACACGGCTGATTTTCGTAGGCACGAATAAAATCTTCAAGTAATTCACGATTGCTCTTCCTCAAATCGCTCGACATTTTTTCACACTATCAGATAATATACTGATGAGATGATGATATACTGACGTAAAGCTTATTCACGGTCGCGCACTACTAATTTATTTGTACAAGCCAAAAATACAGGTAGGGGAGAAAGGGGTGGATGTGGACAGGGGCGGATGTGGACATCGGCATTTCAAGTCCACTCGTTGAAAATTTGAATATGGCAACGATGCCATCCATTGCCTTTTTCAATTGTGAATGAACCTTAAAGTTTTCAGATCTATCAGTCTTGTGTAAAAAGTTTTACAGGTTCATTCGTGATTTTCACTCTAAAAGTAAAATTATTCTCCCTCAGAAATTCGCAGATATTTTTTAAAAACAAAGCAGAAATAAATGTAGGTAAGTGTTTTTTATATTATCGAAGTGTCTTGATAACATTGGTGATCATTTTAAAATAGAGGGTTTTCTAAGAAATAAATGTATTACTTTACAAAAAGTGCTTGCGGGGTGAATGTGGACACACTATATGGGACACACTTTTATTAAATGTTTTTATACTTTGTGAATTAAAATAAGAAATTTTTATCTTAGAATATTAAAAAAGTTCTTTTTTAAATATCTTGTGTTAGTTTTTAATTATTTATCGGTTATTTTTGTAGCTGTCCACTTCCACCCCATTGAATACTTTACAAAAAGTGCTTGCGGGGTGAATGTGGACACAATATATGGACACACTTTTATTGAATGTTTTTTATACTTTTGTGAATTAAAATAAGAAATTTTTATTTTGGAATATTAAAAAAGTTCTTTTTCAAATATCTTGTGTTAGTTTTTAATTATTTATCGGTTATTTTTGTAGCTGTCCACTTCCACCCCATTAATTTTGGTCCGTGTCCTTATCCACCCCTTGGTGGGGGCATATGGACAGAAAAAGTTTGTTGATTGAATTATGGAAAACCTTAAAACTTGAAGTCTTATCAAGTTTATGTTGAGGGACAATTTAGGGGAAGCCTTAGTTTATCAGCTGGTAAAAAGTGTTGATTTAAAGTCTTTACTGTAGACAAATATTAAAGATTTAATAAAATTTGTCCACAACCGCCCCCTCCTCCCCTACATACGTTTCGTTTTACTTGTGCAAGTATAGCTTGCGCAAGTTTGCAGGATTCGAAATCAATCAATCATCAAGTGACTTGCACAAGTAAAATACTTGAGCAAAATATCCCTACAGACGTTACAGTTTGCTTGTACAAGTTGATTGTACAAGTATACTGTTGTGTGTGTAGCGACCTTAAATAAGGGTTGCAATCGAACGAGTATGAACAAGCACACAAGAAAAAGTTGGATGTGTTCGAACTGTTCAAACATACGCATTTTAATCTCTGGTAGGTACCCGTACCCGTATTATATTTTGGTTTGTTCGTAGGACTCAGATATGATAATTGGGAATAGAAGCATCATGGTTTAATGTTTTTTTTATAATCCTTCAGAATTGTGCACGATATGCAATATAGATAAAAAAAGTGAAGGGTAACATTTTCTTCATGCAATATTCTTGCTCATACTTTACTAGGTCCGTTTGTTTACTTCCGAAAAACTGCCAAAAACTCCGGAAAACTGCCATATTCTCCCGCTTTTTCGTTCTTTTACCTTTGTATATGGAATTCCATATACAAAGCTTTTACTCCCAATTTTTGTAAGATCTGTCACTTTTGAAGGAGAAAAATATTTCCCCTATCTGCCGATTTTAGCCACAAAAATTTCTTGTGGCAGTTTGTGTAAGTTCTGTCAAACCATAAGAAGTACATTGAATTTTTTTGACGTTTGACATAATTTTGTGCATTTGGCACATTTTTTGCTGCGAAGCGTTCGTTTACTTTTTGGGAGAATCACAAAATTTCATCCCCACTCCTCGATTTTTGACTGCCGAAAAATTAAAAGAACGGACCTACTGATAGAGGGAATTCAGACTTTTTTTTTCTGTCCAAAATTTTGGCAATTTTGGCCTCGGAATTGAGTTTGTCTTCCAGTGGTAGCCGGTAGGCTCAGGATAATGAGAACTATGAAATATCATGGACTAACCCTTATCCAAAATTATAGACAGAAACAAAAATTCTCCCAAAACGCATCGAATGATACATCAATAAAGGAAAGGTCTGCTCTATTCATTAAAATGGGAAACGTGTCTTTTGGAATTTGGAAGCGTTGTAGCTGAGATATTGCCAAAAATGTTAATTATTCGCAAACATTTTCCCGCAATTTCAAATCGATATTAATCACAATTTTCCTCCACAACAGATATACAATCTATCTATCTTCTTCTATCTTCTATATGTATAAAAATGAATGTTTGTTTGTATTGTAATATTCGGCTTGGTCCGACAATTAAAACTTATTCACTTTTTAAATAAAACACAAATTCACTTTATTCCAATTACTCACAAACTTATTTATTCAACACTTTCAATTATCACTTTGCAAACACAGTACCTTTACTTTATCTCAGTTCACAATCAATTAATTCGCCTCGCCACCAAACGGCTATTTATATCAAAAATGATGGGTTCTAGAAACTACTATTGGCTCCTATTGGTTCTTGGGGAAGCTGAAAGTTCGAGAGAAAATACTGGGATTTTTGTAGGGGCTAACGTTCTTAATGCTAAACAAAAAGTTTCTCTTAATCTTAATTAATTATTGCCCCTCACGAGTGTTTACTACTACAATTAAACGATATTAAGTAAAGAGAGTATGTACATTAAATAAACAAGAGATACAGAGTTAGTAAAGAGAGTAATGAAAAGTGTGTACATTAAATATAGGAAGAGATACAGAGTAAGTAAAGAGAGTAAGAAAAGTGTGTACATTAAATATAGAAAGAGATACAGAGAGTAAGAGATAATAAAGTATACACATTAGTATTAGACTTTAGACATTACAATAGAAGGAGATACAGAGCGTATGAGATAAATAAAGTGTATACACATTACAGTATATTACCTATAGACTCATAAACTACACATTTGATCATGTAATAATCTTTGGAAAAGTTGTTGTGCATAAACCCGGGATGGTTCCTGAGTTGGAAAAACTAATTTTTATTGAATTACGTGCGAGAAAAACGCAAATAAAAATTGGGTACCTGTAAATTGCTATCGATAATTTCGTTGATTTATCGATATTTTCGCAAATAAAAATTGGGACTAGAAAATTTCAAAATGGGTTTTTGGAATGGAAAATATAAAGTTTTTGATGAAAAACTCGGACAACTCATTGGTTTTTAAAGGGAAAATTGCATATTATTGCAGGTGCATTGGTTTTCAAATGGAAAACTGGAAAATTTCAAAGTGGGTTTTCGAATGGAAAATATAAAGTTCTTGATGAAAAACTCGGAAAACTCATTGGTTTTCAAAGGGAAAATTGCATATTATTGCAGGTGCATTGGTTTTCAAATGGAAAACTGGAAAATTTCAAAATGGGGTTTCGAATGTAAAACAGAAAGTTCTTAATGAAAAACTCGGAAAACTCATTGGTTTTCAAAGGGAAAATTATTATTAGAAAAGTTGTTGTGCATAAACCCGGGATGGTTCCTGCCTTTTTTTCGCGGCGAAATATGTTTTTCGGGGAGGTTTCCGCTCTGTATGTAGGTACTCTGTGCTATAGAACTTATAACAACGGTACAACGTGGCGAGTTAACAATCTTCACCTTATGTTTCATGTAATTTTTCATCCGCGCCCTTGCTTGGATTTACAATTCACAACAGTGTGATGTGAATTTTCAGAGTTTCCGGAAACTGAATAAATCAATACATATTTGCTGTACAGTTTTCTTATTTACATCGTGGTGAGTGGAAAAAAGTAAATTTCAAGAACTATCGAGTGCTGATTTTTTGATTTTTTCATTTTTGATATTCATCAGCGAAGGTTGATCACCGCCAATACAACATTTTCATCCCATTTGATCAATTGTGAAATTGTGCTTTCTGATTGGATAATAAGTGCAAACGCATTTTTGATTTTTTTAAAATGCTCATTTGACAGATGAGTCCTGTGGTGCACCAATCGGCCTATGGAAGCACTAACTTGCTGTTGGCTCCATAGTCATTCCAATGAATTTCAAAAACTCCTTGACGGAGTTTCATTTAATTCTTCAAATCAAGGCAGAACGACGTCTGACGGGTCAGCTAGTTGTTTATAAAAAAGGGCTTGCAAGTATTCCATCAGCCCATTGGAAGCGAATATTTTTTTCCAGCACTCGGGTATATAAATTCATTTCTCTCGATTTCTGGCTTCATAAAATTTCCAGCGTTTTCAAATCGCCAGATCTCTCAATTTTCCCAAGAAACTGTTTTTTTTTCTGTTCATTGCTTATCCTTCAAACAATCCGTCTAGTGTTACTTTTTGTCCTATGTCGTTTTCCATTGGTCGTCCAGAAGCATTAGGGAGAGTCCAGAAGTCTTCTGAAACCATTCCATTGGACTGACTTCGACAGACGTAATGATTCTGAGAAGAGCAGAACTCTTCTGGTTTGAGAACAGAATCGTCCGGAGAATGACACATACATCATAACCCGTTCCATTGGAGGTAGAAGAAGAAACGTCAAAAAATGGAAAACGACACTAGTCATTTCACAGGTTATACTCAGAGATGGCAGAGTAGTTTACGTCAGGTCTCAGGTATCTACGTTAACTACGCGTAGTTAATCGGATAAACTACAAGCCTGATTTGTTTCATTTACTACCTACATTTATTACGTTTGTTACCTCCTTAAAAAACGTTGAATTTCAAAAATATGTGAACAAAATAATATAAACAAGTGAAAAACTTTGGACGACTGTATGTTTTATAATTCCTTATTCTTAATCTAAACTCAGTTTTACTAGAAGAAAAAATTTAAGTCGTTTTTCTCAAAAAGTTTGTTATTGGGCTGACCCTGTCAGTTAGATTTTTGCTGACACGGAATAAGCAATTATGGAATTCGAACATTTAATTAAAATCAATTGTTTCGTTTTTGTCGTTCATTTCATTAAAATAAGGGAAGAAACACGAAGAGAAAGTGATTTGCATTTGACCGACAACATGAGGTGAAGACTTTCACAGTTATCTATTTCGATTTGAATTTGAATTTGACGTTCAGTACAACGTTTGCTACATTTAACTACGTTAACTACGTTTAACTACATTAAACTACATTAAACTACGTTAACTACCTCATTCGTGTAGCGGACGTAACAAATGTAGAAAATCAGAAAATATACTATTTTTGCCATCTCTGCTATACGGTTTTCAAATTTTTCAAAAGAAATGTGATACAGTATTCTACGGATATAAGAAACACTCATATAAGAAAAACTTGCTTATAAGAAACGCAACCTAAAACACCATGTCTTTTTCTTAAATTTCTCTCTGAAATTGAACGTATATAAGAAACTCGCTTATAAGAAAAACACGTTTATAAGAAATACCTTTTAATGCACAATACAAATTTTCAAGAACAAAAAAGTACGCATATAAGAAACTAAATTCAGCTCTACTTTGATTGAAATAAAAATTTGTTTACACATATGCAACAATATGTTTCCACCTTTAATAACAACTTCCAGTTTTCCAATAAAAATGACAACGTCAGATTGACAAGAGCGTGAATACTCCGTGGTCTATTTGTGACATTTTGCTTTATATTTGATTATTTGTTTTTGTTTTTGTTTTCGTTTTCGTTTAACTTTCCTGTTTTGTTTTTATGTTGTGTCACCATTTTGTTGGGTTCTTGTCTCCTTTTTGTGTTTTAAATTGCTGTGTGTTTAAAATGCTTAGAAAAAGAAACACGGTATCCGTAATTTTTCTGTAAGGATCATTCAATCATTTAAGGCACATTATAGGAAGAATTTAGTCAGAAAACAGGTTCTTGCAATTGAGGGCAACTGCATCAAAACATTTTAAAAAGATATGACCATTCTCAAAGTTTTACACATTGTAAAAAGATCTTGGTGGCTGGTTACACCTCAAACAATTCAAAACTGCTTCAAGAAAGCCGGGTTTTCTCAAATTGAATTGGATGCTGAAGTAATCTGTTTTGATGAAGATAATTTAAATGAATTTGATGATGAATTCCGTTACCTTGAAAGCTTTGAAAATGAAGAATTTTCCGGAGAAATATACGAAAGAGATCTCATAAATGAAATGTAAATGATGGCAGATGGGTACGAGCACTGATCAGTTATAACAAGATGGGAAAGCTTGCTGTCAAAATGACATTTGGAACTAAAAAGCAGGTTAGCTGCAACAGTATGCGTATAATACAAACTCAAAAAAGCAGGTTAGCTGCAAGAGTATGCGTGTTATTGTAATAATGACACAACAGTTAACTGCCTCCATAATAAAAAGCAAGTTTGCTGCAAGAGTATGTATGTATGAAAAAAAATAAAATTTGAGGTATTTGGAGGGTAAAACGTAGGAAGGTTTCCAATCTTGTTATAACTGATCAGTGGGTACGAGGAACCAGATTGAACTGAAGGAGACGACGACGGTTTACAGTTACTACAACGGCTAACTAGGACCGAAGCAATTGAAGCGTTCTTTCTCCTAAAGCGGTTTTTTGATAGTGACGAAGAACAGAGTTTGGATTCCATTGAAGAACTTCTTTTCAAAGACATTTCTAAGGATTTCATTCAGAAAAAAATCGAAGACTATTTTTTAAATATTACTGACATATAAACAGTTCCTATAAATATGAAGCTTGTATAATATGTATAAGTACTCTCTGAATTTAATAGTGCAGGTATGCAATATTTTGCTTATTGAAGAAAAGAATTATTGTTATTTATTTTGTTTTTGTTATATTAAATATTCTCACGTTTGAAAATAAAAACTTTAAGTTCTTTCTTTTTTTTTTTTGAAGTCATCATATTCAAAAACTTTATGCATTGTTTTTTTTTTCTTATATCCGTTGTTCTTTATAAGAATTTTTTTTTCTTATATCCGTGTTGCTTATGTAAGAAATTTTCTTTCTTATATCCGTTGTTTGCATATAAGAAAAACTCGGATATAAGAAAGAAATGTAAGGGACTTTCTTATAAGCGTGTTGTACTGTAATACAATCCAAGTTGAAATCGTAATTAAATGAAGACAACATATTTTTAAGGTGTTCGTTTTTATTATATTCATTTTAAAAATTTCATTTTCAATGAATGTTGATTTTTTTTTAATATGACAGTAACAAAAAATAATATTTTAACGATTTATTTTTTTAAATTTTCTTTTAAAAAATAAACTACATGAAATTTGTATATACAGAAATTGAATGATTTAAATGTGGTAAATTCCGACAAAAAAAAAACTGACAATGATGTTTCAATATTATTTGTTTAATTGTAAGAACGAATATATTATTTTCAAAACAGGTTCATTAAAAATACATATCACTATAAGCTAAATTCAAATAATACAATAAGTTAAAAATATATATAAACTTTGTTTATCTTCTAGGTTTATTTTTCTCTTTTCTTCAAATTGAATAATAACTGTAGTAATAATTTTATTTAAAATCTCTACAATAACAATTATTCTTCTCGTGGGTGTGTTTGGGTTCCATTTTGATTTTCAAATATACATGTTTGATGTGTGTGTGGGGGAGGGGGTTTTGTTCCGCAATAATTATAGCAATTTAAAATGAATTATCACTAATTGTTACATTTATTGTTTATTTATTTATTTATTAGTTTATGTAAATATATTTTTAAAAATATAAATAAGAAACTAATGTAGATCTTTAAAATCGTTAAATCTTACGTTTAGGCGAAACACTATTTTGAATATTGTTCCACAACAAAATTACAATCACTTTCGTTTTTTTGTCATTTTTCTCGATATCAAACTCGCTAAAGTTAATTTAGATCATTCTCCTTAAGTTTATTTATAATTTGTTTATAATTTAAATATTTACAAGCATTTTACATGAAACAAACTATTCTAAGAACATTTTATGAAATTTTGTAGCCAAATTGAAGTGTGATAGAAAAACAACTGCGACATCTACTTGTCAAATATTGTTGTCTTGGCAAAGCAGCCATTCGTTTCGGAATGCCTTCTCCGCTGCAAATCGCCTGGCATGAAACCCAGCTGCCCATTCGGCTCGAAAATAATTCCGTTTTGATTTTGCGAAAAAAAGAACTGCCGATCGCTGTTGCCGATCTTTCCTACGATTTTTGGTATTTTATCACTCTCTGTAGCATGCTGCTGTTGTTGGTGGGCAATGAGGCCGGACTCCGAACTGCCCAGAGCCGAAGGCGTACTGCTGCTGTAGTAACTTGTACCGTTTTGGGATTTTTGGGACAGCAGAATCTGCTGAAAATCGCTTTGTTCCTTAAGGCTTGATGTCTTGCGAATATTGTTGTTTCGCATGAGTTCGCAGTTTTTGCAATTTTTCGATTTGACCGATTTCGAGGTACTGTTTCGTAGCGTTCGCCTACGGGTAGCTGTCATCATTTTGACCGGGAAATGTGGAACTATTGCTTGAAGGGCAGACGTATCGTCGTCATCGTTGTTGTGACATTCGGATGGTGGTGGGGTTGAGCCATTGCTTGTCGTGGAATTGAAGTCATTGGAGAGATTATCGCTGTCTTGGCTAGCGGTCTCGTTCTCCGGATCGGGGTCGTCTGGTTTGTTGCCATTGGGGGTGCTTTCCGTTGAGCCTCGGTTATTTGGTTTATTTTGTACTTGATTGGCTAATTCGATCCAATGGCGGGCGTTTTCTCGCACTCCATCGACGAGAGGTTCTAGTTTGTCGGATAGTTGAGAAAAGGCCTACAAAAAAAGTCAAACAAGTTTTAAATTTTCAAAGAGAAAAGAGAAAAAAGTTCTTACCTCATAAATCGGCAGGCAAATCGAATCAATGAAACCCACTTGCATCTTCGGGAGTTCGTCTTCCTTCTCCCGATTCATTAAATCCTTAAAAACAAGAATCAAAATTAGAAAAGTCTCCAAATGTCAATTTGGATGTCCTTACAATGGGTGTAATATTCAACTCCTGCTTCTCCATGTCGCCCTGTTCGAAGAACTCCGAACTCACCAAATCCGCAACACGCTTCTCAATCTCCCACGGCTTTGTAATAGCCGATAAATCACAGACTGTCATGCTCATGGCACGTAATAGTGCACGGGGCTCATCGGACACCCAGTAACTCATTGGTTTCTCCTCGACATATTTTAAGAATGGTCCGCGTTTCCTAAAATTTGTCAACAAACAAATTGGATTCGTCAAGAAATCTGTGATCTTAAATCGTTACCTAAAATAGACAGCTAAATCAGTCGAAAGGATTGCATCCTCAAGGACATTTAATACACGACTGTAGTCTTCTGATGATAAATTCGATAAAATTTGATTCCCAGGACTATTCAAGATCATAATGCATTGATCGAAATGATGATGTTCCATTGTTGATGTGGAATATAATTGCGCTAAGGGTGATGAGGCTCTACACAATAAAATAAAAAAGGTGTTATTAGGAGAAAACTTAAATGTCATTGTGCAGATGGCAACTTACTTTATTTGAAATGAATTATTGGTCCCCCGGTGATCAAGATCATGACACAGGCAACCAATGATTAAAGCAAGGCATTCGATTTCACCGAAAATATTCCACCACTGTGTGGCCTATAAAGCAATTCAAATCGATATTTCATTTTAAAAAATGCTTTCTTGTTTGGACGTTTGAATAAGTACTTACCGTTAGAATAGCAAACATCATTTGAGCTACATTGAAGGCGTGCCGCCAATTGTGGTAGGTTACGTTGCGGTAGTTTTTCTTAACGCTCAGTAGCCATCGACAAAGGACTTCGTAGTCAATATGGAAACGTTCAACAAAGTCCAAATCGAGGAACATTCGCAAACAGGCCTTTAAAAAATTGAATTTAGTATTTTTTGTTAACTTTTTTTTCCAGAATTCAAATGGTGACAATTACCTTTAACGTATCATCGTCTTCCAGGTGAATGTCATCAAACTTAAAATCGTGCAGTTGGAAGTACGCTGCAGAAGGAACCTTAAGTGTCTGAGGAAGAACAATAATATGTTTATTTAAATTGAATTAAGACCTTTGATGAAAAAAGATTCAAAGAAAAAAGTTGAAACTTCCTACTTTTAAGCTTTGTAGTTTCATTTCCAAAAAAACTAAATATGGGGAACTTCAAGGCTCAAGCAATTTAAACTTTTAGTCCAAATCATAAACAGGGAAACAGATTTAAGGATACCGAATAAACGTTCGATATTTTAAGAAAAAATGTTTAGGTAAATCATACTTTTTAACTAAAGGGGTCCGCCAAATAATTTTTTTTTTTTGAAATGCTATAAAAAAAAACTACTGAATATTTTCTCAATTTCTTTTTTTATTTGAAAGAACAATCCTTTCGGTTACTAATGAAAAATAATTTCATTCAATTGGCTGCCCGGCTGGCTATGCAGTGGCCTACACGATCGATCCAATTTTTAAGCACAATATCGATTGTGTGCAGCTGTATTTCACCAATGGCTTCACGAATATTGTCCTTTAAAGCGTCAATTGTCTCTGGCTTGTCGGCGTAACACTTACCTTTTACGGCACCCCACAAATACTAGTCACAAAGTGTCTAATCGCAGCTCCGAGGTGGCCAAACGACATCAGCTCTGCGGCTGATAATGCGATCTTCAAAAACAGGGCGCAAAACATCGAGTGTAGCTTCGGCTGTGTGGCACGTAGCGCTGTCCGGTTGAAACCAAATGTTGCCAATCAACCTCTTCAATTTTTCTGAACAAAAATTCGTTCAACATGGCCCGATAACGATCGCCATTGACTGTTAATGAGAATGACGACGGTGAATTGATGTTGATGGCGCTTCACGTACACTTTCTGCCACAGTAGCAATATTCTCAGGTGTACTGTTTTTGGCTTTTCACGCTTTGGTTTATCGATGAGGATGACAGTTTTTTTCACAAAATATCGAACATACGGAGCTGACGGTGCTTCTCTTCTTCCAAAATTCGTACGCAATTTTCGCACACATTCTGCAACATTATCATGATTTTCAAAGTAATGTCGCAATATTTCCCAGCGTATACACAACCATATTCGTTTAGCGGAAGGATAAAACTAATTATCTGTCAAATCAGGCATGAGCTAAATGTTACCATTCACGAAATAAGCACTAGTTGAAAAAAAACGTTAGATGGCGGACCCTTTACTTGCAATTTTTCCAAATTAATCTCTCACTTAAAAAAAAAAAAACCGAATCAAAAACTTACTTTCAAGGCACCTTGAACTTGATGATTTCTCTTTTCTACCTGCAAAAGGAAACTTTATTTCCATAGCAAACGCTACAACACACTCGTTTCGGTTAAAAAGTGTCCTTTTGAGATGGAAAGTAGCAATTTATATTCATCTTACAACGAGGAGTTCTTTTATACTCCATCTCTATCGACCTATAAGGGGTTTGATCTTTGATGTCAATTTTTGAAAACAAAATCAGAGGATTAACACTCCATTCTTGCAGCTGCACAACTATAAATGTGCATCCTTAATTAATAACTTTAGGAACAAAATTTTGGAAACGTGAGGTTTGCCCAATAATTGGTTTCAAATAGTGAAATAACTCTAAGTTGTGGCATATGAGTAACAAGTTTCTATTTGGTTGAGTTTTGTATATTCAGACTTAAATAAAAAAACTGCTGTTGGTAACAAGTTATGACAAAATGTTAAATACAGGGAGCGGCACGAAAACTTGCTGATTTGTTTTTGGAGCCAAGCGCGGGGGAGTGGTCGGATGTGGGTGGAGAGTGTCTCATTTTTTAGAGGACTTCCTGAAGTTTCATCTACGCCGCAGTCAGTCGACATCATGCATTGGACGAAAGAGCAACGCGCATTTGCCTGCGAGGCTTACTTTTCCAACAGTCGTATTATTCCACTCAACGTGCAACAAAATCGCGTTCACGAAGCTCCTGCACCAAAGTCAATTTGTAAGGATGGAAATGAAGATCCTGGTGAAGAATTCGTCTCACAGTGCGATCAGAAATGCCCAAAGCAACTGCATGTTTTCGCGCAGAATGCCGGGGAGATCGCAAGACAGAAACTCTCACCCTCTCAATGTTTTCCTCTGTTTGATTCTCCGGTGTGCTGGATGGGATTTCGTCACGTTTCCGCTCTCCCTGAATGTTTTCACCCACGAAACAATCGACTGCAGGCCAGGAACGCGACCTGCGGGATGGATGTTGAAGCGAGTACGAAAAGCACGTTGAGTGGAAATTAGACTGTTGGAAAAGTAAGCCTCGCAGGCAAATGCGCGTTGCTCTTTCGTCCAATGAAACTTTCGGTGCAGATGAAACTTCAAGAAGTCCCCTAAAAAATGAGACACTCTCCACCCACATCCGACCACTCCCCCCCGCTTGGCGCCAAAAACAAATCAGCAAGTTTTCGTGCCGCACCCTGTATTTTATCTTCCAACTAGCTGACCCTGCAGACTTCGTACTGCCTCAATCGATAAATAAAAGCTCTAGGCTTTGGTATCCCGCTACTCTCTACCCGTTAACCCAATACCCTCTACTCGCTACCCGCTTTGCGCTTCCCTAGTAACCGCTATGATTGTCCCCCTTATTTGCTGATTTTCACGTTAGATTGGCCCAAAAATTTGATTTTACTCAGGCTATATCTAAAGTGAAAATTTTATAAAAATACATTGAGGATTGAGCGGATACAGAGTCCCTACCGGACTTACAAACTTAACAATACAGCTCAAATTATATGCAAAAACTTGATTTAAGGTCTTGAAGTTCTCGCAGAGTTTTCCGAGTTCCCAATCAAAAATTTTCCATTTTTCCATTTGAAAATCAATGCACTTACAATTACCTACATGCAATTTTCCTTTTGAAGACCAAAGAGTTTTCTGAGTTTTTCATCAAGAACTTTCTATTCTCCATTCGAAAACCCATTTTGAAATTTTCCAGTTTTCCATTTGAAAAGCAATGCACCTAAGATTAGGTACATGCAATTTTCCCTTTGGAAACCAATAAGTTTTCCGAGTTTTTCATCAAGAAATTTCTATTTTCCATTCGAAAACCCATTTTGAAATTTTTGAGTTTTCCATTTGAAAAGCAATGCACCTAAAATTAGGTACAAGCAATTTTTCATTTGAAAAGCAATGAGTTTCCTGAGTTTTTCATGAAGAAGTTTCTATTTTCCATGCTAAAATTTTCAAGTTTTCCATTTGGAAACCAATGGACCTACACTAACATGCAATTTTCCCTTTGAAAACCAATATTCATAATGCGAAATTTTCATGCACAGAGATTGTGGAAACTTAAATCCATGCCTTTTTAAAATATCGTTGTTAAAATTTTCTTTTGCACACAAAATCGTGCTCAAGAATTCGGGTGTAAACATTGTCTTGGTCCAAAGGCTTAGGGGCCAGTTATAGCGATCATTAAAAACTATCATTAAAAATTTTCATTTGGATAATGTGGTGTGTTGTACTTTGATTTTATATATCAATCTCATACCAATCGATGGCAAATCCATTGAAATATTTTTTTCTGCTGAAAAATAATCCTACAAAAGAATATTTTTGGTGAAAAATGCATTTATTTACTTTAATGATGAAAATTCGTTTTAATGACAAGCTAATAATTAAATTTCAAAAAATGAAACACTTTGTTCCAGTGTTTGTGTTCCCTTTTTTTAATGTTCCATCTTTCATTAAAAAAATTAATGAAGGATTTTCAATCATTAAAAAAATATTTGATGTCAGTTTATAAAATAAATATTTGAATGACATTTAAATAATTTAATGATCGCTATAAACACACGTAAGTAAAAAAATCCAATTTTCATGTGTTCCAACTTTTAATGATAGTTTTTAATGATAGCTATAACTGGCCCCTTAAGTAGGAGTTCAGCCTTAAATATAATAAGGAAGAATAAAAAGGAAATGAAATGAAATGAAATTAAAATAGAGAAACATGTCAAAAAATTGATGTCGTCTGTCACTCTGTCAGTTTTTTTTAATTTAAAAACAAAATTTCGGGTAAGTAAAATTAAAAATAAATGTTTTTTCCTATTAATAATTATTTCTTCTACTTTCAGAATGTCCTACTGCACATTCAGTACATGGAAGAACATTTGTGCATCATTTATAAAGTAGGATTTTTGTTTGTTTGTTAGTTTATCGACTACAAACATACAACCGACAAACAAACAAAAGTCTTACTTTATATATTAGTATAGATATAGATATAGATAAACTCTCACATTGAAATGTGTGTACTTTCTAATTTTCAAGTCAACTTTCAGTCAGAATGGCTGTTGCTTACGCAGATGATTGCGTGATACTGGTATCAGGAAAGTTCACTTTCGTGATTAGTGAGATTACGGAGATGGCATTGCTAAAAGTTAGCAACTGGGCGACGAGCTGTGGCTTGGGTGTCAATCAAAGCAAAATTGAACTTATGCTCTTTACTACCAAAACAAAAGTACCCCCATTCACCCTCCCTCGCCAAAACGGCGAAACTCTTTCCTTGTTTTCAAGCGCTAGATATTTGGGAGTAATACTTGACCAAAAGTTACGTATACAGCCGTAGTCCGTTGAATCTTAACCTATGGTTCGATTGTTTGGTGGCCAGCACTTAGCAAAGCCTACAATATAACGTAATTAAAAAAGGTTCAGAGAACAGCTATAGTGTTGGCTACACTGGAGCTTTGCGCTCATGTGTCATGTCCATCGGGATCGGACGCCTTAAACGTTTTTCTTTACCTCTTACCAATAGACTTGCACATCAAATATTTAGTATCTTGTAGCGCGTTGAGACTTAGGGAATCGAATAGTTGGTATTCTAAACCTTATGGTCATAGTAATATTACTAGCCTCATCCCAGTGGACATCTTTTCGACAAAAACCGACTACTGCACTCCTACTGTGGACCTCAGTGCGGATTTTAAAGTTATCATTACATCTCGAAAAGAATGGGATGATGACTTATTGACGAGAGGCTTCGACACAACTATTTTCACTGACGGCTCAAAGATGGAGTGTGGGGTTTGTGCAGGAATTTTCTCTGAGTTTTTACATGTCTCCAGATCTTTTCGGCTTCCTGACTTTGCTAGTGTCTTTAAGGCTGAACTACTCGCGATTAAGGAAGCATGCAAATTACTAAAACTAGATCCAAATCAAAACCGCAATACAGCTATCTTTTCGGACAGTCAGGTGGCTATTCAAGCGACATCATCCTCCAAATTAGTTCAAGAATGCCGAAGTGAGTTAGCGGGCATGAACATTGGACTCAGGGTCACTCTTATCTAGATTCCGGGTCATAGTGGCTTTGAGGGCAATGAACGGGCTGACGAGCTGGCAAGGCAAGGATCAGCCCTTCATAGCTCACTCGCGGAAGGAGTCAACATTCTTCTTGGTGCTATGAAGGGGAAGATCTTCTCAATTTTCCTCGCTGAATCAAACCACAGGTGCAGTAGCCTAACAAACTGTATCATATCTGGAAGGATATGGCTCACCTACAATAAATCCCATAAGGTGACCTTATTTGCAGACCAAGGCAAGACATATCCAGGGTCGTTGCAACATGCACCGGACACTGGCCTGTTGGGGAACACGCATCGAAGCTGATCATCCCCCACAATACTTTCTGTCGTAGTTATGGGGACCAGAGAGAAAAGGAAACTGTTCTTCACTTCTTGTGTAAGTGTCCTGCCCTAGCCAAAACGAGAGCCAAATTATTGGGAAAGTCCTTCTTCAATGACCTTAATGAGCTTTCCGAACTGAAGACCAAAGATTTGATCTCCTTTCTAAACGCAACAAAGTTGATTTGAGGCGTATTTTAAACTAATTGTTTCAGTTTCTCTTCGAACTTGAGATCGTCAGCTAGCGAACTCAAAACAAAAACTCAGAATTTTATATAATCCCTCTTTTAATTTTATAGGTCAAGCGAGTTTTTATGGTATCAAAACGGCGCTAATTGGTCACCGAGCTTGACTGCTCGTGGCCGCCTTTTCTACTACTACTACTTCAGTCAGAATTATCAATGCCCTCTGAAGCCAACATTTGTTCCAAAAAAAATTGTATTTCATCAAAAATATTTCCACAAAGTAGTGTTCTAGGCTAGGCAAACAAAATTTAGAAAAATCGCACAATAGGCACATGTTTACAATTGACAGGCACACTCTGTATTCCATGGACATTCTACTTCCCGCAAGAAGGATATTGCAAATCTACGACCAGCCTTAAGGCTTTTTCATCACCACAACAGATGTCGGCCTATAATTGAGATTTGCTTGTGGTCTTGTTGTGCATCGGTTTTTGTTTTCTTTTTTGGTTTTCGTTCATTTCAACGGCAATGAATGCCATATCGCCAGCAGAATGTTCAAATTGCTCTGTGGAGCTTTTTTTCTAAAATGTTTGAGTGGCTTCTCAGTAATTTATTGTTTGAGCTAGGAAATTAAACTTTGCTAATTTCTGGTTAGTTGCTGTGTTGTTTACAATTTGAACTTGTTGAAGCAAAATCTCAACAATGCTTTTATTTTTGTTTGTTTGTGTGTATGAAAAGAAATATAAGAACAAACAAAAAATAATACTCGTAGAAATAGAATACGGATACGAACCACTCCATGGAAGAGTAGGAGGTAATATTTGCATTTGATTGTAAATAATTGGAAACTGTATTTTTGTTTTTGAAGGCTTGTTTTTGTAGATAGGCCATTGTAATAGCCTACATTCTTGAGTAATATTTGAGCACTACTTTTTTCCATAATAGAGCAAAGGCAAAACAAATAAACTGATTTGAAAAGTTAAGCTTAATCAATCATTTACAAAACGAAAGCGTCGACTAAATAACAATATATTTATATTTACGCCAAATTTTACTTGGTTTTTTAGTTCATTTTTTTTTTTATAAAAAGTAACTCATAAGCTGTCGGTGCATCAGAGGTCTATCGAGCCTTCGTTTAGCTAAGGATCTTTTTTCTTTGAGGTGCCGTTATTGATAATATCGTTTCTTTACGACCAAATATTTTCGTACTCAAGTAAATACACTGCAGGTCGATAGAATAGGTTCACAGCTTTTACAAGAAAAAAAGCTTTGTCCTTTCAAACAGAGCTTTAAAAAAAGCTTTTTTTATATTCTGAAATCACTCTATATACCTAGTTGATCTATACACATGAATGAGACGCACTGATTTATGTCTTAACGGTAAACTGCAAGCAATTATGAAATGTTATTGAAAAAAGAGCATTTCTAATAGTTTCACTTCAAAGTTACTTTTGGTCCAGAATTTTTAAAGTTAAGTGCGTGAAATTTTTACCAAGTGAAGTTTTAATATTGAAAATACTTTTACTGCAAAAATGGGACGAGCAAAGTGCCTCAACTCCGAGGAAAAAATTAAAACACAGGTATACGCTGAACAAAGTTTTAGTGCGCGATTCATTGCAAAAAAAATAGGCAGATCGCAAAATGAAGTGAGTAGCTATTTGAGAAAAAAAGAAAACTATGGGTGCAATATGAAAGGGCGACCAAAAATTACGACAGCTGCTGAAAAGAGGTTAATAACCCGGCTGGCGTCCAATTCTTGCCAGTCTGCTAGTCAAATAAAGATCACGTCTCGAACAACGGCGCGGCGAGCCTTCGAACAGTAAGACGAGTGATAAAAGGTGCCCCAAACATAAAACGCTTAAAATTAAAAAAGAAGCCACCGCTAAACGCTCATAGAAAAGAAAAACAGCTTAAGTCTTCAGATTCCATATGACATGGAAAAAGGAGTGGCAGTTTGTCGTGTTTACTGATGAAAAAAAATT
Source organism: Sphaerophoria taeniata (assembly GCA_943590905.1). NCBI lineage: Eukaryota > Metazoa > Arthropoda > Insecta > Diptera > Syrphidae > Sphaerophoria > Sphaerophoria taeniata. The sequence goes on along the minus strand of OX016540.1, from coordinate 84,857,641 downwards.
TAATCTCGATGGCCCTGATGGTTTCAATTATTGTTTGGGGTGCAATATTGTATTTTGGAACAATTGAGTTAGAGTTCCCATCATCGCGAATGACTGCAAATGGATACAAGAACATTCTTGAAAGGGCTTTTCCGAAATTTCGTGAAATGTTTGGACCTATAAAATGGGCTTTTCAACAAGATAAAGCCCTTATCCACACCGCCAGAGTCGTGAAAGCTTGGATAAATAAGCAAAATGTTAGCTTGTTGGAGTGGCCTCCCTACTCACCAGACCTAAATATTATTGAGAACGTTTGGGGATGGCTCGTACGTGAAGTATACAAGTCCGGACAACAATTTGAAGACAAAACATCACTTTCAACAGCAATAGAAAAGGCTTGGACAAAAATTTCTTTAAATTATTTACAAAAATTGTATGATTCCACGCCAAATAGAATTTTTGAGGTGACTGTAAATAAGGGGGGGTCAACTCATTACCAAATAAAAGAAAAAATGCCAACCTTCAAAGCAAATATTTTTTGTTTTAATTTATTCTTCATTTTCCCCAGTTGGCACAGGTGAACCTATTTCATTGGCCCATTAAAATGGCAATATTTTTGAGTGCATTTCAAAAATCGTTTAAAAATTAGAGTTATTACAATTTTTGAATTTTTTTTACTTACTTGTAGTTAAGTACACATAATAATGCTTTAAAAATCCACTGAAAAAAGTATCCATTCAATACACTTTTGATGAAAAAATAGCACTTGATTTTTGTAACTGGTGTGAACCTATTCTATTGACCGGCAGTGTATGTCAGAGGGTTGTTGAGAAAAAAGAGCCCCATCTGATAAAATTAACAACCGAGTTAAGGTTCCTTAGTTGTTGAAATATTTTCAATATCGTTTTAATTTATTTTTAATTTCACAGGAAAGGGGTACATACCTAGTTGATAACAGAAACTTGGAACTTATTGATCAAACACTTTATAGGGAAACTATTTATAGGAAAACTATTTTTAACCGACTTTACAAAAAGGAGGACGTTCTCTGATCATGTATACATTTTTTTTTATGTCTATTTCTATTTTGTCCGTGGCTTAGTGGTTATGTGCGCTGGCTGCTAAGCAGAACGTTGTGGGTTCGTATCCTACTCGTGCCCATAAAAGTGTTTATCTCATCTTTCACGGGTACTGCCTTTTGCGAATTGACAAAACGTCCAAGAGTATAAATCTGTCATGAAAAAGTGCTTCTCAACTTTGCCGTTCGGAACCGGCGTTAAATTGTTGGTCCCCTCAATTCTTCAATCGCACTCAGACAATTGTTGATGAGAGTAAGGCACTTAGGCCTTGGTTCTTCAAGAGCTGTCGAGCCACTCTATTTTGTCTGTTCGAGCAATACTAATTTATTATTATTTATTTATTTTCCAATCTACGAATTTACAGTCAACAGATTTTTAAATTTAGATACATGTTCAATTATAAATTAAAACTAATACTAAAATTAATTTAAAGAACTTCTCAGTTTAATAAAGAAATTAATATATTTTTAAACACAATTCTGGGTAAAGATATATCTAGAGTTTCAAAGTGAGCATTTAGTAAATTGCAACTTGAGGAAATAGGTTCCCGTACAAAAAGCGATGTGCCTCAATTGCCAGCAGAGGTCTAGTTCTTAAAGATGTTGATTTGATGGAGCATCCAAGTGTACACAACGAAGTAAACTCTCAGAATCTATAATACCTGACAAAATTTCACGAAAAAAACGTGATACTATACATTTTTCTTCTCGCTTCTAGTGATTGAATGCCAAGAAATAAGCATGTAGATTTTTATGAAAGACTACTACAATTATTGTTTTCCAAAACACCCCGAAGAGCAAATCTAAGAAATTTCTTTGGACATTTTCAATTCTTCTTACATTATAGTCAGGTATAGAGCTCCAAACGACGCAATTGTATTCAAGAACCGGTCGAACAATGCTACAGAACAAAGATTTTATCGTATACGGGTCCTTGCTTTGGAAACAATATAATTGATGTGCAAATAAAAAAAAAAAATTAGTTTCGAATCAGAAATGACTCCTAAGTCTTTAAATTGCTCTACAATTTTCAATGGCACATTATTTAATGAGTAGTTGGGAGTAAGCCATACAAGCGCACTTTTCAACATTGAGCAACAAATCATTTAATTTACACCAGCCAACAAAACTATCAAGATCCTTTTGAAAAAGTTGGGAATCATTTATAGATGTTACTGTAGAAAAAAATTTGATATCATCTGCATACAAGAGGCAGTGAGAATTTTTAAAAGAACTTGGAAGATCATTAATGAAGAGTAAAAATAAAGAAGGACCTAAATGACTGCCTTCAGGAACTCCAGAAGTCACTTTAATTTCTTTAGAATAAAAGTCTCCAATTCTCACATAATGCTTTCGTCCAAATAGATATGAAGAAAACCATTGAAGAAGTGGCCCATGAAAACCATATGCTTTAAGTTTTGCCAAAAGAATCTCCAAATTAACTTTACTAAAAGCTTTAATAAAGTCAGTGTATACAACATGCACCTGTTTCCTACTATCCATAGCTTTGATACAGAAGTTAGTAAAATCAACTAAATTGGAATTGGTGGACCGACCTTTCCAGAAGCCATGTTGATGAATACTTACTTGTTGCTTTATAATAGAGTTAAACTTATTTTGAACAAGACTATCCAAAAGTTTAGGATGAACCGATTAATGTTATTTGCTGTTGAAGAGAATGGTTCTTCAGAGTGGTCCTATAAACATTTTTTGTGGTTTGGATGCGTATATCGATTGAAAAGCAATTTGATGAGAATAAGTATCTTCTAAGTGAAGAAATCAAATTAAAGTAAGTATTCAGTATTTTGTTGCTAATTTGTGCTGCAAGAATTGATTTTGTTGCTCAACATGTTCTTAGAAAAAACGCCTTTATGCTAGGGTAATAATACGCTAGCAGAACCATAGCGATATCTAAATAACCAATGAAGTTAGCAATACGAAACTAACAGCATATCTTGTTGGTAATTTGTACCGCAATAATTGCTCAACTTGCGCGGTTACTCATCTTCTTAATTCTTTTCTAAAAAAAAATAACCAGCATACGCCCGAACCTGCTAATAGAATGTTAATTCCAATATCTTGATGAACTCTATTGAAAGTTTATTCAAAGAGAAAACATGAACAAAAAGGTTACATACCGCTTTAACTACTAAAACAGTTAAACAATGGTTTTTTTTTTTTTTAAGAACTAATATCCTCCCTGCTTGGTGGCTCTCTGTCTTACATTTCTCTTCCAAGTTTTTCTGTATTTTTATATTTTTTGTTTGGAGAAAATGTCTTTTGGAACCTTGTTGGTTGCGTATTTTATCCTTTCTCAAATGTGAATCAAAATATGTACCTCAAGCACACGTTTTATCTGAAAAAATTTATGCCACAAAATTTCTTAAGAAGTTATTGATTTTAAGGATTAAAAAAAAAACCGAGAGGAACCACTTTGGAACAATACAAAATTAATTCTTTTACATTTAAAACACCAAAAAATCGTAGAAGCCGTTTTTTCCGGAAATTGATACTTTTGGTTTTTGACCGAAAAAAATGTATGGTGGCTTCCCTAAATTTTGATCTTAAAAATTAAACCAAAAAAACAACTCACCCAAATTCGCACAAACCACTAATTCTTAAAATTGAAGTCAATCGAATCAGTGTATTCGTAAAAAAAAACTTGATATTTTTAAAAAGTGAGTCCGGTGATTCCGTCCGTCTGTATGTCTGCCTTATGTAACTAATCAAGACCTTTCTATTGATATGCCTGACAACATTTTTTAGATGACTGGTTTTTAAAAAAGAGGAACAAAAATAGAATTTTTCGAATTTGGTCTGACTTTTCACTGACACTTTTTGGAATATTATGTAACAAATGGCATCAAAAATTATGTTCCTCAACGAGTTAAGCTTAAAAAATTGCTCGAACGATTTGACTTTTTTTCATTTTTTGACGCTTTGGGTTGAGTATAACCCATGTTCATCACACGAAAATGCTTCCAGAAAAAACGATTCGTGCCTAACGATATGCTTAACAACATTCTTTAGATGACTTGGTTCATTACGTTGCCAGCTCTAGGTCTATTCGGATATTTCAAAGTAAAAGAAACTAGGTTTTTAATATTGCTCAAAAAATTTCGAACCTGAAGTATTGTGGGTTTTATTTCTTTTACAGAAGCAGTTTTTTGAAATTTCAAATATACATTATATTATGTAGCGAGAACTCAAAAATTTCGTCAACCTTTAATTCAAATCTTTTCAGAAACATCCCCCATTATGCATCAACCCATGATGCAGAAAACACATGTATCATTGATTCCAAGAGTGTTCGTACTAAGAAATATTCAAGGTCGCAGTATCTGATCCAAATGGCTTTCAAAACCTGTCCTCTCGAAAAGCTTTTAATTTGTCATTTCTTTGATTTGCAAAACCAAGTCCACCGAACACTACAGGCACTCGTTTTTGTTTCCAATTTCAAAAACAAATCAATACCCAGTCAACTACGATTGCACAAAGAAAACTTGATTGCATATCGAAATCAGAAAACCTTGTGGTAAGCTTGTTAGGTGTTGTTTCTCTTTTGTCTTTAATTCAAAGCCAATATCAAAGAAATGTCAAAATCAACTCGAGCCAAAATCAACCTCACTTTTTGTATGTATGTACCTACACCACATCCGAGTGAGGGCAATTCGATTTGATTGAGAGGAGAGGTTTTACGTCTTTAAAAAAAAAAAAAACATTTCGCAATCAAAATTGAAGTGTGCGTTTCAATGAATTGTCCCAAGTGTCATTTTCAGTTTTGAGTCATTTCGGTTTTTAAAAAAGCATGAACTAAACAGAAAAATGAAAAAAAGTGGGTGAAAAGTGGGCTTACGGATGTTCTATTGTGAGTGAAGAACGTTCACTTACAGAAAAGCCACTCATTCTCCTTTTTATTTTCGGTCCGATGATGACTATGATGAGGATGATAGGACACATGGAATCACTTCATATTGTTTTTTGCTTTTCTTTTTCTTCGACATAAAATCGATAAACACTCTTAAGATTTAAAAGGTTTCTATTTTCTTTATTTTTTTGTTCTCTACGAAAAGGGAACTCTTCAACTTTTTGCTCTGCGTGTTTTTGTCTTAATTTTTTTGTTTTTCAACTTACACTTACCCTCAAGCGATGAGCATCATCCATCGAAGCGGATGCATGATAGCTAAGAACCTCGAGGGTGACACTTTGTTTGGCCATTGCCACAATGGCTTTTTCGTACATATGCGTGTTGTGAATACCCATGCCACAGAAGATCGCAAACGCTTCGACAAAGTTCTCGTCGTTTTTGGTAAAGATCTGAAAGTTTATTGAAATTTAAATTAAAAAAGAACAGCCAAAATAAAACGAAAAAGATTATGTTAGAAAGTGCTTTTTTGAAGGCTTGATTGCTAAATAATTGGCAATATCGTTTTTTTACGAGCAAACATGCAAGTGAACGTTTAACGTTTAAATAAAGGCCTAGAACATTACTTTCAAATTCTAAAAACCAAAACTATGCACAAGGTATCATAACAGAGTTGCTCCCTTGGGGTTCCATTACCAAACAATTTGCAACATCGTATTTTTACGATGTCTGTTTCTATTTGAGAGTCGAGTGATACTTTAAAAGAAAGGTCTAAGCGAGCTGTTTTCTACAAACTAAAGAACAGCTATTTGGGGGTTTGGATACCGAAAAAATCGAAATATCGTTTATATTTTTTTACGATCAAACATTTTCAATCTTCTGGCAAATTTAATTTGTGTTGAGCTAACGGATTTTCTGTCTTTTCAAAGCTGCCCAGGATTTTGTCAAAACAAACGTTCAAAGCACTCACTAAAACTTATGATAAATACGAACTTACCATCTCATCAAACTTATTAATTAATTGAATTACACCTATAATTTGACCTAAGGAATTCTTTATTGCCATACAAAGAATTGATTTGTGTTTGAATGTTTGGCCCTCATCTACACTCGGGTCAAATCGGTCATCCTCGTATGCATTTGGTATATTAACAGTCTGAAATCGAAAACACACACAAATACAGTTTCGTCAAACTAAACAGTCTGAACTCTAAAGGACTTACCTCACCCGTTGTAGCGACATGACCTGTAATTCCAACGTTTATTGGAAATCTCGACTCGAATGGGCTTTAAAATAACAACAAAAGAAGTAAAAATTGTCATGTATGAATACAAAAAACAATAAAAAACACTCACCTAGTTCTCGATATTGAATCCTCTTCACTTAAGTCGTTCGCCTCAAAATCAAAAACCCGTGAAAAACTGCCCTTTGAGGCTTCGTGAACCAATAAAATTTGAACTCTTTGGCATTGGATTAAACTTTGCATATGCGATAGGATTCTGAATACCATGTGCTCAATGGTGCTCTGTTCCTCGAATATCATTCGGGCCAAATCCAGCAGGACCTGATTACGTTTGACTTCCAATTGAGATTTTTCATAAAGTTGCGCATTACGAAGGCCGATGCCACAAAATTGCAAATAGGAAGCAAATACCTGCAAACAGAGATTTAAAAATAAAAATTTAATGAAATATGAAAAAAATTGCAAATCTTAATAAATACTAAATTCTTTTGACACGAAGTGTTGATAAGTTTTGGGTAACGATGCTTCCACCAGTTAATTGAGTAATTGGATAAGTTTGACTTGTTGAAATTTTGTTTTTTAATACGTATATGATTTACTCCTCGAAGGCTTGGAATTGTATCTACTTGTAGTAGTTTTGTCGATGTTGACAATGAAATAGAATAAAGAACCTTGAGTTCTTGACATATATGAAATGAATGTTATCCAATAAGGTCAATTTCCTTGATGGGGAATGTTGGGTTTAAGCACGTTCCCAAGTCTCTGAAGCGGTGATCATTAAACATTTAGAAGTACAAGAGAAGGAGAGAAATTGAGACACAGACCGAAGATTGGAACCCAGAATGTTGCAGAATGTGTGCGAAAATTGCGTTCGGAATTTGGAAGAAGAGAAGCACTGTCAGCTCCGTTCCGTATGTTCGTTATCTTGTGAAAAAAAGTGAAAGAAACTGGCATCCTCATCAATAAACCAAAGCGTAAAAAGCCAAAAACAATGCGCACACCCGAGAATATTGCTGCTGTGGCAGAAAGTGTGCGTGAAGCGCCATCAACATCAATTCACCGTCGCGTCGTTCTCAACAATTGAACACTTCGGAGACATCATTGAGACGAATTTTGCATAAAGACCTTTGTATGACGCCATACAAAGTCCAATTGGTTCAGGAGTTGAAGCCAACTGATCATCCAACGCGTTTTCGCTTCGCTAAGTGGGTCTACCATCGACTTAGAGAAAATGCCGATTTTGCTAAAAAAAAAATCATCTTTTCAGATGAAGCTCATTTTGATCTTGGCGGGTATGTAAACAAGCAAAATTGTCGCATTTGGGGCACAGAAAACCCGCACGCATACATTGAAAAGCCGATACACCCAAAACGAGTCACTATTTGGTGCGGATTTTGGTCCAGAGGCATAATTGGGCCATTTTTCCTCGAAAATGAGCAAGGAGTGGCCGTTTCAGTCAATGGCGATCGTTACCGGGCCATGTTGAACAAATTTCTGTTCACAAAAATTGAAGAGGAGGATATTGACAACGTTTGGCTTCCACAAGTTGGCGCTATGTGCCACACAGCCGAAGCTACACTCGATGTTTTGCGCCCTGTTTTTGAAGTTCGCATTATCAGCCGCAGAGCTGATGTCGTTTGGCCACCTCGGAGCTGCGATTTGACACCGTCGGACTATTATTTGTGGGGTGTCATAAAAGATAAGTGCTACGCCGACAAGCCAGAGACAATTGAGGCTTTAAAGGACAATATTCGTGAAGTCATTGGTGAAATACAGCTGCACACAATCGATAATGTGCTTAAAAATTTGACCGATAGTGTAGGCTACTGCATGGCCAGCCGAGGCAGCCATTTGAATGAAATTATTTTCCGAAAGAATTAATTACCGGAAGAATTGAACTTTCAAATAAAAAAAGAAATTTGGGAAAATATTCAGTAGTTTTTTTTTATAGCATTTTCAAAAAAAAAAAAAAAGTTATTTGGTGGACCCTTTATATGCCATACGTATGTCGCAAGTAAAAATGAGTCGGTCAATTTGTTGCTAAGAGTAAAAGTCGAGAACAAGTGGAGTGTATGGGGGAATGTTCTAGTAATGGTGTTGGTAGATGGTTTTAAAATATTGTACAAAATCGGTCAAGCCGTTCGTGAGATGTGGCTAGAAAGGACATCCCATTTTTCATATAGAATCGTAAACTAAACATTTGACCATTTGATGATCTCTAACAAAGTTGTTGTGCCAGAGGCCACGAAGCTTTTTGAGTTGGTATGACCTTACTTGCTGACCCAGCAAACGCTGTTTGACCTTATAAATGTTAATCTTACATGGGCAACTCTATGTTGCCTGCTCAGTTCTCATGCATCAGAAAACCTTCATTCGCTTACACACCAGATGGAAAAACAAGAAATATTGTGTATCTAAGCTAAGAATTAATATCGAAATGAAACAAAACGCTGCAATGTCACAATTTTTTCACGCATTAGCCAGAGAAGTATTGTGCACAAATATCTCCAATTATTGTCATAATTTTGAAATCAATTAAAATTCAATGGAATACTCGTCAATTCAGTAATTTTTCATAACATAAAAAGGGTGATTTTATCCTATGGATGCTTTCAAATGGATTCATTTGAAGCCAAAGTTGTGTTGAAATGATTCACAAACCGTGTCATCAGGTTATGGTGTCTCTTTGCTATCAAACAGTTCTTCAACTTTTTTGTGTCCTAGTTCAAACCTTATAATCCATGCTTTATTTTTGGCATTTTAGTGTTCTCTTGGAAGAACATGCACAATTTCTTCAATTAAGTTTTAATTAATATTATTTTTGATTATTTATGTGAATATGTTGTAAATGTGTTTTAATTAATATATGTATAAATATACATATTACTTATACATCAAAGATATGAACTACGTCAGAACTCTCATCTCAAATAGTTCGGCGGAACCGAAACAATTATCGCGTCTCAAAGAGAAATTTAATTAAAAATATATGCTACCTGCGGTGCACAGTCATACGCTTTTGCAATTTCTCCGAATTGTTATGAGCACTTAGGAAACATATTACAAAGAAAAGAACCCCTGTGAAATTGTGTTCAAAGAAAACATTAATTTCAGTCGATATGTTCTTGTGCAACGGACATAGGAAATTACTTGTGCGGTTATGTCACATGTGTAGAGTCGTTCGGGGTAAGTGTGCGCACTTTTGACTTTGATGAAGGATGCCATTCAAAATATAGATTATACACAAAAGAAATTAATTAAATATCGAACGTACATGTTTTTACTACTTAAATTGAAGTATAAAACATCAATTATTTATAAATTAAATAATTTGTTTATATGAAAACCAAAACAAGTCAAAGTGCGCACACTTGCCCCTATGAAGGGGTAAGTGTGCGCAGGATGTAGGGTAAGTGTGCGCAGGTTCTTTTACTAATTTTTTTTATATAACGAATTTCACACAATGTTAACACTTCCTTTTAATATCTTTTATAGAAAAGTTGAGTGCATAAAAGTATAACATGTAAAAACATATACGAAAAAATAAAGTTCTTCTCCAATACAAAAATCAAATTTTGGTCTCTAACTAACATGTAGCTTCCCACCAACCTATCAACATACGGTCGTTTGGGGTAAGTGTGCGCACTTTTGACTTTCAAGAAGGATGCAATTCAAAATATAGAGTATATATAAAAAAGTTAGTAAAATATCGTACGTACATGTTTTTACTACTTACATTGAAGTATAAATCATCAATTATTTATAAACTAAATAATTTGTTTATATGAAAACCAAAACAAGCCAAAGTGCGCACACTTGCCCCCAAATGATTGCGCACACTCACCCCGAATGCACTATTTTATTGTTTTTGCAAAAATATAAACAAATTATTGTCAAAATCAGTAAAATCTCCACTCAAACGTAAAGTTCAAATAGTATAATCTATAAAAAATCACTACTCACTGCATTAAAATACAAACAGAGATCACTGACACGTTTTGAAAATTAAGAAAATTTTTAGTGAAACTTACCTTTTTTTCTGTTGTCTTTCTACGACGCATCAAACACTTCAACAGCACAGACATAACTGACCTCAATAAAGATCGGATATCTGCTAAATTGTGCATTAATAGAAATTCGAATTTCATCTCCTTTTTTAAAAAAATTGCTATGCGCACACTCACCCCGCTGCGCACACTTACCCCGAACGACTCTACGCTTTATTTAATTTGTTTGTTCTAAAGGTAAACCGGTGAAACCATATTTTTGAAAATTTTCTGGAACATTTTGTGGTGTCTGAATTTGACAACGGCTTTTCTACTTGACAATGAACAAGATCAAACAAAATTTTATTTCTATCGCACATCATCAACAAGACAAGAAGAGAGGTTCACAAAGCAAATGAAGCCTCGTAAAATTATTATTATTTATTCGTGACTCATAGAATACCTCCATCAAAAACATTTCTTTTAATTAGGCTCACACAGGAAAGTCAGCGGTCAGCATCCATCACAAAAAATATTTCATCTCTATGAATATTCATCCAATTTAGGTCTCCTTATAAATAATTTTGTTAATTTTATTTTGTAATTAAATTAAATTACATGGCAATGGAAGCAAAAATGGAAATTAAAAAGACCCCAATTACATACGTCTGTTTTTTTTTATGATTTTAATTTAACGTCGCGTCGTCACAGTGTTTGAAGGTAAGGCAAGATAAATAAGAAAATAAAATGAAAATACCTTTTCATCGTTTTCAGTAAAACGTTCGCCACCCAATTTATTGATGACTTGTGCCACACCAATTACATCGCCTGATGAATCCTTAATTGGCATGCATAATAAAGCTTTGGTCCGATAGCCAGTAATGCTGTCTATTTCACAGTTGAATCGATTATCCTGAAAAATTAAGAAAACGGAAACACAGGTGTTTAGCATTTAATTGGGTCTGGAATGAAAGGTGGTTGTAGGGAAATTTTGGAAATGTTGGAATATTATTCTATTTGGCTTTTAATTAGATAGACATTTGAGTTAATTGAAGAGAAAACCTTAGCGTAAAGAGAACTCTAAAGCTATAAGTTAAGATTTCCTAGGGCACTAATTAACTGAAATTTAGGTAACCGATGAAGCTTATTGTTTTGTTTGCTTATAAAATTCATCCTTGACTTGTCCTCATCAAAGCAGCACGATTGGCTCGGCTATTAACACAAACAAAAACATCAACACAGAGGACAAGCGGTGAAAAACTGATGAGCAACTGTATCGTAGTGCTACGATTGTCCAGATTGATAGACAATGAAACTGAGTCAGAAATCTTGAGAAGTGTGGATGATAGGGCTTCGTATGACAATAAAAGTCATTTCCATGCTCCTGTTAGGAATATGTTAATTTTCCTGACTGCTAAATTTGTGAATTAGGACAACATTTGTCAGTCCCATTTCAAATACTCAAACCCATTTGTTGAACCACAAAATTAACTGCCTGTTTATTGCACATGGCCTTCTTTGTTTCAATCCTGAAACACATCAATCACAATTTTCACTTCATCAGATAGCTTAAGAAACATCGTTTAATTTTCATGTCTGTTGTGACAAGCACACTTTATCCTTTTCAAGAAGAAAAAGAGCTCCTTACATCCTTACGTCAAAAAACATGTGTTCAAGATGAAAGGTGTTAGCATCTTGATATGAATAATGGACTTTTATTTCCTAAATAAACTTTAACTCCTAACTTTCTTATTCCTTGTCTCTCCTCAGAGTCTTAAAGATTCTTAAGAAATTTTACTTTTAATAAATCTGTAATGGATCTCCCTGTTTCTTGTTGTCTATCGAAACGTGACTTTTAGCTAGAATTAAACCACTATTTGCTTACAATAAAAAAAAAACACAATTTACCTTATAAGCATCTGGTATGTTTACTGGTTCGCCACTTTCAGCAACATGCCCTGCGATACCAGTGCCCCATGCGACTCGAACTTCTTCTTGTTGTTCCATTTCTTCCACCGTACTCCGGGGACAAACATCGAAAAGTTTTGACACAAGACACCTGGAAAAAATATTCAAAAACAAAGGAAAAAGTTTAATTTTGTTTTCTTCTTTTTGTGTTTTGTTCAAAGTTGCTGCCTGGTCCTCGAACCTTGAGGTTAGTAAAAGTTGATATTTGCTCTCAACAAAGGACCTTAAAGTCCTTGGGAGAGATGTAAATTAGAGCAGAGTTAAACAAAAAAATTGTCAACAATCCCCTTGGAGATTTTATTTTAATTCAACAACCACTCTCTCAAATGACAAATATCAGCCACTACTACCGAGCTTAATTTTAATCAAAGACAATGTTTGTCTTGAACTTGAATTTTTATGTAAAAAATTAAGAAAAAAGAATGCAAAAAATGATGACCAAAGATGGCGATTTCGTTTTCCAAAGTAAAAGTTTTATTACAATCCAAATCTTAAAAAAGTACAATCGAAAAGTATATTACAGCAATTAATTCTTTGACCTTCATTTAACTTTAATACAATTTACATTTTCGATAAGTTTTTATCTGTCAATTTTCAATTTTCGTTTACAATAGTTGGCAATTCTGAACTTAAAGCTAGGTTAACATAATTTGCAATTTTCAATAAATATTTGTATAACAGTTTAATAAATTCTACTTTTATTATTCAAAATTAATTTTTCATGTACAATCGCACATTCTTCGCCCTCAAATGAGTTTCATATTCCGGACCCATGTTTTGCAGGTAGTTGAACACGTCTATTGATTTCCACAAAAAACGCCGCTATCTATTTTGAACATAAAGAGAGTGAAACAAATTAGAATCAAAACAAAGAATGCAATTGAGACTACGACAACAACAAATGTACACATGAACAAGTTATTATTTATTGCTTGTTTGCATTTCTCCATATGAATGGAAAAGGCCCGTTGTTTTGGCTATTGTAAATTATGTATACTACAATTATGCATAGAATCCATTGAGACATAGGATGATAGTAGTTTGGTTTCGGGTCTTCATGCGTCGCGTTGATTTAAATAGTTTTCGTGTTCGGTGATTAATAAATTTTGTGCGTGGGTTTTTTTTTTTTTTATTATATTGCGTATTAAATGTTCTTATGTTGACAGTATCGCTAATATTCTTATGTTTTGTTTTAGTGGTTTAATTTGTGTTCTTTGCGGTGTTTTAAAGTTAAGTGTTGTTATTATAAATGACTTTAAAGTCATATTTTTAAATTATGAATGATGCATGATGGTCTTGCAGATGATAACCCAGGTGAGTGTTTGTTGAGTGAGATAAATTTAATTGTGTGAATGTGGTTTCGATTTTAATTGCGTGAATGTGATTTTAGTTCTAAGTAAATTGTATTAAAAATTATATTTATCATAAATAAATAGTTATAAATTTTCGTTTTCATTTTCGCAATTATGTATGATACGGTTATTTAATTTTTTCGTGTTATAACGGTCCGATCTAACCGGTGTTTTTTGTACATACTTTGGTACAGTTTTATTTAAATACTATGTTGAGTGTATATAATATATGTATACGATAAATTTTCGGTAAATTCGTGTGTTGATATTTTATATGAAGAATATGGGTTGAAAAATGTGTTTGTGAAATTCTGGTGAATTTTTAGTGACGTCATTAAGTTTGACATTAAATTCATTTATTTGAATATTTTCGTTATGTTTCGGATTTTGATATCGCGAGTGATATTGGTTTTAATTTTATGTGTTGGACACATTGATGTGTATTTTTGTTTTTATAATTCGAAGTGGCCATTTTGAGAAAGTTTATGTTGTTTTGGTTTATTTTTTTTTTTTTTGTGAAATTTTAAGTGAATTTATTTAGTTTTCATTTGATTTCAGTTTTATTTGCAATTAAAGATGATTCTGTTTTTATCAATGTGTTTTAATTTGCATTATTATTCTAAATTTCATTTTCATTTCTGCCAAGTTCTTCGATGAAGCTTGGGCTTAGTGTTTAAGACTTTTGTTTACGTTCATTTTGTGTATTGTAATATTTCATTTTGTTGTTTTTAAAATAAATAAACGTTGTTTTAAACTACTTTTGTTCTGATTATATATATTTTAAGTTCGTAGATCTTTAATTGTGAACATTTTGTAAAATTAATATTATTAAGCACGTTGTATTTTAATAAAGTTTTGAATTTGTTATTAAATTGGTGTTTTATTTCATTTTTCCTAATTTTTATTCGATGCTATTTTATTTTAATTGTTTTGATGTTTCGATTATTCGATTGATTTGGATCTTAAAGTTAAATTATGCTGGATTGTTCTGGTGTGTCGTTCGAAGGCAAGCGACATATTTTTGCGATGGGGCGTTTAATGCGTCCTGATTTAGTTTTTACAGAGACAACGCGAACTAATCCGTCGGAACCGGGATGAGTCTCTACAATACGGCCTAAATTCCAGTTGGTCGGTGGAAGTCTCTCATCCTTTAGCAAAACAATATCTCCCACGTTGACATTTTCTTGGGTTTGTGTCCACTTCGGACGTTGTTGAAGTCTGGACAAGTACTCAGAACTCCATTTGCGCCAAAATGTTTCGGTCATCGATTGAACTCGCTTCCATCGGTCCATGTATGTGATGTTGATGTCGATGTCACCTTGCGGCACAGTATGAAGACTTTCGCCGATTAGTAAGTGTGCTGGGGTTAGCACGTCTAAGTCGTCCAAGCTATCGGACAGAGGACACAAGGGTCTCGAGTTTAGACACGCTTCTATCTGAGCCAGAAGTGTTGTAAGCTCTTCAAACGTCAGCCTCTCCAGTCCGACAACTCGTTTCAGGTGGTACTTAACCGATTTTACGCCGGCTTCCCACAATCCGCCGAAATGAGGAGATGCGGGAGGAATAAAATGCCATTCCGTTCCTTGATTGGCTAAGTTCTCAGCAATTTCTTCCCAGTCATGTTGTGAAGCCTTCAACATCCTCTCGAGTTCGGAACTAGCACCAACAAAGTTGGTACCGCAATCACTATGGATTTGCTTACAAGTCCCACGCCTAGCAGTGAATCGCCTGAACGCTGCCAAAAATGCTTGGGTCGTCAAGTCTGAAACGACTTCCAAGTGGATCGCCTTCGTTGCTAAGCAAATAAATATTGCAAAATATCCTTTGAGGATCTTGCTTGCACGTGCCTTCCAGGCTTTGATTTCGATGGGGCCTGCGTAGTCCACGCCGGTGTGACAAAAAGGCCTAGCTAGGCGAACTCTAGCAGCCGGTAAATTTCCCATCAATTGCTGCATCTCTGTTGCCTTCTGCCGGTAGCAAGTTGTACAATTGTGTAGTTCGTACTTCACACATCTTCGGATTTGACCAATCCAAAATCGTTGACGTATATACGCAATCATTTGTTGAACTCCACCATGCAACGTATTTTTATGAGCTTCTTTTGCCACGAGCTTTGTGAAATGATGGTTGTTCATTAATAAAATTGGATGCTGCGCTTCGTAAGGTAGCAGTGAGTTCTGCAGTCGACCACCAACTCTTAAAATACCATAAGCGTCGATAAATGCGTTGAGTGCTTTTAATTGTTTTGGGATTTTCCCATTTTGTTGCAGCTCTTTTATGTCGTTGGAGAACATCTCGGTCTGAGCTGTCTTAACCGCCAGCATTAGAGCTGCTTCCAATTCAGAAGCGGTTAATGGTCCGCTTTTATTAGTCACAATCGTCGATTGGTGATAATTTTGGGCATTGTTTCTTGCCTTAATCATCGATCGGAGGTTGTTTTTGAAACGAAGGCACCATGCGATGATACGAGTTAATTTGATTAAGCTCGAATATTTGTGTATTAAAATATTAAGTAAATCTGTTGTCACTTGTGTAGTGTGCGTTTTTACTGGACGAGATTCTTCTTCGGTTTCGAAATTAAGAATTTGATCGGGTACATCAAAATCCCACTGGGATCTCAAGAATGTTGGACCGTTCCACCAAACATCTAAAGATTCCAAGGCTGATGGATAAACGCCACGAGACGCTATATCAGCTGCGTTGTGATGTGTTGGAACATGCGACCAACAATCGCTGCCTATTAATCGCTGTATCTCAGAGACTCGATTTGAAACGAACGTTGTCCATTTTGCTGGAGTTGCTCTAATCCAAGAGAGAGCAATCGTTGAGTCTGTCCAAGCGTAAATCTGAACATCAGGAATTGCTAAGACAATGACGGTGTACTGTAATGTTTGGGCTAGAACAACTGCACCACAAAGTTCCAGACGTGGCAAGGTGATCGTCCGCTTGCTCGGAGCGACCTTCGTCTTTGCCAGGAGTAATTTAGTGTGTATATTCCCCTGGCTATCCAAGACCCGAACATAGACCACAGCTCCATATGCCTTCATGGAAGCGTCACAAAAGCCATGCAGCTCAATTGCTTGGTTTGAGGGGCTCATTCGGTTCCATCGTGGTATCTTCACCTTTTCAATCATTGGAAGTTCTAGTTGGAAGGCTTTCCAATCTCTCTTAAGGTCGTCTGGTATTGGCTCGTCCCAATCACAACCTAGATCCCAAAGCTTCTGCATAATAATTTTCGCAGTGATTATGCATGGTGAGATCCAACCAAGTGGATCGAAAAGCTTTGCAATGGTTGACAATATCGCTCGTTTTGTTACTAATTCGTTTGTATCTTGCAAGTTTTTGTACGAGAAGAAGTCGCAGCTTGGTACCCATTTGATACCCAGGGTTTTGACGTGATTAGAAGGATCGAAAGGAAGCTCGAAATCATATTCACGGTCTTGGATCGGAATATTTTCCATTAAATCTCTATGATTTCCTGTCCACTTCCGTAAGTTGAAACCAGCTGACGCCAAAAGAGCTCTCGCTTCATCGCGTTTTATTATTGCTTCTTGTATAGAATCAGCACCACTTATCAAGTCGTCTACATACATGTCTTCTTGCACGACCTTCGCCCCCACCGGAAAATTGGCATGTTCATCTTGGGCGAGACGTTTTAACGTTTTGATGGCTAAATATGGTGCACTTGCTGTGCCAAACGTAACTGTATTTAGCTTGTACAATTTCAAAGGCTCGGTTCGTTCATTCCTCCACATAATGATTTGGTAAAAGGAGTCTGGTTGACTTACCCAAATCTGTCGATACATCTTTTCAATATCGGCCGTGAAGGTATATCGGTGAGTCCGCCATCGCAAAACAAGATCTATGATATTTGTTTGCAATTTTGGGCCTACCAACAAACAGTCATTTAACGACTTACCAGTCGAATCTTTCGCTGCTGCATCGAAAACAACTCTTGTTTTAGTAGTTGTGCTGGATTCCTTGATCACAGCATGATGTGGCAAAATGAAATGATTTGGCGTGGTAAAAACTTCGTGGTCACTATAGACTTCCTCCATGTGATGGAGTGTTTCATACTCTTTGATGCATTTAAAGTATTCAGTTCTAAGAGTTGGATTCAAATCAAGCTTTTTCTCGAGGTGAAGAAACCGTCGATACGCCATTTGTCGGCTGAAACCCATCTTTGGCAGCTGATCATTCTTAAACGGCATTTTAACTTGATACCGACCATCAGGTAATCGAAGAGTATGCTTCTCAAAATGTTCCTCACAGGCTACATTTTCTTCGGTTTCATGGGCTTTAAACGGCAATTCTTCTACTTCCCAGAACCTCTGTAGTTGAGCGCTCAAATTGATCGGAGTTAATTCGGTCTTTTGTAGGAAACTGCGGATTTTTTGAGGCGGATTTGTGGATATTCTACCTAGGACGATCCAGCCTAACTCCGTATTTTGTGCCATCGGTCCGTTGCCATCTTGCGGACGTTTGATTTCTGGGAGAAATATTTGGGCACAAACGTCACTGCCTAGTAGTAAATCGATTGGTGCGGGCTCGTGGAGATGTGGATCTGCCAACGAAAGCCCGGTAAGATGATTCCATTTGTCTGGTATCATTCGTTGGGTCGGAAGAAGGCCAGTTAGCGACTTGAAGATTAATGCCTGTATGGCAGTCTCAAACGATGAGTGGCAAGATGTGATCTGTACCTGTACAGCGTTCTGCGTAGTGCCGCTACTGACCAACCCCAGCCCTGATACCTCAACGCATGTACGCCACTTCCGAAGCTTTAACAATTGGGCAGCCGCTTCTGTTATAAATGAGCTCTCAGAACCTGTGTCAATCATGGCTCGTAAATGATAAATTCGGCCGTCTGAAGCATGGGCCTTAACAATAGCGGTTGCTAAAAGCACTTGGTGAGAGAAATCTCGATCACTCTGCGACGCATGGTAGTTTAAGGTTGTTGGGTTTTGATTATCATTGGTTGGTTGAAATTCTGTTGCATTTGGACTCATATTTGTGTGAACAACATTTGACGTTGTTGCTCTTGGATGAGTTGGATATCTCGAAGACGATGGTGCAGAATTTCTCATAAAATTGTTATCTAGCTGCTGATGGTTGACATGCAGCAGAGAATGATGCTTTTGCTGACAAAAGAAACAGCATAGTTGGCTTGGACAATCACGTAAAGTATGTCTGTACGAAAGACAATTGTCGCAAACTCTTAATCTTAGGACAACTTCTTTACGTCCCGCAGTGTCCATATTTAGAAATTGTTGACATCTCTTCAACGCATGTTTTTCTACCTTGCATAATTGGCATACTAAACCCTGGGTACCACTTGGTTTCGGAGGGTTAAACTTCTGCTTTGCATGTAAAACTTTAGGCTTTATTGGAAATCGCGGTTTGAAATTTGCTGACGGATCAATTTTGTTGTAATTTGAAGTACTTTGGTCTTTTTGATCGAAAACTTCTAGAGTTCGGAAGCGTTTCTCCAAAAACAAGGTAAATTCTGTGAAATTTGGTAATTCCTTCTTGTCACACAACTTTTCTTCCCATAGCTTTTGAGTAGTCGGGGGCAATTTTTGGTTAAGGAACCAAATCAAGACAATGTCCCACTTGTCCACAGGAACTTGCAAGTTTTCCAAGGCATGGAAACACTCTTTTGTTGTGTACAGGAGATTTTTTAATCCGGATGCCGTTTCACGAGCTAGTTGAGATTGACCGAAAAGTTGCTGCATTTGGATGTGCACGAGAATGCGCTTGTGGTCATATCTCTCTTTAAGGAGCTCCCACGCCTTTTCATAATTAGCGGCTTCAACAGATAAATTTTGTAAGAACCGTTTTGCATCATCGGTTAAACAAGATTGGAGAAAATGAAGTTTGTCTAAATCACCTAAGTTCGAATTATTGTGAACTAGAGCTTGAAATCTGTCATGAAAGGCTCTCCAGGTGGTATAAGACCCATCAAACTTTGGCAGATCGATACGAGGCAACCTCACTTCGGAATGAATGGACGGTTGCTTTTCCGAGCCAGACGCCATAGTGACAACATTCGTGGAAAGAAACTTGTCAAGCAATTCGACCAAAACTGCCCTATAATCGAGGTAATAATCACCGATTTGATCATAAATCAAGACTAAATCATCTAATTTCAATCCCTCTTCCAGGCAGCCTCCGCCAACAATGGCCTCATGGTAAGACCTAGCCGATCTAACGTCCTCTTCCAACTTCGCTAATCGCCCGGATACATACGGTTTAGTGATACGCTCCTTAGGTGATTTTTTGAAATTGGTAAAATCTTTCAGTATTTTATTTAAAATTCCCTTTTGGAGTTCCCCGTATTTAAAACCCTTGCGGTCCATGATTTATTGAAATATATGTATTTTTTGCTTTACAGATATCACGTTTCAATTGACGAGTTTACAACATAAATGAGGGCAACACTTACTGCGTTGTATGCTGTTTGTATGCTGCTGCTGCTGTTGTCGTCGGCGGCGTCGTCGCGTCGTCGTCTTGTTCGGCGTTGTAATTGTCCTTGGTGGCTCCGGTGGTCGCTGCACTTCGAACACTGCGATTTTTAGTTTTTAAGTGCGATTTTGATTTATCGCTTTTAGTTTGTAAGAAAATTACACTTTTTTAAGCTTTTATTAATGTTTTTGTTAAAATATAGATATATTTGAGGTTACGTTTAAAATGTCTAAAAATGTTTAATGAAACACTTTATTTTGTTTTTGAATTGTCTGTTTCTTTTACAATTATTATTAAATTGTCTTTAAAATTATATTTTAAGGCTCGAAGGACCAATGTTTGTCTTGAACTTGAATTTTTATGTAAAAAATTAAGAAAAAAGAATGCAAAAAATGATGACCAAAGATGGCGATTTCGTTTTCCAAAGTAAAAGTTTTATTACAATCCAAATCTTAAAAAAGTACAATCGAAAAGTATATTACAGCAATTAATTCTTTGACCTTCATTTAACTTTAATACAATTTACATTTTCGATAAGTTTTTATCTGTCAATTTTCAATTTTCGTTTACAATAGTTGGCAATTCTGAACTTAAAGCTAGGTTAACATAATTTGCAATTTTCAATAAATATTTGTATAACAGTTTAATAAATTCTACTTTTATTATTCAAAATTAATTTTTCATGTACAATCGCACAGACAAACTGTCCTTGAGTTTTAACTTAATTCCCAATAATAAGGAAATTCAGCTGGTTCTTTTTCTTCCTATTGATACTTTGTCTCCCAGGAAAATTGAAAAAAGAAATTAACAAGAAGAAACAGAAGAAAGAACCATAATTTCCGTTCCTTTTTTGACATTTATTTGTTATAATTATGCAAGGATAAGAATCAATACATTTAATGAACAAATTTAAAGAAAAAAAAAAGTCGTGAGCTTCTGAAGTTTTCGGCCTTTAACAAAAGGAACAACAGCCGTTAGAAAACTTACAAAAAATAAATAAATTGTGCGGCTCGACAGCTCTTGAAGAGCCAAGGGGACCTACAATTCAAAGCCGATTCCGAACGGCAAGTTGTGAAGCACTTTTTTTCATGACAGATTAATACTCTTGGAAGTTTTATCAGTTCTTCGCAAGAGGCAGTACCCACGAAAGATAAAATAAAACTTTATGGGCACGAGTAGGACTCGAACCCATAACGTTCTGCTTAGCAGCCAACGCACATTACCACTTATGCCACGGGCACAAGCGAAATCTTACAGAATGTGAAAATCTATTTAAATGTGTGGAAAGGTATGACTGATGAAGTTATATGTAAAGACAAAAACTTCCACAGATTTTCCTTAAAATTTTGTATTTACCCTTTCCTCCAACTGATTATTGAGTCTCAATCCCTATGAAAGTTTTATGTGGCAGCCAAGGAGAGGGCTGATGCTTGCTGTCAATGGCGTCTTTGTGAGAATTGAGACAGAAGCGGCAAAACGGGTTCAGCGGTAAATGAGAGCAAAACGAATGATATGCTGTTTTCGACGAAGGACACCCAAAACCGACGGATCGATACGGTCGATCGGAGAGAACGTCGAATAGACGCATATACCTTCGAGGTATTAGGGGAGTGTATCTACCAAGGCTCCGCTGTTAAAATGGGCAATGACACCAGCGCAAAGATAAGACTAAAAAGCAATTGAGTGGTTAAGTCCTCTCTTGATCAAGTGACGTAAAAGTGTTAAACATCCTTATCATCCCAGTCCTGCTGTATGGTAGAGAAGCATAGATATTGGCAAAATCGGATGAATTTGTCTAAGGATGTTTCGAGAGGAAAGTTCTTCCGGTTATCTTTGGCCCCGTGTGCGTTGATGAAGAATGGAGAAGAAGATTCGACAGAAGAGTCGAGGTCCAGCAACTCACATGGCTTGGTCATATAAAGCGGATGGACACCAATGCTCTAACCGGGAAAGTCTTCGACACCATTCCCGAGGGACGAAGAAGAAGATGAAAACCGTGACTCAGGTGGCGCACTCAAGTGGAAGAGGACCTCAATCACCTTGGAATGCAAAACTGGATACAGCTAGCTAGGGTCGGTGCTGGCTGAAGGAGACTGTTGGTTGAGAGTTTGCTATTCGAAGAACTTACGTTTAATTGACCTCCTGAAGCCATTATAGCCAATATAAAGACAGTGACGAATTAATCCGTCGTTCTCAGTCAAAGGTGACCATGCTAACGGACTATGTGCTTTCTGAAATTAAATCGTATGGTTTCGGTACGTTTCGAGTCTCGACAAGACTTGTTGAGCAATCATTTTTTGGGGAACACGTAATTTCAATATCACACTTTGGGACTTTATTTTGTAGAAAAGTTTTTATTTCTAAAGTAGGTAAATCTTGAAGTGCAAAAAAAAATTTAAACTTTATATGGTACCGCCACTTTTGCGACGAGGTCTGGACAATTATCTGCATTCTCGATTTGGGTGTTAAGTTTTGCGTATCTGGTAGTGCTAACTTTTGCATCAAGTTTTTTTTTTTATTTTTCATCGTCAAACGGATAGTTGACAGAAAGCTGTTCCTTACCAAGTCTCTAATAACTGTTGAATTCCAAAATTCAACAAAACATATTTTCTTGCTGCTTAAAATATCATCTCGATAACACTTCGAATTCCAGACTCAGCGCAACTGTTTTCTACCGACAATCTAATAAAACCAACTCATACGACAAAATATGCAAATCTTGAACAAAGTAAGTCTATCTACCTCCTTCCGTCTCGATCCGCTTCTTGTTTTTTTTTTTCAATTTAACGACTTCCAGTCAGTCTGTATAATAATTTCATGCAACATTAAACATTCCGATAAAAATGTATACAAAATGAGAGCGCTGCGTTTGCGTTTACAAGAATGTGTTTTTCAATATGACTTTCATACAATTTAATATTCATTCTGTATATAGTATACAAAAATGAATCTTTATTACTTTTGTATGGTTTGTTGCTTAAAACATTAAACACACAACAAAAATTGCTCATTGGCTGTAAAATTAAGTGAAATTCTTCAAAAAAAAAAAAATGTAGTACAAACAAAAACCCAAACAAAATGGACGAGGAGAAATGTCAAAAACAGAAAATCATCAGCAATGATCTCTTTTTGCTGTTTCTGTGGCTACACAAGTGGAAAACAACAGTAATTATATTGAAACCAGCAGCAGTTGAAATTTAGGAAGAACAATAAAGAACAAGATTGAAGCTTGAATAACCATCAGCAATGTCGTTGTCATAGTTGTTGTTGCTGTTATTGTTGTAATCGGTCGTTTGGATACTTAATTAAGGTGGCATTTGGAGACTCTCAGCACACAACGGTTCTTGGGGGTGAAGTTTTCTGCAATTAAATCTTTTATAAAAGACATAAATGTGTACAGATGCTGTCGTCACCATTTCTCTGTCTCTTCAGAACTTCTTGGCGCGCTGATATGCTGGCGGACACTGCTGTTGTCGCATATCTCTTTTAAATTGGTCGTCATTATGGTTTTATGGGACGGTCTGGGTCGTATGTCCTTTGGGGACAATGTTCTCGTTTACTTTTATTTAACGCACAGGATTTTTGTTCAATGTGATCCTTGTGATGCGGTAGAAAACCCATCAGGAGCGAGTTTGGTTGATGTAATTGCTGGAATTAGTCTTCAAGGAACAACTTGTACTCATAATCATTTTACTTGTGTCTGTGGAATGTGCTTATATTGGCGAATTTCAAGATGTTTAACAACAGTAATTAAATTTTGAAGATGACAGTTTTTTTTTTTAAGGACGTGCTGTTGGTTTCATTGCACACTGAAACGTGATTTTTAGTCGCAGTTGTTAGTTAACTGACCTAGGACAACGTTCATACAAACAAAATCGAAAATAGTAGAAAGAAAGCCTTTGGTTTTTTCTAATTTGGCAAACATGGACAATGAAACAGTTGTTAAAATTTTATAGAGAACATATTAGATACTGTTTTTAACCAATTTGCGTCTACAGCAGGTCAAGGCCATATTCTCTGGTGGTAGAATTTCAAAATACAATAAATATGCTAATTTTGAAACCAATAGACCATTTAGGCACGTTGTCTTTATTCAGTAAAAAAGAACATAACATAAAATGGGCCATTATGGCCGTGGTGGTACACTGTGGCGTATGTGGAATATTAATTTTGAATATTTTGAAAACATTTTATTCGATGGCTTTAATGGGACTTTTATTTAAATTTTTTTGCTCTGTTTGCTTAACAAAACCTAGGCTTTGAACTCAAAAGTGGAACGTCAGAATTCTTAAAAAAATATCTAACATTAGTGCCTACCAAGTACCAAAATGATAGATTTTATTTAAATGAAAACTAAATGGGCGCAGTGTCATAAGTCCGTAGGTCATAAGTCCGTAAAGGACTTTTGACCCACTTAGGTGGGTCAAAACTTCATAAATCGATTATGAACTTATAACCCACGTAAGTGAGCCAAAAGTCCGTAATAAAAAGAGCCATAAGGTCTTAAAAAAACTAGGATTGAATGAAATAAAAAAAACAAACCCAGTTTCAGAAAAACCCAAATGAAGTGACGCTTACAAGTCAGAGCTACAGTTTTTTTACTTCAAATTCACCCTTTTACAAATCAAATTCACCCTTTTACAAATCAAATTCACCTTTTTACAAATATCTTCATTATAAGTACAGGGTGAATTTGATTTGTAAAAGGGTGAATTTGATTTGTATAAAGGTGAATTTGATTTGTAAAAGGGTGAATTTGATTTGTAAAAGGGTGAATTTGATTTGTAAAAGGGCGAATTTGATTTGTAAAAGGCTGAATTTGATTTGTTAAAGGGTGAATTTGATTTGTAAAAGGGTGAATTTGAAGTAAAAAAACTGTATCAAGGTAGATATGTTGTAAAAAAAAGACCAGCTAGTAGGTAAGTGAAAGGAACGCAACAAATAACAATTTCGGAAGCATTCTCAGAGAGAATGACTCCAAAAAACCGTAAGCTTTGGGTCAGAATTTCGTAGGAAATTTTGACGGACTTTTATCTCACTTAGGTGGGTTATAAGTTCATAATCGATTTATGAAGTTTTGACCCACCTAAGTGGGTCAAAAGTCCTTTACGGACTTATGACACTGCGCCAACTAAATGTTGGTTGCTACAATATGTTCCTGTTTATGCCGGTATGGTATTGCTCCCCTCGTATCCTCGGCAATCACCCAGTCCTGCTCTGGCTACTGAATAGTATCGGAATGTGGAATGCAAGATTTGTTAGCAGGTGCGCCCTGGTTTTTATGCAGGTCGACACACTTAGACCATTCCTTGGCCTAAGAGTGTCGACATAGATCAAGGATTCAAAAATAGCAGATATTTGATAAATTTGATTTGAAAAACTGAACTTACTTTGTTGATCCTTCCGAGCTATTGCATTTGCCTTGTACCAGAAATAACGAGCCTCGATCAGCATTGAGGAGTATCGAAACATTTTGCAGGATCTTATGACACAAGGATCGACTTTCGAGTTCGTTGCAGATATCCTTTACCTAAAAAAGAATGAATTTATTCATAAAGCACAAGTCAAACAAAGAAAAGATAAAACATCCTTAAAAGAAAACAAGAAACTCAAATCTGTATCCTCCGACAAAAACTAAAACTTTTATTGGACTGACGTGTTCTATGGTTTATTAATGTTGATAACTTTTTTCAAAGAGCAATAAACATGCGTATATGTGTTTAACCGTCACATAACAGTTATAAAACCATTTTGTGAATTTCTGGTCAACGAACTCCAAAAACTTGTTGAACAACAAAAATACAGTTTGTTTTCGAAAAGTTGTACACAACACATAAGAAAAATGTTCTTCTGTTTCGCAAGAGTTCCGATGACAAACCAAAACAATATTTAATTTATTATGAGAGTGCGGATGTGACCGTGTCTTTTATACTTTTTGTTCTGTTGAGTGAAAAGTTTTGCTTGAATTTCTTTCTAAAAGGCTTTTAATAGCTTGTTTATTATTGTCTTCATTGCGGGATTAACAATAAACGAAAAAAAAACATTTGAAGTTCGATGACTTTCCTTGAACTTGTTTTGGCCTTGATTCATCATTGATTTTCAAAAAATAGGTTCTCCCTCAATATGAAGTTATCACAAAGGATGGCGGTGCACAAAAATATAAATATAAAAATATACCAAAAAAAAAAAACACCGACAATACCTTACCAATTCAAAAATCAATTCCTTCTCGTCGAGCTGCTTTAGTTCGTTCCTCGACAGCCTTTGCGGTCGATGAAAATATTGACCACCATTGTGATAACCGTATCCACCTGGTTGGCCGCATGACGTGTTTGCCGAGCAATCATTTTGTGTGCTAACGCTTAAGAATGTCGGTGTGCCGTCTATTGTATTCACAATTGGTTTAAGTAGACCACCACGTTCGAACTCATGAGCTGATATTTTTCTAGATTGGTGAGAAAGAGAAGAAGAATTTATTAATACGAAAATACAAAACAATGAATACAAGAAAATGCACAGAAAATGACAAAATGAATAGAAAAAAAACACACTGCAGGTCACTATTCTGCTTTTACTCAGAAGAGTTTGTTTTAGTTTTGCAATTTATAAGTTCTAAGGGGATTGAATTCAAAATTTCTCCGAAAGAGAATAGCCTGTTTTGACGAATCTACTGTTTTCTGATCGAAGAATTGCAGTTTTTCAGTCCATGGTAAGAAAAAACGTCTGTTCACACGCCAAAAAGGAAGTGAAACTTCTTAAGAGAAGCTTATTGTATTGAATAACGTCAGTAAACATAAGGAATGAACATAATAACTCTGTGCATTTTTGCTGCACGTATGTAGCTATGACTTGTCCTGTTTTTTTTTTTTTTATTAGTTTAGCTTTAGATAATTATATGTTTTTAAAATACCAGGACTAGAATGATTTTTTGCCTTTTTGCTCTTTTGGAAAACTTTTGCAATGATTAATGTCCTAACGATACATAAATGACATATATCACCAATATTTCCTCTAGTATTTTAAAATTTATAGAGTGTGAGTCACACCTCAACGTCAAGTTTTTTGCCCAACTTAATTTGACATTTCTTTCTGTCAGTGTTTGACAATTTTGAATTTTCAGAAAAGAGCAGCGCGTAATGATTGTTGGCCAGAAATTGAAAATATGGACCTGGACGATATATGGTTGGAACAGGATTGTTCCACTTGATACATAGTCAACGAAACAATCGCTTTTTGCTCGAGAAATGCGATGGTCATGTTATCTCACGTTTTCGGTCGTGCTGATTTTAATAGGCTGCCACGATCATTTTTTTCTTTCAAGATATTTCAAAGAAAAAGTTTAGGTCAATCAGAGCTGTAAAAGAATGCAATCATTTTTGTATTGCAGTAAAAAGATAAAAAAATAAGCCTTTTTTTTTTGAATATTTTGACTTCATGTCAGTTCTTAACTTTGAAGGAAAATTCTCAGTTAATTTTGAAGTCTTTGTTAAAAAAATCATTTAGAGCAGTCAAAAGACTTGAAGTTAAAAGAATGCGTTACTTTTTTACTGCTTGCATTCTTGGAAATCTTGGAAATCTTGTAAAAGTCTTTTACATTCTTTGCTGTCATTAAGTCTTTTGGTTGCATGCAATGTAGGTAATGCAGTCATTTGACTGCTTTTGGAGTCCTTTAACTGCTTGAATTCTTTTAACTGCTTGAAGTCTTTTAACTTTCGAACAGTTCGTCTCTGTAGACGCTGTCATACGCGGCCTTAAAATCGATGAAAAGGCGGTGGGTATCGATTTGGAGTTCAAAGGTTTTTTTCCAGGATCTGCCGCAACGTTAAAATTTGGTCTATGGTTGACTTTCTTGGCCTGAAGCCATATTGATAAGGACCAATCAGATTGTTGACGATAGGCTTCAAACGTTCACATATTACGGCAGAGAGGATCTTGTAGGCGATGTTAAGTAGACTGATTCCTCTGTATTTGGCACAGTTTAGAGGATCTCCCTTTTCTCCCTCTCTTTCATCGTATTGATAAGATCTCAATACTTGCCATATATTCTATGTATATTTCTGAAGCAAAAACGAATGAAATGGGGTAAAGTAACATTGTAACGAAGATGAAGGAAAATGAAGCCATCATAAAATATTTGTCTTATTTGTTATGACAACTTTTGAATTCCATATCGAAACCAATCGATGAACAAAACGAATAACTCCAACATTCTTTATTCTACGCACTGAACATATTATTATATTCAGTATTTGCTTTCAGTTTAAATTACTACCAAGTTGATTATAAGAGCCTTAAAATAATTCCTTTCTTCACCCATTACAAATTTATATTAAAACTTTTAATTGCTTTGCGATAAAACTGAATGAACATAAAATCTATACATTAAAGTCTTTAAGCTTGAAATTGAAAGGCAGTTTTTAATAGGTGACCCTATTCTTAATTCTGTTTCTTACATATTCATAAAAACTTACCTTACTGGCGTGGTGGCACCAGAACCACCACGTGATGAGCAATTCTGTACATTCCCATGAGTAGGTGAACCATCATTACCAGCCGATGTTGCATGTGAAACCAACCATGCATCAACAACTTGCCGTGTTGCTTTTCTGTAATAAAAAAACATAAAATATAAAATTCAATTTAAGAAAATTTAATTAAAAATATAAGCAAAATGCTTTTAGGTTGAATATCATCCTTCCACATATCATTTCTTTGTTCAATCCTACCACAAGGTCAATCCGATTTTAAACTACAAAACCTCATCATTAAAGATATTAAAAGAACTTTTATTTTATTTTAAAACGGATGTAATAGTTTTTGTTTCTATTTTTAGATCTTAACGGAATATTGATTTCATTCAAGAGTTTTTGATCTTTTTCTTCTTTTTATGTCACCTTGGACATGAAATTTTCTTCGGAGGAAATGTCTTCATTCTCGAGCGGAATGACAGCTCATTGATTGTCCTCATCTCGCTTCAGATATAATTTGCCTCATCATAGCAGCATTTTTGTCAAGCATTTTGAACATCGTCATCGTGTCGTCGTCGTCTTGGTTGTTGTATCACCCATTCTTGTCGTATGCTCTGCTTAAGCCAAATCAAAGAAGATTATTCCGAAAATAGAAATTTTTACTTGGAGCAAAGGAAACGTTAAGCGAGTTTGTGTAATGTACCATTCCAAAAATAAGAACATTGTGCAGTGGCTTAAAATAGTCTAATTTTTTGACACTTTTCACAGCCAAGCAGTCTAAAAGGGTGGATACAACAATACTTGAAAAGGAAAACGTTTATTTAAACAGCGAATAGTTGCATTAACGAAAAAAAGAAAAACAGATAAAAGATGTTTGAGCTGCGATTTTGTGTTTAAAAACTCAACCTATAAGCTTAAAAATAATGTTTCAATCTTTCGATGTGATTAAACATACTCCCATTAGGTGGACATATATGTACCTTTAGCATTAATTGGTTCTTTTCAGCCCTGATACTTTTCCTGTAGCTTCACCTATTACCCAGCTCCTTTTAAGCTTTTGTTAAGCACACATTCTGAACTGTTGTTTGTTTGATGCAAACACATGCTTTGTTACTGAAAACATCCATCGGTATTATAATTGTTTGTGTTGATAAATTCTACGCAGAAGTTAACATTGGAAAATTCCAGATACATTATAATGAATAAAAGGACGCTAAATGGCTACCTTGTGGAACATACTATTTGGCAATCAAACTTTTTGAAAGAGTATCCCTGAAATTCTGCCGCAATTTACTCAAATTTGATACAATGTATGCCCTACTGCTGTGCTTTTTGAATGGTTTGCTTCTGCTTTTCGTTCAAACCAAAAATAAAATTAATCTTTTTATTTTATTTTATTCCTATAATGAATCAAAAATCTTGAAACGACTGAACGAAATATCTTTCAGGTTTCTATATTTTCTATCCATTTTGAAAGCAAATCCGTCCGGGATTTGACTTTTCGTCTTTAATTCCATCTCTGTTCTATTCGACAGTCCCAAACGCAATCTAAATCCTATCGTTTATTTCAATTTTTCAACTGTGCATTACAAATTACTATTCGGAAGCCAAAAAAGGGAACAATTTGATGTCTGAAAAGTAGATATGTTCGTGGAATTGGCAGCTTATAACCGCACCTTATTCGTCGAAATACGAAAATTCGTAATATGCATCTGCACACAGTGCCAACAGGATAAAATACCCTTCCTACATATTAACGTCGTTTCATCCCAACAAAAGAATCCAGTTAAGCTTTTACGAAAATACTCTTTTTTGAAGTGAATTCTCAAAACTTGTATTGCTTCCTGAAAAGGTACATGTTTGCTGCAACAATGGTAGAGAAGCTATAAACCACCATTCCCTTCGTTTTAGTGTGTTGCCTTTAGGGCAAAACAAACTTAACATCCAATTTTAGCACAAAGAACATTATCGTCAATGTTTGCTTGTTGTGGCATGACAACAGACAAGACAATAAGCTTTTGTAACGTGTGTTGTTGGAAATTGGAAGTGAGGACGCAGTTCACTCAAAACAATGAACAGACGTCAATATAAAGGAGCTAAACGGTCATTCACTGAAAATCAGTAATCACGTTTGCACGTTTCCTATTTTAGCCAAAAGTTAAACAAAGTAATTTTAGTAAACAAAAATTTACCTTATAAAATAATCCTGTACAAATTCTTGATTTTCATCCATCCATGCTTCCATACGAGCATATTCAGCATCATAGCATTGTTGTGTCGACGGAAGCATTTGCAATTGCAGGGGGACACCGGGACGAGATCCTAAATTATCGAGTCCCATTCCTGTGCCCCCCTGCTCAGATGGCATCCTGTTCGATGTTTGCTGAGGCTCTTCTATACTACGTAAATGCAATCCTGCAATTGAATAAACAAAACAAATATTTTTAATTAAATTGAACAAAAATTAAATATTTAGTTTGCATATTATGTGTATGTATTTATTTATTAATTATTAATTATTATTATGCAAAGTGAAATCAAAAACATTTGGATGCCGTACATAAATATGACCGTTAAAATTTGTTTTAGCGAGTTTAAAGGTGTTCGCAGGTCGTATTGGCAGACCGCCCGCGTCCGTCGCCGCTGATTCTCGAGATAGCTGATTCCTTAGATACCTGTCTTTTTTCACTGTAAATGATATAGTTTTATTTTAACGAACAGCCGTGTACCAAAAATATGGCTTTTCTTATTAGACACGGTATTTATTTAAATATATTTAGAGAAGAAAACACAGCCCTCGATTCCTCGAAAGCAAATATGCGGAAAGAAGCGCCTCTGATAATCAAAGACTGAACCTTATAAAAAGTTTTTATATTCAAAAGAAATCTTTAAATGTAAAAGCACAACAGTGGTGAAAGTCTCAACTGGGTACAAAAACAAATAATGAGCATGGCCAATTTATGCCTATTTTTGACCAGTTGTTTACTGCTTTGGCATCATCTGCGTCTATGGAAAGGACATTTTCTACATTTAGCTTGGTTCAGTCTAAGCTAAGAGGCAATAGAAAGAAAAGGCAGCAAAATTGGTGTTTCTTTTGAAAAAAATTTAAAAACGAACGAATTAATAATTTTTAATTTGCTATAAGGGTGAATTTTCAGTTTTTTATTTATTTTTTAAAGTTCCTAAATAAAATAACTTGATAATTTTAAGCTGCGTTAAAAAAAGTTTTTCTCTTAAATTTTTCTGAGTGTCAATTTAATTAATAAAAATTAATTTTTATTTATATCATGATTTTTTTACTAAAAATCATTTGATTTAAATCATTGAATTAAATCATGATTTAAATCAATCAACCCTTTTAAGCGCAATCTTCATTGCCCCGACCGAGACTTACGTTGCAGATCTCGAATTAAAAATTCAAATGGAGACTATATTGAAAAATAAGTAAGTATCCACTTTTTGATTGTTTCTCTTTTATAGCCTAGGTAGAAGTATTTATCGGACCACCCTTGCAAGGTTTATTTATAGAATATATGGCAAGTATTGTATTCATACAAAAAAAAAATAAGATTTTGATCAAATATGACATTACGATGATAGAAAATCGAAAAAAGTGGGTCCGGCGATTCAGTTGCACAGTGCGGCGACCAGTGGAAAAAAAATTAGAAAAAAAAATGACAGCAATGTGTTCGAAAAAGAGTGTTCTGATCTTGTAAGACGTGAGGAGACCATTATGCAAGCAAAAATCATGAGCCTTATTGACCATACCGAAGTTATTGCAGGTCAAAGTTGCAATATTTCATTCGAATTTCATATGACCATGGTTGGTGGGAGTTTATGTATCATTTGAATGTATGTTGCACATTTCTTATAGACTTTCCTTTAAAAAATGACCAGCTAGTTTGGGAAGCCAATGCACCACGCATTGCGCTAACAACTCCATTGATTTTTGGTTTCCAATTGCAGACTTTTGTATTGTTTATCATTTGCAATGAATAGACAAGCATTTTTACAAGCTCCTCAAAGTAGAAAAAATGAAAGCCGAACAAGATAGCATACTTTGAGGAGCTTGTAAAAATGCTTGTCTATTCATTGCAATTGTATTTTCGATTCCAAAATAATATTAAGTAAATACATTTTAAAGGAGAGACAAAATCAGGATATATACAATATAATTGACGTTGAATTTTCTTTTATCGTGTTTTATTTTTGCTTTAAACCAGAACTTAATTTTCCGTTTCCGAATTAAATATGTCAATAGTGACAAAGACAGTAACATGTGGGAAACTTTCCGACAGCCAATCGGATACATTTCACTTGTTATGCAGAGTGCGAACTACAATCTCGAACTAATAGCCTTTTCCCACCGACTTGATTTAGCTTATTTGATTTATAAATCAAGAAAGCGTTCCCACTGAACTTTTTACTTAATTTAGCTTGACATTTATCACAATCTTGACATTTTTTTGAATTTTTCAATAAAATATATCAATATATGACACAAAAATTGAATTTTGACTGTCAAAAAGAAAAAAGAAATGAATTTGAAATGAATTTTATTCATTACTTGAGCATGAAATCATTCAGCCTGGAATCATCGAGGTGATTTATACCTAATTAAAAATAAAACAAGATAAATCACGTAATTAGAAATGATTGAAAATGTATGGCAAATCATGAAATTAATTATGTGATTAAGCTAAATCAAGTTAATTGAGCTAAATCACGTTGGTGGGAATAGGCTATAAGAAACATACAATTTGTATTAATATTTTCAGAACGTAGTTTAAAAAATGAATCGATTTGTATTGTAAAGCGACATTTCTTGAAATAAAATAAATAAAATTAATAAAGGTTGTGTTGTGTACTACTGAAAGAGGAAAAGGATAGGCCAAATCGATCGCCCAATCTATTATTTGAAGTCATCAATTCTTTTTTAAGCAGTAACCGTGGAGTAATGGTTATGTGCGCTTCCCAGTTTCGCGGAAGAGTGCTTCTCAACTCAGCCGATCGAAACCGTCATAGGAGCGTTAGCATATAAGGCCTTGGTTCTGCGGAGATGAATTGGCATTAATTTAAAACTTTGAAGTCAATTCAACCATGAGTTGAAAAATAAAATAGAGTGGCGCGACAGCTCTTAAAGAGCCAAGGCTTTGCACTCATCAACAATTCACTGAATGCGTGTGAAGAATTGAGGGGCCCTACAATTTAACTCCAATTCCGAAAACCCTTGCCATTCGGATTTTCGGAAAGTTGAGAAGCATTTTTTTCATAACAGGTTGATAATCCTGGAACCTGGAAGAGTTGTCAGTTCTTTCACCCGTGAAAGATGAAATGCAAATTTTATGGGCACGAGTAGGATTCGAATCCACTCGTTCTGCATGGCAGCCAACGCACATAATAACCACGATACGGGCACAGCACACCATGAGTCTAGGTATGACGTATGAGTTAATCTAATCAGCTATTCGACCTTTTTTTACCGTCAGTTCAAGTTCAGTAAACACGATTCCTGTATAGTGTTTATCAGCAAATACAATGGTATTGTTTCTTTTCCTTTCACCCAAATTTTAAACCAATAGGCAGTGGAAAAGCAACATAGATCTTACAAAAAGAAAGACACATAATATATCTCAGACCTTTTAATGTAAAAAATCGACGCCTATAACTTTAATATTTATAACGGTACCTACATAAGTAATGTATTAAATTTAGGTGACAACTCTTTATGGTTTGAAATAATTGATTTGCATTTTAGTCATCCTGAATGACGTATGTAAATAAATTTCGCCATGTTATATATTTTTGCACTGAATCATAAAAAATAAAAATTTCAGATCGGGAGAAACTTAAAGAAGGTTGACATTTTTTTGTAAACCTATTTCTTAGTAAAACTGTTTATTCAACTACAAAACAACTAACTCCATCTATTTATATTTTAAAGGAAAAAAATGGGTATTGTAATCTGTGAGCCAGTCACTATACTATGTTTCATTTTACAATCCAAAACTTTACCCTTAAATGCTCAAAAAAAAAAAAATGTCAAGCAAAATTTTACAAAAAAAAAAAAAAAAAAACAAGTTAACGAACTCTGAGAAAAGGCCCGCCACCACCATCGTCACCTCAGGCAGTGGTTATTCTCGGAAGTTGGAAACAAAGATAATGCGATTAGTGTTATTAAGTAAAAGCGGATATTCAAGAATGATTAATTTTGTATTTTTTGTATTTCGTTTGTTTGTTTTTCGTTTTATTGATGGGCTATATTTGATTTTGTGGTTATTACTCAATGTCGTTTCTCATTTTTTTTTTGCAAAAAGTCATCTGGATCAAACAATTGGCTGTATAAATAATAAGAAAAAGATTAATCACACCTCACACTTTCTGTAAAGCTTCCGTGATCCGTGAATAATTGAGTTGATTGTCGATGCCGTTAACAGCAGATAAATTGGAAATGTGGTAAATTATCTGTAAAATTAATAAATTACGACTTTTTTTGAATGAGAGGACAATCAGAACCATCATCCATCTGATTTTGAAACTTTTGTGGTTTGGTTTTTGACATGGAAAAGAACAACAAAGTATACAATGGCTTGTTGAGATTTTTTTTTTTTAAGAACAGTTGTTTGTCAAGAAAATAAATGGGAAACTTATCTCTGCGATTTTCCTCTTTCTTAAGAAAAATAAACATAAATTACACAAATTGGCATGCACTCATACCAAAAAGGACTATTTTAAATTCTCTGTAGGACTTTTAAGGAAAAAAAAATTACTTCCCAACATCTTCGATTCATATAAATTCAAGTGCTTCCGTTGCAAAGTGCCGATATAGTCGATTACTTCTTAAAATCACTTAGCACACCAACCTAATGGCTAATGGACGATGTTCGACGAGATAGGGAGTGAAAAAATAAAAATAAAATCGTAAGAGCCAGGAAGTTTCTTCCCTATCCACGACTCCTTGTTCTCTAGCTGCAGACTCTTCGATGCAAAACGGGAAGTGATAAACGTTGTATCTTTCTACACTTTACAATCACTGTCACAATTTTATGTCTGCGTTTTGGTTTCTTTTTCTACTCTTTTATTTATTTTTGTGCTGAGACCTTCGCTCTCTAGCTCCCACTTAGGGAATGTTTAATGCATAGAATATGTTAGCTTTTCGTAAATGGCTTCCTGCCGTTTTGCACCATCTCTCCATAGTCCTTTGGAATTATTCTTAGATTTATGGAGCTTGTGTGAAAATGAGTAATGCATTTTAAATTATATTTATTTAAAATTTTTAAGAAAAAAAGAAAATAAAAATGCAACCAAAAATTCATAGCAAAAAACCAAAAACACAAATCGTACCTGATCTGTTTTTGTTGTTGGCCTTATTCTTTTTGTAGCGACATCCACGAAACCGGCACATACTTGCAGCCTGGCCCATGGGGCCCGCCAGCAATGCAGCAATTGTTAAACCCTCCGTCTTAATAAATTTTCACTTGCGACTCTAATTACTACGTTGGATATTTTCAACTGATTTTAAACTTGAACAAGCAACACTTTCATTTAACTCAAAAACAGCAGAAAACGGATTGCACTAAAATTTTTGAGTAGGTTCGTTTTTTTCACCAGGTTTTGCTGCGAGAAGAAGTTTTGAAATAATATTTTATTGGCGCTTTGGAATGTTTTCACTTTTAAATATTTTATTTTCCTTATGGATTTTCCATCTTTAAAATTAGAAGTGAGTCCACACTGTAGAATGTTAAAATAGATTTTTTTTGTGTTTTCTTTTTTTTATTGTTTTCTTTCTAAAATGAAATTAATCATTGGGGATTTTCATGCACAACGATTTCTGTCGTTTTTTAAAACTATGGCCACTTGAAATTGAAATTTGTTTTGTAGGTATAGTGATTGTCGCTTGTGTTTTGGATTTTTTTTTATGATTTATATGTATCTTCTCTCAGCTTTGACAAATTTTCAAGCAAAAGTGCTTATCCGGGGTTTTATGTAGTCATAGGTGGACTTTGGTGATCATTTTGTTTTGGGGCGCAGGTACATAAACACAAGTCGAATGTGGCATTTGAGTAACATTTTATCAAACAAATGTTATTTCCCAGTTCTCAGTATACCCACAATTTTTTGTTCTGTGGTAAATAACCTTTTTAATATACCAAAAAGTCCAAGAAATTGCTAATTGCATAAAGTCGCATTAAAATTGGTTATTTTCACTAAAAATCCTAGCACACAAACTCGTAGTAAAGCGTGTATTCCAACAAAGACTATTGGTTTTAAATAATATGTTTCTTCGACTTATAGACTGGAAGCCGAAGTGAGTTGCTCTAGTGCTGACAAATGTTGGACAATCTTATTTACGAAGTGTTAAGTTTATGAGTTTATTGTACTGAGATCGTGTTCAATGACTTCCTAAATATGCACGTCTTCAATTCGGCAGCTAGGTTAAGAAATCCCGAAACTGAGCTTGTAAAATAGCAAGCAAAAATGTGGAATACCCTACGCAGCCACAAAGAGTAGATAATAGAGTTCGGTGCGGACTTTGGAGCGATGGTTGCGATTAACGGTGGGCATTAAAGAGCCATGCCAGACATGGATTTTGGCAGCAGCTAGTGCATGTTGGATTGCCAAACAATCGATTATTATTATAATTATTTACGATCTTTTCCCTATCATCGTGCGATGTCATGGTTTAAAGTTGCTGCCCAAGATTTTGTTCTCATTACGATAGCAGACTGTTGGGCAATGGTAGGCAAACTGAATAGTGCCCTCACCTCATGCTCGTCTTCGTTTCTGCAATTTTTGATAGGATCATTGGTATCGAGTCCTATTCTCCTTAAAAAAAAACAAAAACCCAGGATGTGTCTCTATAGGTAATGTAACCTTTTATTGTTCTAAAGCCAAAGTTTCTTAGTAGTGACACAGGATTCATATTTTTATTGGTCAGCTTTATTAGACCTGTATTTAAGGCTAGTGTGCTTAACTCTTTCTCGCCGGTACTTCACTGTGACAAGAAGTCCAGCAAAAATACCTCCAGCTTTGGGCGATAGCATAAAACCAAACTTTGCATTGGTTACTTGTCTCAGCTTGGAATCTGCTGTGCGGGTGCACGCTTTTCTTTAGAATTTATTATGTTTTGTGTTATTGGCTTACGAACACGTAAATATCAATTTCACAAAATAAATGGCTTGGCCGAATAACATTTATATATGTAGGTATAAAGGGACATTCATTACATGGTTTTAAATTTGTAGCGCTGGCTTCATAGGTATATATGGTGTCAAACTTAACTATCATTTGAAGTTTTTATAACATAAGTTGAATGTTTGCCATTTACGACAACGCTTCGATTAGCAATCGAACAACGCCTTTAAATTATTAAAACTTACTACAAAAGTGGTAGTTCAAACAAAGCCACTTTTCGCGCATTAAGCGATGATTATGATCGTTATAATCGACCGACTACGCAAGTAATCAGTAAAATTGTTATGAAATTCGAAAAAAGTGGAAGCGTTACTTATGCCGCAAGGCCTGTGAATTAACGTAATGCGCGTTCGGTGGAAAATATTATTGCAGCAAGCAATTTCCCGTATTTCGCATTTGGATTTACATCTCCATCCTTACAAATTTCAACTCACGCAACAATTATTGAAGCCTGTTGACCATTAATTACCCCGTACGACTTGGGTGTTGGAACAACATACAATTAAACACCGATTTTTTAAATAACATTTTCTTTAGCGATGAGGCACACTTCTCACTCGCTGGGCGTGTAAACAAACCAAATTGCTTATTTTGGGCTTCGAGAGCCCACTGGTAATCGAAGAAATACGATTGCATCCAGAAAAAGTGACTGTTTGGTGTGCTGTATGGCCGAAAAATGCCATTGTTCTATATTTCTTCGAAGATGCCGTCGGTTACAGCCAATTCTGAGCGATATGGTCGAACGCTAAGCAATTTTTTTGGCCAGGGATTGAAGATTATGACCCGGACAATATATTATGTTTCCAACAAAATGGGGCAACAAGCCACACAAACGACCAATTATGACTTTATTGCATGAGAAGTTTCCTGGTCGTGAAATTACAAGTTTAGGCAACGTCAATTGACCACCGAGATCATGCGATTTGACACAATTGGCGTCCAGGTTCATGCGATTTGGAAAAGATAGATGTAGAGTTACGCAAAAGACCATGTGAATAGTAGTAGCGAATAGCCTCCGAACTCTAGACGCAATAAAAACCAACAATAATTAAGTTTGGCCGATATACCACCTGATATGTGAGCGAAAAAGTTCGAAACCGAACAATGAATAACTCTTTATTGTATGTATGTACATTACATTATGTACCTATAATTGTTTCAACGTGTTTGTTAGAATGAAAAAAAGCAATAGGTCATTCTCAACTGGACCGGGAAAGCTGAAGGATTCCTTGCAGTCCAGACAAGATGTCAGTGTTGCCGTTTTTAACGTGAAATCTGTGCCAGATATTATGTTTGACCAAACGGGATGTTTCTTCAATCGTTAAATTTCAAAAGCATTCAACCAAAACCAATCTGCTTTCTGCTAGTGTGTTTAAGTAAAGGATCTAATTTTAAGAGTTTAGACAGTAAAAAATCCATTTCGTGAGGAAGAAAGGCCTTTACACTCCGCTACTGCATTTATTGGTTTGAGAAAAAAAAAAAAAGGAAAAGACACCTTGCTGGAACAAGCTTTTTAAGGCTTTTAGCCACAACCACAAGGTACATTTTAGTAATTCAAAAGATACCCAAATAGTATATAGTGTTTGAGGTTTGGGGTATAAAAAAAGATATATTTTTTTTTACAAACCATACAAAACTTAGTCAGTAGTTGGCTGGTACATTGTAATGGATTTGTACATACATATGTAAAAGTAGAATTGATTTTTTGATGACCTATCTGCTGTACATCAATAAAATAATTCATTCAAAAGAGCCCGGAATGGTCCTAAGGAATTTTTTTTATATTATTTTTATCTTTTTTCTTTATTCATTAAAAGTGAAAAAAGAAAAAAAAAACAATAGTGAGCAGTACTTCTCTATAAGATCTTAATATAGTCCCAAATTAAGTTTTCAAAGACGAACAACATATTTCTTTGATTTTAAGTGGATTGTTCTTACAAAATTTTATTGAAACTGTAGAATTTATTTATCGCATGAATGTACTTTAATAAATTAAGAAAATATATTTTAATTGGTTGTTTGTCAACAGATATTTTATGAGAGATACATCTTCGTGTTTGTCGTGTTATTCGTGAGTAAAACAAACTTACGAGGAATTGTATAAGAATGTAGAATTCATGAAATATTTTTTAATAATAATTGATATTCAAGAGAAGCGACTGCCATTCATTTGGCTGTTCGAGCAGAGAGTTCACATGCGATATCGAGCTGAATCATTTTTGTTTGTGTATACAACGCAGCTACGTATACAGGGTGATTCACGAGCGTTGTGCCAAAAAGCTAGAGCGTGTAGGTTGAGTTGAGACAAGAAAAAAATCGTATGGGAGGGGGGGGGTCTATTCCCCCCCGTTTAGCCGGGAGGGGCAATTTTCTGAAAAATTGACTTATTTTGTAAAAAAAAATATTAAAAATCAACGGCTTAGTTTACAACACCGTGCTATACCTTTCTGAAAAGCTAAAAACTTCTTCTTTCACTTTGTTTTTAAAATAAATTATTTTAACGAATAGTTTTAAAAAAATAAATTTTCAAACTAAAAATTTTCAAAAAAAAAGCCAAAAAAAAATTTTTGAACTAATTTTTTTCAAAATTTTATGTAATTAAGTACTAATTTTGTTTTAAAATTTCAATGTCTTTGTTAATTTTTAGTCGAAAACAGAAAACCGGATGCAAAAATGTCTTTTCGTTTTTGAGAAATTAAAAAAAAACCAAAACCACTTTTTTCTAAGAAAATCTTTGTTTTTATTTTTACCTATCTGGACTTTTAGTTTAATTTATTAGTTTAATTTACAAATTTAATTTTTTGTAATTGGAGTTTTATGACGACTCAATAAAGTAGAAAAGTATTGGATTTTCAATGGATTAACCATTTTATTCATTGATTACGTCTGAAAACTGACCTGCAATTTTTTCTTACTATACCTGGGGCCGCGGCCACTCGCCGGCGAAGGGTTCTACCTGCTGGGGGCTTAAGATAATTAAAACGCAATTTTTCTTGAATGAAAAAACAATTAACAACCTAAAGGTTAATAAAAGGCATCGCATATTTACTTAACAACCATTTACAATTAAAATATTAATTCATCAACACATAACAATAACAAACTCATATGTTCGAGAAGAGTTAGCGGACAGGAACTTCTGCTACGGTTTAACTTGTTGTCGAGATCGGGAAGCCGAAAGACTCTACGCTGAAAGATATCCCAATAGATGGCGCCCAAGTCGTAGCATGTTTTCAAGAATCCGCCGACGAGAGCACGGAGAGCTAGAAGTGAAAGGTCAGTGGCAGACGTTTTCAATGAACAAAATGATTAATCCAGGGAAAATCCAATACTTTTCTACTTTATTGAGTTCTCATAAGACTCCAATTACAAAAAATTAAATTTATAAACTAAACTAGTAAATTATACTAAGAGTCCAGATAGGTAAAAATAAAAACAAAGATTTTCTTAGAAAAAAGTGGTTTTGGTTTTTTTTTTAATTTCTCAAAAACGAAAAGACATTTTTGCATCCGGTTTTCTGTTTTCGACTAAAAATTAACAAAGACATTGAAATTTTAAAACAAAATTAGTACTTAATTACATAAAATTTTGAAAAAAATTAGTTCAAAAATTTTTTTTTGACTTTTTTTTTGAAAATTTTTAGTTTGAAAATTTATTTTTTTAAAACTATTCGTTAAAATAATTTATTTTAAAAACAAAGTGAAAGAAGAAGTTTTTAGCTTTTCAGAAAGGTATAGCACGGTGTTGTAAACTAAGCCGTTGATTTTTAATATTTTTTTTTACAAAATAAGTCAATTTTTCAGAAAATTGCCCCTCCCAGCTAAACGGGGGGGAATAGACCCCCCCCTCCCATACGATTTTTTTCTTGTCTCAACTCAACCTACACGCTCTAGCTTTTTGGCACAACGCTCGTGAATCACCCTGTATATGTTTTTATTTGATAAATAAGCTAGACTTGTTGTCAAGTGGAGAGATGTAATTTTTTGTTTTTAAATTAATTGTTGAGATAACGCTTACGTGACCCAGTCAAGGCGTCTGGAGAAAGTTGAAACAGTTACAAGGAATTAGCAATTCCGAAAAATAGGCACGTTCTTATACCCCAGTGGGCTAAGCTTGAGTTAAAGGAGTCCCTAAAGATGATTGTTCAAGTATTGGGGATAAATTTTGTTTTAGTATGATAATGAATTATGTCAACTCGAATTTAAGAGAGCAAAATATAAAGTTAAATGAAGAGAATGATAATTTAAAGATATTTAAGATGGAGCATAGACAAAAAATGGCAGTAAACTTGAACAAAGATTTTTCGTTTCAACTACTTCAAATTAAAATAACAATAAATTTATAATCGAATCAAAGTCGATTCAAAGCGTCAAGTAACGAGATACTCCCTCGTGTCTCTTTGAAAACAGCAAACGAGCCTTCAATTAGGTTACACGATTTGGAATATAATTTATTTCCAGCTGGAAACATTTTGCCATTGGGTTCATCCCATAATCCCTCCTACTTCGACTAAAGACAAAAAGAAGAAAACTATAATAAAATCGAGTCGAAACCTCATTCTATTGAATTTGATGTGTGTGGTGTGCCGAGAGAATCCATTTGAAAGTAATGAACCAAACTAGGCCAGGGTCGGAATTCCACCCACTCAGCTAAATAATGCTCAAAAGTGTCAACCCCAATCCAGTCTTTCTTTTGCAATCACATCGTCATCACCATTTATTCTACC
Source organism: Sphaerophoria taeniata (assembly GCA_943590905.1). Lineage (NCBI taxonomy): Eukaryota > Metazoa > Arthropoda > Insecta > Diptera > Syrphidae > Sphaerophoria > Sphaerophoria taeniata. The sequence continues at coordinate 84,815,318 of OX016540.1, read as the reverse complement.
ACCCCGGTTAGTTGTTAACAAGTTGAATTATTGGAAAAGATTAAAAGACAAAAAATCAGAATTTGCCAAAAGCAAAATGTAAATATAGTTTGTCGTTGTCCCAAGATATTTCTTTTGTTCTTTTTCCGAATTTTTGGTTGGGCTACCTCCAAATACTCTCTTATGCTCTTATGTGTAAAATGAGCAAGAAGTGTGTGTTTGGGTCCCTATTTGTAATGATTGCAACTTAAACACGAGGAAAAAGACAATTTCTGGCTTTTTACGTCCTTGAAGATGAACATTGACATGGTCTTAATTATCCGAACGTGCTGCACGCCTCGTGACTCTCAAGAATACAGTAAATTCATTTGCGAGTAAAAAAGAACCTAATTGTTATTTTTGTTTCGGTTTTTTTTGTGGGTGTTTAACTCGTGTTAAGGCTTAAGGGAGGTAGAGTGAGAGTTTGCGGTGGTAAATTAATTTTACATAAGGATTTCATGAAAAATGTATTGTATGTTTGACTGGGTCGCGAGAACTTGCTCTATGAGGTGATTAAATATTTCTTAGTTTTTGATCATTTTGTTTTCGTCGAAAACACCTGTTTCTCAAATAGCATTTTGAAATGAAACTGCCCTTTGCATTTTGCAGAGCAATTTGTAGGTTTGATACAAATATCATCACTTTATTTTCTTTGAAACCAATATTCGACCTTTTTACAACAAGTAAAAGCAGATTATCGTTTTTACAGCACCATTGTGGCTTTTTTTCAATGGGACACAAATTGTTTTAAATAATTTAAGCAATTTAAATAAAATCTGTCAAGAGGTTAGGTGAGAAGATCGAAATGTCTAGTCAAAGGAATTGTGCCAAAATTTAAATACCGAGGTAATTTGCAAGCCATCTGTTGTTGGGTACTATACTTCGACTATATGCAAATCTTACTCTTTTCTTGAAATTATTTTACCATGCATGTCGGTCAGTCGTGTGAACCACAAGAATTGTTATATACAATATAAAATGAAATAAAAACATACAGACAATGAAAATTCCGAAATATCTTGACCTAGACCCCTACATTCCGAACAGAAGACAATATTCCAATAAATGTATAATGTAGAGATGATGGTATTTCTTATGGTGGTGGTTGGTTGGTTATTTCTGTGGGACATATCAAAAACCCATTTCAAGGATTCAATGTTCTGAAGGACCAAAGGAATACTCAAAAACGTACGTCCAATTCTAACGTGCATTGAGTATTGATAACAACAAACTACAGACACGCACACACACATACCAAAAATATATGAACCAAAATGACAAAATAAGAATAGACCAAGACAACATTACTTTCAAAATATTTTCTCTATCATAATGTCGATATTTATTTTTTGTGCAAAATTTTTGAGAAGAAAAGAAAGACTTCTTTTTTTTAAATACATAGGTATGGTACATACTCTACGTATATTTTTTTAAATTTAATTTTAAGAGAAGACAGGAAATTGAATGGCATAAAGTTCATCAAAATTTTGAATTAATCTGTTACGTACATTAAAAGATACGTTACATAAAATAGAAATGATTGCTTTTAAGTTTTTTTTTAAGGACATTTTAAAGATCTATTCAGCCTGTGCTATTTTGAAGCCTTATAGCTTTTTTATTAAAGATTTTTGCCGTAGTATTATTATTTAGAAACCCTCCTTTAATTAACGTTTTAGTTTTATTGACTTTGAAATTTTAATACATTGCGAAAATATTTTTTGTAAGTTTTTTATAAGTCTTTGAATAGTTTGGCCTAAGGCCGTCTACCAACCTGGCAGTTACATTTAAAGTTGTTATTAAAATTAAGAAATAAATTATTTAGTAAAGAAATACAATGAAAAAAGAATATCTTTCGCTATTTTCTATGTACATTAAAAACTTTTATGAATTTACATGTTCTGTTTCGCAAAGCACTCAAACAATATTTGTACAATACGTCTTCCATCCATCAAGTTTATGGCTTTTTTGTAACCTGAGAATATCAACAACAAAGTATCTTTTGCAGAATTCTTTCAGAACTGGAAAAATTGCTAACGTCTTCACGTTCTCCTCGATTGCATTAAGTACACCGTAAAGGCGAAGAGACAGGTCTTGACGATAACGATGAGGAATGAAGTTTAAGCGGAAGAGTTCTCCTCTATATATTCATGATTTTGTTTCCTCAAAAAACTAATCATACATCCTTTTTCCGATTTTCGTCAACAGATCATCAAATTTCGTTTTAAATGAAAAAAATATTGTCTTCGACTGATAATGTCAATGTTAATGAGCAGTCATCCGCCAGTTAATACCACTCACTTACTGGGCTCCGTTAAAAGAATTGCAATTTCGGTTGCACGAAAAACTTCATACTTAGCTTCTCGGCTTCTCCACACGGTACCCATTGCACGCTTAGCTTCCGCTACTTTTGCTTGGAGGTGTCTATCAAAATTCAAATTCGGTATAATCAAGGCTCCCAGATACATACTTGTACTCTTTTACTATTTCTACGACGTCCTTTTGAAATATCCACTTTTCTGTTCTAGAATATCTCCCTACTCTACATCTATTAATCATTATTTTGGATTTCGAAAGGTTAATCGATAGGTTCCAGACATTGCAATAGCTTTAAGTCTATTCATCATCAGCTGCATTTCGTCAATAGATTAAGAAAGTAAAACTACACGAATCCTGAAATGGATATACCACTCAGCAATATACCACCTTTCATTGCGTTTGTTAAGTCGTTTATACATACAGTACATTCTCGATTAACGCAACTCTCGATTCACGCAACTCCTCGATTTTCGCAACAGCAGAATTTTTAACATTGTTGACGCAGTAATCGCAACTCTTCCCCCAAAATTGACTCGATAAGTGCAACTTTTGTTCTTATTCTCATATCTCTATTTTCTCAGATTATTGACTATGTTCGTTTTTGTCTTTGGCGGTATATTTTGTCACGGCAGTTATTTTACCGCTACTTTTGAGTGATGGTATGATGAAGTTGTAGGCATATACATCATCTGATTTTTGCTTTAGATCTCAAATTGAGCAACCACCCTTGTTTTAATTAGTTGCGATAATCGAGAACGTACTGTAGGTATATAGGATGAAGTGTAAAAACCCAAATATAATTGCTTTAGTCAACATAAGCTAAGAAACAGGACGAACATTTCCTTATAAGTTAGCAAAAGAAGTAGACTTGGCCTTCTCTTCTTTAAGGCCGAACTATAATGCAATTTTGCTCACGCAAGCGGGCTTAAGTGAACCAGCGAATACACACGAACCCTATGAGAAAACCATAGTGTACTTTAGCTACGTTCGTTAAATTTTCGTTCAACTTTCACTAGCGCGGTTTAATTCGCTCATTGCAATATGCTAGTTTTTTACAGAATTGGTGCAATGGTGTCATGTGTACCCTTCAACGGCCAAGCCACACAACATAAACTATAATCACACCAAAAACATAAATGTAAAAAAAGAGCCAAGTTCTCCCGTACAAAAATTCTGCCTAACAAATCAGCCACGAAAAGTAATGAGATCTAAAAGAACGCCAAGTTTTAAGATTCAGCAAGTACTCGTAGGTGCATTGCAAATGTTTTAAGTGGACTTACACCGAATCAACTATTAGTTTTGAAAGTAACTTGTAAACTAATGTAAATTAGTTAATTTTTTTTACTTAGCAAGTTTTCCAAACTTTTTTAATAGTAGGTTACTAAGAGAAAACCCGCCAAGTAAAAAAAATTAACTAATTTACATTAGTTTACAAGTTACTTTCAAAACTAATAGTTGATTCGGTGTAAGTCCACTTAAAACATTTGCAATGCACCTACGAGTACTTGCTGAATCTTAGAACTTGGCGTTCTTTTAGATCTCATTACTTTTCGTGGCTGATTTGTTAGGCAGAATTTTTGTACGGGAGAACTTGGCTCTTTTTTTACATTTATGTTTTTGGTGTGATATCATTACTTTTTGCAAAGATTTTTTTTTTGATAAGCAGAAAAATCTAAAAATTAATTTTATTTCTTTATATTGACTGGCAGAATTGCTAGTTTGCCAAATTACAATATTCTACGATGATCAGAGCTGCCCCATATATTTTATAAAATTTATTTTTAAATGGGTGGGTACCACGCCCCCTCAGTTGAAAATCATAAATTTCATATTTTATTTGTTTTATTGCACGATGTACTTGTATGCCAAATTTCTTGATTCTACTGCACTCCAAAGTGCTCCATATAATTTAAATTAATAATGTAAAAGTAGGCGGCTACCACGCCCCCTGATTGAAAATTTTCAAATTTTTGATTATTTCCTTTGTATGTACCACATGACCTACCACTGTGCCAAATTTCAAGTTTCTAGGGCGACGGGAAGTGCTTCATATAATTTAAATTAATAATGTAAAAGTAGGCGGCTACCACGCCCCCTGACTAAAAAATTTCAAATTTTCGATTTTTTTCTTTGTATGTACTTCATTACCTATCATTGTGCTAAATTTCTTGATTCTACTGCACTCCAAAGTGTTCCATATAATTTAAATTAATAATTTAAAAGTAGGCGGCTACCACGCCCCCTGACTGAAAAATTTCAAATTTTCGATTTTTTCCTTAGTATGTACTTAATGACCTATCACTGTGCAAAATTTCTTGATTCTACTGCACTCCAAAGTGCTCCATATAATTTAAATTAATAATGTAAAAGTAGGCGGCTACCACGCCCCCTGATTGAAAATTTTCAAATTTTTGATTATTTCCTTTGTATGTACCACATGACCTACCACTGTGCCAAATTTCAAGTTTCTAGGGCGACGGGAAGTGCTTCATATAATTTAAATTAATAATGTAAAAGTAGGCGGCTACCACGCCCCCTGATTGAAAATTTTCAAATTTTCGATTTTTTCCTTTGTATGTACCACATGGCCTACCACCTGTGCCAAATTTCAAGTTTCTAGGGCAACGGGAAGTGCTTCATAATTTTGATGATCTGTCAGTGAGTGAGTCAGTGAGTCAGTCAGTTACGGTTTTCGTGATTTTTGGAACATTGTATCTTAGAAACTACTTATGCTAAATATCTGAAATTTACTGAGGTGCTTCTTCTTGACTAGCTTAACAAATGATGTGAGTTTGAAACTTTTGGCTTCTTTGGTATAGAAGTTAGAGGGGTGTGGAAAATGCCCTGAGTTGTTTCCTGTAAATAAGGGTGTAGTGCCAAAGTTGCTAGAGAACTTGGCTGGGCACTACCGTGCCCCTTGATAATGAATATAATAAGATTTCATTACTTTTTAGAGATAAAAGAGCAGCTCCATCGAGACTTGGCTAGTTTTTTTAAAGAATGTTTTTGGTGGGATTTATATTTATCGCTATTTTTCCTAAAATTCTTGAAAACTTATTTTTTGCAATTTTTTTCTTATATTTTTTGTCAATAATTTTGACGTTAGCGTTTATTTTATAAGATAGGTATAGCGTACAGGCTAAACAAAAAATTTCAACGCCAATATTTTGCCTAATTCTCTGCAAGAAACCTTATTTCATAATTTGTTTTCAAACATTGATCGCTCAGATAAGCTTTGGATTTTTGTAGAAAAAGAATTCTGCCGAAGATGGGGCTTGAACCCGATGCATTTGGCTAAGCAGTCAAATACGCTTTGCATTCCTCTGAAATACTTTTACTGTTATAAATAAAATGAATTGAAAAAAAAATCTATCAATTAAAGCAACGAAGTAAAAAAATGTTTAATTACATTAATACATTATCATGAGTGCTCACTGCTTATATCTTTATTTAAACATTACACCTCATAACTAATGCGATAAGAAAGTTCCCCTTTACAACAATTTATTAAGAAATCCCTGACTTAATAATATTCCAATGAACCTTGAATAAAAATTTGAAATTTTAAAGCTTTTTAAATCGAAAATGAAATTAAATTACAACCGAGGCGTAGAACACAGCCATTATTTTAAACACACTTTTCCGTCTATATACGTTTTCCAATGAATGAAATAATTGAGTCTACAACGCTGTTTGCATAAACATATAGAAGAATTCTCCTAATTGACGTCAATAGATACAAGAAGTAGGATGATGAATGAAAACGAAAGAAAAAACCTGAACTTACTCATCTGAATTTACATTTAAACAACCGCTAATGCGAAAGGAATTCTATGAAAGGAAAACTTACGTTTCCTAGAAAATTTTATATTTTTAAGTCATCAATTGATTTGATTGCTAAAAGCGGGGGCTGTCCCTCATATACCATGTGGCAGCAATATGAGACACACTAACACACCCGTATACCTTGAAACTACGTCACAGTTTCATTCCAACCAGACACTGAGGCAATATAAGGTGGTTTGAACTTACGTACAACCAGACAAAGACGACAAATAAAATCCAAACAGCTTCTGGGTTCTTGTTTGTATTTAAATTTAAAATTTCACATTAGCATCTGATGTTGAGTTTTGTGTATCAAAATTGAATAAATTCTCTAAGAAAAGAAAAGAAAAAAAAAACTTGTCAGTTGCCATTGCTTCTACTTGTCTAGCCGCAAAGTTAGATGGAAGCTAAAACTCGTGGGAATAATGCTTGATGGGAAATTTTGTTTCATTTTTTTTTCTTTCTGACATTGACTTTGTGAGCAAACAAGTTTTGTTTATTTTGCTTTATTGTTTTTTGATATTAAATATCATGCTCTTTGGTGAAATTGATAGTATTAGCTAATGGGTCCATAAATTTGTATTTTTTGTATTTTTTAGAAATTTACATTTTCCTGATGTTAATCTCTTTTTCTTCAATTTGTTTGTGGCAACCCATAAAGCAAGCCGATAGTTGTGCTATCTGATGCAAAAATAATTCAAAACTGCGCAAAAAATTGAACGATTCGATGAATAATAAACAACAGAGATTTTTTTGTTCAAAACAAGACCAAGCTGATAAGATAACAAATAAAACATTTTTTTGTGAAAATTAATTACCTATTTTGTATTAATTAATCAACGGGTGTAAATTGATATTCAACATGTGCCTTTGTTTTGATGTGTTTTCTTAATTTTTTTTGTTCAAAAAAAAAAGTTGTTTAGATTGTGTAAAGTTTCCATTTAATTTTGGAATAATTCTATTTAATATTTAATTTGGGATAGCTGTTTGTATATGAAAACAAATACTGAAATTATTGAAAGCAAAAATCTATAGCGTCAACAACTACTTTTTCGTCATTTGTTAATTGATTTGTATCATCATTAAAAATATTGAACGGGACAAAAATGGTCCGTTTTCAAACAAATCAATGATATTGATGTCACACTAACTCTTAAAATTCCAGCCAACTATTGATTTAATTTTATTCCTCTGTTCCCATAATTCTTAAGTAGTGATAAACTGGAACAATTCCAAGAGATTAAACCTATTTACGACTTGAATACGCCAAATTGGGAACAGCCATTGACTTGCTTTAGCGCTGATTAGTTACAAGGACTTTTATCCTTTATCCGATTCTTGTGTTTGAGATATTCGATGAATTTTGCCTTTGCCATAGAAATGAAAGAATAGGTCGATTGGCTTTGAATTTAAATAAATTAACCAGAGACACCTCGACCTCAGAGAATGAATAATTTCTTATTCTTAATAACTAAGTGAGACGTTCAAAATATTTTGTTCGAGAAATTCACCAATTTGGCAGTGTTGAGAAATAGAGCAAGAATTACTGAAATAATTCTCTAAGGCTCAACTATTCCCTCCAATTCTAACAAGTGAATTATTCCGTCATTTAGAAATTTACATTAAAATTTGCATTGTTTTCCATCTTAAAAACACACGAAAAAAATGACTAGTAAATTTCTGAAAACGAAAGTATACATTTTTTTACGTTTTCCTCCAACTTTTGTATTCGGCTAAAAATTATTTTTATTATCCTACAAAAAATAACGACTTCCCCGGGAATAGAAGTTGGAGGAACAAAAACTAATTCAAAAGCCATGTTTGGAATGATTCCAATTTAATATTCTGTGAACTGTGAGTGATGATATTGCAACATTCATTGTGCACCCCTTCCTCCATCTAAGGCACAGTTGCTTGAATTTACATTTTTACTTGCGACATATAGAATATATGGCAAGTATTGAATTCGTAAAAAAAAAACTTGAGATTTCAATATAACATAACGATGATAGAGAAGTCAATGAAAGTGGGTGCGGCGGTTCCGTCCGTCTGTCTGTCTGTCTGTCAACGCACCTACAGCATTAACCACTGGTTCGATTGGCTTCAAATTTGAAATATAGTGGTTTGAGAAAATTTGGGTGGGTTATTAAAAAATCATCAATTTTTTAAGAAATTTTAAAAATAAAATATGTTTTTGAGGTACATATTTTAATTTCAATTTTTATTTATGAAATTTAATTACCTACATGTTTTACATTTTAAATGTTTTTTATGACTTAAGTTTTCGAATATCGGAGCAAGTTCGTACGACCCAGTCGTGCACATTTTTTTATTTTGAATTACCTTGAGAATGCAATTTTGAAGGATGTTATCAATTATTTCACGAATAATATAGAAGCCGTTTAGAAAGGAACAACAGCAACAACAACAACAAGAAAACATAATTCGCATGCATTAATTCGGACTCTTCTTCCGTGTTGATGTTTCTGTGAAGGGCGTTTTGCACATAATGTGGTCATGGAATCAGTTCGCACAAAATGAACATTTAGTAAAGTGACTGTTTATTTGTTAAATTTAGGTTATATTTGAGTTTTTGGTACATACAAAAGCTAAAACCTTCATATTCATTTCAAAAATGCCCCCTTCGATATTTTTATGAAAATTGACCGTAAAAAAAACGAAATGAAAAATGCAATATCATAATGGCGAGATAAAAAAGTTGACGAAATGTTTATTTCACTATTTATTATGCAGTTCTGCGAAATAGTTTTTGCAGGATGAGTGTTTGTAAGATCCCTCACTACAATTTTAATAAAATTCTCTTAACATTTGTCTTGTCAGTACATTAATTGTAAAATCTTGACAACACTTTGGTTTTTATTTATTTTTTCTATGAAGTCTTTGAAGTCGAAACTTTCGCTTCAATAGCTAGGGACTATAATGTCTAAAACGTTTAATATATAAAACAATAAAATTTAAGCCTTGGAATTTCTCCTAAATAAATGAAATTCATAACCGAGTTTTTGTCAAAAAAGTTTCAACAATTTTGTCTTCAGCTGTTTTTTCAATTTTCATCGAATACCAAAGTAAATAGTTTTCATTCTGAACTAAAACATTATTATGAATGGCAACTACTGCATTTCTATTAAAATGTTTTGGAAGGTCAAAGTGCAAGCAAGAGTATTGCAGTCGTATAAAATGTTCAGTAAGAGATTTTTATAAAACTCGACATTACAAATTATAGACGTAATGCTGTGCCAATACGTTGATTTGGCTCAAGAAAATTTACCTATATTGGGTGAATTTTTCCCGATGTGAGTACCTTCTCCAGATACAATTTGTATGGACCATTAAAATTTGTCTTCCTTTTTGTATTCCATTGGTGAGAAATTACGGGGTGGTCACTATGACTTAAACGTAATTATTAAAGTAATTATGCTTTCATTTTAATATTTTTTTTTTAAATACCTAACCTAATGATCTCTGACGTCAATAACTTCCGTGTACATACACCTTGGCCTCATAAGTGAAGAATTCATTGACCTGAGCCATTTGTAGAGTAACTTTACGCAGAGTAGACCTTACATGAGGTTGTGTAACAATTTATATAGCTTACAGAGGTAAAATAATTAGATAAAGGAAAGAGTAGTCAATTAGCCTTGTTGCTTATCAGAATGCATCAATAGACATGAAATGGTTCGGAAGATTTATACTTCAAAATTTTGACCTTTTTCCTTTTAGAAAAAGTCAAAAATAGGTTTTCGCTGTTAAGTGTAGCTATTGCAATAAATTGATTGAATTGGTATATTTTTTGTAAAACTTAAAAACCTGGGCTTTGGATGAGAATCTCCAATGATAACGATTGATAAGCTCATTTAATTTGGATCTTGACAACATCATGAAATAGGGAACCAGAAGTCGTGTTGTATTTAATGCGTGTATAGGAAATTGAACATATCGAAATTCTCGGTATCTGGGAGCAAAGCAGTGCCCCCGCCAAGTCGATCGCGAAGCAAACACTAATGTACCATCCTTTACAGGAACCATTTCGCCGCATTTTCAGGCCCCTATATAAGAACCTTTGGATAAGACCAGAGCGCTGAAATTCGTGACTTGGCCGTTGAAGGGTACAGACGGACTTCTTGTCGGCCAAGTCACACAACATTAACTATAATAATAAACTTTGTAGAGATAAACAAGGAGCTCCATCGAGACTTGGCTAGTTTTTTACATGATTTTTTTAGTGGGATTTGTATTACACAAAATGTTTTGGTTTTCGAATACGGTGCAATCAATGTTCTTTCGTCTCTGATCACGCTTTAAAAAAAGAGTGTACCTACACGTCCAAGGCTTGAGTAGGACACTCATCTCTAAGCTTGTACAAGCTCCAATTAAACTAAAGGCTCTTTGACAGTGTTCATAACATAACATTTGGCATGACTCATTTTCCTTTACCGGTACTTCAATGGACTATCCTCTATTCATTTCTTCAGACATTCAACCATAACACTAGCGACTCCATTAATTCTCATTCAATCCCTCCTCTCTTTCAATTTCAATAACGGTCTTTCTGCTTGATTTTTTGTTTTTTAATTTTAACTTGAAAAGTGTAAAAAAGTTTGATATTTTTAGGACACTTACACTCTTTCAGGCATAGTAGCCAGAATTTTCTCAAAAATGAAGAAACATTTTTTGCGTGCCACAACGGATACATAAGCTTTTAAATTCTGTAAAAAACTATTTTTTTTTAATTTTCCTTTAAAAATTCGGTAAGCGAAAATATAGAATAACTGGTTTTGGATAAAAAATTTATTATTATTCCTTTTAAGAAATCTGATAATGTTGACACTTGACAGTGATAACATTTTTTGTGCTAAAAAGATGAATGCTTAGTACTTCTGTCTTTTTTATGGAATCGAAATGAAGAAAGACCTTTCGAACCGGGCTCAAGCAAAAAAATTCAATGTGTGCAGTTTGCATTGATAATATCGATAGTATTACATTTAATGAAGTCCTTATACATATATGCACAAAAAACAGAACAAACAAACTAAAATCTGTTTAAAAACAAATTGCTGTTTTGCTACCACAGATGCTTTATACGAAGTTGTTTGTTCTCGCAAAAAAGAGAAGAGCAAATATTTCCAGTTTAATAACATCAAAAAAGGTCTAGTTTTCCTCACAAAACCACCACAAACAGAAGGTTCTGAACATGCATGAACTTGCCTTAAATGTTTTTACTCCTGCAATAGAATTAGCATATTTTTTAAGTTATTGTTGCCGTTAAAAGCGTTCGATGTACAAAAAACAACCATTTCCCATTAAAACTTGTTGTATCCTTTCACGTATACCTACGTCCTTCTTAAACCGTTGACACACAGAGTAATTTAAGTAACGACCATTATTTTAATATTCAAACAACATAGAATTTAATTTATTTACAAAACAAAAGAGATGTGTACACACATCATCATGACAGAAAGGCGATGAAAGTTTCAAAAAAAGAAAAAGCCAACATTTGGGACACATTTACACGCAAATCATCAAATCAAACAAACCTAATTAAAATTGACATGAATACCAACAGCCTGACTATCATCATTAAACTTCAGCAAGTCACACTAGTTAAAGTAGGGGTGGCGGCTGCTGGTGCCATAGTGCCTATCAGATAGTGCCGAAATCACAAACGAGACAGGTTCACAATAGAGAACACAGAACGCTGAACATCATTATCTTCGTTATTGTTATTATTGGATTTGGCAATGTACTCGTATACTTGGAGGTATAGACGTGCTAATTGGAAACGACATTTGGTTTGTTCAAAGTCTTCCGATGTCTCTATTTTTGAAATATTTTGGTTTTAAATTGATACATATGAAGCCAAACTTTCCATTGATAAGCAAATAAATAAGATTAAGCTCTGAGGAACCAACTTCGATGGGTACCTAGTAACATGTACACATCAGACAGCGAGCTCTGGTTTTGCGATTGAAAACAGGTTCTAAGACTTAACAGCGGAATATTTTATGTTTGAATTCAATTTAAACAAATCTGCGGTGACGTTTTTTGGATTCTTGGAAATTGAGAAGATTTGGGGTCTTATCATATTAATGATTTACTAGACTTATGGATTTACATTTCGATAAATGTGTTCGTCGTCTTAGAAGAAGGAGAGGTCTTTGTCCACAAGCCTGTACTTAAGACAGGGATGGTACCAGCAACAGGTGACGGTTATTGCAAGTGGCAAAAAACGAGACAAAAACAAGAACATTTCCAAAATTTCATTTCGAATCCTTGAGTTTAAAAACTTCAAGAAAAAGAAAAACCATTATCCTTTTTACAAATTTAAACATTTGAGAGATAGCAAAGTTCCTTTCTAACTTTCTGGTATAGATTTCTGTCTTTATTTTCCTCAAACAAAGTCTTTTAGTCCTCGACCTACTTAATGGTGTTAATATGTACTCGAATCACACTCCTTTCTTTTCCAAGTTAAAGAATATCTCTCTGCATCCTGCAATTCATGAAGCAAAGAATATTTATTGAAATCGATTTATTCACCTCGTCGCTCCTCTCTGCAAGTACTTCAACGAAATTAATACACATAACCCTACATAGACTATAGAACTGCGTCATCTACCCTAAAGGATCTAGAGAGAAAGACCCAAAGACAGGAACAAAAAAAAGTCTTTGAAACAAGTGCATGGTGCTCAGCTCGTGGTTACCTGTGGCTTAAAATTGACTTTAAAAATAAAATGAATTTCAGAACAAAAGGAATAGAACGATAAAAGTGGTGGCAGGCGGCAGGATGCCTGGTGCAATCGGAGTTTTTGCCTTCCTTACGATGAGAGGAAAAGTACCGAACTAAGTAGAAAAGGTCAGGAGCTTAACCGGCCAATATGTTACCATTCTAATGTATCCTTAAACTGTCATCATGGAAAGTTATATCGGCAGGGATAACCGCAAGAACATGACTTACTACAAGGACTATAAAAATATAAATTAGAATGTCGTCCTTATTATGGTTTCCTTGTCGATATTTCAATGCAGGTGCTACCAGGTGCAGCAGAAAACTACTAATTAGGTTTAAATGAAAGTCTTTTTTCCATATCCTAATTAAAAGTGAGAAAATGAAATTCTTCAATAATTACAAAAGTCTCAAGTTCATAAGTCGACAATGTCTTTGTCTAGTTGCAAAATTTATGGATTACGTGTGAGCTGGTTCGGTGCTAGTGGGAAAAGAATGCATTTGCAAGACCTAGCTGCAAGGAATAACTTAATTCACTTGACAGGTAATTAAAAATGTGAAGACAAAGTAATGAAGAATTAAGTGTATTGGAAGGAGGCAAGTCCCACAAGTGTTATTAGAAAACGTGTTGTTTTGAAAGTTTTACATTTTGATGGGCAGTTTAAGGGTGTTTTGTGGCGGTGCAGAAGACTTCCGCACAAACTGAAAACTAATTTCAGAACTTAATGAGTAACGTTTGTGATGCTATTATTCTCGTTAAAGGGTTATCAGGGTCTTTTAACGTCAGTGATGTGATTTGGAAATTGCATTTAATTTGGTACGCTTTGGTAAAATAATTTGCTGGTTGATTGGATTCAGTTTGCAAGGAGATGCTTTTGTGTGGTTTGACAAGTACAACGATGTTAGTCATTTATGGATATTTTGAATTGAGAGGTAAATTATCATAATTAAACAGGAGTTTGAAGCTTCAAAAGCCATTGCTATTCCCCATTGTTGTAGCAGGATATTTTGACTATACCTACCTATCGTGTGAACCTGAACAGTGTGACTTAAGATATGCAAACAAATTAAAATGCAACGTAGTTTCGGAAATTTGTCGCAAGCTGTCAAAAGCTGTCAAAACTTGTCTTCTTTTTGAAGCGCCCTTTGTTGAAAATCTTGAATTTAACGTTATACAGAAATGCTTCTTATTTCTAAATTTTATGTTTTATTTGCCTTTAAATGTGCTATAAATTTTTCTATAATATTATTAACAACGCTTTGTGACTATTCTGCTCTTTGTTTTTAATACATGATTTTATTGGAAGCTAGGTTAACGACTATGACCTTCAACGCGTTAGATGTTTTGTGTAGGAAGGAATAATAAGGAAAGTTAAAATAATTATCTTTTAAAACAGCTTTTGTTGTTTGTCAGAATGATTTTTCAATGGTTTCTTTAATTTGCCACTCTGTGCCAACCATGTCCAGTAACTGAACTAAAAAGCAATTAGAATGAAAAATTTGAGTGAGCGAGGAGAGCATCAGACAACCTACACGACCCGCTATCGCAGCAAGACCTTTAAGGATCCTAATTAAACTGAGAATTGGTGTAGATTATATACAGGACCATCTTCACCTGGAAGGAAGGCTTCAGTAGTTCGTACTTTAAACAATTTTTTTTTGACGAATATAAAAACTTGGTAACCCGATGAAACCTCTTAAAATTTGTCATATTTTAGTGGATCCTTAGTTAAAGGGGAATCACTCCACCTCAATGAGCCATAAATCATTAATATTCAACTGTGATCAAAATTCTTTTATGAATTAACAAAACAATACACTCATTGCGTTTGACAGAATATTTTGACGACCTATCGTGTGAGCAGTGTGACTTAAGATATTCAAAAAAGTTAAAATATCACGTAGTGACAGCAAGCTTGTGCTGTGTTTGTGAATGAAATTTTCGAAGACGAAATAACCGATTTTGATAGAATTGCTTGCGAGTATTCAAGTGGATTCGTGAATGAAGGCTGTATATCCATAGGTCGCTGGTTCATATCCGGCTCAAAGGACCAATGTTTGGCAGATAAGCCTTTATAAATATTTTGGTTAATTTAACTAAAAACCCTTACGTTTGTTGAGTTTCAAATATTTGACAAGTGACGTTTATTTTAATTTAATGACATTAGTAGGTTTTGGTTTAAATTGCTTGATTTTACAATCAATGCCAAGTTTTCGGCGTTCAGGTGCGAATCTTTAGGCTGGAAAAACAAGCCCATTGAGATACTAATATTTCCATCGTTCAGAATGGTTACAAAAATTTTGGCACCGCTTTATTTAGGAGCAGGATTCCTTGAGTTTAATTCCATTGTCACTACCGTATTCCTATATATCACACTTGGAAATTATACAAGTTCTCTAAAACTGATGTCTGTTTCTTTTTATAATTCAAGGGTATTCTTTGGAAATTAAATTTTCAGGTCTTTTATTTGGGAAATTTACTCCAACATTTATCGAGAAACAAACTTCTCCTCTTCATCACATATAAATTAAATTTCGCCTAGACGTCATGTGAATTCAATGTTAGTATACTCCAAAAAAACGCTAACATTTAAGGCTGCCAACATGATTATAGAGTTAGTTTGAAAGAATAAAAGAAAAGTTTCAATCATATACATTTGCAAATACGACCAAAAAGACACAAATTTAAAACTGCACACTTTTCATAAAACCCTCACTGTCATATTCATATGATACAGCAAACGACGTCAACTTATAACGAAAATGCAATTACAATATATATATATATAATATATGCAATATATATTAATTCCATACAAACTTCCTTAGTTTGTCTTTGAAACTTTTCAAATTACATTAAGAATAAACATTTTTTCCCGGTGAGAAATTATGTTCGCTGACATGTCAAACTAAATGTATGAACCAGGGTATTCCAAATGCGCACTTAAAGCAAGCTAGAGCGCAAAGGTAAGCATGTAGAAAACGAATTAAGAGTCCTCCTGCAAAAGTATGAGGATCTATCTACCTTTCGCCATAATGTCTCGTGAAAGATGTCTGCCGAGTGGAGAGGTGCTCCTTATGAATTTCAATTTCATGCAGAATAGATTCCCACCTGTGTGGAAAAATGTTCGCACTCATAACTCTCCTAAGCATATTTTTACGGAAGACGAACAAAATAAAAGATTGAAAAATGTTCATAGCTCAAAAAATTTCAGCAGAAAAGGTAAAGTGCCTCTAAATTTCCACACACATTCGCGCGTAGCTAAAAGCTACATAAAGGAACGAAAATAAAGTACCCTTCTCTGCAAATAATGTTTCAAGCAATGCGGAACTTGATTTGATGTTGATTTCAAACTAAATGAATATTTTGCATTCAAAGTCGACTCATAATATTTCAAATTTGACTTCACTATGAAATGTTCATAGACAAGATGAAGGAATTCATGATGCGTGACGGATGATTGAAATTCAGTTTGGCTTTTATTTATGTACTCATCCATTTTAATATTAAATCTGTGAGTTGCCAAGTGGATTTGTGTACACGTTCGGAAAAATTCATACTTTTTTGCTTAAGAAGGATCAATATGTTCCGCATGGTATCTTGGTGGTGTTGTTGTGATGAGATGCATGCATATGAAAGTCATAAGGCACTTCATCATAAATATGTACATAAAAAGACGAAGGGAGGATATTTAGTTCAGGAAATACCAGTATACGGCTTGTTTATATTTTGTGATGGCTTCTTTATATAGATTTGGACAGCATTACAGAATCATGGAACTCATTGGTTTTCTTCTACACAATAAAAGATGACATAATGGCTTCATATTCGTATTAGTTGTCATATTTTTTTTGCTGGCTTCTTTTTGATGGAGGAGAAATGAATATTTTCCATCACGTATTCCATTATCTTGCTTAGCCTATAGATAAACATGTTGGATGAGCAATTTTTACTATGGAACATGAATATTATATGCGGTGAAATGTGATGGGCTCAGTAATCTAGTTGCATGGAAATTTTGTGTTTCTATGGCAGTTTGCTGAATCGCAGGAGCTCTATATTATAGCAGACAACCCACGCAATATGTCAGTTTGAAAAAATATATAGAAATTGTTAATCTTTTTTGTTTTGAAGAAACGAGGTGTCAAATAAATCAAATTATTGATAGGATGGAAAGTTGATGAAATTATGTAGATATTACTTTTGGAGCAGTTTTACTTGCGGCATAAAGGCTCTTCCGTAACATTTGGGAATTTTAAATATTTTTATTAGAAACCGATTTGAATGGTTTTGCATCTTTTGTCATATGATTTAATATAAATAATCCTAAGAAAACTTTAACAAAACAAATCTGATCACCATTCTTAAGGGCATTGCAGGCAATGCAAAGTGGACTTTAATGAAATGCTTAATGTTAATGTTTACTTTATCCAAGAAATCAAAAAAAAAAATGTTAGTGGCTGTAGCAACTAAGCGTTGAGGAGGACACAAAGGTTTTAACTTTTAACTGGCTTTGTGACACCAAAACGTGGAAAACCATATTACATCTTCTCACCAACGAATAATAAAAGTTAAATATATAATCCTTTGTAATCGTATGGGATTTTGCAGAATGCAGCTATCAAAGTGGCAAACACAGGTGGTTTGGGATCAAATTTTAATTAATATAATTAAAACTATATTGACACATAACAAATGAAGTCACAACACAATTCAAATCACAACCAATACATATGTTACTTTGTACTACGCCGAGAATAAGATTTACACTCAACTCAACCAAACGACGCCGAAACCTATGCAAGTTATATGGAAATGAAAGAAAACTTCATTTGCAGGGTAATTTTTAACTTCGCCCAACGTAAAGTTCGCATTTGGTATCTCCCAAAAGGTTGAGTAGTAGAGCCAAAGAAAAAAGAAAAAGGACAAGTCGAAAACTCAAGAGCGAAACTATTAGTATAAAAAGAAATGTACGAGTGGAGCACAGACATCGATCGCCGAGGAATAAGGACTAAGGACTATAAGTTTAAGTAAGTTACTGAATATAATAACAAAGGCTTTGCGAAATATTCAATTCGTCGCTAGCCATCAAAGGAACAAGGTAAATCATAGGACCAGCTTCGACTGCGATTATTCCGTTTTCGACAGCGATTCTCCACTTCCAGCGGCGGCGATTAAGCCGTTTATACGGCGATTACCCGTTTCGGAATCGGAGGTGATTGTACCGGTTTTGACCGTGATTTCTCTCGTCAAGTGGTGATTTACGTTTTTACAGCGATTTTCAGGTTCAACGCCGAATACCCGCAACTAGGAAGAATACCATCTGAGGGATAACGAGTAAATTGACAGCCCAGAAGAAGCAGACAGAAACACACCCCAGCACTTGGACGATTTAAAATATTTATTGAATACTATAGAAAATAATATAGAAATGACGCTTCAATAAAAAAATTGATCTTAAGTTAAATTTTGGGTATTTTATTTAACAAACCCTTGACATATCTAAGCATACCTCAGCAGCTATAAACCTAAAATACCATCACAGAACAATGTTGGGTACATCGTATTATAGTACAATATATGGCAGACAAATGTGTACAATTGAATCCCAACATATACCAATTGCTTAAAGACTTAAAAACCACTTAGGACAGCATAGCTAAAGCATAGAGATTTATAAGGTGGCCATGGCCATGATAATTATCTTAAGGCTTGTATCGAGAAATTTTACAAATCCGACGAGGCTCTCTCCTCTTCAGCTTTGCGATTGATACATCATCCGATGTATCCGATTTACTATTCAAGGTCACAAGTTTTCGGCCTATCGATCACCACAATTTGACTTGTGCCTGCATAAACGATCACAGGCCCACAGGATTTGAGGGCATGGTCATCTATCATCGAGGTAATGGGAACTGGTCACCGAGATCGTTAGGAGTTTTCAGATATCCGCCAGAAATGGGTTAGTATAACATTGTACCCGCTACAACGCTTGTATTTTATTTCTCATGATTTTTCGAAATCGAATTTTGTAACTTTTGCCCACTACAATAAAACAGGAAATGGTTCCATAAAAATGTTGAAGTTGACATAAAAACTGTCAATAAAAAACGAGTGCCATCAAAAATAAGTATTCATTGCTTTAACCTTAAGATTAACTCATACAAATGTTTATCGATTCCAATGATTGTTACGATTACGAATAAAAATGTTCCGATCATAAAATCACAATCGCAATCAATCTCAATCCAGAGTCTAACACTTTGTTTCTATGTAACGAAAACCAATACCCTTAAACCTCTTATAGGTTAATAGGAACAATCAAAAGAAAATACATTATGTGACTCATTCACATCCCCTGTCATAGATAATGACAAATAAAGTGCTTTTAACGAAAACATGATTGTGTCAAATTTTCTCGATTGCATGTAGTACTATACACTCGCAAGTCGCAACACAATTTTTACTTACCCCTAAAAGATAACGATTGTTGTTTTATTATTATTTATTTTATATTTTGTTTCATTCTGTGATTGTCACTATCAAGCCACTGGTTTTTACTTGCCTTATGGCATACTTTTGTCATGATTTCAAAATTATAGATTAGGGCGGGAATTTCGGTGTTGTCAATGAATATAAAAGCTTTTAAGTGTTTTTCATATCAAAAAAGAAAAAGAACCGAAACAAAAAACACAAACAAATTGCTATACCTATGAAATTTAATAGATGTGGCATGTTGTTCTGTTTTTGAAGTAGACAATGAATACAAACGTAAGCGACGACTACGCACGCACTTGCGAGAATAAATTTTGGTCGTAAAGGGTTCCCAGTGGACGGTTTCCATTTGTGTCTGTCACTGACAGGTTTTGGAAATTTTTTGTTTAGAGCTTTATCACCTCAAGGGGCATTTTGTTTATAATCTTTTAAGCGCCTCCGGTTTTTAAGGGAATACACATTGACTATGAAGATGACAGTCCAGCAAGTCAACATAATCCAAAGTGCCATCACAATTGTCACCAAGCAGAAAAGTTAAGCAAATTTCTGCTCATTTGAAGATATTCTTCAATTTTATATTTAAGAAACAGATGTCACCTCTTAAAGGAAATTGAATTTCTTGCAGTTTTACGACCACCTTTATTGAAAATTCTTCCATGATTGTTACTTGATTAAAAACCGTCTGCTGCTTCCTCAAAACATTTTTAATAAAGTTAAATTAAGGAAAATATTCCCTTCGCCACTCGCCTATTTATAACCAAATTGACTTGGTCAAAGAACGTTCTTTTTCAAACTTGCTTTTTTGAATTTGTTGGGCCAACAAACAACAACAAAGGATGAGTTTTAATTAAATAAAATCAATTCGCCGAAAAAAAAAATTATTTTTGCCTTCTTTAAAAAGTAAAAAAAAAAAACAAGAAAAGTAAACTTAAATGAAAACAACAATAATTCACAATCATTGAAAATAAAAACGCGAATAAGAATGGGAAGTAGCGGCTAGACGGCTGGAGGGTTTATTTGGTTAGTTTTTTTTTTTTTGTTAGACTTCGATTTGACTTTCACAAAAACGAGGCTGGAAGCGAGTGCGCCTTTAATATAATGTTGATTTGAGTTTTTATTTGTTTTGTGATTAACGTCAATTACGTTGTTGTATTCTCATCAGCTCATCATCTACGACTGAGACGGATCACAATAAAAGACGTGAAAATGTGTGGTCAGTTTGTCTAAAATGTTTGATCGTGACCAAGTAATAAGGTATGCACACGTCGAGGTAAGGTATTTGTTATATTTTTATGCTTTTGTTGAGCTATTTTTTGAATGCCAAGCAAACAAAATTGGCATGGCAAGAGAGAAGTTACATAAAAACCGAATTCTATTGAGCTGGGTGGAAACATTTGAGAGACAATTTTCTGAGTATAGTCTCTAAGAGTTCTTTGGTAAATGAGCGTGGCAATTGACAGAAGGTAACGTACATTTAACATTCTGTTCAAAGGATACCTCTGAAATGTCCCACCACAGAGATTTATGCGTCTTGTTAACAGGTCCCATAAAGTCAGGTACCTGATACTGTGCGAACGTCATAAAGCTTATGGGTTCATATAAGAGTGTTGTCTTAGGGCAGAAATGTTCGCCATCGATAAATAGTAAATACTCATGTCTGTTACTATTTTAATTCTTTACAGTATTCAGTTCTCATTAAGTTCTAAGTGGCTTAGTTGATCAAAGCACTAAAATACCAGGACCAATACAAACAAATACAGCAAACGTGTTCGAGATATTTTTAGTACTGAAATGTCAAGGAATCACTCTTGCTAATCGCTGCTTCTTTGGACTTAGAAGGCAATTGAGTAGTAAAGTCCTCTCCCGAGCAACTAAAGTGACACTCTACAAAACCCTCATCATCACGGTCCTCATGTATGGTGCAGGGACATGGACCATGACAACATCCGATGAAAACGCTTTGGGCTGCTTTGAGAGAAAAATTGGTCCTGTCTGCATAAATGGAGAATGGAGACGAAGATTCAACCAAGAACTGTACGAGCTGTACAGCGACACTGACCTAGCCAGAAAAGTTAAGGTTCAACGACTTAGATAGTTGGGTCATGTTGAGCGAGTGGAAAATAATGCTCCGGCTCGTAGAGTCTTCGAATCCAGCCCGGAAGGACGTCGCAGAAGAAGAAGACCGCGACTCAGGTGGAGCACACAGGTGGTAGAGGACCTGAACCAACTTGGCGTGCGAAACTAGAGACAGCTAGCCAGGGACCGAGCTGGCTGAAGATGTTTGTTGAGTGAGACCCTGGTCCGACCTGGACTGTAGCGCCACCACAAGTAAGTAAGTAAAAAATGTCAAAGAATTTTAGAGAATTTTAGACCCAAGTGGCCAAAGTCCCAAATATTATAGTCTAGAGTAAGGTACTTAATTCGTCTTGGAAGTTTTTGGTTAGGAAAAACATTTTTTGGACATAAGGCCAATGCGATTCGTTCTTGAGTTTTGATTAGATAACCTCCCGGAAGAAAATTCGAACAGAACAGAAATCAAAGAACTCGCTGCGTTAATATAAAAATGTAATAAAACCTTTCAATTAATCCTTTCTTTTTTAACATTTCCTCTATTTACCTTTCCTTCGTGTTTTCTTTTAATTTTGTCTATCATCCATGACAAAAATTCATTTTATTAATTTTATCTTCTTTTTCTTTCATTTTCGCTGAACAAGCAAAATAATAATAATTTATCATCATGCGTCCGTCCAAGTAGAATACACATTTTTTTCTCTGGTCTGATATGTCCTTGCATTGTGGTGCGCCAATGTAAACCATATACACCGCACCGAGCAGCACACATTATTTTTTTTTGTTTTTGTGTCTTTTCTGCAAAATAAATCCTTCTTTACGGCTTCGTGTTCCATATTGAGGATATTACTATTTACCAAGAGAGAAACCGAGAAAATAATATCTTTTTTCCTTTCTCGGTTGCATATATACAGATCCAGCGGGCCAGCGAGTCATATAATCATCCAGTGGACACCACATCGCTCAGTCGGTTACTATGTGGATGCGAACTGCAATAAAAAGGGCTCTGATATGCGATGCATTGCTGTTCTAGTGTGTTAGTGTGTGTGAGGAATATCCTATTACATATTACATCCGCAAAATGTTAAGGGACTCACATAGAAGGAGTATTTGTGAGGAGAAGACCAAGAGACGATATATGAGCTTTTAAATTATCTCAGGAAGTACGTGCAGCGTTTGGAAATTGTATGCATTTACTTACATTCGTCTATGTCTATAACTAACAGTTTTGCCAACTTTTGCCTCAGTACTTAATGATCTTCTTTAGCGCATGAAAAGTCCATGGCTGGATTTGAAATTATTCAAGCAACTGTAATCATCGCCTGATAGTGACCGGTATCATCGCCTGATAGCGACCGGTATCAATATGAGACAAAGGGACAGCAAGGTGCACACATTTATCTGAAAGTCAAGCAAAGGAACACATATTTAAGCAACTGCGCCAACCAAAACAACTCCGCCCATGTGATTTACCTCACAGAAGTACATCGACAGACTTTTAACCTCCACGGACTGTCTGTCTCGTGCGAGGATTGATGTAGTCGACTTTATTAAGGTACGACAAGAAATGTGAGGTGTCCTGGCATAGCGGATCTAGCTATCATGTCTCAGGAGCAATCTTATTCTTCCTCTTTTTTTTATGTTATTATATCTACCCACAATACCAAGCGATGTCATCGTGCTTCTTCGTCGTCGTCTTCGTCATCTGGGAAAATCCTAAAATCTGATCCAGCAGTGGACTTAAATGGATTAAGGTGTAATTTAAGGCCGATTCGGTTTTTTATGCTTTCAGAATAAAAGGTTGATGTTAGTGTGTGTTAGTGGTTTTTTTTTGTTGATTCTGACAATGTCGCAATAACCAACCGGATTCAAAGTTCTACTAAACATTCACTATTCATCTGTCTTTTCAATCTAATTTGGTTTTTCAATAATAAATGTAAAATGAGAACATCTGAAGAACGTCAAAAGAAAGTTGTCAGGATTGGTTCAAATAGATGCAAGATACAATCGTTTAGCAAACATGATTTTTTTGTTTGTGGTCTTTTGTGTTTTTGTTTTTCTTTTTTGAACCGGTAAACTTGGAGGTCTAGATGTTACTCTTACGTACACAACAACTTACATATATTTCAGTAAATTTTGAATACAAAACTCTGCCCTTGACAGAGATCTTGACGGATTGAATGAACAATTTCTGAGATTAGATGAATAATCTTAAAGTAGAGGTAATACAATGGTCTGTCGAATGGCCTGAGTTCCAGTATTCTGAAAGTTTGTTTTTGTGACTAATTTAAATGCAAATTCTTTTGACTAGGAAGGGGTTTCTTTTATTTTCGGATTCATATTGTTTGTCGAGATTGTCACTAAATAGAATCTTGTTTATGAAATTTTGGTGAGACTTTAAAGAGTGTACTTAGATGCTTGTCTTTTATGGATATGAATTGAGTTTATAGAATTTTTAGTGTGCGCACTTTAGTTGGAGACAATATAGAAATTTGAAAGAAAAACATTCGTTCTTATTTCTTTTGACCTTGGTACTGAAGATAATTAAGTCTGATTAGCTTTGGAATATGTCTTTTTAAGTATTTATGAACAAAAATTAGAAAATTTGTATATCCAAGCACCACCTTGTTTTCAAGCTCGTAAGAGCGCAATTTCAAAGTCAAAAGCCCTCAAAACATTTCCAAACAAGACCAAGTTTGACATGTAAGATGAATTTCTGAAGCAGTCCGTCAACTTCTTGAGGTCTTTTTCTTTTTCGCTTGAGACAAACAAAGTCCACCATCTCACTCTGTTACGGATGATGAAAAAATCAATTTCAAATGTTCGCTTTTATTTCCTTTTAAAAACATCCATCAACAAAGACCTATTCAGAAACATCTCAAGCATAACTTTAAAAAATGCAATTAATCGTACAGAAGACAGTAGAACACTTAAAAATGTAATTTCGAATATAATACTTCAATTCGGTCAGTAAATTTCAATTATTGCCTGTCAGAGTAAATCTTGAAGGCTCTATCGTTCGATCAGCAACACAAACCACCACAACGCAATCAAAGCTAATAAATGTCAATTTATTTGGTTTATAAATTTAAAATATTGATCCGCTCTGATAAGCTTAACAAAAACACGTTCTATATTGCCCAAAAGGCAAACAATGGACGTTAAAAAAAATATTGAATGTACTTTTTATGGTCGTCGATATTCATCCAATTAAATTGCATTGAACTAGTTTATTTTATATCGAACCCTCAAGAGTCGAGACTGACAAAAGCTTAAATAAAATATCAAATTGCTTGGCAATTTCAAACAGAATATAAGAATAGTGTAGCCAAACGCCGCGCCGCCTCCGCCGCCGTCTTATGAATTCATAATCTTTAACGTTTGTGTCTTCGGGGCTGTGTTTGTAATTACTATTGTTGGAAATTCACCAAATGGCCGTTCGTTGTGGGTTGATTTTGATTTACTATTTTTCCTTCTTCATTCACAAAAAAACTACAATGGAATCGATAGATAAAGAAGAAAATGAAATTGATCAGTTTTCCGACGATATTGCGTGTGTGGGTTTTTTCTTTTGTGCATCAACAGAAAAAATAGGGTTCATTGACTTCACATCGATATGTGAACTGAATACAAAATATAAATAAACATTATGCTCTATACGATTTTTTCTTAGCAAAAATTTTATCAATGGGTTTATAGAGAATTTATGAATGAACTGTGGACAAAAACGAGAAAAATAAATTATGAGGGTTATCTTTGACGCACTCTACGTAATGGGGCAAATATAATTAAACGAACATGGAATTTATTGATACAACGTAAAATCAAATCGAGACGAAATTGGGAAATATCATCACATTTTTCAATAACCTTAGTTTAAGATTGAAAGCTGAGGAACGATAGATTTATAGTGGGAATAGATCAACCCTACGCAGGAACACTTTTTAAGAATACGCTCTGGTATCTCAATCACTTAAGGGAATTTTCAACATTTTACAGAACTGAGGTTTGCTTCGTCAAAATGATTTTATGCAAGCAACACAGCTAAACAGCAATTTTATATTTGACCCTTCAATCCATTATTTCCATTGATTTCAAAATGTTTGAATATGAACACTGTGGCGTATGCGTACTATTTTTTATCATATTCTTTTCTTTACATTGATTTTTGCATTTTAACGTTGTTAAGGTTTGCCTCTGACGAGGTTGGTCCGATGAACCTTACCGCCTGATGGCGCTAATAGCGCAAGAGCAATTTAATAAGGTGTCTTGCATACCCTTTCACGCCGGATCGGAATCGTGAATGTTAGAGAAATTGAGAAATAGCAATATCGGTCAGCTTCAGCGTTTAGGTGCTGTGTACAATGTACCCTGTCTGTTCTCCTTCGATGGCGGCCGTCGAAAATGCGGTTTATGATTTTGACGGGGCGGACGTCATCGTTTTTGTTTAGCCACGTCCACTCGGAAACGGTTAACACGGAGGATAACGTGACGATCGACGACCATGTTTTAGCTTACCGCAGATTAAATATGCGCAAGAAAGTTGAGACAGTAGGTATTAGAAGATTTCGTGAATTAGCGACCTTAGGACAACAAGGTTCTAACTGCCATTTTTTCCAAAATTGAGTTATAGATTGGATAATACTAAAAAGGCAATCTCAGTTTGAATTTATGCTCACAAAGTTCTAACAATAATTTGGCAAATAGAACCTCGTTGAAATTTACGTTGCAGATAAAAAATTATTAATCCAAATGACAATCCCAACAATTCATCGTTAGAACCTTGTAGGCTTTGAAATTATTGTTAAATTTGAATTCTGTAAGTTTTCCAATAGCTTTTCGGTGTACAGATTCGTTGCAACAGTTCGTTAAAACCTAGTAGGCTTTCAAATTGCTTTTGAATTTGAATTTGTTTTTTTAAATTTTACAGTGTTATTTATTATTAGCTTAATACAAACTTGACTTAGAAATTAACGTAACAACTAGCCTTAAACTATTTTTTTGCTTTTTTTTTGTTTTTTTTGTTCTTGTTATTAATTTTGCAATTACTCATTCATTTGGGCCCGGAGGCCCCCACAAAGTTTTTTAATGAACAAGAACCAAAAAAAACATTTACATGCCAAGACTCCACACTGTTATTTGTCCTCGGAAGATCATGTAGCGTTGTGTCCCTGCAGTTCCACATTTCCATCCGGAATAGTGGAGCTCGATGACTTCTTCCTACCCAAGTTTTCTCGAAATATTCGATGAAATCTTGGTGAGGTTAGGTTAGGTTATGAGGGGTGTGCACAGCGTGAGCTGTTGCGTACACGGGGGCCTATTGGTCCATTGTGATCCCCTATAAGAATAAAAGTTAGCATCGATGCTTCTCAAGGTCGATTAACGTAGACTGGCTCGTTAACGAACCAGCCTGTGCTATCTATAAATTTCTTCATGTTTGCCATTGAGACCTGTGCTAGATCATCCAGTTCTCCAACAAACCTGTTTCCGAAATGACGGAGTCGGCTGGTTTGGAGGTTCGGACAGTCACAGAGCAGGTGTTTAATGGTTTCTATTTCCTCCTCATCCTGACAGCTCCTACAAAAATCGGGTGCAAATGCCCCTATCTTGTTGGCCATTGTGCCAATGGCACAGTGACTCGTTAGTACACCTATCAAGATCTTAATGTTCTTTTTACTCAGCGATAGAATATACCGAGTTTCCTTTTCATTCGTGCTAGGCCATAAACTTCGCGAGATTACGCAATCGTCCCTGGATTTCCAAGAGTTATTGGTTTTCTCTTTTGATTTAAGGTCTATCTTGGTGAACTTCGGTATCTCCGAAGTTCTGTAGGAATTCATCTATCAAAAGCATGAATCTATTCCGGATGTCAATTGGTTTGCAGAAACTCAACACCATAATCTTCCGAAGACACGTATAGTATCCTCTATCGCTGCTGTATCTTGTCAGCATACCCAACTGCAAAATTTTCCTACGGACCGCTTGCGTGAAATGGAAAAAGCAGCCGTGAATAACCGTTTCTGGGAAAAGGCTTCGGAGAGCATTTTCCTCCGCCTTTTCAAAATCAGTAACGATTGTCCTCGGCTGCGGATTTTCCATTTCGGGGCACTGAACTATCAGTTCAAGGGCCCGCTTGTAGGAAATTTCAAGTTTGTTGGACACACTTTAAAGGTCCCATCCACAAGCCATGTCTCACAACCTGAGAGACGGCTCCGGTCTGTCGCAGAACCGATTAGCATCCCCGCGTCCTGTGTCTGCAAGCAAGAAACTTTCCAGATTAGAGGTTTTTGTGACAGACAAGTCAGCGGGAATAATTATATCAGACCGGGAATGTGGGATGGTCCTTGGTTCATGTTGCCTCCTACGTTCTCGTTCTACCAACATTTGGAGGCTTACCAGCTTTGGTCCACGGCTCGGCAGAAACTCCTGCAATAGACCTGGCAACTACTGCTCTGGGAGGTTCAGAAGAAGTAGTTGCCAATTCTCGGACCCTCTGCGAGGTTCGGGCAATCTCGTATGCAACGGGTGAAGGGCCATGGTTGTGCTCTCCATTTATCTCCACCCTTGTTCCATACGAAACTGCCCTACCTTTGCATTTTAAAGACTGGTACTTTTCGCACCTCCACGAAATCTTATACGAATCTTGTCGATATTTGGAGTAAATGAAACCTTCATGATGAAGTTTCTCTCCACCCCGAATAGATCTGATTACTTCCATTTTCAATTTTACACTTTCAATAATTTGCTCGATAAAAAAAAAAATCTTCCTACCGTCAGCAAAGTCAGAAAGAGAGTGAGTAAAAATGTAATAGAATTTTATTTGATTAATTTAGAAATTTAAATTTAGGTAATGGAGTCCTCTTTTTCAACTCAAATTTCTGAGTCGTCTTTAAGCCGAGGATTCTGAAAAAATTATATGTCATCAGATATAAGTCAGTTAACCTGTCTGCAAAATTCCTAGGTCTCAAGACGGCCCAGAAAATAAGCGCTGTGAATTTAATATTTATTTTTTGTTTTTGCTAAATAATTATGAATTTTTGTATGTAATGTTTTTACTTTTAATTTCTGTTGAAATATCTTATTCATGTATACTTGTTTATTTTTTTGATGAATTGTTTACCCCTTCGAAACCCAATATGTTTGTTCACTTTATTTTTCGGTAACAAGACTGCATCTTGTCTATCGTTGGTATATCAATTATTTATAAGGGTAGGATGTGCAATTCTGTTTTTTTTTTTTTTATTATGGCGACAAGGCATTAGCTCGCTCTTCTAAAAATAACAATCAATATCAATAACAATCCTCTTAAGGTCAATGTCATTTTGTAAAATCTCATCACTCATCATTCAAACAAATCGACAACATCATTGTTTGTCGTTTCCGTGTGTGCCAAAAGCAATTGTCAAATAAAGAAAAAGAAAACAAAAAAACATTGACTATACGAATTGCGAGTTGTGACACACGGGCGAGCAGCGAACATCATAACCAATTTGCCAATATGAATTTATTTTTGTATAAAAATTCATTCAGAATAAATTTGATAGCAATATTTAATTTCGATACGTGGCTGTTAATTGAAATATATTCAAAATACAAAATTTAATTAGAATCAATATGTTGAAAGCGTATGGGATGCGGGTAGCGTGTGTGTGGCGTAAATTTGTTGTTTACTTCGTGATTTTTGAAAATTCAGCAATAACTGGCTGGAAGCAAAAAAAAAAAAAAAAAACATGACAAAAAATCGCAATATAATCAGTTAACTGTAAAGTCAAACAAGAAGTACTGTCTAGCAACTTTATTTTCTTTTGTGAGAGGCTCAAATTGACAAAGTGTAGGTACATTCTGCAAAAAGATACATTTACATCAGAAACTGAGTGCTTGCTCATTTCATTAATTATACAAAGGCGGCCTGGTTCACTCCGACTTACACCATATTTACAGGTGTGATGACGGCGGCGGTGAAGTCGGCGCGGCGTGGTCGGTTGTATGTCGCAAGCCTTAAATACAGCCATAGCACCCTCTTTCACCTTATGGTTCAACGGTTAAAGTACCTAGGTATTGTATTTTAATTTTTGTGTTTTATTTGCTTGTCTGTTCGGCAGCCATAGCGATATTTATGTTGCAACACGTGATTACGCAAACATGGTGCTAGTGCTGGTTCGGTTTTATTCACTTCTTGTTTCTACCTACGAGAGTAATTCATTGAGCTTTTATTATAGTTAATGACAAACACTGTTAGCAGGAACAAAGAAATATCCGCTTCATACGTAACGTCATCGTCACGTCGAGACGTGTCGTCGGTCGTCGTCGGCCACCGGAGGAGCCGGCAACAGTGAGTTTGTTTTCTAGTTTAAGTTTTTATATATTTTATATTTTATTTTACTCTTTGCCAGGAACACCTGGATACAACGACGACTATGACGAAAGCTATCGTTCGTATAAAAAATAACCGGGGAAAAACGTGCATACTTGCATAAGCTCATAAGGAGCTAGAGCTCTGAAAAGTGGGTATACCCATAGACTGCCTCATAGTCACGTTCGAATTTTATTGGAAAAAAGATTCTATTCAACGGTTTCGGTGAGTGAGTTTAAGAGGGAACACAGGGTGAGTGTTGAGAGGTTCAAAACTATCCCGTACATGGTTGAAATAAGAACTGTGTAGTTTATAGGAAATCCTTGGTGTTTTTCTTTTGAAAATCGTATGTATTTGGTGATTATGATATGGGTAGGGTACGCTTACTAATGAATTATTTTTCGGATATTTTGTGGGTATTTTGAAGGTACATTTTTTTTAGGATACAAATGGAAATAATAGATTTTTTTTCAAAATCGTTGATGAATATGTGCTTATTCAAGGGTCAAATTTGGTCTAACTCTCTTTTTTGCGTGGTTTAACTTTTAACACCATTTAAACGCAACCCGAAGGAGTTTTTGTGACGTTTCGTGACAGTTGAAGAAACTTGGATCCATTAGTTCACGCCAGAGTCAGTCGAAACAGTGAAGTTCATCCGGCAAATGTGCCCCGGAAAACGCACCATGCTAAAGCACCGGCTCACACTTCTGCCATTGTAACGGCCACATTGGTCGAATTGGGCTACAAACTATACTGCCCCATCTACCGTATTCTTCAGGTTTAGCCCCGTATGACTTATTTTTATTTTATTGTTCCAAACTTGAGAAAAACTACTCACCGGGCAGAATATTCAGTGGAATGAATAAGCCATTGCCGCGCCACCACGAAGCCCTGCTTTGCAGACTTCAAGAAACTGTAGGTATTCTTCAGGCGGATTAAAGAAGTAAAGTGAAAAGGGTCAAGTGTATCGAATTAAAAGGAGACAATATTGAAAAATAAGCCGTCGGTTTTCCAAAATTTGAGTTTCTCTTTTGTAGGGACCTCTCGTAATTTTGTGTAAAATTTTATCGAAAGCATTAGGAAATTGATTTAATAACTATTTCTTGTTTAATGGTCCAAAATTTTGGTTCAAGTAAAAAACAAGGCTTTATCAGAAATTTTATTGAATCTGAAGAAAAGAAGAAATATACTTACACTTTCATTCAATTATAGACGACAGACATTGATTTCGTTTTCTTTGATTTATTTATTAAGGTCTATGTTTTTTTTTTACAACAACAGCGACCCAAATGTTCTTTATAGCCTTTTGTCAAACTCATTGATTTTTTCTACCAACACAATCTCAATATAACGCATGAATTATTCCAATAGTAGCTATATCAACGAAAAAACAACAACATCAAAACTTTATGTCAAAGTAACTGCCACTAACTTTCGATGACATTTGTCAAAGTCTAAGGAAACATCTGTTTCATCTCGCATTTATTTGTATATTGTTTGTATCATCAAAGGAAGTTTCTTTATTTTGAAAAATGTTATCCAATTTTATTGTTATTTTTCTTCTTCATCTTCAAGGTCACTCATGCAGAGCTTGAAAATTTTCCACTCGGAAAATAAACACACAATTTCTTTTCAAAGTCAAAAAAGATTCAATATTTTGTTAAATGATTAATTACCGTGTCTTAAAAAAAATAGTCATGACATTAAAACCAGTACAAGGTGCTTTCAAGACTCCCGCGGGCTTTTTAAAAGTAGGTTAGGTGTGTTGTTTATACAAAAAAATTAAGAAACACGCAGACATTTTAAAACAAATATTAAAATGACCTTGAAGACATAAACACAAAAATATTGAAAATGTTATAGGGTTATTTAATTGGTCATTATTGCGAAAGTTCAATCAAACATCCGATAGACTTGACCTAAAAAAGTAATTAACTAAGAAACCTAAGGCCACATAAGCGCAGCAATATAAATTTTATTAATTTAATTTTAATGATGATTGATTTTAAAATGGCCCATTTGGTTGTTTTAATGGTATGGTACCTAAATTCTACCCGCCGCAGTTATTTTTCAAAGTTTATTTTTCTTTTGTTCTTGAAAAAAAAAAACCATCTTGGAACTGATGGTTTATTTCCGCTCTTAAAATAAATAATACTCTCGAAAAAATATAACTCCTTTGGGTTTACTTTTTATTCAATTGTGAATTCGACTGTTGACAGTCCTTGGAGGAATAACAACAGAAATGTTGTCCATACAAATGCATTCAAGAATTTTTTTTTAAACTAGACCAAACATTTGTCTGTGTTGAATTTTAATGTTACAATTTGTCAATGGAAGACTGCTTGGAAAATGTGGAAAATAGGGCGGTTCAATGGGTAGGTCGGATGTACGAAAAACGAAAGTATTGATTTTGAACGGTTGCCCAACGCAATGAGTATGGAAAATAAAGCTACTATTTGTTATTGTTTCCTTGTAGATTTGTATATTTTTTATTCTTTCTGATGAACAAGCGTGATTACAATATGGCTTTATTTCAGACATAGTCGACGACAATTGGTTGAGACACCACCGTCAAGGAATTTAATTGCAGCCTAACTGTCCGAGAAGTTGATATCACGTTTTCTCTTAACCAGGATAGAAGTTCATTGATCACTAAAATGTGTTCCAATGAACTAGAGGAACTATCAGAACTGCCAGGCAAAAACTTTGCTAAACTTTGTCAAGACCTCTAAATGGTTAAACGAACCACATGATTCATAGGTTATTATATTTTTTCAGGAAGTTACAACACTTCGGGGTACCACAATGGATCTACATTGATCTAAGTGTGATGGTAACAACATCAACTATCAGCCCGCTTAACCTAACCTAACCATCACTAAAATGTCCGCTTTGAAGACGCAACATTGATTTAAGAGGCGGAATGATAGGCTTAAATTAAGTTAGGTTTGCAACTTAATTTTTTGTCTAAAATCATACCAAGATATTTAGCTACATTAGTAAAAATTAGTGGTAAATCTTTTATTGAAGGAGGTAAAATTTCTGGAAATTTTTTCCAGCAGTGATCACCCATCTGATGAGCATATTAAGTGCGTTTTGGAGGAGGTCTCTTAGGCTAAAAACACACCAAATCAGACAAAACGTCTTTTTATCTTAAGGCAAAAAACCGTGTTGAATTCTAACCCACACCGAGGACGACAAAGACAAAATATCTTGTCTTTGTCCGCTTCAGTGTGTGTTGCTCCTATACAACCTATACAACTGACACGTTTTTTTGTCGATTTCTTTTTGTTTGGCTTGTTCTTTTTGGTGTATGTTACTTCATAAGACGGTGTGTTATTTTAGGCGTTGACATTTTGTCCCGGACTTTTTGTGTTCTTTGGTGTGTTTTGCTCCTATGCAACCCCATGTATTTACTGCAACCGACCGACGAGCAGACAAGACTTTTTATCGTGTCGTGTCTTTTTCGGTGTGTGTTGCCTCGTAAGAGCAATGGACTTGTGTCCAAGATTTTTTGTCGAAAGACAAAAAGACGTCTTGTCTGATTTGGTGTTTTTAGCCTTAGGGTACTTTGGTGTTTTTCTGTGACGGCGATAGTATATAGCAATCACTCTGAAGCCTCTTTTCTCCAGGCATAGTAGCAGTTCGTTAATTACTATACCCCTGCTGACCTCTTCTTAGAAAAATCTCCCAAATTGAGTTGACGATCCTGCTTTGAGAATTTGATTAATCAATTCGCAGACTGAGTTTTCAAAGATCAGAGTCGTCATAGCTGTTAAAAGAGTTAAAAATATCTAGGAAGGCAACCATAGTATATTTCTTACGCTCTGGGGAGTATTCGAGTGCTCTTACCAGAGTATGTTAAGTTGTTTCTTCCGATTTCCCTTTGCACAGTATGCATAATCTCTTAGCAATGCTATAAAGTGAATTGAACGTCTGAGTTATCGGCCCTCTCACAAAGTTTCCCTCATTTGAATTCAATTAGTCTTTGGATCTCTGAAGACGAAATCGTTCGCAGCCTCAGAACTTGACGTTTGTTATAGCCCTGGTCCAGATGGTGTACCTTCTTATATTTTGAAAAAATGCGCATCCTATTTAGCCTATCCTCTTCATATTCTTTTTAATGAATCACTCAAATCTTCAATTTTTCCTGAAATTTGGAAGAGTTCGTTCATTACACCGATACATAAAAAGGGTAGTAAAAATGAAATAAAAAATTATCGTCCCATTGCAAAGCTGTCCGTCATCCCTAAGTTATTTGAGTCCATTATTTGTAAAGTCATATCGTTTAACTGTAAGTCTATAATTTGTGACAGTCAACATGGTTTTGTTCAAAATAAGTCAACAGTTACTAACCTCTTTCATTTTAGTTCTTTTTGTTTAGATTCGTTTGAAAAACGGAAACAAGTTGACTGTGTCTTCACAGATTTCAGTAAGGCCTTTGATAAATTAAGCCATAAAACATTAACTTCCAAACTTAAATCCCAAGGCTTTAACGATAATTTTGTTAGTTGGATTTCGTCGTACTTATATAATAGATCATACAGTGTAGTTTTTAGAAATGTGCGGTCATCATATTTTTATACCAACTCTGGCGTACCACAAGGTAGCCACTTAGGACCTTTACTGTTTATTTTGTACGTTAACGAATTACCTTCTATTATAAAACACTCATCTGTTTTAATTTACGCTGATGACATTGAAATCTTCAAACGTATTGACTGTTTACTCCTACAAGATGATCTCAATAATTTTCGCGAATGGTGTTTTATAAATAAGCTTTTACTAAACATAGACAAATGTAAATCAATGTGTTTTACACGCAAACAAAATGTTTTGACTTTCAATTATCAATTAGACTCTTCTTATTTGACTAAACTCTCTACTTTCTCTGACCTAGGTATTATTCTTGACTCTAAATTAACTTTTACAAATCATTATGACTATATTATTAAAAAAGCAAATAAGACACTCGGATTTATAAAACGGTTTTCACATGACTTTCGCGGCCCTTATATTCTTAAACTTCTTTATATATCATTTTTAAGACCAATATTGGAATATGGCTGCATAATATGGGCTCCCTTTTATTCAGTCCATATAAACAGAATAGAAGGAGTACAACGAAGATTCATCCGCTTCTGCCTTCGTTTCTTCCCATGGTCCAATAGGCTCGAACTTCCACCGTACAATCATAGAACCACGTTCATAAATCTGCCATCGCTTTCTAAACATATACAGTATATTCAGCTGTGCTTTATTATAAAATTAATTAACGGGTCAGTCATATCACCATCAATTTTGGAAAAATTTAACTTTAGTTATAGCCGTACAAGTATAAGAAGACAAATTCCTTTACGTACTATATCAAGCAGATCGAACTATGGCAAAAACAGTCCCCTCAACCAATTGATCTCAGTTTACAACGAGTATTACTTTTTGATATATTCCGTAACCGATGATTTTAAAAGACATTTAAAGTAATTTTTTTCAATACTTCAGTTTAGTTTTTAATTCACATTTGCAGATAATGCTTTAATAAGTATTGTAGGTCTATAAATGTAAATCTAAGAATAAATGTAATATTAGTCTTTAGTTCTAACGTTAGTTTGTTTAACGAATTCAATAAATAAATAAAAGATCTAGACAACTTTTGAAAATTATCTCAATGATGGCCAAAATTGAACCTGGAGATTAGTAAGGTTCGAAACTATTCAGAGCCCATGTGCCATGTCAATTTTTATTTTTTCACTAGACCTTGGGGGAATGGTTTGTTGCCTTAACGAATTTGAGATATCTGGAAAGTGCTGGTCAAGTAGCAGGTTTAGCGATTCTTCGCTAGAGTAAGTCCATGTCTGTCGAGAGACAAACCTCCGCCTCCGAGGATTCTTCTATTGAGCTACAGAAGGAATTTTATGAAGATCTCTTGGTTTTTTTAATTCATTTTATACTTTTTGATGGATTTCTTATACCAACCCCAATCTTAGGGACATCTAGATTTTTTTGCCTGGTTAGTCTTCTACAATCTTTTCTAAATGTTTCTAGTTCAGAAGCTTTTGGTAGCTGCTGTTTTAAGCTTTTTTTGAGCATCTTCAATTTTTGTCTAGTTTTCTGCCTTTTTTGATACCATTTTGTTTCTTCGGTTCAGGATTCCTCCTTCGTTATAAGTAGTAGAGGGAAGCTGTAAGCTCATCGACTTTGTAGTCGAGTTCAAGAACACATGAGGGAGGATCAAAATCAAAACGTTTTGGTGTAATCAGACCTTTTAGAGTTGTCCTATATTTAACAAATCTGTTTTCCGATAACTCCGAAATTCGATTGGTTTTGGATTTTCTTCGACAATAGTGAATTGGATGTACCTAGGGACCCTAGGCTAGGGTCCACATGAATGTGGAACTCATTTTCACTTTCTTTATTATCCAATTATTCAATTCAAGACTAATGTACACCAACATCTCCTTTGCAAGCCCCTAAGATATTGCATACACAGATTTATTTTACAATATTTTTCAGAAGTTCTTACAAATAAATTAACAAAAGAAAATTGTTCAAACGCTAGAAAAAAAAATAATAAAAATTTACTTATTGGCAAAAGAAAAATTTCGAGGGCAAATGTGTTCCACTTTCAATTCTAATTCTTCATGGAAAATGAAATTCAAATGCATTTTCCATGAACTAATTTGCTTTAAAAAAAAAGAATAGGATTTGAAATTCAAAAGTTTACCAACAAAAAATAATTACATATTTCTGCATCAATGCATGAAAATTTTCTTGGTAAGATGCATATGAAATAAGATAAATCCTGAACAATAGAAGTAGAAAAAAAATCTTAAAGAAATCCGTGAACGAGAGAAATAAAATATTCATCAGATACTTAGTAAATCGTAATATGCAAAACTGTCAACTTTGTGATATACGTTTTTTTTTCTGTTGTGAGATCCAGTGAATAGATGCGACATAGAAAAAAGTCAAAAATAGGTCTCGACCCAATCGCTGTCTTTTATGATGGGTTTTTTTACTTACAAACAAAATAAACTTCAATCGAAAAAAAAAACTATTCGTTTTGGTGAGAAAATATTCCCAAAAGATGGGTACCAATTTCCTTCAATTTTTCGGTCTAACCTAACCTAAGTGTTTTTTTAACGACTTGTTTTAGATTTTTCTATTCACCTTTTTTCCTTTTGTCTTTTTTATGTTTTAGTCTCCACACACGGATACAATTTCCAATATCGGATTGTATTCGGTTGATGACAGTGTTTGATTGTTGTTGTTGTTGTTGTTGTTGTTGTTGTTGTTGCTGCTGATGTTGTTGTATTGTTGCGGTTTGTTGTTGTTCCTGTTGTATTTTGTGAATTGTGTTTATTTCGTACTGGAATACTGGCTGTTCTTGTTGTTGGTGAAGTTGATTTGACGTTGTGGAAGTATTGATATTGCTGATTTTGCGTTTGCTTTGTAGATTCATCCGTTACAAGATGATCGCGCATTATAACACACACCAAGTCGTTTAAAATACACACGCACTCACACACTTCTTTTCCTTTTTTTTTCTTTTGAATAAAGAAGATTGCTCCAAAAAGAATTAAAAACAAAAACAAACGGTAATACCAGTATGATTATGGAGAAGAATGTGGAATTGGCGACACACAAAACTCAGAGAGAAGATACTTTTTTGTCCACTCTACTAATTTGTATTTATCACTGAACTAACCTACAAAAAATAGATCACTTTTATTTAATAATTGCAATGAGATTATTATGTAGGGCAAAAACGACAGAAATTTGAATGCAATGAAATTTCAGATTTTCTACATGAAAATTAATTCCATTGAAGAAAAAAAAACAATAAGAATAAGAAAACAAAACAACGAAGAAAAAAAAACGATCAGGCTAAAAAACCCGTCCCAGGAAATTTTCCATAAATCTTTAATGAACTCGCCGCAAGACTTATACTCGCACATTTGCTTACTAACACTTGGGTGATTTTGTTGTTGCTGTTGTTATTGTAATCGTTAAGACAATACTTATTAAGTGCACGCGGTTCGGCGTAGAGTACCCTTAATTGTTTTATTTTCTTTCTTTTAATTTTCTTTAATTATTTTGTTTTCTTTTTCTTTATATTTTAATTCTTCATTCATGTTGATAGACTTTTTCCTTTCTTTTCTTTATTTTACACACAGTATAATCTTTTTCTTACATTTAAAGAGGGCGCGCACTCATGTTACTTATATAATTTTTCTGCGTCGTCGTCGTTGTTTCGTTGACTTTTTGTTATATTTTTTTGTATATAAGACGAAAATGGGAATTAAGTGAGTTATCTTTTAGAGAAATGTGTAGTTTCCACAGCACATTGTAGAATTAAGTATTTTTTTTTCTTTTTTGAAAAAACACTGAACCGATTTTAATGAAGACTATAACCGATTTTACTCAATGACATGTAGCAACCGGAAAGTGACAAATTTCAACTTTGAATACCTACAATATTAAAAGCCGATTCTCGAACCGAAACCGACAAAGAAGTCGAAAAACTGTTTGGCAAACATTCACCAAACCTATTCAGTAGGCAACTCGATACTTGTTGCTGTTATCTTTGTCTGCGAACTGCACTATACATACTTTTCAATTCGCCGCAATATCCTGAACGCACTTTTCATACACCGAATAGGAGAAAAAACACTCAAGATACTTTTTCCCGTTAAAATTTTCAATTATTTCTCATTCACGATCGAATTAGACAGAAAACTCAAAAAAGAAACATGAACATCACTTGAAAACGGTAATTTTCTTCAAATTAAATCCCATTGCACTCTCCTTTTTTTCTTCTTCAAAATAAAAATCGTTTGCCTTTATCTATTTCGTTTTGCTTTTCTTTTCTTCGAAAAATTATAATCTTTGAACAATTTTTTTATTTGTATCGCGCCGCAAGTCAACCGTCACTTGTCGAAAATCGCTCAGATACTGAATTACAGTTGAGGCAAATTCATCTAAAAACTGAAAAACTCGAATTGAATTTTCGGTTGTATATAGTTATAGATACTTTGGATTTGGTTGGATTGTCATCGTTTGGTTTGGTCTTTGGTGTGGTGCGCGGAGTGGTTTCGGAATTTTTTTACGATGGTGCTTGTGTTTATTTTATCGTGTGCAGTTGTATGGTATTTGTGTGTGGTTGTATGGGTTATTGGCATGGCAATGGTAAAAAAATAAAACAAAACAAAAACAAACAAAAAGTTAAAAGTTCTTTTGTTTATTTCTCTCTCAGCTCAGAGTTTATAGTTATGTAGTTGGGTAACACTGATACATAAGTTTGGATTTGGACAGACAATACAATCCATGGACCACCGAAACCGATCCACATTTCCACACATTGCACTTTGGACATAATAGAGCTTTGTTGGAAGTAAAATAGTATAGTTGTGTGGTGAAATGAAATGGTCGGATCGGAGAAGTCAGAAGCAGAAGGGCAATGAATGGGGAAATATACAAGTTTGAATGGAGGAACTTCTCTCTTTTGCCAATTAAAACGAAAATGTTATCAGACAGAAATTTTTATTTTGCAGATTGATTCGTAGATTTAATAAAAATTGATAACTGGGGCACTGAAGCAAGAATTTGGATTGTCCGCCGTTATTATGCACTGGAGTCCGTAATTTTGGTTCAAAGAGAATATAGGCGCACGTTTGGCGGCAATCCTCTGAGCAGATGGACTATAATGAGGTTTTTCAACAATTTTGCCGAGCATGTAACGAACGAAAGAAGACCTTACCATCGAAATCCTTCAGTTCGGACGGAGGAAACAATAGCTGCTGTAGCTGCTGCCATACAAAATAATCCAAGGGTTTCGACAAGAAATTTATTCGCTCAAATGGGTATAAGCAGACAGTCATTGCAGTCAATTATGCACAATCATTTGGGCTTATTCCCCTATAAAATCCAAATGGTCAACAAACTGAATGTAGTAGACTTGCCGATTCGCTTGGAATTTTGCCAGAAGATGTTCCAAATTTTGAAAGAGGACGGAAACATGTTGAACTATCTTTTTATGTCTGACGAAGCTCATTTCGATTTAAACGGCAATATCAACAAACAAATTTGTCGAATATGGCGTGCTTACAACCCACAGATACTCCATGAGACAGAATTGCATCAACTTCGTGTCACAGTATGGTGTGCAGTTTCGTCACGATGCATTGTCGGGCCTTATTTCTTAGAAGAAAACGGTCACATCCTTACGGTTACTAGAGACCGTTACTTGACCATGTTGAGAGAGTTTTTCTATCCAGAATAACATCGAAAGAGAATTCCTTTCAAAACAGTTTGGTTTCACCAAGATGGTGCAGCTCCTCACATAGCCAGGCCTGTTATGACAGAATTGCGAAGAAAATTTCCGAACAAGCTGATATCCAGGAACCATTCAAGAAACAATTGCGGCTATTTTTATTGAGTTGCAGTAACCTAGCGTGAGGACAGAATCGTCAAATGCAAAACCAAAGTAAAAATGTTATTTAGATCATAGAAAATCAACAGGTAAAAAACACTTCCGAGATTCAATTTCCAAATCTGAATTCAAACAGCTGATGAAAATAACTGTTAGCCAGTTTTTAGCTGCTTAGGAGTGCCTCAAGAAATTTCTTGGGCAGATTTTAGTGACTTTCTAACTTGAGGGGTAGTGTTTCACTCTCCCATCATCTTTCTTTTTACAAGTTTTTTTTTTGCGGGACAAAATTTAAACTTTTCCATTCTAGAACGATAGTTGCAGAAACGATTTTGAATGTCATAGAGGTTTTTTTTCGTAATTTCTTAGCTCACTACCAAGAAAACTATATTTTCTCAACTCCAAAAGTTTTTCCGAACAACAAACACGCAAAACCAATTGCACTAGAAGTATTTTTTTTTAACTTTCTTTTTCAATTTCCCACAGATTTTTCACATTTCTACCTACCTACAACTTAAGTCACCCTGAAAGTTCATACATACCCCATATGACCGGAATCTAAATTAAAAAAAAGAAATAAAAATGCATATTCCTTAGAATCAAAACCAAAACGGGTGAAATGAAAAAAATATCATAAGCATAATGAATAAACTCTTTACCTTCGATAATCTTAATTCATCCTTTCAGACATTTTTTAGGTGCATATATATTTTATAAATCCTATTTCTTGTTGTTTCCTTATTTTTCTTTGCTGGCAATGATCCTAATTTCTTCCCTACTTCATTTATTTACATTTTTGAATTCAAACAACATTCCACACATACAATTTAAATGACTCTATGCATACACCTTTAACCTCTTGCAATTTTCGTTCATATTCGATTTTGTTGCAATTTCAGCGGTATTGTTAAAAATTTACTTTGACTTCCACACCGGCTCTTGAGTAAGTGTCTATACAATCATATGTATTTGAATTACATATACCTTAGAATTGCATGTTACAATCAAATACATTTTTGCGGCGAATTGAACCAACACTATGAACGCTCACACAATCTTTCATATATAAAGATATACACTCTCTCACTTCACAGAGTGCATGATACAAACAACCAGCGAAACCAGCTGTTCAGTAGGTATACAGTATCTGAGCAAAAATGCAATTGCAATCATACAAAAATATTGAGTAGCGTAGTTGTATGTTCACATGATTGTTTGTAAATATGTTGGATAAAGCTTTCCCTTATGCCGTCATTGTTGAGAAAAAGCTCATCACACTGAGTACTGAGAGAATAACTTTTTCAATAGTTCAGCTTGGCAGCACTGGAAGTTGTTTACATTTATAAATCAAGCATGCGGCATGCTACAAAATAAAAAAAAAACTTATTTGATGAAGAATTATTTTTTGATTTTTCTATTCCATGATTTATATAAATGTTAGATTTTACCAACGATGAGATCATCGTGCTTTGAATAAAACACGTGTTTTGTTTAGTCGTGATTGTTTTGGATTTTATGAACTCTATTAAAATATGTTAGTGTTTGCTTATTTGCATTCGAATTAGTCACTGAAAATAGTGTTCATTTGAATTATATTCGGTAAGAGATTTCACTTCTCATAGGTACCTATAATAATTTTGGATGACAACGATATGAGGAAAACACTAGTTTTATTCCTTCTATCAAGATTTCAAATGAGTCATTGTCTTGGCTTTCCGATGACAAGTCAAATATTTGTTTGAATTTGACATCAGCAACCACCTGTTCACAAACTGAACTCTCCAACTATTTACATTAATAAATAGTAAGTATACGCCGTAGTGAATATAAATTTGTGTTTGTGTAAATTGGCAGGTATTGCCTTATACTATTCTGGTTTGGTTTATTTTTTGTTCAGAATGTAAGAAACTTAGTAAGTTTGTCTATCTGTCTGTGTTTCCTCACATTTCCTGGCTATGGGTTTTGAATCGATTTCCTCGAAAATGTTTCTTTTCTTTCTGGAGCCACAAGTAAACAAAATTTTAATTGAATATAACAGACTACATATCTTTTCTCTGATTTTGTTGCACCATTTTGATCTTCCATCCCTTACTATATCTCTGAAATACCACAGCGCAGCAGTTTAAAACCTGTGGTACAACTAACGAAAAAAGAACATTCTAAATCACTTGGCACAAATTTCAAATTCCAAAATTCATTGTTATCGATGTATTAACGTTAGTTCAATGGCTTCTTAATCATGAATCAAAGATTTATAAAGTTCAACCAAACTCAGCTGTGTCAACACCGAATAAAGCGACGAAATTTCTCATGACTCCTACAAAACAAATTCATCCATTAATCATTGTGCCCAAGCCCCAAAGGCGACAACTTGTAGTTCATTTTCTTTCTTTAATCCATCGTTTGAAAAATCGTCTAGCTGAACGATTACCTCTCAAAATTACAGAAGTTAATTTTTCTATATAGTCGCCCCCACAATCTGTCCGCTAGACATCCAACCACACGACGACGACGACAGAGACGATAGCGACAACCAACAATGACGGAAAGAAAAATTACCAAGCGTTATGAAATTAATTATCTGAATATGACTGATGTACACTTGTACAGTTATTCTTCATCAAAATGGCAACTGCAAGCATTCAGCCCGGAAATTCAATACAAGTCATATCAAAAGCACTCCAACTTAATTCGCGTCTCAGAAAAAAAGGACAACAGAACTCCTTCATCACGAAACCAAATATTTTTGTAAATTTTCGTCAGCGAAAATTCTTACTCAGATCATTGCAAAGAGTTGAGAAGAGTGTTCTTCTTTAGAATTTTTTTCTGAAGAATTTTTTTCTCAAGGATTCAAATAACACAATTAATCCTTGAAGCTGGCAAGCCATCAAGGGAGGAGAAGAAGAGAATGGAATTGAAAAGTGATTCCTCTGAGAGGATGGAAAATTAATGAATCTATTTTATTAAGTATCAAGCGACAAAGTTTCCTTGTGGCAAGATGTCGCGGAAAATGAATTATAATGGAGTCTATTCCTTTTTAATGATAAAAGAAT
This sequence comes from Sphaerophoria taeniata, assembly GCA_943590905.1. NCBI lineage: Eukaryota > Metazoa > Arthropoda > Insecta > Diptera > Syrphidae > Sphaerophoria > Sphaerophoria taeniata. The sequence continues at coordinate 84,772,013 of OX016540.1, read as the reverse complement.
TTTTTAAAAACGAAGAAAACAAAGAGAATTTAAGAACGAGGAAGGAAATAGTTCTTTTTTTACTTATTAACTCGTTCGACTGAAAAGTTTAGTTTTTTTTTCGTTTAATCTGTGGTATTTAATTTTAAATTAAGATTTATGATTTCGTTAAACATATTTAAGTAAGATTAATGAAATTTCGAACCAGAACTGTCCCTTAAAGCTTTCAACGGATTTATCTCTTTTTTCATAGTGTCGTTTGAGTAATTAAATAGAAACAAATAAAAGTACATATACTTTTATTTTCAACTCTTCGAAATTGACATTTGATTTTTTTATTCGTTAACGTTCATATTGATTGTAAAACTTTATTTTCAAACGCGAAAGTTTATTCTCATATTTTATTTGCATCTAGTGAAAAGGGACACACCTCTATCGACAGGACGAACATACTTTTTTTGTGATTTATGTGCATAGTTTAAGTTCGCATGAGATAAAAAGTTTGCATTTAAGTTTAAGTTTTGTTGTTGTTGAACTTTATTTGAGATAAAGCTAATGTTTGTTTTGTAAGTAGGTGAAATGTATGAAAGAAAACTCTATTTGGAATTGGAATAACTTAAAATTAACTACATATGTTTTTTTCTCAATTTGGTAACTTACCAACTTTGCGACGCGCTCGCCAAAGAACGGGCGGATTTGTGGTATTTGATGAAGCCAGTTTGACCAATTTATGTTCTGGAAAGAAAAAAATATAGGTATATTTTAGTATCGAAAAATTAAAAAAAAAAATAAGCGACGGAGAACAAACTGATAGAATCGACATCGACGAACCTTCCCTTTTTAACCTTTTTCTTAAAATGATGATGTGGCTTCTCTTAACTAGGTATTTAGTTTAGTTTAGTTAAGTTTATTTCATCAATCTGATTACAATCATTATAGACTAGATCCAATTTATAGATTGTTGGGGGCTATATAGTTTAATAACTTAATAAATTAAAAAGGTAAATATTACTATGGTTTACTTTCATATGCAACGGTAACAATCAATTTAAAAATTTATGAAATTTAAAGTGAATTTATCGTTCGAATGTTATTCAACACATATTCTTTAAATGAGTTTCTCGAAACATTAAGATTAAAATCGATCCTATTGCAAATAAAATTCACTTTTCTTGTGCAACGCGTAATGGGCTCGTTACGACCATAGTTTGTGCGATGAAACTGCTCATAAAATTGAAAACGGTATGTATCGTGTAATTCTCCAGGGTGCGCTGACGATATTAACTAGTGTTAATAAAGGCGAACAATTGATATGAAGTGTTACAATGTCTCTTATAAACATAATCGAAAAATAAGCCCGACGATTCTTTAGAGATAACAAAACCAAACAGTAAGCATCTACTATAGTAAGAAGGCTTAGTTGGAGGATAGCGAACTCCAATTAAGCTTATAAAATGCATATCTTGTAAAACTCTTCTGAACTCTTTCAATTCTGTCAATTGAGTTATTGTAATAGGGGTTCCAAACAATACAACAATATTCAAGGACTGACCTTACTAATGAATTGTAAAGAGATTTTAAAGAATATGAATCTGTCATTCCTTGGTATTTCTTTTTAGAAAACCGAGCATTTCTAGTTACACGATCTAGATTTGTATTATTGATTTAATAATCAAATAGGTACTATGGAATTAGAATTTCGGAAGCACGATAAAATTTGACACTATTCGAAACATTTAACAGAAGGTTATTTTCCATGCACCAGTTATGAAGCTTCGAAAAATCATCCAGAAGAAGAAAACAGTCAGTTTGACAAGAAATTTTTCGGTACAGTTTGAGGTCATCTGCAAACAGGAGGCAGTTTGAATTTTGAAAAATATCGAGAATGTCGTTGACGAATAACAAGAACAATAATGGACCCGAATGGCTTCCTTGTGGAACACCAGACGGGACCGAAACCGGTTTTGAGAGCATCAATTTTACAAATTGAACTCTAGCAGTTAAATATGACTCAAGCCATTTTAATAGGGAAGAGTGAATACCAAGAGATGATCGTTTGTGTAACAAGATTTGGTGGCTGACTCTATCGAATACTTTCGCAAAGTCAGTGAAAATAATATCAGTTTGGAAACCGTTTTCCATATTTGATATGGTATTATTGACTATTAATGCTAAGTTTGTTGCCGTTGACTTTCCTTCTACAAATTAATGTTGAGAAACCGAAATATGACTCCGACAGCCAGGGTAGAACCTTACAAAACATGAGAGAGTTCGACTAATAACTCGTAAGACTATGTACATGGGCAGACCGTTACTAACATTTCAAGACACATTACGTTCATTACGGTATCCATATTGCTATCTAGACCTGTCATTACTTTTAAGTTGCTCCTCTATAAGACATTCGTCTTACCGGAAGTTTCTTGCATATCTGAGTGTCCCGCATTTTGCGCTGCTAACGCCGAAGGATAATTCTGGAGGTGATATAATCATGACTTATATCAAATCGACAATGAAGCAGATGTTAAGACAAAAACTAACCTATGTGGTAGGAAACAGTAGACCAAATTTTCACTGGAAGGATGGAGTAGACAATCCTTAAGCTTTTCCGACCAAGCCTTAGGTCTTGTTTTAGACAAAAAACTAAAGTGGAAGGCGAATATTGATGAAAAAGTAAAAAATGGAACTGAAGCACTCTTTACTTGTAAAAAGGCTCAAAATGGAGTTCTCTACAAAAATAACCCACTGTCTATATACTTCGGTAATCAGACTCACTTATGGAGCTGTCGTATATGGTGGATCGCACTGAACAAGTAAATTTGAGTATCCTCATTAAAGTCCAGCAGTCAGCAGGTATGAGCATCACGGGAGCACTTTTGCTCAACACCAGCAGCATATTTAGAACACCGTTGACATGTTCTCCAAAATGGTGGTAGCCAAAACTCATGCGTGAAGCTTAGAGCAACCTCTAAATGGGTCGGTAACAACACCGATCATACTACTTTTTTACACAATTCCAGATCTATCCCAGATCACTTTGACTATAAATCCTCAAAAATGGTATTCGATAATAACTTCCATATTTCCATCCCTTCAAGATCCTTTTGGGAAGAAGGAGGACCTCTGGAAGAAAACACGATACACTTCTATACAGACAGTTCAAAGACCGACTACGGCTTTGGAAGTGGTATGCTGGTATCTATTCGAAACAAATGAATTTCAGTTTATCATATAGTAAGTCTATATAAATCAATGTAGTGTGTTTTTTTTCACACTAGGTATCAGAATTGGTCCTTTAGGCAAGCACCATATTACGACCAATGGTTTGCCAACACAGGAACTGTGTTATATCACCACCGGCTCATCACTTAGAGTGGTGTTAGTTGTTAGTAGGCACATAACGAAACTATAACAAAAAACACACACAAAACAAACATAAATATTAACATACAATAAACAAAAACCATGACGAAATCAACATAAACATTTAAGAAAGTTTTCCACTGCTTTTTAAAATTATTTTAAGTTGAGTTGTGTTCCGAGCAGAAGCAATAGCGATAAAAGAGACATTATCCTGGCTCAAAGAAAACGTTATATCTTGGAAGAATATACTTATCTTCTCGGACAGCCAAGACGCTCTCAAATCTCTCGCGCTTGTCTCCACAAACTCTATCACAGTCAACGACTGTCGATAAACTCTGAATGAGATGAAAGAACAGTTTGACATTCTCCTCATCTGCAGAGACACAACAATATGCTCTATAGAGTCAACAAATACTAGATAGTGACATCAGGACACTGCCTCACATGCTATGGACATGCTATGAGAGGGGGGGGGGGTCTACACTAATGACTTCTGTAGAGCCTGCTTGAATGAGGAGGAAGAGGAGACAGTCCAACACATTCTATGTACATGTACGGCACTCTCAAATAGAAGAGGTTACCCCTTCTTCGGTAATAATCGACACAAGATGTTTCTCAAATTTCATTTATAGTACAAAATGGTTCATAGCTCTCCCATGAGTAACTTTCCTAAGTGGTATTACAAAGAAGCCACTCTAACCTAACCTAACCATGGAGTAGACCAGGAGGTCTGAAGCCTTGAGATGTGAAATTGGATCGTCTCAGCCAACGTTCGGGATACACATAAGAACTTATTGAAGGAGGTCCGAAATGGATCTTAGTTGAAGCGCAGATGAAGGCAGAAACTTTATCGACCAGCCGGTGATGATGATATTGCCAATCCATAATAATGGTCAAAGTAAGAGTTGTGCGTCAACTCCGAAAATTCAATGCCTAAGTGGACTGAGTTTATGAAAACTTGAGGGTTAATAATTGTTGCTTAGCAGGTTGCCATGGTACAGAGGATAGTGTAGTTGACTGCTAAGCCAAACGTTGCGGGTTCAAGCCCCAGCTTCGGCAGCAGTCTTTTTCTACAATAATCGCCAGCTTATCTGAGGCCACCTGTGCGATAATATGAGACAATATAAATCTATGTCTCCTCCTCTGTGCCACGTAGGTTTATGTTATGTGTTCTTTCCTTCTATGTGTCTATCTGTCTCTCTCTGTCGTATGTCTTGTTTCAGTCCCAGCCGATGGCCTCAGTCGCTAGTGCTGCTATGTGTCTGTAGTTCGTATCATTCATGTGCGAAGTACTGTAATGTCAATGTCAAATAATTGTTGCTTAATTTAAGTTGCTGATAAATCCACGTGCTCCGTTCTTTAATTCGTCCAAGGATCTTGTTGGTACAAAGAGCCAAGGTGCACCAAGGACCTACTCAAAAGTGTTTTCCAGCTCCCCTGCAACGAGTTAAATCACTTGTAGTTCTTTGCACCAGATCAAGTTTCTTAATTATTGTCGTTGAACTTTTATTTTGTTAATCAATTTTTGGTTTTAATCGATAAAAGAAAAATACGAAACCAAATCAATTGATTACAGATACGAATGTCATTCCCCTTGAACGAGTTAGCATAGAACAAATTGGTTTCCTCATGAGTGATTATATCAATTAGAGATACCTCTCACTCTCGACCAGTAGATAAGACTCGCAACAGTAAAAGGATATTCAACTTTAGCTCATAGCACAGCACTGCACACTGTTATAGTTGTGTAGGTATGTATATTCCTTACGTCAAAAAATATCTATTTTTAGAAAATAAAATAAAAGAACAAAGGAACTCAATAAAAACGGAATGTTTTTCCTAGATTAGTATTTGAGTGTTCTATAAAAAGAATGAGTATCCTTTTTATGTTGTTGCTGTTTTGTCTTGAATTGATCAACTTGATTGAGTGACGTTCTTAAAGGAAATGTGAGCAAGAATGCTCTTATGTACTTTAACAAAGGAAACGAGAATGGAGTAAGAAGAAATGAAATATCGTCATTGTGCTGTGATGAATAATGGTTCCTTTATTGTCCTAGCAAAAAATTAAGGATCAAAGTTCAATGGTCTGGTCAAAAGGAAAATAATGAACTCTTTTTCTAATATTAGTTTTTTTTTATCGTTTTCTTTGAAACTGTATATGTATTGTGTAAGATGAGGTCCTTGGAAACCTTCTAAACATAACTTTTGACATTTGCCTTGAATCTTGAAGCCTTTAAAGAAAATAAATTGTTTGGACAATTTAAATACAAACTAAAGATCCAACCACAAAGTTGTGTAAACTGCTTCATTAAAGTGAGGACAAAAATGTTAACATGAATAATTTTAACAAACATCTCAATTTACATTTCACGTTTTTCTAGATGTTTATTTATTTTCTAAAAAAGATAATAAATCATCTAAACTGAACAATTTAGCAAAGCGCCTGTAATTCGCATCGATTATATCGATTAAATTCCTCGATTACAAAGAAAACAAATACTTAATAGAGTTCGACAAGATAAATTGCAGTTGAAAAAATGCAATTCGGCGGGAGCGACGTAGAGTGGAAAAGCGGTACAAATAATAATATAAACAAATTGCTTCAGGGCTTTGTCTAGTTAAGCCACCTATGCGGCGCCGCACAGTGTGGGAATTCGCACATCTAGCGTCATTTTATTCAAAAAATGATATGGTGCGATTGATGCCAAAACCGGTTTTTCTTAAAGCTTATATATCCACTTGAATTATTTCAGAAAATTATAAAAAAAAATAGGTTAACGCAAAAAAAATGAGCCATGATGCTGCAGTTTGGCGAAAATCTTGGACAGAATTGTTCGTGGAGGCAACCTACAATTTTTTTTTTTTTATCTGTAGTGCAAGTTTTATTAAAAGTTTTATTTTTTGTTTATTGTATTTACATCAAGGAATATTAAATTAAGTAAATATATATGTATTTTTTGTTCTTATATTTTTGTGTGGGTGGATAAAGTTAAAAATTTGTATTTTTTAAAGTTACTTTTAAGTTCATTGGAGAAAAAAAAGCAAAGAGTCGCAGAGTTCCGCCCTAAAATTAGGTTCATTGTAAAGCCTGACGTCTTCGCTAATTGAAACTGCAAAAAAAACTTGCGCGTTTCTGCGCGCCTTTGAAATTAAGCCATTTTTCGCCATAGCTAACGAGCCAAAAAACGTTCCGGAGAAAAAAAAATATTTTTGTTGCAATATGATCTATACGTGAATAAAGAGATATATACAAACTAGTATAGGCCAACATAGTTGTTAAAACTTAATAATTTTTGTTTGACAGGGCCGGAGTCAGGGCGTCTTAGCTCTAAGGCCTGAGGTTAAATTTTATGAAAGTTCTTTATTTGTAATGCTGCAGTTTTGAAATTCGGATGGTAGATCATAGTTACAAGACGATATCCAACAAAATATTTTAACACAGGGCCGGATTAAAGGGGTCTTAGGCCTTTCGTGAGCTTGTATGAAAATGTTAATTTTTTATGCTACAGACTTGAAATTTGGATGGGAGGTAGATCATAGTTACAAGACATTTAGACTCGATACAATGACAGACCTTATTCACAGGCTGCTTATTACCTCAGACCCATATATTGCTGGCTTAAGAAGCATTTTAAAAAAAAGGAACAGTATAGAACCTGAGTTTGTGGAACTCTTAGAGTTTCATTTTTAAGATATATATGTATTTTGTTTTTGTGTTTATGCAATTTACTTAAAATAGAAACAATTTCCGTGTAAGAAATCAGGAATAAGCTAATGTATCTTAATTTTTAAATATGAAAAAAAAAACAGTTTTTTGGTGTTTTTGACAGATACATTTTTTAACTTTTCCATCACTTTAAAAGGTTTTGACATGCAATTTTCAGTTTTTGACTCCAAATTTATAAGAGCATTAAACATAGAAAAAAAAAGTTGAGTGTAAATGAGAAAAAGAAGAGTAAAATTGCATTTAACAAGGAAAATATTTTTTTTTATGAAAGTTTCGACTTTAAAATTGAATTTATAGAAGACTGTGCTGTTCAGACCTATGATTTATAAAGAATAAGAAACAGTAGTATATTGGCTTCCAAAAAAACTATACCAAATTATCGTGGGCACTTATCATAGCTTTTTACAAACCGTTTTTTTATTTAACCAAGTTTTTCGAAAAATTCCCCTCCCGCTTAAACGGGGGGAGATAGACCCCCCTCCTAGAACAATTTTTTGCTTGTTTTAATGTCAGTTATAAATTTCGGGCATTAATAAAAAATTTAAAAATAAATTTCAAAAATGTGAAAAAACGGCGGATTTGTGACTCATTTTTCAAGAACTTCGACCAAATAAGAAAAAAATAACTATTACATTTCATTTCATGGGTATTTTGCATTTAACTTTGAAAAAAAAATTATCAAAAACTTCAAATCACAAGCGTTATTAATTTAATACCGCTAGATGTGCGAATTCCCACACTGTGCGCCGGCCGGCCGCGCTGTCCATCTACGCCATAATCTTAGAGGAATATTAAAACAAAAACAAAAATTCCAGCGGTATTCGAACAGCTTTTCTCTCAAGCCATTTTGTGCCTTGGGGCAATTTAAATCTATCAGCATAATACTTACCTAATAATTGAACAGAATAATTGAGCAGTTTACTTGTTCAACTGATTTATTACTCACAATTTATGAACCTAGACAAAGTGATATTTTGACAGCTTTTAATTGTGTCGGAATGTTTGACGTTGGCTTGCTGTGATTGCAGTTGTATTTATTAGGAAACATGTTCCCGCAACACTTCCATTATAGGTTCTAATGAATTGTAGAACCCGATATCTAAAGAAATAAAATTACTCCTGAAATACATTAATTCGGTTGAATGTTCTCTTCATGAGAGCAAGTTCGGGGGGCGCGGCAGTGTCACTTCCAATTCGAGCGCGAACCAAACACTGCCGTACCATCCTTTACTGGAACCATCTCGCCGCATTTTCAGGCCCCTATTTCATAACCTCGGGATAAGACCAGAACGCAGAAAAGGTAATGAAATCTAGACAAAGTCGTGCCAAGTCTAAGGTTCCTTACTGCGATTTCTGTACTAATATAGTTAATGTTGTGTGACTTGCTGGTTGAAGGGTACACATGGGTACAAAACCAGGTGCTCCATGACACCATTACATAAATCCGTCGCCAGAACCGCTACCCATTGACGACTGAAAATTGCCACTTGGAAAACGTATTTCAATAACACTTATGTATAGGCGAGCCTGAAACAAACAGTATACACAATTATTTCCAGTACAGACGAAATTCTAATCGGCCAAGTCACACAAAATTAACTATAATAATAAAGAAATCGCAGTACGGAACCTTACACTTGGCATGAATTTGTCTAGATTTCATTACCTTTTATAGATAATCGAGCAGCTCCATCGAGATTTGTCTAGTTTTTTACAGAATGTTTTTGGTGGGATTTGATTTATCTACTATGTTTATGGATTGGTATTAAGTGACCATTATGAAAAGGTAGCTAAACGGAGCACTTTTTGAGAGTACAAGTTGGCTATTTATTCACTATAGTGATCTGGTAATTTTTCCCACCGAGAGCATAGGAACAAATGTTTGTAAATATCTTTTTTTTTGTGTAGATATTTCAAAGGCATTTGATAGTTTGGCCTCAGGCTTTTTTAAGAATATATGGCCTTTTGGCCTCAAAGATCGCTCCTTCGTTGGTTTAGTAGATTTAAATCTGACACGCGCAAAATAAGTGCTGATCCTGGTGTGCCGCAGGTTTTCATTTTGGGCCGACAATCTTTTGGATTTAAAAAAAATTATCTCCTGTTTTAACTTAAACAACTAATCCTCACCAGCCACCTTTGAGGAAATACTAAATACGCGATGTTGCTAAAACTGCTGTAAGGTGCTTAATTTTTCTAAGATGATGCTAGATTTATCTCCCTGATCCTGCTATTATATCGCCACTGTGAGTTGGTTCTTCATTAACGTACTTATAGCCTCTTCCACAGTTTTCAAAACCGAGAGTTCAAGATGATTGGTGATTCTATCATCATTAGTCATTTACTATGCTATGATACCAACAAAACGTCTCATCATCGTTTACCGATTTTTCATCGAATTTTGCAAGTTTAAGCCACATTCACATTCAATTGAAGCAGTGACATAAAGCACTCAAAGCTTTAATTTTCTTCATTAAAATATTCAAAAAACTTGACATTCAAAAACTGTTTTCCATGAACCAAAAATACAAATCACCAAACAAATATTATCCTCCGGAATAAGTACATACATGGTTATATAACAGAAAAAATGTAATCAAGCTTGTTATGTTCGACATTCGACACAGTTGCTATTGAATAAATGCACCACTCTGATTTCACCAACCAAATATTGACGTTCGAATTTCAATACGATAATCCTCTGCTTTATAATATGCAAATCACATACACACTACACAGGCACTGAAAAGCATGTGAAATATTTTCGAAAATTAAATTCACTCGATAGCGATATCATGGAAGGACTCTTCGTTAAAAAAAAAAACACAACAAATATTTACTGAACCAGCATCATTGTACTCTCTGCTATTTGTGTACAGTTTCAATATTATCACTCATTCTGCCCCCGTGCACATTTGGCCAAGAAATATCGGTTCAATTTTAATCATGAAATCATTTTTATTTAATATTTTCTACGGAATATATACCACAAGCATATAAGAGCCATCGCTTCATAAATATGATAGTATTTCAGTGAAATCGCGCAATAAATAAGAAGCCGCTTACCACAATTTTCTTATTAACCTTATGTAAACCTACTTAGCCTATTTATGTATTTTATTTTTCAATAGTGTTCTTTTAATCCAAAACTCTTTGTCCAGCGATGTTTCAACATCTTTTACCTGTGGATTTGGCAGTTGCTCGTTGCCCAATTCGACCATTTTTGTCGTGGTGATGTCGGAGGTGTGAACCGGTGCATTATCACGGTGAAGGAGTACAAGTTTTAAGAAACATGGTAAAGATTCAAAAAAATTGTAAAAGGAATGCAACTTCCATCCGAGAAAGTGTGGGTTTCTACAGTGTGCCCTAAGTTGTTCTACAACTGCTCAATTTAATGCTTTGAGGAAGCGAAATCTTTTGAGAATTAACTTCACAGGTTAATGCTGTTTTCACTTTATCATCAACCTTGAACTTGCCCTCACCTTTGCCGGTTGTTGTAACGTTTTCATTATCGAAGCTTCACACTCTAATTTTTCATACATCAAGATAGCACAAAAATGCTGATAAACATTTCATTTCACTGCCATGCTAATGATAACAGCCTACAAAATTAAGTCACCAAACAACCTTGCTTGAAAAAAAACCCTAAAAATGTACCGAAATATTTCCAACGTGTCCTATGTGTTCTGATTAAAAAAATAAACTTTCTTATACACATTCAACCATTATTATATGCATTGATAAACAAAAACACAATATTCAGTCAGACATACAAAAATATTCATAATCAATTTCGATTTGTATAAATATTTGGACACGATCTGGCCATCATGATCAATCAAATGATCGTGGCAGTGGGCAAGACGAAATAGCGGTAGTAGAAATCCAAAATTTTATGGCACAGATCCATTTAAAATAAATTAAGAATTTTACGAGAAGCAAAACAATCTGTCTTTGTCTTTGCCACTGTATTCTGTGTAATCTCTATACTTCGTGGAATGTATAAAATTTATTGTTTCTGCGTAATTTATTTGGAATTCGATGGAAATATTTTGTAGAAAGCAACATCTGTGCTGATCGTTGATTGAATAGATACAGTGTTGTTATACCATGTACTTAGAACTTGTAAGACAGTTATTTGATTAAAAATATAAACCTTTAAAAGTAAGCACTTAAATTAATAACAATTATCAAAAGCTTAAACTTGCTTACAACAATTCAAGCTCTTGATGGAAGTAGACAATAATCATTTTATATGCCATTGCAAAATGGAAGTAGATATAACAACTCTGTCAAAAGTAATTAAGAACTTTATAAATATAGCACAGTCGAATCATAAATACATATTTTTGTTTTTATGGTTTTTTCTTTCATTTGACTAATGTTTACTTTTTGTGGCGAAATAAAAATATTGGTATTTAATTTTTGTGGGTTAAATATTTTGTTTATGTATTAATATTGACTGATACTCCCGAAAATGCACGATTGGGCATGGTTATATATAATAATGGTCTTTTATTGGCTTATGCAGGCGACATTAATTTACATCTTTGGAAGGATATTGGTCTTAATGTTAGGTAGGCATATATGAGGAACGTATTTGTTTTTGTTTTACTCCCATATTCTTCTATAACCGGCCTATTTTCATTGAAATTGATTAATTGTTTTTATTTCCTTAAGAATATTCAAATTAATACATTTTCTATGTTTATTCTGATCTCCACATTCTCGTTAAAATGTCGGAAATAGCATTGAAAGGCGTCTTGATTGTAAAAGCGGCATCAAGTCATCACTACAATCGACAATGTTTTTGTGTGAATACAAACTAATGAAGTAAATGAAGAATGAATGATGAATTTTAATTAAGAAGTTCATACGTGTTATATAATGCTAAATAAACTAAGAAATGATAACAACTATTTAAAGACTGAAACTTTACACTTAAATTATGAAGATACATCTAAAGGCCCTTTAAACAGAAAGCTTTTATAACATTTTAAACTTCTTCAATAAGTCAAGGATAAAAATGTCAAGAGCTTAAAGAAAGCGTCTTAAACCATTTTCAAAATTTAATAAGAAATAACTGCGCAAAGTAAATAAGGCGCCCCCTGCCTTAAGGTACGAAAGCAACATGAATATGACATGCAGTCTTAATACCGAGTTGACAATCGTCTGACGCTAGTTCCTACGTGAACAGCGTGTTAAATCAATTCTATATAAAATTCATGAAGTAAATGTATTATTCAAAATGAAAGAGAAATAAACTGATTGATAAGCAAAATTTTAATTTTACAACGTGTTTAGCCTTTCCATGTCAATAAATCTTCAATTTAGTGTCAATTGATTTTGAAATATTCATGTGAAAATTTTAATCACAAACGCACTGAGAGAAATGTCTTTCGTAAATTATGTACAAGATTATTTCCGCATGGATATATATTTCAATTACTTTAAAAATCAAACAAATAAAATTAAAATTAAAGAATAATTTATCAAAACATAAATTCAATTATTGAATAATTTGTTCATATGCAACAATACTATTTTGAAGCAATTCAAAAATATATTTCCTTTTTTAATTAAAATATACTTATTAATGGGAAAAAAAGGATACAAAAAATCTAATTTCGAGAATGAATTGTTTGTTTTGGATTTTGATGCAAAATGCAAATGCTGGGTTTTAAAATACCAAGTAGGTTAAAGCAGATGGCGCTGGGAGCCGATCACTTAACTATAGAAACACCGCAGACAATAAAGCTTTTTATAACTAATTTTTTGTTATCTTAAAACCAAGAGTAAGAGTATCTATCTGTAATAAAAACTGATTTTAACAAGTTTTTAAAAAACCTTACGATACCTACTCCTTTTTTCAATGGCTCCTATTTATTTAAAAAAAATATATATTTTAATTTTGCTCGAAAAAGGAACCCCTCTAGAACAGTGAATTTACATTTCCATTTTATGGAAAATACTTGACGGTTTCTATTACTTCTCTCTATAGACTTTAATGAAATTGATCAAGCAGATATTATTTCGTCCAGACTCCAGATAAAGTTCCTGTAAAAATTGAAAAAAACCCACGGAACAGTCTGTCAATTGTAAAAAATAAAAATCGGTCCGAACTTGATTTTTCGTTTTCATTTGAATTGTTGTCGAATTTTCTAAAATTTTCGAGAGGGGTTAAAAAACGTTTTTTTTTTTTTTAAACCACATTTTTGGTACGTTCGACAAATTTCATAACGTCCCCCACTGAATATTCTCTGTATTTTACTTTAATTCTGCAGTTTATCTGAAGGCGTTAAATTTGGGTGAGACGACGGTCACGGGGTCTGCTAGTTTTCTTTGCAAACATTAGTTTTTTTTAAATTCACTACTGCTGTTTAAGGCACTGCTACAGCCACAAATTATAAAAAAAAAAATGCCATAAGTGCAAATAGTCAAATCAATACCTTATGTAAACTGCCTGCGCAAGAAGAAATGACTACACGTGCATCACTTGCTTCTTTCCCTTTTTCCCTAATAGACTTTTAAAGGTAGTCTGACTTGATTGTCATAAATTAAGAAAAAAAAAATCGATAAAAAGCTTAGATTGTTTCGCTTTCCTTCCTACAAGTTTCTCATTGGCATCTATTTCCAATATCTGTGTGAAAATACAGGGTGGCTGACGAAAGCTGCTACACAAAAAAAAATGTACCTAATAATTTTTTTTTGAATTTAATGAATCTAGTAATTTTTTTTTTATTTTGCAGATTGATTCTAAGATTTAATAAAAATGGATAACTGGGGCACTGAAGTAAGAATTTGGATTGTCCGCCGGTATTATGCACTGGAGTCCGTAATTTTGGATCAAAGAGAATATAGGCGCACGTTTGGCGGCAATCCTCCGAGCAGATGGACTACTTATAATGAGGTTTGTCAACAATTTTGCCGAGCATTGAACGGTCGAAAGAAGACCTTACCATCGAAATCCTTCAGTTCGGACGGAGGAAACAATAGCTGCTGTAGCTGCTGCCATACAAAATAATCCAAGAGTTTCGACAAGAAACTTATCTGCTCAAATGGGTATAAGCAGACAGTCATTGCAGTCAATTATGCACAATGACTTGGACTTATTCCCCTATAAAATCCAAATGGTCAACAATCTGAATGTAGTAGACTTGCCGATTTGCTTGGAATTTTGCCAGGAGATGCTCCAAATGGCGGAAGAGGTCGGAAACATGTTGAACTATCTTTTTATGTCTGACGAAGCTCATTTTGATTTAAACGGCAACATTAACAAACAAATTTGTCGAATATGGAGTGCTTCCAAACCACAGATACTCAATGAGACAGAATTGCATCAACTTCGTGTCACAGTATGGTGTGCAGTTTCGTCACGATGGATTGTCGGGCCCTATTTCTTCGAAGAAAACGGTCAGACCGTTACGGTTACTGGAGACCGTTACTTGACCATGTTGAGAGATTTTTTCTATCCAGAACTACGCCGAAAGAGAATTCCTTCCAAAACTGTTTTGTTTCAGTAAGATGGTGCAGCTCTTCACATAGCCAGGCCTGTTATGACAGAATTGCGAAGAAAATTTCCGAACAAGCTGTTATCCAGGAACTCCTCATTCCGTTGGCCCCCCAGGTCACCTGACCTTACTGCACCTGATTTTTTTTGTGGGGTTATTGCAAACAGGAAGTCTACAAGTCAAAACCAACAAATTTGAATGAATTAAAGCAAGCCATTCAAGAAACAATTGCGGCTATTTCAGTATGAACTCTCCAAGCAGTAATGAACAACTTTTTGGTTAGATGGCGCACATGCACCAACGACATTTAAAATCCATTATTTTTAAAACTAACTAAACTATATTTATTAAAATTTAATGAACTTTAATATGAACAAAATTAAAATGAATTCCATACACTGAAAAAAAAAGTTATTTGAGTTTTTTAATGTAGCAATATTCATCAGCCACCCTGTATGTGTGAATCAACAGGCGAATTTTCCTGAGTTTTCTTACTCATTATGAGATATACTCTGATAAGACCAAACTAGCCGTGTATTTTTGTTTTGTATTTTAGTATATACCTACACATTTTTAATTTTGTTCTCCTGTTCCTTTATATTTGACGTTTTTCCTTTTTACCTTTGATCAGATAAGTTGAAAGAATAAGCACATTTTGTAAATGATTTACAAATTTGACAGAAATGATACTTCGGAACTTAAGTATGCTTCTGAATATTATCTGTTCACAGGGTAGCTCTGTATCCATGCACTCAACAAAAAGTGACGCGTCTGGAAATGAGAAAATGCCAGAAATTGAATATGGACATGAAGAAAACAATTTTTTCGACAATTTCATAAATTTTAAAAATTTAGTGAAAAAACACTTGCATTCATCAATATTGAATTCTTCAAATTTAGCAACTTAAACCCTTTTGAAAATGTTGATTAACATTTTTTGAGCAGCATAGTTTTTTTTTATTCAAAAAAGTCGCACTTAAGTGACAGAAAAAATTCGAACAAAAACTGTTTCCATTTAATAATATTAACATGGGAAATAATTGTGCGATAAGACCTTGTAAATTAATTGTGTCAAGTTCATTTCAATGAAACCTTTATAGGGTCAAAACCAATACAAAAGAATTACAACGCCCTTTCAATGAAAACAAAATACACCACCAACAAACTCTTAGTTAGTATTCAACGGTTGTTAAGGTAAATTTCAAGCTAGCCAGTTCACACAATTCTATAAAACTATTAAATGTGGCTTGCGCTCACTTAATAATAATAAGCTTTCTCGGTAACATGCCTCTTTACAAATACAAACAGATGATGATTTAGAACTGATCACGCATTAGACAAGCAATTATTTTTGCCTTTTTCAAATGAATTTAATTTTTATTTTGTGTTCACACGTGCTGAATTATGAATAATCAAATGAACCAAAAATGTGAGATTTCTTGTGCGCAGAAAATAACAATTTTATGACCCATCAAAGAAGTTGAGACTACCTACCACAGCGATTGCGATTTTAATTACAAATTTCTCAATTCAAGTGTAATTATTTCTATTCGTGAGCCGAAATATATTTCGTAAGACGCTAATCCTTATGGAATTTGTCTTCCTTATTTGGGACCATCCATTTAAGGTACATGAAAAGTCATACTACACAAATTTCCAAACACACTTTCACCCTTTCGTACGAATACATAATTGATATTCAGTCCTTAATTCGATAGCCAAAAAAAAATTGTCAAAAAAGATCACGCGCTAAAGTGATCAATAATCCATTAAAATAAAAGTTTATAGGTTGTTTTTCAAAATTAAAATTACTATGGCCAGTAAAATATTTTGCGTACAAGGCCACGAAGACTCAACGGTTCCATTTGCAGTTTCTTACCTGAAAAAGTTTTGTCGAAGAAATTTTACTGTGAACGGGAGTCTCTATATCAACTTTTATTTGTTCTTTAAACTAAACAAACTAGCGGCACTCTAGTCGTGGGTTTGAAAACTACTCGTATACTAATGGATGACGGTGACGATGTCAAGCACTTAATTTAATGAACAAAATATCCATCCATCATCACACCTGTCATTCCGTCAACATGAAAATTCGCGAAAAGTTTGAGTAAATACAAATAGTGTCATTTTTGTGATATCTTGCAAGAAGTATTTATTTTGGAAGGGAAGAACACAAAAAACATTAATTAAACAAAGTGGGAAGGCAAAGCCTAAATGTTGATAATAGTTTTCAAACAAAAATTAGAAAACTTCAGAAAGTAAACGCACTGAAGATTTCAGAGGAACCAGGTTCCTATGTCATCAAGATTAACTCTCATTATCCTTCTCTGTGTTAAAGCTGTATTGAACGAATCATCAACATTCTTGAGTATATTGCAATCATGATGTTTTATTTGAAATATTGTCCCCATTTGTTGATGTCGCATCATGCATTCACACTTCACACATCTAATTAAAGCTTAAGCTTAGGTTAACGTATGATTAAGTGAATCATTCGAATTAATGGTAATATATATAAATAAAACGATAATTGATTTGAACAAAAAATAATTTTGATTTTTTTATTTTATAGGTAAATTAAATTCAACAACAATCCAACAGCCAAAGTGCGCAAGTTCAAATGAAATCAAATAAATACAAAAATGGTGCTAAAAGAACAAAATTGAATCATTTAGCAAAATAAACTCGGAAACCCTTATCGTTTAAGCGATTTTCTTATCACATTTCAACAAGCCACTATAAGCTTACATTAACATCGAATTCGTATGTACCTTCATATGTATGTATAATTACAGTATAATGAACGATATCTTTTATCAGTGCTACGAGAATCGTTTGGCATTCGTGGCTAGGTTAGGTTGTAAATGGCCGGTTGAGGGGAGCGTGGTTTGATAAGGGCGCAAGGGACAACTTTGAAGTTTTTGACAGTTTTCAATACGCATTTTGCTTTAATAACAACAATAAGCGTCTTCGGGATTATTTTCGTCTCCGTTTATGAAAATTAAAGCATTTGCACCATTTTTTTTTTTGAAAATACATTATTCTCATCATTCCGCAAATTGGTTCAGCGTTTGAGGCAATTGAAGAGACGAAGAGACATACCGATGCACGACGCCGAACGCTTGAAGGGAACATATTTTTTGCAAGCTCTATCATGGTTCGTGATTTAGTTTTCGAATAAACGCTTTAAAAGGTAGATGATTTGTTAATATGTACGTTAAAAAACCAAAATGTACATGGGCTGCCAGTAGCCAACTTAACTCTGGCTCCACTTTTAACTGTCGAAACAATAGCCTCTGAAATTAAGAGGTGACAGTTAGGTGTTTGCATTTTTCTTGTTTGCGTTCAATTCTATTCCCTTGTTTGTTTCCAGATCGAAATATACAAGCTGGAACTTTTAATTATTGATTGCGCTTTAAATTTTAAATAAAGCTAATATTACTCCAACAACACTTATAAAATTCAATGAAGTAAACACTAGTCTCCGACTTTCTTTGAAAATAAAATTACAGCAATAACCAAACGCACTTCGGCGAGAAAAAATAAAATGGGTTCATTTTATTCTTCTTTGTTTCTGAAAAATCTCAATTTCAAGGACTAGCATTGTCAACTTGAATGGAACCTTTTAACTTTATTCGTAAAAATAAAAAAACTTGAGATTTTGATCGAATATAATATAAGGCGATTACTTCCGTCTGCCTGTCAGTTTATAAACGCACTTGCAGCCTTAACCACTGGTCCGATTAATTTCAAACTTGAAAATTAGACGTCTGAGCGAATTCGCGGGGACTTTTTTTTATTATTTTATTTTTCAGATCAAAACTAAGGGTTGCCACAAATTAATTTAGCCAAAAAACAATGGTTTCAATTTTCTCAAAATTGCTCCTACGGTTTTTTTAACATCCTTGTACATTTTTTTCCGAATTGGTACTGGTGTTTTTAATGTAAAAATTATTTTGGTATTGCACCTAACCGGTTCCTCCCATATTACCGTTTTATCGTTATAAGATTTTTTAAAAAGAATATTCCGACCAGCAGCGTCTTCTTTTTGAGGAATATATATAAATACATATATTTCCCAAATAATATTTTGTTTTCGAAACAATTAAAAAAAATTTCGTGGATTTTTAAACTTTTTTCATAAGAAATTTCGTATGGGAACTAGAAATGTGCCGATAAAATAAAATATTCAAATGATTTTTCGATACTATTCATACCTATCGATACTTTCATTTCATTACGATTTTCGCACGGTTGGTAGTCCATGTATATGATCGGTAAATACTTCAAGCTAAGAGTTTTTGTTATCATCTGTTGCTTTTGAAGATAAATTTAAAAAGCAGAGGCACAATAGAGTTAATCTTTTTGTTTTTGGAAAATCTATTGAATTCCGTTTCAAAAATTTAATTTACGCAAAACTATAAATGTTTTATGAAAAAAGGCGTTTTAGGAGAAATATAACTCAAGTTTAAGTCATTTGAACCTTAAAACAACTTTCAAAAACTTTTTACTTTATTTATATTCAGCCTTATCATCAATTCCGCCCGAACAATTTCTATTCGCCCGGAATTTCAAAAGCTATCGGGGATCTCGCCCGAACAAGATTTCACTTCAAATTTGTATTGACATTTCGAATAAAAATAATAGTGATAGCATACTTGTAGAAGAAAACACAGTTTTCAAGGAAATAAAAATATCCCACATATTTCCCTTTCAAATAAATGCATTTCGTTGTTTATCTTTTGAAATGCAGTCTTAATTAAGGTAATGAAAAGTATTGCATTTTCAAGAATATTCAAATAGGAAATTTGATCAAACGGCTAACAAATGGATGTTTCGACCAAGTGATTTCGGCAGATTAACATGTCCGCTAGTTTGTATTTGTAGTGCGCTCATGAAATTGAAATATGTATATTTCAATATTCTGATATTTCATATTTCTAGATTAATTTTTACTTCAAAAGATTATAAATTGTTAAAGTTTTAACTCCAATTTTGAGATTTTATTTATCTTTTCGCCACCAAAACACAAGTGAAAATTTTAAGCTTAAATATCGTTCGATTTCGCCCAGAATGATTGATGACGATAAAGGGAAATTTTCGAACATAATTTTGTTTTCGCCCGGATTTCTCGATAAGCGATAAGCGATTTTTTTCGAGTGGAATGCTGTTCGGGCGGAATTCATGATAAGGCTTTAAAAATCTTAAAATAATTAAATAGGTTAGGGTTTGATGCTCTTTAAAAAAAACTTGTTCTTTCTGTAAACATTTTCAAGTCAAAACAAACAAATTTAAAAAAAAACAAACGAATCATTTACGAAAGAAAAACAAAATATTTAATTACATGCATTTTTTTTTTCTAATGAATTTTTTTGATTTTAAAACTTAATTTCTTTAAAACATTTTGTAAAAGTTTCTTTTTTAAACGTTGTTGCATAAATCATGGCATGCAGTAATACAGATATTTGAAATACAGGTCTGCATTTGGGTAAGATGATTTTTAACTGATTGGAAGTTGTAATTTAATCTATATACCTACCTATCTATCTTAGGTTGCCTGAAAGGATTTGAAGAGTGTAAATTGTGACGAATTTTTCAATGTAAGTTTGACAACAAGATTATGCCCATTGTAATTAAAGTAGACGATCTATTTAAAGTTTTTCAGGGAAAAATTCAAACTACTGTTTTTCACTAAACAAATTTTTTTTTCATTTCAAGGCGGCGCACAGTGGGACGAATGTATGAGAAAACACTTCAAAATTCATATCTTGAGAATAAAATAAAGTTATCAACCAAACATGCCTTAAATAGTGTTTTAGTACTCATATCTATGATTGTAACCTAAAAACAAGAAAATTGATTCACTAAAACTTATGATTTCAGGATTTTTTATTCAAAAGAGTTGAGCAGCGAACTTGTTTTTATTTTATATTTTTTTATTTCTGATTTTCTGTTTATGTTTTTTGTATACATTACATGATTTTGATATCAAAATAAATAATTCTAATAATAAAGACTAAGAAAAATTAATCAATTTCACTTTCCGATGAGTATTACTATATTATAGTATATTACTTAGAAATCCTGGATCTTCGTTATTGTTTACCAAATAGTGATCTATATTTGGGTCACTTTTCGATAACTTTTGGTTTGTTGACTGTCTTTAAAACGTTTAAGAGGTCTTCCTTTGCTTGTACTAGGTGAATTGTCCCACGAAACAGAAAAAAGGGTTTGTTTTAGAATTTTGAACGATTTTTCAAGTGAACTCGGAAACAGCAAAGGTTTATTAGGAGGGACTTTACTTAATTATTTTAAGAATTTCGCATAAAAGTTAGTATTATTACTTACGGAATTTATAAACACGTCTGGTAAGGATAAATTAAGGTTAAGCCACCGTTGGTGAACCTCCAGAAACCTGAATTTGTTTCTTTGGCAACACTGCCATTTTTGCTTTAAATTAACACAAAAAAGCCTCGAAATTTCTTGTAAAACTTCGTTTTCTCCTTCATTCAACTCTTCCAAGCCAAGTAACTGCTGAATTTTGTTAGCAACGCTGAAAACTTTCCTGGAATGTGCACTATCCATCCATGTTGCTAATAAGTCACCATGCTTGATGAATACGGTCGAACCTAAAAATGTCAATTTCTTTAAAAAGCGCAAACTTGCGCAAGATTTTTTTCGTGATTTAGTTAGCTGACACATTGCTTATTATGAAACAAAAAAGATCTCAAGACCCGTTTTTGACCATTTTTTGAAAACTCTACTTGAAATTTGACATTCGTTTTTTTTTTCTTGCACCACACTGACACAGCAAAAATCGCTACTACAAAAAAAAAACACGAAAAAATCTATTTCTTACAAAAAATTCTTAAATTTAAATACCTTCACTATTAATATTCTCCATTATTAATTTAATTTTCACACGCGAAATATATTTGCACAGCAATTGAATATGTCACAAAAAATCACCTTAAAACTCTTTATATAAAATGCGGAAAAAAAGGTAATGTTCACGTGGCTATAACTTGCGGACCAATAAATAAAAGCACAAAATTTTATTGCATTTCGAGCTTCTATATATTTGGGATGACTTACCAATTAATAAAAAGTACCGCTAAAATAGTTGTATTTTTGACTTTTTACTATGGGTCGTCCCACTGTGCGGCGGCCTAATCCGTCCCTGTTTGTACTAAAAATCTTCACCTTGATCCAGCTTGTTTTTAACACATTTCTGTAGGTACATAAAACTGTACCTCCCTACAAACGAATTTTCTGTTCATTTTATTGTACCTCAGCCACATTCACACCATTTCGTAGATTAAAATTATTCTATGTAAATTGAAAAAGTGTGTTGCCTTCAAATGGGCGCTGTAAACAAAAATCTACGAGTTCATCAATTCCATTCCTATTTTTATTTAAATTTAAATTTGTGTAAAAAATCTTTCTGCTACCGATCTGCGTCAGTTTACAAAAAAAAAAAAAACAAACTAAACGAGCAAATGCCAATACTCTATAAAAATATATCGAACGTGCACTAAAGATATAGACGAGAATATTAAAGGAATTCAAAAACAAAAAAAGAGAATATGTTCTCAACGAAACAAAATGAAATAAAAAACCTCTAATTTTTGTTTTCTTATTTATAGGTTCGTTTGCTTTTGAATTTGTACCTTTGAATCAGGTTTTCCGTTCTCCTTTTGAACTGTCAGTCAATTTAACAAAAAAGTAAAAAAAAAATAACGACGTATGAAAATTTCTTTTCGTTTTGTTGGGTCACCAGTTTGCAGTGAAGATCTAAATTTACTATAAAATCCAAACAAAATTTTCTTTACAATTTCAATGTTTTGAGACTTTTTGAATGAAACTGAAACTGAAATCGAAAACACTTAACAATTTTGCCTCTTTATTGAGATTCGATAAACAATATGACACCAAATGAAGATACTACGACTTTTTTTATTTTGGTTGTTAGATACGTAAATTGTGAAGTGAACTTTCGCGATGGGTTAAACTTGAACGACACGATACGACGAGACGTTTCACTTTCCACCTTCTCGCACCGACAATCAGATATAAACTGGAGTCTCATTTTACTGCAAAACTGAGAGCTCTGGTCTGGCTCTGGAGACAACAGACGGCACGACGATGAAACACAAGACAATCGCTAGTTAGTGAACAAAAAAATAAATAAACACAAATTCCATACAAAGAGCACAAAAATATTGTACACAAATCAACAGAAAACCACCTGCTAGCTGTTTGCTACTAGAGAGCTAGCAATCTGTTGTTTAGCGCTATAAAGCCGGGAAGACAAATTTCAGGGGCAACTCTCGAACTCAAAAAACGGATTTGTCACACATTTTCTTTATTTCGGTGTTGATGAACGGCTTTTTTACGTTGTGCTCTTATGAAAACCTGGGGGCTTAACAGAAGGCCGGGCTGGGCCAAAGTGGGGAGTATAAATATTGATACTACAATATGCGAGAAGACTATGAAGGGTGAAGAGTGGAGATTTATTGATATGGCACAAAAAAGTACAGCTAACAAGTCACCATATGTATCGTCATTGATAACATATTGACATCACACTTGACAGCTTCACACTGGGCAGTTTAATTGATGTAAGCTTTTTGCCAACCAAAAAGCTATAAGCACTGAATTAATTAATAATGAAATTTGTTTCGATCGGTTTGGAAGAGGGCGGGAGGATTGCGATTTTAATAATGTAAGTGTTGCCATTTTATGTGTTTGGGTATTCTGGTGGATTTGCAGTGGATTTTATCGTGTTATAAACTAAAATGATATACATTTGCTTTTTACTACAAAAACAAAACTGTCCTGTATTTTAATTTAAACACGTTGTTTTGTTTTTGTTTTTTGTTTTTTTACTCCAAGTATTTAAATAAATTCAGCTATTGTAGTTGTTGTTGTTGATAATATCACAATCGTGTGTTTTGTAATAACCTGCCTTATCTGGAATGGTAAAACAAGCAAACATTCGGGAAAGTGTCTTGATAAACATGTATACCAACATATTAATGATGTCCCAAAAGCAGTTTCCACCATGCCCTCTTTTTTTATTCTTAACTAACGTAGTGTTAGCTGGATTTCAGGAATAGATTGTTTCCTTTCAATTTTCCCGAACTCCTTTATGATAACTCAACAATCGTAAATTAAAATGTAATCTGCAAGAGAACTTCATGCGTAGGTATTAGTACACCAACATTATGTTCAAAATATTAAAAATTCTCTGAGTACCTATAATCGAAGAAGTAAGTTAGCAAACTTGTTCATGAACAGCAGGGGGCCATGGCTCAGAGGAATGAGAAGCTAGTTGACTGCTTAGTCAAACGCTGAGGGTTCAAGCCCCAGCTTCGGCAACATTCTTTTTGTACGAAAATCGCCAGCTTATCTGAGACCACCTGTGTGGTAAAATGAGACAATATAAATCTATTGCTCCTCCTCTGTGCCACGTAAGTTTCTGTTGTATTTTCTTTCTTTCTATGTATCTATATCTATCTGTCTCTCTCTCGCTCAGTCACAGCCGATCGATGGTCTCTGTCGCCAGTGCTGCTATGTGGCTGTACTTCGTCAAATTCATGTGCGTAGTACTGCAAATTCAATGTTCAATGATTATGAATGTTACGTATACGCCACAGTTTACTTAATATGTTGTTGTTAATATCTTCATTTACAAATGGGCAATGGAGAAAAAAACAAGTCCTTAAAAGTTACCAGATCTCATAAAGAAACAAGCTTCGTTACGTATTCGTCCAAGGCGTTGCTTTACAAACTCTTAGGTCAAATTACGTTTTGGAAACTGGTGTCAAGGGTCATTTTTTGCAAATGTTCCAATGCGCGACGTTAAAAGAAGAAGTAGGTATTGTTCGTATCCGACAGTATTTCAAATTGAAACACACTGGAAAATCGGGAAGTAGTGGATTAATAGAAGTTACGGATTTTGAGAGAAAATGAGTGCCTAGGCTCACATACTATTTTAAAGTGGGATATGAATAATTAACCTTTTCCGTTTTTATTAAGTTAGAATTTTTCTTTTAAAGTCTGGTCTGATGTGTTAGCTTCTCTTCTCATTTACTTAATTTACGATCCAATACTTTTAAATGTCACTTAAAGAAACAATGCAACAATTGTAATAGGCGGGAAACAGGATCCTGGTTAGTTCATCGTTCTTCAATTTACGAATTTTACTTAATCGGTTAATTTTATTGCGACGCACGAGAGCCCAAGCCCTTGATTGCAATAACGGATCATCATGAAGTACGCCACTTTGGTGCACTAAGCCAGCCTTTGAATCTTGCTCCAATCGGATTAAATTCGCTCCCTTTTTGACGATTAAATACCAAATAAGATCTACTCCGAAGATACGAATTTATCAGATTTAATCCAGTTTACCAATACTGAAAATTTTGTTAAAAACTAAATGAGAACTGTTAAAATACAAATGAAATTATTTTCCTAATTCTCAACTTTGATTTATACACAGTTGAAATGCAAAGCTTATTCTTTTATTTTGTTCATTTTTTTATTATAATAGGTAACAGGAAACAAAATTAATTCTATAAAATTGTTAAAATGAAGACAAACCAATAACAAGAGCAGTGAAAAAAAAATTCAAAGTTCACTTCAGTTAACTCCATTCATATAGGTCTTCAACACCCTATGCTCCTTATGCGAGTTTAGGTACTTAATTTTCACAAGAGCCAAGAAGCACCTGTGTCGATACTCATGGTCTCTTTATTTTCAATTTCCACAAAAGTCAGTTTTGAAAGCACTTCTGTTTTCTCCTCTTGATGCCATTGAAAAACTTGAAAATCTTCGTGCATTTTCAATTAACATCGACAAGCTATATAAGTTCGTTATAGCCTCTCTAAGTGTTAGAAGTTAAAACTTAGTTCAACAGCACTCATTAGTTTACTTTTCCCTGGAAGTCTGGACTCAAATGTTTTGGACTTAATAAAGGCACAAAGTGGAAGGTGTAACGTGTAAGCAAAGAAATAGAAAAGGCGGCATCTTTAAGAAGTCAAAATTCGCACGTTTTGTTCCATGGTGTTAATTATTGATTTTCTTTAATTAACTCAAAAGCTGTGAAAGAAAAATGAGTTTGAAAGGTGTGCTAATTAAAGAAGCGTTTTTTTATACTCTGAAATAAGGTCGTGTCTCTAATTGACAAAAATATAAAGAAGTACAATGAAGCGTTACAAAAAGGGGACGCAGTAAATAAACAGTTTTGGTTGGTAGGGACATTTAAACTGATTTTTGCGAGACAATGGAGACCAAAACTTGCTTCACAATTAAGAGGGAAACTTTTTGATTGGCTTTGTGTTGTTAAAAATTACTTGTATCTACAAAATGACGTATCTTCATCATCTCATCACATTGAAAAAATCGGAACAATGAATGGCGATATTAGTTCCACAAGCTGGAAAGGGGCAAGACCAAAAGATCACGGTCCAATAGGAAACGACACTCAACACCAACGTTTTGGACAAAATGTCAAATGTTATCACATTCTTTCCTACCCGTAAATTACTATCCACTGGTTTCGCCTGACCTACTACCAACCTTATGAAAGATTGACTAACGGTTTCTCAATGAAACTTACCTAAGGCTCGACGACAACAGCTATTTTACTTAAAAGCTTCCTTCAATCAACGATATGACAGTTTTTATTATACATCAAGGATTCAAACCAGAATGGTTTCACATCTTTAAAAAGCTCAACTGAATCAAAATATTAACTCAAAAGCTCCTTTGCTTTTAGTTTAAAGTTCAATTAACATCGAATCCATTTTTAAAGTTTAAATGTTCCAAAGACAATTCTTCAAAACTAATGTAATTGATTCAAACACGCAAATGGTTTAAATCAAACCAGAAACCACCCATACCGGTAGGTTTATTTATAAAAGCAAACGATTTGTTCGTCTTAGAATAAACACGCATACACAATAAAGTTAAGCCTTTCCGCAATATTTCTTCTCAACAATTCTTATCTGCATTTGTTATGACCTTAAGATTAAATCCAAGCATCAATTGTTTTGCACCTCAAGAGGATCATCAAAAAGAAAAAAAGGGATTTCGCATAGAGAAGAAAACCTCCTGGCTTAATACACATAATTTCATTTACACGTCGTCCTACACAACTCATACGATTTATCACAACCCCACTAAGCGCCCTGATCCCTTAGAGTACCTAATACCCTTTTCTCTGAATCTACATATAGGGCCAAAAATAGACCAACATTTGACTTGGATGGAACATAAAACGAATGAATAAGTTTACCATTCATCAACCGAAAGAAAACAGAAAAAAAGTCGAAGGCCGGGTAACAACAAGAATCCTTGAATAAAAGATAAAGTTTGTTCAGATACTCATTCGTGCGTGTTGCGAGTTATAAAACAATCTCAAAGAGTAGCTGCTTCTACTGCTGTCTATATACATTTTATTTTCATAGGGTACATGAACATGGACGATAAGCAGAAGTGACTGAAATTAATTGCATCACATTCTCAAATCAATGCTTCTGCAAACCATAAGAAAAATGGAGCTTAAGGTGAATTTCTCGCAACTACCTATAAATAGAATTGATTGGATGAAATATGAGAAGTTTACATTTATTCTAATTTTCAAAGAATCCTTTTTTCTTCCGAATGGTCGTCATTAAACTTTGACTTTTTTTCGAATCGAGGTTAATGTTTCTTTTTTGTTTTGTAAGCAGATTTCGAAGGCAAGGAAAGAGAAAGGTTTGCAAAAAGGGTTATTGAACTTATAAACAAGTGTTAGTTTGTACATAACAACAAGGATGTGAGCTTGATATGATATGAGTGGGTGAAGATGGCAAAGCATTTCTTTGAAATTGTTTCGCAGGGAACTCGTGTGTGTCCTTTTTTTCGATTACAATGTGACTTGGGTAATTGCTGAATTTCCTTTTCTCTCTCTTCATGGTTTTTGTGTATATATTGCCTGCTAAGAATTTGATTGTTGTAATTTACATCGAGTTGTGGGTTGAAGCGGAATTAAAGGAAATTGTCTATTATACTTGGGAATATTCGTCTCAGAGAGTGATACAAACATGATAATAACTAATCTATCGAATACGTCATGTTTTGGTTCTGAGAAACAATTCTCAAAATTTCAGTAACTTGAAACTAGAGTAAGAAATGGAATAACCAATTTGTTGTCATCCCTGTAGGGCTCAATATTGGCACGAGAAAAGGGTATAGCATATCTTACTCCTCTTAGAATATATGCATCCATCAAAAATGTTAAGTGTTATAATAGAATCCCTTTTGTGTCTGAAGTTAAAAGGAACGTTTAAAAAACTCATCACAAATTATGATGATCCTTTAACATCATTTTTATCACATGAAAATCCATAGAACACATTTAACTTCCTAACTTTGCGCATTAAGGTGTTAAAAATGTTTATTTTATTCATAATGGGACTTATCTCATTTTATGTCGATCATGTTTTTTTTTAGGGATGTTCTGGTCCTGGACTTTTTGATATGATGGAGGAGCAGAGCACAGAGTGTCGTTGTGATTATATGATTTATTATGAACAAATTTTGTCTGAGGTGTTTTAATACAATTACTTTTCGTTTGCATAAGTTTATACTTCCATTGAACACACTCAGGAAAGAAGAGATTCATGTCAGGGTGAATAATTTCTTCAACGTACAACAATATTTGAATTGAGTTTTGCCTAGAATAGGTTATTTATTAGTTTACCAGCTGCCTCCGCTGAAAATTCTTCCTCTTCAATTATGTGACATAGACATTAAATGTAATGTGTTAATGGTTTACAGGATATTATTATTATTTCACTCCTTGTGGCAGATTTTTATTTATTGAATGTTTGAAAAAAAAGGACTTAAAATTGCTAACCATCCATTAACCATGGCCATGAAATATTCAGCACATTATGAATGAACATCACATTCTCCAAGTAAGCATATGTTGTTTTCATAGTTATAGAAGCTTGCATTTGCCCTTATTAAGGTAGCCACTGAGCAATTTGGTGAGTACAAACGTAGATTAGACTCTACCGAAAGTCGAATTACTCGTGTGAGTAGTTTTGTTACATAGTTTCATGATCATCATTATCATTTGTATGTACGAAAAAGTTTCTGCGATATCTGTGCCCAAACTCGAAAAAGTCCGGTTCTTATTCAGAAAGTACCTACTTCCGTTTATTCCGATCGCTATAGTGCTAATTTGGTCTGCCGTGCTGTCATCTACTACACTAGTCAAAACAATTAAAGGAACACTTGAAAAAACTCAAAAATGGAGGCTGTATCTCAGTAGAAAAAAGTCGGATTGAAATGAAATAAAAAGTTTTTCAAAGGTTATCATTTTTTCTTTTCAAATTATTTTGAGTTAAGAAAGTACCGTTAGTCGTTTTCGCTTGAGCGTAAAAAATGTTCACTCAATTTCAAAATCGAAAAAAAATAAACTTTGATTTGTCATAAAATAAACGGAAATTTTTTTTCAATCCAACCAATCTAAGATTCAATTTTAGAATTTTTTTGGCTATAATTCACTGTTTGGTTCAGATCGCTACGATTTTTTTTCTAATCAAAAAATGGGTTTACATGCAAAAACACAATTTTGACTTTGGACCCTGATAACTCTGCTAAATATTGATTTACGAAAAAAATAAAGGCAGATTTGAAAAATTTGTTAAATTTTCTACACAAAAACATTTAAAAAAAATAAAAATATTGCTTTTTTCAATTTTTTCTATGAATTTGAAAAAAAGGTCCAAAATACGCATTTTTCAACTTTTCATAAAAACTACCGTTATTTTGTGGTTTTCAGTGATACAACTAATCTGAGGCTTAATTATTAAAGCTCATAAAATTTCCTTGATTTTGGTGAAAATTTCACATCAATACGATTAACCGTTTCTCTGTTTCGATCAATCAAACTTACGAAACACTTTTTTTCAATTTTAAGGAAAGTTGTTTTTTCTTATTTTTCTGTTCTTTTGAATTTGTTTATTTTTTTAATTTTTTTTTATTTTTTCCATTATAATTATGATTATGTAAAATTCGGACGAATTTTCATCAAAATCAAGGAAATTCGTCATATGAGCTGGGTATCATCTCAAGCTTAATTTTTGGCATTAGATTAGGTAAGGATAAGAGGGGTGTGCTAAGCACTGAGCTGTTACATATATTGGGGCCTTTGGGTCCATTGTGATTTCCTTATAAAACAAGATATCATCGATGCTCCTAAGCTAATTAGACTGGTACATTTACGAACCAGCCTGTGCTATAACTGATTGGTTGCTGCCGCTCCTATGTGATACCGCCCCTGTCCTTGCTAGTTCATCTACTGTTTTATTCCCGTTTATTTTACTATGACCAGGAATCCACGGAAACAAAGTTTGAAATTTCTACAAAATAGAAAATTTCCTTAAACTTAAAAGTTTGTTTAATGGTTTTATGGAGTTCTTTTGATTACAAAACTATTGTGCAGAGCTTTATTGTAATGGCAAAAGTTTCTTTTTACAGAACAGTAATTGCTGACGGATCGAGGGTTGTAGATTCTCAGGGTTACCAATTTGTCACCAATTTTTCTCTTTTTTTACCATTGTCTTTACAAATGATTGTTTTCGTGGAACATGAACGATTAAGAAATTTTGCAAAAACCATTGCTTAAAACATTTCAAACCTTAATCTGACAACATTCTAATCACGCTTTGATTTAATTTGACAACGAAAGCGTTGCGTTGGCGGGGAGATGAAAGACTTAATCCAGGGGATTAGTATTTCATTCCATAAAATGAATCCAAGAAGTTATCATTAAAAGAGGTAAGCATTTTGGGGTTTTAATTTATCAGTTCTCCTTCTATAATTACAAACTAGTCAATTGGCGCTATGTCACAACGTCTTCTAATTGAGTACTTTTATATTCACAGTGTGGATCAAAGAAGAAATAAAATGAAACCTAACCTGATTTGGAAAATGAATCGGTAAGCAAATTCCAATTCGTGACAGGACCTACGCAAATTTGTTCGCAACCCACGATGTCCTTAAAAGCACAAAATCTTAAAGATATTTTAATTTCGTTATTGAAATTCGTTTAGCCTTAATGAGTTCATTTGGAGCTTCTTCTCTCTCCTTAAAATATTAATTAACAATATTTCAAAAGAAAATCCTAAATTTAGAATCGCGATGTCATCAAAGAACCAACTAGACTTTGCTACAAGGTCTGTCAAACAAATGACGTCAATTATGCTTAAATCTATCAGTTTAATTTTGACGGCATCATTATTATGATGTAACACAAAAAGGGGATGTATTGTAATGCCGTAGATCTATTTTTATAATTATCAATTTTAAGAAGAACAAAGAACAGAATTAAAAGCGTTTACCAGCAGACAAGAAGGCAGCTTCTAGGTTAAATAGAAAACGTAGGCTTCGACGAGTTATGTCTAGTGTATGATTTTGACGTTGCTTACCACAAAGAATGATTTCCTTAAATTGAAAAGTAGAACTATATATCGTCTCGTCTGGGCGGGGGTGGTTCTTGGAATGGTATCGTTTCAGAGCTCCTTTCATTTTTATTTTCTTCAAATATAAATTATTTTCAAAACTTAATTTTGCAATAATTTTGATTTGATTTGATTTTAGAGAAAGAGAGAGAGAGAGAGAGAGAAGTTGGTCTTGGTATGTCAAACAAAAATAAGAATAAGGTGTAATTGCTGGAAATTGTTAATAACCTATCCCTGGATTCATTCAAAACACAACTCGTTGCAAGTAATTGTTGATCTGTCAAATTGACTGTGACCGAAAATTTTTTCCTTAAGGGATTAACTACAATTTGGAAAAAGAAATAGTACTATTTTCTTGCGGGATTTAGCACGATTAGTATGGATGATATATGCAAAATTGTTGTTTTTTTTTAAGGTTGTGTTTTTTAGGTACAGGTTCTTGGAGAAATCAAAAATATTTGTTTTTTAGAAATTATATTTCGTTTCTTTTGTTAAAATTTGTATTTGAGTACTAGCTGACCCCGTGAACTCATCTCTCCTCCCCTCAGATCAACTCCATAATAGTGATGTAACACAGATTTTATCAAAAAGAAATGATATTTATTTTTGAATCCAATTAATGATTACGTAAGTAAGTAAGTAGGTAATTCATTTATTTAACAATATTTCATTACAATTTGCGAACATTAAAGCTTTTACATAGCCGTCAGCTCAGTTAGCAAAGTGTATAAAACTATTAATTTTTATAATAAAATTTAAATGAATTCAGTCAATAAAAGATTGCGATACTCATAAATTGAATTTAAAAAACCAGGTAATAAGTTCCAATTTATACCATTTAGGCCCATTTGCTGATACTCTTCTTAAATCTGTGTCATAACTAAGTACATCTTATATTTTAAGTATAACATAATTTATTTTTGGTTGTTAGAAAACTTTTATGTTTCACTTTACTAAGTTACACATAAAATGAAACGCATCTAACTTCGCTTCGATGTTAAATGTCAAACAAACCTCAAACTGTGTTTAAGTATGTGCTATATTCCAAAAACGGAATATAGCACATACTTTCGGTGTTCCGCCTTGTGAAAATAAAAAATAAAAATTGTGTTGATTATGGCTGACAAGAAAAGGATGAGAAATCCAAATTTTTCATTAAAAGAAAAGCGAACGTTATTAAAATGTGCTTTCCATGAGAAAAACATCATTGAAAACAAAAAAACCGATGGAGTTACATGGAAAGAAAAAGAAGCAGCTTGGGAGAGAATAACCGCAAACTTCAATTCCCATTCGGATTCGGCATGCTATAGAACAATTGAAGCCCTAAAAAAATTTTACCAGGGATATAAAAAGGAGATAAGGAAGGTGGCTGCAGACGAAAAATTGTCCAGGATTCAGACTGGCGGCGGCAAGCCAATAAATGTGACTGATGAAAATTTTGATCTAGCTGCGTCAATCATGAATCCGAAGACAATAACTGGGTATGAAAACATTTTCGTTGGCGATGGTGTGGAGGAGTTATTGGAAGATAAATCCGGCAGCAGTTTGAACATGGTAAGATAAATTATTTTTGGTTCTTATTTACTTTATTATGCATCCTCTAAATTTACAGATTGAAGAAAAACAGGATGAAATAACTATAGATTGGGGAAAATACAAACCCAGTCAATTGAAAACCCCAGTCCATCCAAAATTAAAACATAGCCATGGAAATATCTCGGATGAGCAAGAAGCTACCTCCATTGACAATTTTGATGAAAATACTCCCAAAACTAACATCCCAATGTCCAAAGGATTTAAAAAGCAGTTTAGCAGTTCCACCACGGAAACAGAAAATGAAAGTAAATGGTGCGGAAGGCGCCGACCAGTAGCTTCAACATTGCCTAGCAGCAAAATAACGGAGCAATATTCGCAGCTATCTACAGTTAAAATCGAGCTTGCTAAGCTTCAATATGACACACAAAAAGAGAAAGCGACTCAAAAAAAATATTCGAACTCTATTGAACATGATTTAAGAAAACGATCTTTGGAATTGGACATAGAAATAAAAACGGAATTTCTCAAAAAAATCAGAAGTGATTCGTTCAGGATTTGTGAAACGTGTTATGTCCTCAAGGATTTGGGAAACCGAAATCCCTAATTATAAAAAAATTATTTTGTTCCATGAATTTTTATTTTGTTTTATGAATGAAAAATGTTTTGTTTAATGGAAGAATTGTGTATATTATTTGTTTTTTTTTCTTTGTGATACAGTTAAGTTGTTGTATTAATAAAAATTAAGTTTGAATTAAACTTTTTTATTTCATTTTTTGGGTTTCAACGATTCTACAGCCTTCTGAAATAGTTGTTTATCAGGTCTTTGCGTTTTTGCAACCCTCCGCTTGTTGAAATATATGAAGTATTAGTGCGTGAAATCTGCCCTGAGTTTATTGCTTCCTGAAGGTTTTCTGGGTCAAAATCTATGCTTTCAGGAGGTTCTAATGAAACGCCATTATATCGAAGTATGTTGTGCAAAACACATGTTGCCACAATAATTGTAAATGTCGTTTTTAATTGTAGACGACAGCCGTATGCCAGTACAGGGAATCGTCTTTTCAATATTCCGAAAGTCTTTTCTATAGGCCCTCTTGTTCTTATCTGAGACTCATTATAAAGTTGCTCTGCCGCGTTACGGGGACTGAGTAATGGTGTCATTAAATACGTTTTTTGTGGATAAGCGGAATCACCTGTGTTGAGGTTTACTGAATGTAGTATGAAATCATTACAAATGAAAATCCTTACCCAGAATAACGCAATCTGTAAAATCTGTACCTTCCATTTTTGCTCTTATTTTGCTGCTATTAAAAATTGTTGCATCATGAGCAGAACCTGGCCATCTTGCAACAACATCAGTAAATACCATCTTTGCAGTACATACTCCCTGCACATTTAATTAAAAATAGCTTTTTCTATTCCTGAATATTTCCGCGTCGGATCCCCCTGATGAGACAAATTTGGATTTCGTGTTAAATGAAACCATATTTTATTTTACCTGGAGACTGAATTTTTATATGTGTCCCGTCAACAGCGCCAATAACAGAAGGAAAAGATGCTATATCAAAAAAATCCCTTTTGACCTGTGCAATTTCTGACGTTGTAGATGGAAATTTAATATATTTTCTATATAGCCTTGCAATTTCTGTGGCAACTCTTGAAACAATTCTTGAAGCAGTGGAAACATGCATCCCTCCAAAGTCAGCAATACTTAAAAGATGATTGCCGGTAGCAAAGAATCGTAGAGCCACCAACAGCTGGTTTATGGGTGCAATTAAATTATTTCTAGAATACGAATAATTTTAATGAACAATTTGTTATACAAGTTGTGTATTAAACCTGTTATAAGGGCGTTCTAATCCATTATCGATTTGTTCTAACACATGGATAGTCATATTTTTAGTCAAACGAAATCTTTTGTAGAAGGCCAATTCATCAAAACTAAAAAAATACTCATTTCTATCGTAAACTTGTCGGAGAACGCCAACTTCAATCAGTTCAAGAACCTCGACATCATCTTCCAATAAATCGATCAATTCAAAATTCATTTTTGTTTACTTTTGTTTCAGTTCGAAAAAAGAATTGCAAAAAATGTTTTCAATATCTTGTCATCAAAGAACATAACCTTATAAATCTACTAAGAACAACTTAAGAACTTTATGCCCTACTTTTTCTTCCCCATAAGATAAGTTTCACTTAGCTTCATTTATGTCAAACTTTGAATTTGGTGCAAACCATTAAGTAGGACTTAGTTGCTTATGTGGAACTTAAATAGTTATGAGTCGTATCAGCAAACGGGCCTTAATATATCTATTGTTTTTTGAATCGTAAAGCTGTTTTTTCCGAAGTAATTTAGTCTTTGGTGTTTTAATACTGGACAAATGATTATAAAATGTAAGCAATATTTTTTTGCTTTAATGTTGCAGAGGGTACAGAATTGCTGGAAGTTTCCGTTGTATGGACTGCCATTTATGGTTAAAAGTTCACACCTAGATTTGAATATTAGCGATATTTCTTTATAACTGAATGCGTCTTGGAAGTAATAATGCTCATAAGATTATGATTGAGTTGTGAGTAAATTATTCTGCTCTCAGACTGCTTAGCTTCTACTACCAATTTTTCTCGAACAAAGTCCTCGTATTTTTGAATTACGTTGTAAAGCTGTTCCTTCAGTAAACTAACTTATTCAAATCAAATTGGATAACTTATCCGCAGGTATCACCAATATTTTTCCACTTAACAATCCACCAGTCTTCATTCCGCATTTTATAAAGGAGCATTTTCAGAATGTTAAGCAAATTTATGGACTTTAATGATTATGATGATGATGAGTACACACTGTGGCGTGTGAGTACTTTCTTTTTATTTGTTTGTTTATCATTATTACCTAAAGGTATTGGATAAATGTTTTATTTATTCATATCATTCACTTATTTTGTATAAGTAGTCCTCAACTTCTGGGTTAAGGCCCTTAAAAGAGGCTTTACTTTGACTATAAAAATGGCTCCGTAACAGTGTCGGTCGTTTTACCGGGAAGTTTATAGCGCCAACACCGATATTTTTTGCAGCTAAGATAGCTCGTAGAAACTTTTTATGTATATGTTAAAATAACGTTTAGCGGGCCAGCTTGTAGGATAAAAAGCAGTCTGTAGCCGCCTACGGCTTCTAAACATCAATTTTGAGCCAAATCAGTTCAGCCATTCGTAGAAAATATTTATATGATAACACGACGTTTAACGGGTAAGCTTGTAGGATACAAGGTATCCTATAGCCATCCTCTGGTTCCAAGCTACCAACCCATCAAACTGAGCCAAATCCGTTCAGCTGTTCTTATATATTACGTATTATGACAAAGCAACGTTTACCGGGTTAGCTAGTAGGATATGAAGCACCTTATAGCCTTTCCCTTATCAATTTTGAGTCAAATTGAATTTATTTATATGTCAAAACAACGTTTACTGGGATAGCTAGTATGAAATGTTCAGTGTTCATACAGTCGTTATTCTTAGAAATTACTTACAAGGACAAAAAGTATTCTAAAGCTGTCTCGTGGTTCTAAGCTACCTCCCCACCAATTATGAGCTAAATAAGCTCAGCCGTTCATAGAAATCATTTATGAGGCAAAATAACGTTTACCGGGTCAGCAAGTACAATAAAAGTATAATTGACATTGACATTACAGTACTTCGCACATGAATGTAACGAACTACAGACACATAGAAGCACTGGCGACTGAGGCCATCGGCAGGGACCGAAATAAGACATACGACAAAGAGAGACAGATAGACACATAGAAGGAAAGACACACATAACATAAACCTACGTGACACAGAGGAGGAGACAGAGATTTTTATTGTCTCATATTATCGAACAGGTGGCCTCAGATAAGCTGGCGATTTTCGTAGAAAAAGAATGCTGCCGAAGCTGGGGTTTGAACCCGCAGCGTTTGGCTTAGCAGTCAACTACTCATTCCTCTGAGCCATGGCCACCTGCATAAAAGTATCATGCATACACATAATGTTTGAAATGAATTAATGAATGAATGCATAGGTACAGAATTAAATCATTCACGTCGATCCAGGCTTGTAGTTGCAGTATAGATAACAACTGCAGCGCCACCTGCCGGGATGATTTGTAAATCTTAACCATTCAAGTCGGTTCAGCCGTTTAGGAGGAGTTCAGTGACATATGCACACGTACAGTAGAATTTTATATATAAAGACAAAAGCATTGAAGATAGAGATACGCATGTTGTTTGAGAAAAGTGCCTAGGATTTTAACAAATTACTAGAACATTGTAAACAGCTAAGACAACAATTTGAGGACGTAGGCCGCCAAAACTGACGTAAGGTCGTTTATATTTGTTTACGTTTTAACAAAAAAATTGTCGGGTGAGAACAATCGAAATCAGTGTTGCCAGACTTTTGAACTCGTTTTTCCCTCAGACGGTGTTAAAAATCCCTTTTATCCCACACAGATCTTATGAAAATCCCTCAACTTATCCCACACATTACCAAAATAAAACATAGTTAAAATATAATTCAAAATATTGTCTTTAATATTTAGCATCAAATGAAATATTGACAATTTTAAATTAATAACGTTAATTAACATTCATTTATAATAATTTATAAAAAAAAAAGTTATATCAGTCCATATATATTTAGCTCCAAACATAAAAGTTACTAATTATCATAACAAAAACAATAATAAATTAAGTTCAAGTTTTAAGTTAATTTATGTTAGGAAAAAAATAAACTTAATGGATATTCTACCATTATTCATAAAAAAATAAATAATATCTTATTTTTATAAAATTCGTTATACAAAAATCACAGTTGTGTATTTACAAAGGTACATTTTTAGGAATACACATTTTTTGAATTATGTAGGACCAAATGCTCGTCTTTTATTTTCAACGTACAGCAAGTTACATCCTTTGATTGAAACGAAGATCGTAGTAAGCAAACTGAGTTGATAAATTCTGACCCTAGCCGATTTCTTTTCTTCGATTTAACATCGCTAATAACAGAAAAAATTCGTTCCACATTTTTGTTTACAATTTCTCTTCTTTTATAGGAAGAAATAACTCAGCGTTTATAAACAATCAAATATAATACAAAGTTAATAAGAAAAAATTCGGGCTGAAGCGTGAGAGATTCTCAGGGCTGATTCGTGGGGATAGTCAGTCAAACCACACGATAAATCGCAGCTTTACTAAAATTCTCAACTGCGTTTGTGCTGTCCGGGGACTACAGCAAACGTTGAATTGGCAATGTAATGTAGTAAAGGAAAGAATAGCAAAAAATGAGGAAAGAAAGCCAGCAAGGAGTCCAATGAAAAATGAAATTTAATGATGAATAGTAGTAGTAGTATTTAATTTTATTATTTCTAGGTAACAATTCAAAATTATAAATAATTGAATAATGAAATTTGAAAATAATTATAAGACAATTTAAAAAAAAAAAAACGAAAATGGCAATCAAACAACCGAGCTCGAATTGGTGTTTATACTTCAGTTATTATATTATGGACGTTGTGTATCAATATCGCAAAACAAATAACTTTTGAAGTATGAAAACCAAGAGCCATGAGAACAAAATTTCTCTTCTACTTATTAATTTATCTGACACAACATGATGTGAATTTTCAAGGCAAAATTGAAAACAAGGAATATAATTGTTTTGATTGCAAGTCATTTGAAATAAATTTGTTTAAAAATTTTTGCAAAGCATAGTATTTGAAATTAAAATATTTGAAAGCAAAGTATACAATTTAATAATAATTTTGAAAGGCAGATTTAAAAGTAAAGGAGTACAATAGGTAATTAAATAAAAATTATAATAAAATAAAGGTAGCGTTATAGGGCGAATTTTAAACTATAACTTTGGATTTTATTAAAAAAGAAAAGTAATCGACGTGTCTTCTCCTAGCACGAACAATCTGGAACTGACGGATTTAGTTATTTCCATTTCCTAAACTGTTTGCATAGAAGTATTTGAACGAAGAATTTTAATGCTTCCTTAATTCTCACAACTTCGAGTGAGTCATGAAAAAAGGGAGGATTTTTTGCGGTCAAATGACATTCGGTCAAAAGTTGTACGGGAAAGTAGTTTGCGGTCACAAGGTATGGCGATCTTTCGGTTTGCCATAATTATGTGTTCTTTATGTACTAATTATGTGTGCAGTTCGCGATTTTTGTGCTGATCAATTTTTGTGTATATATAAAATTATGCCACCTTCATATGTACACTCGGGCATATATGTGTTTTTTTCTTTTTTTTATATTTTAAACGCTCCTTTTTACTTTTTGTTTGAGAACCTTAGGATTTTTCTATCAATTGTTATTGTTATTTTTACAAACCTCAAGAATAAAGTTTTTGTTAATGACGACGATGAGTAAGCCGAGTTAATGATTCAAAAAACCGTCCGACTGACTCCTCGGTAATCGTTTTGGAATCGTTTCATACTAGAATATCAAAATATCACTCAGAAAAAAAAAAACTTGGGCATTACACCGCCATTGCCCGTCGGCAAAATCAATGGTATGAGTACGATGGGTTACCACCAGCAAAAGAAAAACACCTGTCACAAAAAAAAAATGTCTCTTGTTATGTTGATATTTATCTATTCTAATATTATAAAGAGGAAAGGTTTAATTTTTTGTTTGTTTGTTTGTTTGTTTGTTTGTTTGAAATGAATGGGCTCCGAAACTACTGGAACGATTTTAAAAATTCTTTCACCGTTGGCAAGCTACCCTATTCCCAAGTGACATAGGCTATGTTTCATTTTCAAAAAAATTAGGGATCCTTGCCAATGTTAAAAAAAACATACTTTTTCCACCCCATCAAAATAAAAAAAAATATGATCAATTTCAAATACATATTGAAAATTTTGCCCAAAGAGAATCAATTTGGTGTGAAAATAATTTTTTTTTATTTTCACACCCCAAATTGATTCTCTTTTTGGCAAATTTTTTTTCGTTCGCGCGAACTTTTTTATTTTGACACCCCAAATTGATTCTCTCTTGGCAACATTTTTTCCGCAACTCTACCTTATTACCAAAATTAAGGTAAAAGCTGTGTCACTTTATTTAAGGTGATGTCACCACAAACTATTAAACTAATATGTACTTGAATTCCGTACTGCACAGTTTACCCCCCCCCCAGTTAGTTTTAAAACTAACATGAAATTAAGCCCCAAAAACCTTATTTCATAATGAAATTAGACCCCAATGAAAATGAAAAAAGGCCCCAAAAAAATGAAACAAAGCCCCAAAATTTGAGAAATTTCGCTGTTGTTGTTTTGTGTGCTTTTTTTGGGCCTCATTTCATTATTTTTTTGGGGCCTTTTTTCTGGGGCCTAATTTCGCGCCCCCTAATGAAATAATCCAAAAAAAGTTTTTAGAAATGTTATTTGACGGTATTCGTTTGAATAACATTTGTGCTAAAAGCTGAAAAAGAAACTCTACTTTAATTTTTAAAAAGATTTTGTCAATTTGATGTTCTTGTAGAGTGGAAATCGGGTTTTCCGTCGGCTGTTTTGGTTTGTATATTTGCGAAGAACTTAGGGTAGGTTTTGAAAAAGAATAGAAAAATAATTATTTGAAGAATTGGAGCATTATAGACCATACGATGAAATTTGTCAGCTACAGCAAATATTTGAGAAGTGTCAGGTTTATGATCATCACATCAGAAATAGAGGTGTAAAATTCATAACTGATATTTTTTGATATTCTAGTATGAAACGATTCCAAAACGATTACCGAGGAATCAGTCGGACGGTTTTTTGAATCATTAACTCGGCTTACTCATCGTCGTCATTAACAAAAACTTTATTCTTGAGGTTGGTAAAAACAACAATAACAATTGATACAAAATCCTAAGGTTCTCAAACAAAAAGTAAAAAGAAGCGTTTAAAATTACAAACAAAAAAACACGTATACGCCCGAGTGTACGTATGAAGGTGGCATAATTTTATATATACACACAAATTGATCATCACAAAAGTCGAGAACTGCACACATAATAAGCACATAAAGAACACATAATTATGGTAAAGGTCCCAATCGTTAGTGCCCATATTGGTTTGCCAAAGTAATAGACGTTTTAAAATGTCAAAATTAATCTTAGAATTTATTCGGTAGTGTAAGCACTGCAACAATTATTTATAAGTCTATTTACTTCGCTTACCCTCGGGATTTCGGCAGATGAATCAAAGTGCAAGATGAATTTCAAAACGAATCCATATTTATCAAATCTAAATATTTTTGAAAAAATTTATCATCGCTCTCGTGAGGACTCATAAAAGAACTGTCATCAAACTTTTTTTTCTTCAACCACTCACCGATATGATTTGTTCATTAGAGTTGGCAACCCTAGAACACTCTTTTGGTTTATTAAATTCCTCCCTAGAGCACCAGCACATACTTTTTACTTTAACTAGAAATTTCAAATAAAACGACAACCGAAAACATGCAAATTGTTAACAATTTTACTTATCCAGCGTAAATGTCAACCGAAATTCCCTAAATCCATGAAATGCACTTTCAACTAACACCCACAATGCATGGTGTTCTTCAAACTTAGCAAAACTTTTCTCGGTTTCCCCCAAATCTCCTTAAAATGTGTGTTGCGTGGGAAAGCAACATGAAGTGCTATCTAGGGATATAGCGAATGTAGGATGTAGCTTTTTTTCATCACTCAAGTCTCAAGGATCCCTCGGAGACACAGGAACATTGTGAATGTCATTAATAGCAAGCGAGTGAATGGTTTCTTTTCTTTCTTTTTATTTTTGTCACAATTCACATCTCTCCTCATCATCCATTGTTGAATTTTACTTTTGGGCAACAATAACAAAGTCCTTTGTGCTCCTAGTCTGTAGACATTGGAACTTTTGCGTTTTTTTTTGTCTGTCTTTGTTGTTTTGTTTTGGGACCCAGAGTCTGTTTTTGTCTTGTTTGCATATTTTATAAATGTATGTAAACATCAGCTATGAATGGCTGAGAAGACGTCCAACAGCGACGACGATATTTTTTCTTCTTTTCCCTTTTTTGTAATGGAGATATAATGTCCCACGTGATTTTCAGGGTTTTGGGAGGTTTTAAGTTTTGTACGTGGTTTGTCAAAAAGGATTCCTTATTTTATGAAGCAATAAATTTAAGTATAGCCCCAATGTAGAAGAATGAGTGAAAATGTCTTTATCGTAAATTGTCTTATGTAAACTTTGATGACAGAGGCTTAATTTTACTATAGAAAATGGAACTAACTAACTTAAATGAATGGGAATTCGTTTATATTGGACTTGAGTATAATTTAATCCAACTAGACAGTTTGTGATTGTCACACATGGATGTCTATTTGCATTTCACTGGAACATGCACAGACTACTCCTTGCATCTGACGAGTGTTTTAATCTATTCAAATGTAATTTAATACACAGAAAAAGACTGAAATGATTAATGATAATGTCGGCTAGAAAATTCACACTCGGTTGCGTTTGTCCAGTTTGGCTTTATGTAAATATGATGATATCGGTCTTTGAAGGGGTTGAAAGCTTTTAAGAGCCATTAGTTTTGTTTCTGCCCTTTTTTTTAAGGAAAGAGGAACAGTGAGAGATCCTTTAAAATTCAATTCGACCCAATGTTTTGTTTTCACGTATGCCTTTACCAGAATGCTTTCCACAGAATGGCAACATTTTATTAGACATACCGTTATTCTTCTTCGTAAATTGGTAAATTGGTGCATTTGAAAAGCAAATACCAGCGAATATGGTAGAAAGTAAAACAAAGATTTCGATGTTGGTATCCCGAAAAAGTGAAGGGAAAATGGCAATATCACGGCTGAAATCCAACAAAGCCGCTGCGCTGGAGCAGATGGTCTAGCCGAGCTGTTCAAAGCAGCAGGCGACGATCTAGATAGGAACATGCACCAAATCATCTGTAAGAAATGGTCGGAAGAATGCATGCCCGATGAATGGAATCTCAGCATTGTTTGCCCGATCCTGAAAAAGGGAGATCCTCTTAACAGCGCCAACTACATAGGAATCAGCCTACTTAACATCGCCTACAAGATCCTCTCTGCCGTAATATGTGAACGTCTGAAGCCTTTCGTTAACAAACTGATTGGTCAACCATACCTAGACCAAATTTTCACGTTGCGGCAGATCCTGAAAAAAACCTTTTAACTCCAAATCGATACCCACCACCTCTTCATCGATTTGAAGGCCGCGTATGACAGCATCTACAGAGACGAACTATATAAAGCTATGTCTAGTTTTGGCATCCCTGCCAAGCTCGTTCGCTTGAGCAAAATGACGGTGGAGAACTCACGCTGCTCTATCAAATTTGGCAACGAGCTTACGGAATCTTTCGACGTCAAAAAAGGATTCGATGCGCTGTCGTGCGATTTCTTAAACATTGTTCTTGAGAAGATAGTTTAAAATTCCACCTCCACCGTGAACACCAGAGGCACTATCTTCCAAAAATCTGTTCAACTTCTCGCGTACGCCGATGATATTGATATAATGGGAAGAACACAGCGTGATGTCAATAGCGTCTTTGTAAGAATTGAGACAGAAGTGGCAAAAATGGGTTTAGCGGTAAGTGAGGGAAAAACGAAGTATAATATGCTGTCTTCGTGAAAGGACACCCAAAACCGACGGCTCGCACAGAACGTCACAATTATAGACGCATACAACTTCGAGGTAGCAGAGGAGTTTGTCTACCTAGGCTCCGCTATTAACACGGGCAATAACACCAGCGCCGAGATAAGACGAAGAATTACTCTTGCTAATCGCTGTTTCTTTGGGCTAAGAAAGCAATTGAGTGGAGAAGCCCTCTCTCGAGCAACTAAGCTAAAACTGTACAACACCTCATCATCGCTGTCCCGATGTATGGTGCAGAAGTATGGGCCTTGACAAAATCGGATGAATGTGCCTTAGGCTGTTTCGAGAGGAAAGTTCTTCGGGTCATCTTTGGTCCCGTGTGCATTGATGGGCAATGGAGAAGAAGATACAACACCGAACTTTACGGGTTGTACAACGACGTGGACCTAGCCAGAAGGGTCAAGGTCCAGAGACTCAGATTGCTTGGTCATTTAGAGCGCATGGACATCAATGCTCCGGCCCGGAAAGCATTCGACACTGTTCCCGAGGGATGCAGAAGGAGAGGAAGACCGCAACTCAGGTGGCGCACACAAGTGGAAGAGGACCCCAATCAACTGGGAGTGCAAAACTGGAGGCAGCTAGCTAGGGACCGAGCTGGCTGGTAGAGACTATTGATTGAGGCCCAAGTCCACACCGGACTGTAGCCTGTAGCGCCACCTTAAGTAAGAAAGTATCCCGAAAAAGTGAGGTATAACTTTTTCGTTTTGTTTGTTTTGCAAAACGAAACAAAAAACTTTCAATGATGGCACCACCTATTTGCCTTTTGAAAAGTGACAGACAAGCACTAACCACAAGGTTGTCTCTTTTTTTCAAACGTCGCCTCTTTTCAGAGTCATAAATTAGGATTTTATTTCTGTTGTTTGCTATCATTTCAGACCTCAAATTGAATGCATTCCATTTGTTTCTAACTTTAGCTTTTATAATCCTTTCCACAGCGAAATGAATTTTTTCTTCGATTAAATCGTGTTACACTATCACTATCGCTATACACTATATAGCAGTCATTGCAATGAAGCTTTTAGGAAAATTGAAAAACAAGAAGTGGTCGTAAAGTTTCTGGGTTAAGAGAGTTTTATAGTGGTTTCGCTGATATTATGTCCAAATAATTGTGAATGGAAAGCGAAAAAACGTAATAAGATGTTGAACGTTATTTAGCGTTCGTGTTTTCATGAAGAAATTAACTAGCTTCTAAGTGACATTCTGCAATTTTTCGACAGAACGAAAAAAATTTTCGACAAGGACTTGAGTTTGTTTGGTCTTCTGAAGTTGTTTAGTTTCGCGATATATCGTTCGACAGAACTAGAACTGTGTCTAGTTAATCAAGTGAAGTTCAAGTACGATTATGAGTAATAGTTCAAGTTCGACAGTTCGATTACGAGCCCGAGTAAAATTGTGTATTTCTTCCACAAAAAGGAAGGAAGAAGAGCCTTTACATTTGAAACATGTTTCATGTGGCAAGGCTAGTGACTTTATTTCATTGCCTTCAGCCAGTTAGAATGAATTTATTTAATATTTCCAATTTATTATTGCCA
The DNA here is from genome assembly GCA_943590905.1 of Sphaerophoria taeniata. Taxonomy (NCBI): domain Eukaryota; kingdom Metazoa; phylum Arthropoda; class Insecta; order Diptera; family Syrphidae; genus Sphaerophoria; species Sphaerophoria taeniata. The sequence goes on along the minus strand of OX016540.1, from coordinate 84,727,186 downwards.
CATTTTCAGAATTCTGTCAGTCGATGATATTTTTCTTTTGTTTTCGTGGAGGAGGAAATAAAAACAATAACACCCATCCAAGCCCTTCAAATCAAATGTGTAGGATTTGATTTTCAATTTTCCCTCCGCACGAGTCAGAAAACGACAAATGGAAGTCGAGTATAAATTAAATACCTCCGGGTTGACAGTTTTCCCAGTATTCAATTATTATTCCCAATTCGTCCGTATGTATATAAGTTTACATTTTATTCAGCTTTAACTAAACTCAGGATAAAATGTGACTCAAGGGATTGAGTAGGTTTGTTATTTTTTCCAAGCATGTCTGACGTCATATTCATATCATATTCTTCCACTCGAATGATGAGATGATTTATTTTGAATTTTTGATAATCGTAGAGAGCAGTTTGTCAGTTTCATTTTTTATCATCTTGTCTTGAGGCTGGAACGTTGGATTTATTTCAAGTGACATTTCATTTGGATTCACCATAATTTTAAACAAGATGACACGAGGATAAGAAAAATTGTCTTTGATGAAAAATGTGTCGGTCAGCTGGAGGAATTTAAAGTTGTCCAGACTGAGAATGAAACACGAGGCTACAAAGGTAGAGAAAGAAGACATAACAAAGAAAAATGAAAAAGAATATGTATACGGCACAGTGAACACTATCGATTTGTTTTTAATGTTTTAGGTAAATAGGAACTATGAAAGAAAACATTTAATTTGCATATATCTCAGGCAATAGATACTTAAAAGGACTAGCCCGAATAGATTTTGTGTGTTGAAAAGAATATTTTTCGAGGATGGCTATAGTGTGTTCTTAAGTACGCTACGACTAATAGAAGACAAATAAGAAAAGTTGTTCCAAGATTTTTGAAATTCAATCTTATAACTATTTGCTTAAGGACTTTGAAATCGTCTCCTATATCTACCTATCATTGGTGTTTGTTCCAGCATAAATTTTGAATTTTATTAAAGACTTAAAACAAGCCACAATAAATAGATCTTAAAAACTAAAAATAACAATATTTACAATAATAATATATAATTTGTAATACAAATGTGGTATTAAAAAAGAAGAATAAAAAACAGGAATAGTTTAAATTAGACAAAAGATAATAAGATAATAAAATAAAAAATATGAAATCAGGAGAGTGTCGGGGTGCGGAGGTATCTAGGAGATTCTTCAGGGTAAATAAAAATAAATAGAGTGGCACGACAGCTCTTGAAGAGCCAAGGCCTAAGTGGCTTACTCTCATCAACAATTCTCTGAGTGCGTGTGAAGAATTGAGGGGACCTACAGTTAAACGCCGATTCCGAACGGCAAAGTTGAGGAGCACTTTTTCATGACAGATTGATACTCTTGAAAGTTTTGTCAGTTCTTAGCAAGAGGCAGTACCCGTGAAAGATGAAATAAAAACTTTATGGCCACGAGGAGGACTCGAACCCACGACGTTCTGCTTAGCAGCCAATGCACCTAACCACTAAGCTACGGGCAATTGCGTAGCGTAGGGTAGTTTTGGATATATTAAGGTCAAAGACGGTTGAGTTATTAGCTTAAGTCATCATTTTAGTTAACGGTTCGTTCGACCATAGTCAGTTCTGTGGAATGGGGTTCGAAATAGAGGGATAGATCTGAGTCTTCGTGAATTTATGAATACAGGAATCCTTGAAAGCAAGTCTGGGCAGTCAAAGGAGCCAGTATTAAGCTGATGAATGAAAATAACGTCAGCGTTATCCCTTCGTATGTATAATGGCTGCACGCCCAAAAATTTAAGACATTCTTCGTAAGGAGGGAGGTCGAAGGGATCATCCCATCCTAAGCCACGTAATGCAAATAAAATGAATCGGCGCTGCACGGCTTCAATACCTTACAATAATGAGGACACCAAACCTGAGACGAGTATTCAAGGAGAGGCCGAACAAAAGTCATATACAAAGATTTGGTAACATATGGATCAACAAATTCCTTAGAGGCTTAGACCATCGCTTGATAAAACCTAAAGTGGAATTAGCCTTATTTATAATGGTATCGATATGAGAAGTGAAGTTGAGTTTAGTGTCACAGAGCAGTCCTAAATCATTAACAGAAAGAACTACAGTGGTTGGTTGAGAGTCAAGAAAGTAAGATCTTTGGGGTAATGGAGGTCGCTTTTTAGAGAAAGTAATGGCTTGACATTTCTTAATATTGAGCTCTAAGAGATTTGCTTTGCACCATATAAAAAATTTGTTTAGGTCGTTCTGAAGTAGTTGAGCGTCTTTAGTGGGTGAAATTTTTTTTGTAGATTTTCATGTCGTCTGCGTAAACAAGGAGTTTGGAGTCTGAAAAGAATTGATCGACGTCATTTGTGGCCAAGACAAATATAATTGGGCCGAGGTGGCAACCTTGAGGAACATCAGAAGATGCAATAATTGGATTAGATACATGATTCCTGAAGAGAACGTTGTATTGTCGATGCAAGAGGTATGACTGTATCCAGGATATGAAAATACGTGGAAACTTAAGTTTGTCAAGTTTAAAAAGAATTAAGTTATGCGTTATCTTGTAAAAAGCTTTACTGAAGTCTGTAGCGATGGAGTCAACTTCATAACCATCTTCCAGAGCACAGAGAGAAAAAGAAATAAAGTCAACTAGATTGGTAGAGGTAGATCTTCCCTTAAGAAACCCATGCTGACTCGGAGAGAAAATTTGTATGGTATGAAAGAACATGAACTCATAAACTATACTTTCAAATTATTTAGGAATGCAAGAAAGTTTTGCAATTGGTCTATAGTTTGCAATGTCATTTTTTGGGCCTTTTTTGTGGACTGGAATAATACAAAATTCCTTCCACAGCTTAGGAAAGATACCAGTGTAGAGATTGATAAGTGAAAAAGAACAGTAAGAGGGGCGGCAAGACTATCAACACATTTTTTTTCAAAATTATAGGTGGGATACCATCAGGACCAGCAGAGTAATCGTCTTTGAGTGATTGTATTTTGTTTGTGACCGTGACTGTGTGTCTATGTCAGAATTATCACATGGAGAAGGCACTACTAAAAAATTTTGCAAAAAGGTTTGGTAGAACTGATTTTGCGTAATCGTAATGCGCACAATCATCAATTGGGCTATTCAGAACTATCTTAATATCAAATTCGAATCGTTTTATTAAAGTTATAGTTTATCGTATTTTTCAATACAGGGTCTTTCATTAAGCGCTTACTAATTTCAAATTTAAATTTCACAAAGAGTGTTGGAGATGTGATCGAAATTTTGTAGTCGTTTCAAAGCTCTATTATCGCTTAAATATCCGCTCCGTCTTCTCTCAAAGCAGATCCAAAATGTGAGAAATTGACCAATTACTCCGACTACTGAGCATTGACTTATTGGTATGCATTGACTTATTGGTATGCATTGAATGCTATTAGATCTTATGTGAATTGGCTCCGTGTTTAATTTGACAGTCCGAAAATGGTTGGTTGGTAAGGATTAAAAAATGACACCCAATTTGACAGATATAGCTTCAGCAAGATGACCCCTATGAAAAATGTCAAAGTTCGGAAATCTTTCAACACAAATTCGACTTCAAGCAAGATGTTAATTTTAATTTGATTCTTAATATTTCTGTAATTATTAATTCTTGGAAAAAAGAATAAGAAATAAATGTCTATTCTATACATTCCCAACTCATGGCTCCTAAATATAGACAATCTCTTTTGAAAATAGAATTCACAGCCCAACAAGTTTGCCTCCCTTTTGCAAGAAAATCTAAAAAAGAAAAAAAAAAGAAATTCTCACACTCCTCACCAAACAGTAATCACATTTATTTTCCTCGTGTCTTCGAAAAAACGGAATCGACATTTTCATCGCAAATATTATGTCAAGAGCAAGCAAGAAATCAGTTAGAAAATAATACCCAAATAAAAGTAAGAGCCAAGCTCGACAAGTTAATGGTAGAATAAAATCATATGAATGGATTTTCCGTTCGATTTATTGCCAGAAGGTTAAGTGCAAACTAATAACAATTCCATCAAATTCGTATCAACAAGGCCAACAAGGCTTCTCCCATTAATAACTAGGTAATGGCAAACTGTTGCTTTTATCCTTTCCACGGATAAAAAAAAATTAGATAAATAAAACGTGTGTCCTCATAATTTAGGAAATTAAAACCCCATCCAAAGGATTTCACACATTCTCACTAAGCTTAACCGCTTAAGCCATATCCCACCAACTCAACCATAAAAACAATAACCACCTGTTGCACACACGAATTATGTTGCGTAAAAGTGAAAGTACGAATATAAATTAAGCGAATAAAATGTGGAACTTACCTTATCGTGTGGAAAAGATGTATATCTTGTAGCGTCTGGTCCTGTAGATAAATTTAAAAAAGCGAGATACACCCGAAAATTATTGCGACAATATCTGCCACGCAATTAATTTCTTATTCAAGGCAATACAAAAATCACACCCCCTTTGCTGTAATCCAGTAAATTGCGTTTCACTTTTTTCTCTTGATTATGAATCGGCCGGCGTGGAGGCTGGACAAAATGAAAATGTTTGATATTACAGCGAACGAGACAAAAGAAAACTCAAGGTTATTTAATTAAAAAATATTACTTTTAATTAACAAAAAAAAAAAAAACTCATAGCAATATTTCGCGAACGCTCAACTATTTCACCCGTGAAAAACAGAACAACCCTATCTTTTCTAAGTTTACAAGTAAACTAAACTGAGAAGGGATGAATTTATCTCAAATGATGCTGCTGCTGCTTGCGCTGTTGAGAGTGTTTTCACTTTTTGTATTCATTTCATTTTCATCCCCCATAAAACGAATGAGGGAAAGTTTTCCAAATGATAAAGCTTTTCGAAAGTTCATTAAAATAAAGCCTTAAAGCCGAATTCCTGAATGCCTTTCAATTTCATTTCTTAATATTGAGCTTTAAAAAAGCGCTCAATGCGAAATAAAGTCAAGAACAAGCTTTCTTCAAGTCTGAGAAATAAAGCATGACCAAAATTAAAATCTCATTTCTCTTGTCTTTCTCGTGTCCTATTTTCATATTCGTTTCCAGACTCAAAACCATCCTTTTCGAATGGGAAACTGCAATGGCTAAATACGGTGAACTAATCAAACTGTGGCTTATGCTTCGAATGCACAATGAAGTCTTTTTTTGATAATGGGAATTTGATCATATACATATATAATTTGTGAGAAATTTTTGTTTTTTGGGCTTTTATAATAACACTAATCCATCTTGGTTTTACCCTACGTTTCGCCAGTTGTTTTCCAGCTTCTTCAGGGGATTTATTTAGCTACATATACAGGGTGATTCACGAGCGTTGTGCCAAAAAGCTAGAGCGTGTAGGTTGAGTTGAGGCAAGAAAAAAATCGTATGGGAGGGGGGGTCTATTCCCCCCCGTTTAGCCGGGAGGGGCAATTTTCTGAAAAATTGACTTATTTTGTTTAAAAAAATATTAAAAATCAACGGCTTCGTTTACAACCATGTGCTATACGTTTCTGAAAAGCCAAAAACTTTTTCTTTCACCTTGTTTTTAAATTAAATTGTTTTAACGAATAGTTTAAAAAAAAAATTCAAACTCAAAATTTTCAAAAAAAAAAAGCAAAAAAAACATTTTTGAACTAATTTTTTTCAAAATTTTATGTAATTAAGCACTAATTTTGTTTTAAAAATTCAATGTTTTTGTTAATTTTTAGTCGAGAACAGAAAACCGAATGCAAAAATGTCTTTTTTGTTTTTGAGAAATTAAGAAAAAACCAAAACAACTTTTTTCTAAAAAAATCTTTTTTTATTTTTACCTGTCTGGACTTTTAGTTTAATTTATTAGTTTAATTTGTAAATTTAATTTTTTTGTGATTGGAGTTTTATGAGGACTCAATAAAGTAGAAAAGTATTGGATTTTCCCTGGATTAATCATTTTGTTCATTGATAACGTCTGCCATTGACCTTTCACTTCTAGCTCTCAGTGCTCTCGTCGGCGGATTCTTGAAAACATGCTACGACTTGGGCGCCATCTATTTTGATATCTTTCAGCGTAGATTCTTTCGGCTTCCCGATCTCGACAACAAGTTAAACCGTAGCAGAAGTTCCTGTCCGCTAACTCTTCTCGAACATATGAGTTTGTTATTGTTATGTGTTGATGAATTAATATTTTAATTGTAAATGGTTATTAAGTAAATATGCGATGCCTTTTATTAACCTTTAGGTTGTTAATTGTTTTTTCATTCAAGAAAAATTGCGGTTTAATTATCTTAAGCCCCCACCAGGTAGAACCCTTCGCCAGCGAGTGGCCGCGGCCCCAGGTATAGTAAGAAAAAATTGCAGGTCAGTTTTCAGACGTTATCAATGAATAAAATGGTTAATCCATTGAAAATCCAATACTTTTCTACTTTATTGAGTCGTCATAAAACTCCAATTACAAAAAATTAAATTTGTAAATTAAACTAATAAATTAAACTAAAAGTCCAGATAGGTAAAAATAAAAACAAAGATTTTCTTCGAAAAAAGTGGTTTTGGTTTTTTTTTTAATTTCTCAAAAACGAAGACATTTTTGTATCCGGTTTTCTGTTTTCGACTAAAAATTAAAAAAGACATTGAAATTTTAAAACAAAATTAGTACTTAATTACATAAAATTTTGAAAAAAAATAGTTCAAAAATGTTTTTTTTGCTTTTTTTTTTGAAAAATTTGAGTTTGAAATTTTTTTTTTTTAAACTATTCGTTAAAACAATTTAATTTAAAAACAAAGTGAAAGAAGAAGTTTTTGGCTTTTCAGAAAGGTAAAGCACGGCGTTGTAAACGAAGCCGTTGATTTTTAATATTTTTTTAAACAAAATAAGTCAATTTTTCATAAAATTGCACCTCCCGACTAAACGGGGGGGGAATAGACCCCCCCCCTCCCATACGATTTTTTTCTTGTCTCAACTCAACCTACACGCTCTAGCTTTTTGACACAACGCTCGTGAATCACCCTGTATATTTAAATACATTGTTAGTACAAAACATTTTTTTAGAAATTTTACATTTGAAAAGAACTTTCTATTTGATATTAAAAAAACATATTTGAAATCTCTTCTTTTTTTGTTGAAGTTGAATCTTTCCATAAGAAGAACTTTCATCAATGAGGTGGAATAGCAGCAGCATCCTGAGTGATTGCTTCCTTCAGTGTACCTGTAACCTGTTGCTCTAAAGATTGAAACCCAAACTTTAATGGTTTTCCTATCAGGAACAATGTCGGATAAGTTCAAATCAAGTTCGAAATGCCCGCTGAGAAGCAATCGCTGAACCACCATTACGAATGAACTCTTCCACAACAAACGCACGATGCTCACCCAACCAAGCCATAGCGACTACTGACTGACAATGCCACGTACGCCACTATCGATCGATACTCCCTCCACTTCTTTCCGTCGATCAAAACTCACTCAGCAGCTTCAGCAAATGTGGGAGGTCTTTTTGCCCGACCACCCTGTATTTGAATCATTTCCATTTTTCGAACACCGTGTCGTCGCGTTTCGTGTACCTATCCCTCTGTTTTGGCGTTACTTCTGGGGTCAGTGCTTTATTGAAACAGATAGTTGCCGCTTTTCTACGAATGATCATCGCCAACACATTACTCTCGAGATTCGTTTTATAATCGTACTACGCGAATATGGAACAACTTACCACTCGTTTTCGACTTTTTCAATTTGATTGAGGTCCTCTTCCACTTGTGTTCGCCACCTGAGTCGCGGTCTTCCTCTCCTTCTGCGTCCCTCGGGAATAGCGTCGAAGGCTTTCTGGGTCGGAGCACTGGTGTCCATGCGCTCTAAATGACCGAGCCATCTGAGTCTCTGGACCTTGACCCTTCTGGCTAGGTCCACGTCATTGTACAACCCGTAAAGTTCGGTGTTGTATCTTCTTCTCCATTCCCCATCAATGTAAACGGGGCCAAAGATGACTCGAAGAACATTCCTCTCGAAACAGCCTAAGGCACATTCATTAGATTTTGTCAAGGTCCATAGATTTTCCACTCAATTGCTTTCTTAGCCCAAAGAACCAGCGATTAGCAAGAGTAATTCTTCGTCTGATCTCGGCGCTGGTGTTATTGCCCGTGTTAATAGCGGAGCCTGGGTAGACAAACTCCTCTACTACCTCGAAGATGTATGCGTCTATTGTGACGTTCTGTCCGAGCCGTCGGTGTTGGGTGTCCTTTCTCGAAGACAGCATATATTTCGTTTTTCCGTCATTTACCGCTGAACCCATTGTCGGCGGAAGTTAATAAGTGTTCGTCAAGTACGAAAATTCGATAGCTAGGTGGAATCCAATCGTTCTTTCTCGACTTTAACCTCGTTCCAAGTAGAACTACTTTTCTTTTCCGGGAATACTAAAATAACATATTTTTTCAGAGTGAAATTGGAACGAAAATAAGATATACCTTAATAAAGTAACACTCTAAAAGGCAGAGGGAGTTGTAATTTGCCGTACACAAAGTAACCGTATGTGTGGGGCGTTCATCAAAAGCAAACGTCAAGTGCACCCTTAATTCGTAAGAATTCTTGTGTGCACAGAATCGCCTATTGAATTTTGCGCAAAAAAACAAATTATTCAAGCAAAATTACTGTCGTTGCCAGAGTGTCTCATTGTCGAGATCGACAAAGGTCTGACGATTATACGGCGGCAGTAATCCACTCGAATTCCCTTGCAAGCGCAATCGAACTTCTGTGACTCCGCGATACAAACTCTGCTTTACACAATTTGCGAAGATTAAGGCCCGCTTTTCGCCTAGCTTTGAACGCGTCGTAAATTTTTGCTGTACCCTTTTGTGAAGAGAGTGGTATATGGTTAATGTAGGAGATATTATTGTGAAGTGTCAGTGGTGAATATAAAATATAGCTAATGAAACAGTGGGCTACTAAACGCATACTAAAAAAAAAATTAAAATAAAATAAATTGCAAAAGAATAAGTAAATTTAAGAAAAAAACAAAAACAAAAAAAAATAATAATAATAATAATAATACCAGTTTAATTGATTAGGTTACGTATACGTACAGGTGTACATGTGTGTTTGTGGTTGAAGCTAAGCAATTAGTTAAGAGAAAATTTACTCAGCATCGGAGTGTTAAAGAGTTTTGAATTAAAGCAAAGTTAACATAAGTGCGATCCGAAATAAAAATTAATGAAAGCCTTATTCTAATACCGACACAAGCACACATGAATACCGTCTAAGAGCAAATAAATATAACGAAAATTATCACTGAGAATAAAACCAATAGAGTAAACATATACAATTATACATATGTGGGTTAGTTTAAGATTATATTTTGAATAATAAATGCTTCTTGAGCTGTAATGCATCTGAAATTTAAAAGCTTTAATTCAACATTTTTTGTCTTGAGTGAATGTATTTTTTGAGATGATTAATTGAGCTATTTTTGAGTGCTATCGGGAGCGGACAATGATGGTTGATAATCGAAGGAGAGTGAGTGTATTTTAACTATTCACTCGAATTTGAGTAAGGGGCTTTCGCCATAATCTTGCAAGGCGTTAGCCAAGGATGGCTGCTAGTATATTTAGTTAGCTGAGGGAGGGGATGCAAAGGGAACCTATAACACCTAGGTTCCCAACGAAAAGCTCGGATAGGTAAAATGGTCTCGTTTGAGTTATAGTATAGGTGAGGATAATTGGGTGTGTTCTGATTCAAATTAAGAAAAAAAAGGCATGTAAAATTTAACGGACGTCCAGTAGTAGTGCAGATCCCACGACACCGACGAGCTAGCGTCGCGCGATACGCCAGCATGCCTGCCGCACATCACTACATGGGCAACCTACCCTGCAACCCACTATTATCTAAAGGAGTCCTGTCGTCCTTGGATATTAGTGGGATATTACAGAACATCGTGTATTGTAGGGTAGGGACAGCGATACCGTTACACAGGTGGCGCCCAACGTGGGGCAACGCAACGCCATTGTTATTTATAATTATTATCCCTTTGAATAATTTCATAAAGAATTTTTTTAACAGAAGCACAGGTACCATCGGACTACTTGGGATTTATTCTTATTAGACTTCAATGAATCCAAATTCCTTATAAAAGCGTTGTCCAGATTGAAGAGATACATTCTCGATCTGTTGCAACTAATTATTTTTTTTTTTTTAATATTAACAGCGATGATTAGAAAGTAACGACCGGGAATATCGGTACTTATGATATCACGTTCTGTCTGATGCGTTAATTTCAAAATTATTGTGTTTACAAGTATGAGTGCCGTTCCTGAAGGAGTTTTTGAGACGTCCCGGAGTATCGATACACGATATCAACATTCCGCGCTGCGCCACTAATCTGTTTCAGGAAATATCTCTGTTGAATTAAATTTTTGTCGTTGCCCACGATTTTCATTGAACACATCAACTTATTGGAAAACTTATTGCACTTTCAGAGCTACGAGAGGAGAGTCCATATAGAGATTAACTATACTTTTGACGTCCTTAGATGAAAGAAAGAATGTTCATACATTTGAGTTAGCGTTAGTTAGTTGTTGTAGGACGCCTTTAATCATTTCATTTTAAACTCAACCATTTCATTGTATTTCGAGCTACTATCGAATTATCAACCCATTGTACCAAACCCAAGCACATTACATGAACTGAATACAACCATATAATATTAGTTTTGTATCTGATATAATTTTTTGTATCAACATAATTTTGATTTTGACCTTTAAGTTGCGGATTTCCTTAATTTTTTTTTCTGCAACCATGCCCCCTAAAAAACAACAAAACAACAAAATGGAGAAAACCCCATTTAATACAAACGGAACAACAGAAAACGGTAACCCAACGGATCGACAACAATTTTCGAACGATGAAGCACACGGTTCTAATGAAAACCGAGAACAAGTGGGTATTGTAGACGGTGCCAAAGGCGACAATCGCCCATCAGGCTCAAATAATGAGAGCCTTACGGAGCGTATCCAAACCATAGTAAATGCTTCCATAGGTCTCAATCAAACTGTCAATCTTCGTAGAAGACAAGAGGAGTTTGTAAAGGAGCAGCAGGTCATTCGTGAACTTGTTACAAAGACTATACAAGAGGCACTAAGTGCACCTACACCTGTTCCTACACGGATTTTGGGTGAAGAGTATGACGTAGTTCGACAACAGAACCCGCGAAGCACTACAGCGAGAGATCACGCTGCTGCATCCACTCAGACGATACAAGGTGAACAAGAGTTAAGTGAAAATGTACGAAACTTCGTCAATCGGTTGAATACTCTAAACCTTGACTCTGATTCTCCGAATCTGATACCTCCGCCGAGAGATTCTACATTTTCATCTTCCTTGAAGAAAATAGAATACCACAAATGGGGCCTAAAGTTCGACAGTCAAAAGATGACTATCGATGATTTTATTTTTAGACTAAGTAGACTCAGAGAGTGCTACAACGCTACGTGGCATGACATATTTTTGAATTTTCACCATTTTGTATCGGGAATTGCGGAAAATTGGTATTGGATGTTTTTAAAATCCCACCCAAACTCTGACTGGCCAACTCTCCGAACTGCTTTGTTTGAACAATTCAGAAGCTTGGAGACAGACGCTGAATTGTATAGGAGAATGTTCGACAGACGCCAGGGAGTTAATGAAAGTTTTGATGACTTTTATACCGATATCCAAAAGATGAATACGCGTCTTTATTTACCAAAGTCTTCAAGAGAAATTATAGATCTCTTAAAGCAGAACGTGAAACGACGTATTGGAGAATTGCTCATTACGTTTTCTACGAATAGTTTACCAGAAATGGTTCATGTTTGTAGAACGACTGAAAAATATTTAAACCAACAAGACACCTATCGTGCAAAATCAGTTCCACCAACCAATTTTCGAAAACAGGTTTGCGATATAGACGGTGGGTTTTATCCAAACGATCCGGAAATAGATGCTATGTCATTTCCCCGTTCAAAGCAGGACACGACACTATATGTTTGCTGGAATTGCAGACAAAAGGGGCATTCCTATAGAGAGTGTCCGAGTACACAAGCAAAACTATTTTGCTACAAATGTGGCCACGAGGACACTACATCGCCCAATTGTCCAACATGTACGGGAAACCGGAAGCGAGGCAATCCGAATACCGGGGAGAATTGTCCGCAACCCAAGAACCCGGAAAACAAGTAACAAATGACAGTCAAACCCACATACATCCACCTGACTTTCCTGCAATACGAAATCTTAAAAACTTACCCGATTTTCGTGCAAATATACCAGACATTCAAACTAGGTTAAATGACATAGAAAAAAATAAAGATAAGAAAATTTCAATCCTTAAAAAACCAATAGATATATCCAATACTAATAAACCTAAGGAACAACCTAAATCGCTTCATGAGAGGTTACGAAATTACTATGAAGTTAGAGAACGTATCTTCAATTCGAGGCCTTCAAACCGCATTTTAAAACTTCGGGAACGGTTTAAAGGAAAATCTAACGTATATAAGGCAATCTCGGCAACCTGTCTAAGTGCTAGTGAAGATCCGCGGCCTTACGCCACTATACAACTATTTGGTAGAAAAATGTTAGGTTTACTGGACAGTGGGGCCAGTGTAAGTTGCCTCGGTTCAGGATGTTTAGAGTTACTGAAAGACGTTGGATTATCCTTTAAAACGTTCGTTTCGAATGTCAGAACGGCCAGTGGCCAGAAGCAAAGTATAGTAGGTGAAATTTCAACGGATGTTACCTACAGAGGTAAGACAAAAACAGTGACGTTCTTTTTGGTCCCATCGTTGGAACAGAAATTGTACCTGGGAGTCAATTTCTGGAAGTTATTTGAGTTGGCACCCAAATTACTTTCGGAAATCTCATCTGGTTCAATGCTGAACCAAAGCGATCCAAATGCTCATGAGCTATCAATGGACCAATCAGATATACTCGAAAAGGTGATCCATATGTTTCCGTCCTTTGCTAAAAATGGCCTTGGACGCACACATCTTGAGGAACACTACATCGATACAGGGGATGCTAAGCCGATAAAGCAAAGACACTATCCCGTGTCTCCAGCGGTGCAAAAACTGATATATGATGAATTGGATAGGATGCTGGAGATGGGCATTATTGAGGAGAGCAATAGCTCCTGGAGTTCACCGATCGTCTTGGTACAAAAACCAGGAAAGAATCGTTTGTGCCTTGACTCTCGAAAAGTGAATCAATGCTCAAAGACAGACGCTTATCCACTTCATCATATGGAAGGACTGCTGAGTCGTGCTTCAGAAACACATTATATCTCTAGTGTGGATCTGAAGCACGCCTTTTGGCAGATTCCGCTGGAGAAGTCCTCGCGGGAAAAGACTGCATTTTCTGTGCCTGGCAGACCTCTGTACCAATTTGTGGTTATGCCATTTGGTCTACACGGTGCTGCTCAAAGGTTGTGCCGACTCATGGACAAAGTGGTTCCACATAAATTGAGACAAAACGTGTTTGTATACCTGGATGATCTATTGATCATCTCAAGTTCATTTGGAGAGCATATGGACGTACTAAAGGAACTAGCCAATTGTTTACACTCAGCTGGACTTACGATTAATTTGGACAAATCAAGATTTTGTTTCAAACAACTGAAATATCTTGGATACATAGTAGGAGGGGGATGTCTCAGAACAGACCCAGATAAAGTTGCAGCCATTCAAGATTTTCCAGTACCAAAAACAGCTCGACAAGTTCGTCGATTTTTAGGTCTTTCTGGTTGGTACAGGAGATTCATTGAAAACTATGCTGCTCGCGCCACCCCCATTACAAATACCCTCAAAAAGGGTAAGTCATTCGTGTTTGGAACAGAAGCGATTGAAGCATTTGAAGAGCTTAAACACGCACTTACTTCAGCACCGGTTTTGGTGAATCCGTGCTTCTCAAAACCCTTTATAATTCTGTGCGACGCTTCAACATACGGTGTGGGTTGTGTTTTATGCCAGTTAGATGAAGATGGTGTTGAGAGACCAATCTATTACTTTTCGCATAAGCTCAACGCTGCTCAACGCAACTATAGCGTTACGGAGCTGGAGTGCCTTGCGGTGGTCTTAGGCGTTGAGAAATTTAGGTCGTATGTTGAGATGCAAGAATTCAAAATCGTGACTGACCATGCGAGTCTGAAGTGGCTCATGGGTCAGAAGGATTTAAGTGGGCGTCTTGCAAGATGGAGTCTAAAACTCCAACGTTTCTCCTTTGAGATAGAGCACCGGAAGGGTTCGCAACATGTTGTACCAGATGCGCTCTCACGAGTCCATTGCGTGGATGAGATCGTATCTGATGCGGCAAATGTTGTGAACACTTTCGATGTTCTACATGTCAATCTGTCAGATCCGTCTTTTAAATCTGACGAGTATGTTAAATTGATGGAGACGGTGGAGAAAAATAAAAGTCAGCTACCTGATCTTCAAGTAACAGAAGGTTTTGTTTATAAGAAGGTCAAATTTAGTACAGGTAATCCCGTCGAGGATGACCAAACTTGGAAATTGTGGATTCCTTCTGCGATGACGTCACGCTTGGTTCAGTTGGCCCATGATCCGCCAAAGGCTTCGCATGGTGGAGTTGCAAAAACGCTGTATCGCCTCCGTGAGCGTTTTTACTGGCCTAATATGGCGGCACAAGTCAAAACGTTCATTGGGGACTGTAATGTTTGTAAATCATCGAAAGCGCCTAACTCAACGCTGCGACCGCCAATGGGTCAAGCATTTGTAGTGGAAAGGCCTTTTCAACACGTCTTCATCGACTTTCTCGGCCCATACCCCAGATCAAAAAAAAGGGAACGCGTATATGATAATCTGCTTAGACCAACTAACGAAGTTCGTATTGATCCAATCTATTAGGAAAGCTTCTAGTGAGTCAGCTATGAATTTTCTCGAAAACCAAGTCTTTGCCATTTTCGGTGTTCCAGAATCCTTGCTTTCAGACAATGGAAAACAGTTTGTGAGCAAAGATTTTGGAAAACTTTTGTCGGTTTACGGGATCAGACATATCAGAACAGCTTCCTATTCGCCACAGGCGAATGCAAGCGAAAGGGTAAATCGCTCTATTTTGACTGCCATCCGTTCGGTTATAGCTAATGAGCCAAACCAATCTAATTGGGATAGGCATGTGCCATCCATAGCTAGCGCGTTACGTTCTACCACTCATGCAGCCATTGGAATGTCCCCCCATGAAGCGCTTTTCGGACATTCCAAGATAGAACACGGCACAGATTACATACTCCTAAAGAAACTTAAAGCACTCAACAACTCTGAAATCGACATCTTACCTAAAAGCTGCAAAATGAATCTTATACATACGCATTTAAAAGAATCTCTAGAACAGGCTCATCAAAACTATGAAAAAACTTATAATACCAGAAGTAAGCCATCAAATTTTCAGGTTGGACAAAAGGTATTTAAGCGGAACTTTGTATTGAGCGATGCAAGCAAGAAGCGAAGCGCTAAGCTTTGCTCAAAATTTACACCGGCGATAATCAAAAGCATACCAAGTGATAACTTGTATGAATTAACTGACTGCAAAGGAAATATTCTTGGCGTATTTCACGCAAAAGACTTACGAAAATAGCGTTTTATTAAGTAATATACATCTGAAAAAAAAAATAAATTACGTACACGCACAGTCCATGTTTTTTAATTTGGATAAATTCCGTCGTATTAGTATCCTGATGTTCGTAGTTAGATATACATGAGTCAAAATGCGATAAATCTCAGGCGTGGGTCGATTAAAAATGGATCAATTACAAAGAAAAACATAAGAAGCGATAACAAGGGTCCCTTTTCCATTTCAATCTTCATTCACTGGCGTTCTCAAAATTGAAAAGTTTTGTAGGGGACCTTGGGTTCATCTTCCCAAAATTCAGTGAAGTTTCAAAATACATAAGTACACTGACAAAAAAAAAATTATCGAATCACCCTGTACGAATTCCCCAAACTTAACGTACGGAATTCCATTACCGATCAGCTGGGTTGCCATCGTCAAATGTCGGCGGAAGTTAATAAGTGTTCGTCAAGTACGAAAATTCGATAGCTAGGTGGAATCCAATCGTTCTTTCTCGACTTTAACCTCGTTCCAAGTAGAACTACTTTTCTTTTCCGGGAATACTAAAATAACATATTTTTTCAGAGTGAAATTGGAACGAAAATAAGATATACCTTAATAAAGTAACACTCTAAAAGGCAGAGGGAGTTGTAATTTGCCGTACACAAAGTAACCGTATGTGTGGGGCGTTCATCAAAAGCAAACGTCAAGTGCACCCTTAATTCGTAAGAATTCTTGTGTGCACAGAATCGCCTATTGAATTTTGCGCAAAAAAACAAATTATTCAAGCAAAATTACTGTCGTTGCCAGAGTGTCTCATTGTCGAGATCGACAAAGGTCTGACGATTATACGGCGGCAGTAATCCACTCGAATTCCCTTGCAAGCGCAATCGAACTTCTGTGACTCCGCGATACAAACTCTGCTTTACACAATTTGCGAAGATTAAGGCCCGCTTTTCGCCTAGCTGGTGTCGTATTTCTAGCCTCGGGCTCTGGCTGCTAAAATAGGTATCGGTCCAAAGAGGAACTAAACACGTGCTTCCAGCAACCAAGGCCATCGAGAACCTGTTTAGTACCAACTGAATTCCGATTGTGTCTACCCTCAGCTTTCATCACGCACATTTTGTGCTTATCTCCAGCTGATCGCCAAAATCAGATCAGCCTGACAAACATCCATAAAGAACTCCAGTTGCCACCACCAGACTCAGCTGACCAACAGTATCAGTATCAGTATCAGTGCAAGCGTGTGTCACACCTCTCTTGTGCCCACCCCCGCATGGCCAAGCATATCAGCACAGCTGTCCTTCGTCTTCAACTGTGTTGCGAGATTGTGTTGCACCTTACCAGTGCCAAACCACGGCACGTCCAAGCTTAACAATCAGTACATACCCAACCTGCATCATCGTCAATTTATTTTATCAGCGGCTTACTTATATATAACCTTCTCCTTTTTTTATCATATAAGCCTACATATTTGCTAATTACACTGCACTGCTCACCTTTTAAATCAAGAAAGTTAAGTAACCATAAATTTATCATTTTTTTTGTGTAAGATCGTTCAATTCCAAAAAATTATTTTTCTTCTTTTCTCCCAAGGTTTAGCAAAACAAAAATATAGATCGAGCACCCTCTTATGAATGCTGTGCACAACATCCATCGGAGGATACAGCCATCTTCAGTAAAGAAAATTAACAAGTGTACACGAATTAAAAGAAATATAATTCGGTGAGTCATTAATATTTTCATTTAAATTTTTTTGAATTGAACGCGTCGTAAATTTTTGCTGTACCCTTTTGTGAAGAGAGTGGTATATGGTTAATGTAGGAGATATTATTGTGAAGTGTCAGTGGTGAATATAAAATATAGCTAATGAAACAGTGGGCTACTAAACGCATACTAAAAAAAAAAATTAAAATAAAATAAAATGCAAAAGAATAAGTAAATTTAAGAAAAAAACAAAAACAAAAAAAAAATAATAATAATAATACCAGTTTAATTGATTAGGTTACGTATACGTACAGGTGTACATGTGTGTTTGTGGTTGAAGCTAAGCAATTAGTTAAGAGAAAATTTACTCAGCATCGGAGTGTTAAAGAGTTTTGAATTAAAGCAAAGTTAACATAAGTGCGATCCGAAATAAAAATTAATGAAAGCCTTATTCTAATACCGACACAAGCACACATGAATACCGTCTAAGAGCAAATAAATATAACGAAAATTATCACTGAGAATAAAACCAATAGAGTAAACATATACAATTATACATATGTGGGTTAGTTTAAGATTATATTTTGAATAATAAATGCTTCTTGAGCTGTAATGCATCTGAAATTTAAAAGCTTTAATTCAACATTTTTTGTCTTGAGTGAATGTATTTTTTGAGATGATTAATTGAGCTATTTTTGAGTGCTATCGGGAGCGGACAATGATGGTTGATAATCGAAGGAGAGTGAGTGTATTTTAACTATTCACTCGAATTTGAGTAAGGGGCTTTCGCCATAATCTTGCAAGGCGTTAGCCAAGGATGGCTGCTAGTATATTTAGTTAGCTGAGGGAGGGGATGCAAAGGGAACCTATAACACCTAGGTTCCCAACGAAAAGCTCGGATAGGTAAAATGGTCTCGTTTGAGTTATAGTATAGGTGAGGATAATTGGGTGTGTTCTGATTCAAATTAAGAAAAAAAAGGCATGTAAAATTTAACGGACGTCCAGTAGTAGTGCAGATCCCACGACACCGACGAGCTAGCGTCGCGCGATACGCCAGCATGCCATGGGCAACCTACCCTGCAACCCACTATTATCTAAAGGAGTCCTGTCGTCCTTGGATATTAGTGGGATATTACAGAACATAGTGTATTGTAGGGTAGGGACAGCGATACCGTTACACCATTTTTAGTGCTTCTGTCTCAATTCTCACAAAGGCGCCATAGACATCACGCTGTGTTCTTCCCATTATATCAATATCATCGGCGTACGCGAGAAGTTGAACAGATTTTTGGAAGAAAGTGCCTCTAGTGTTCACGGTGGAGTTTTGCACGACACCGCATCGAATCCTTTTTTGACGTCAAAATATTCCGTAAGCTCATTGCCAATCTTGATGGAGCAGCGTGAGTTCTCCATCGTCATTTTGCACAAGCGAACGAGCTTGGCAGGGATGCCAAAACTAGACATGGCTTTATACAGGAGGGTAATTCCGTAACTTTGAAAACGACTATCGTCCAAACGATTGTCGTCGACGATATCGTCTCAAATTTGCTTCACGTAAGTTGATCGTCATCGTCTCGTCCATCGTTTTTTTGCCTCTACATTTTGAGAGCTACAGAGACTCTCAAACTGTAGACGAAATGTCATCGTAGTGCACGTGTATTAGTATCCGCTCAAGTTTTGTGTTTGTATACTTCACCCCTATGAAGCATTTGCAAGAAAGTTATAGAGAGAACTTTATAATGTAGGTGTCCCTTCTCTCTTTTCATCTGATTGCAGTACTCGTTAATAAAAACCATAAAAGATGACAATTTGATCTAAGCGTTTTACATATTTATATTTTGTTTACCTCGGAGATTTTTTCAAACACAAAAAATATATGTAATTTCATTACCAACAGTTGAAATGTTGAAATGAGTTATTCCTATTTGAATTTTTCTCTTTTTCACTTCAAAGAAAACTCATAAAGTCCATTTCTTGACAAAAATCTAAACTTTAAAGTCTGTTAAAAGCCGAGAACATTTTGTTTTAATAAAATAAATGATTTAACATAAAATGTTTCATAAGTTTCAACCGTGTTTTGAAACAAAAAATTAATTTCTTTAAAATTTTTGTTCTAGACGATACCTAATTAGCTATCGTTCAAATTCCATCGTTTTGACGATATCGTCTTGACGATAGTCGAGATACGGAAAGCCAATGTCGATCTGAAAAAACGATATCGTCTGGACGATAGTGATTTTCAGAGTTACGTGAAGCGAGTCGATCGTCGAAACGATATCGTTTCGACGATATCGAGATACGGAATGACCCTCCAGTTCGTCTCTGTAGATGCTGTCATACGCGGCCTTAAAATCGATGAAGAGGTGGTGGGTATCGATTTGGAGTTCATAGGTTTTTCCAGGATCTGCCGCAACGTGAAGATTTGGTCGATGGTTGACTTTCCTGGCCTGAAGCCACATTGATAAGGACCAATCAGATTGTTGACGAAAGGCTTCAGACGTTTCGGATATTACGGCAGAGAGGATCTTGTAGGTGTAATAAGTCACTGTAATAAGTCACCTACTGTAGATAATCATCATAGAATAAGTGTGCCTTGATTTATCATTATCGTATAAGCGTGCTTTGATTTATCTGTCAAAATCTTTGAAGCTATCTAATGTAAAGACGACACGTGTGATATAAATATTACTTATTGTGAATAAAGAATTTTATAAAATAATAATTGACCACAATTATTACAGTAGGCGATGGTAAGTAGACTGATTCGGATTCCTCTGTAGTTAGCGCAGTTTAGAGGATCTCCCTTTTTCAGGATCGGGCAAACAATGCTGAGGTTCCATTCATCGGGCATGCATTCCTCCGACCATATCTTTCTATTAAATCCTCTAATTTCTTGATGCTCGCACTCTGTTCTTGCAATATAAATGGTGTACAAAAAAAACCTTGAGCGTATGTAAATTATAAAATAGAAACTAAAGCTAAGTTAAGTATACACGATTGGAAGATCTTCCAATATTGGCCGAATGCCAAATGTCTTCCAACAGCAACCAATGAGCTTTCAATTGCCAATTTTCTATCAAATGAAAATTTTCTGTTTATACGGTTGGAAAATTTTATCCAAAAATTAATCAATTTATTGGAAGAAAATTGGCTGTCAATTGTCGACAATTTTTTGTTATCCAATTAAATATTTCCTGTTTAGACGATAGATATTTAAATGAATAATGAAGATGAAATCTCTAAGTCCAGACCTTACTAATTGCTTTGAAATTGCATTTAACTCAGATGCAACATACTCTTCAAAAATTCAATTTGGTGCTGTCGGTGCATATTTTGTCCATCAAATCTACCGATATTTCTCTTATAACATGTTTTTCCTCCAATGAAGATTAAGGTGTTCAAAATGCAACACTTCTGGGTCATTTTCTCCCTTTGTTGAAAAACATGTTGTGTCTTGTCCGCCCAATTTTTAAAGAAAAGACCGATCTTACACGACTTTAAAAATTGGTAAAAAGCAGAAACTATGTAGCTGTTTTTTCTAAGAACAACATAGGCTTGGAAAACTTGCAAGAGATCAAAACATTGTCGATTGTTCCGTGGCCCATTTGGCCTTACATTCGTTGATGACTTCCCCAACCAACGTCAAGCAAGAAAACATCACTTCTCATCTTCTTTCCTATTTTGAGCAATTCCTTACCATTTCATCCATTCTTGTTGTTAAAAAACTTAATACTTTTTTCAATTCCTCTGAAGTACAACTGAAAAATTGTCTTCCAATTAAAAATTGAACGAAGTTGTTGGATAGAATTTTATCCAATGACCAATTAGTCGACAAACGTCCAATTTTTTGAAAATTTGCAAAATTGTTTGTTTACAAACGTTCACACGATTGGAAGAAGTATGCCAATTTTTTGATAGAAAATTGGAAGAAAATTGGCTTTCAATTTTTTCAATGATTGAAAGAAAATTGGTGAAAATTTGTTTTGAAAAATCTGCCAATATTGGAAGATCTTCCAATCGTGTATACTAAGCTTAACAACCAGAAACACTTTTCAATTATCCTATCTAGCAAGAGCGATGTCACAAAAAGAACATCATTCTTTGAAAAATATAAATTACTACGTACGTACATACATATTTATCACTTGTTCATGTTAATCAGCTTTCCATCCACTATTTAATAAAAAAAAAAAAGATATCGTGAAGAGTAATATTCAATTGAAGAACAAATTATTTAAATAAACGGCCGCATCTGTTACAGCTGTTTCTACATCCGGAATTCCAAAAATATGAATCTAGTACAATTTTCTGTATTTTTATTTGACAGCTGGAAAATCTACTACAAGAACCCACTGAAGAAAAAAAAAACATCAAAATAAAAAAATAAATAAGTATGGCGTTGAGTCTGTTGAAAACTGTGCCGCAGACGCGTCTTTAAAAATAGAATTTTCCTCTCAAAACAAGTGCGATTTACCTTCGAAAATATAAATAAACATCACCCAAAAACAATAAACAAATCGAAAACAATAATGAAAAAACTCAAAACCCATTAATTCACTCATAATTTTGCCATTGAAAAAAGAGAAAAAAACGAAGGACGAACAAAGGTTGGCCGATTGCTGCCTGGGCTGTCATTGAACTCGCTAACAAGTAGAGAAGAAAAATCCATTTTCAAGATAAGGAAAAACTCTTCAAACTAAAGAAAAAAAAGCAGAAGTTAATAACATTTCAAAAACATCGATCTCGAGGGAAATTTTAGAAATATTCTGAGAGTCGTCCTTAACGACTATCCGCGAATGGTGTATGATATCATTGAGTGCATTGCTAACGAAGTATACTCTTGGAATAATGAGCAATCTCAGTAATAATGGTGGTGGCCAGAATTCCGCTGCAGAAGGGAGCATGGAGCGGGGCAGGTACGTTACCTACAAGTGGGTGGTTGTGCTTCTGTCCGTTTTTTTTTTTCTTTTGTTTTGTTTTGTTGTTTGTCCATGTCCTAGAATGAGTTCAATGATCCCTTGCGAGTTCTTGGAGAAAAAAACACTTCAAGGGATACATACAGAACTTTCGATTACAACAAAAATAAAGGACAACAAAAACGAATTGAAATATCTTTCCGACGTTATCTCTGTTTCGTCTCTATCAGCTATCAGCCACTTGACTTGGTTTACAGACATTTTTTGTTATTGACAAGAATTTTTATCAACCAACCAACAGAAAAAACCTATTTTTAGAGAGTAGCAAACCCAAGAGCCATATCTTTGAGATTGATTTGCGACTAAACAAGATTACGATTGTGTGTCGATGTCGGTGTACAGAAGAACCTGCTTAAAGTTGTTTTGACTCCAAAATGGATTGCATGTTTGGCTGACCTTTAATCCAAATTTGTGTGGAGTGCATCGATCAGCTAATAATTGTATTAATAAGCAAAACTACATTCGCTTTGCCTTGTTGCAAGAGTCTTTAATGAGGTTAAATAAGTGGGGTCAGTTTATACCAGCTGTTTGGAAAATACCAAATTGTTTTTGTTCGTTTTTGGGACGTAGACGATGGGAATTGGGTGACTGGGGTCGCACGAATTAGAGATTAGAGAGAAGACGTAAGAATTATGTTTCAACATAGCTTAAGTCAACAAATAATACGTTGAAGTTGTGTGGCGTTTGAGTGATCTTTAAGAACAGCTGGTCGCATTAAATATCAAAAGTAAGACTCGAAGAACTTGTTACGTTGCTTGTAGTTGAGAAGGTCGGTGTACTTAATAACCTGTAGTGGTGGTATGATGCCAGAAAAACGCTTGTTGGGTGATTCGAAGTAGGAACAAGTGTAATAAGCAAGTCGCAATATTTTGATCCATGACCGAATTCAGATGGTGCTCGTATGCAACTACTTACTTACTTATCCGGCTCACAATCCATGAAGGATCTCAGCCTGAGATACTGCAGCCTTCCATCGTGAACGGTCCCTCGCATACACTCTCCAGTCGCCGAAACCAAGCGCTCTGGCATCCGCAGTCACTTGGTCTTTGTACCGTAGGTTCGGTCTTCCTTGTCGTCTCGAACCTGGGGGCTGGGATGAGAAGACTTTCTTGGCTAGAGCGTTGTCGTCCATTCGCTCAATGTGGCCGAGTCAATGTAGTCGTCTTTTCTTGGCCTTCTGGACTACATCCACATCTTGGTACAGCTCATACAGTTCTCGGTTGTACCTTCTTCTCCATTCGCCATCTACGGGACCGAAAATCCGTCGAAGAATTTTTCTTTCGAAAGTGCCCAGTATCAATTCACCTTTTTTACTTATCGTCCAGCACTCGGGGCCATAGAGTAGGACTGGTAAAATCAAAGTTTTGTATAGCAGACACCTTGTCTTTCGAGTGAGGAGTTTTGAACCCATTTGTTTGGTCAAACCGAAGCAGCTGCGGTTCGCTAGGGTAATTCTTCTTCGGATCTCGTTTGTGGGATTGATGTTTGTTATAACTTATAAGGTAGGTGAACTCCTTAACTACCTCGAAATTGCTGCTACCAACAGTGACGTTTTGTCCTAGGCGATGGACAGATGTTGCTTTGTTTGTTGATAGCATGTACTTTGTTTTGTCCTCATTCACTTCAAGACCAACGAGTTTTGCCTGTTCTTCAATCGCTGTGAAGGCCTCAAGCACAGCTCTCTTGGATCGACCGATGATGTCTATGTCGTCCGCATAGCCTAGGAGCTGGGTGGATTTGTTGAAGATATTGCCCTCCGTGCTCACACCTGCCTTGCGCACTATCTGCTCCAGGACTATGTTGAAGAAGTCACATGACAACGCATCTCCTTGTCTAAACCCTGCGCAAGTTTGGAATAACTCGGATGAGCTGTTACCCATTTGCACACTGCACTGCGTATTGTTTAGCGTCATGCGGCACAGCTGGATCAGTTTGTTCGGGATCCCGAATTCAGACATCGCCATCATAAGCTTTTGGCGGTGGATGCTATCATAAGCAGCTTTAAAGTCGATGAAAAGATGGTGGGTTTCGACTTGAAATTCGTTGGTCTTTTCCAGGATCTGCCTCAGTGTAAATATTTGGTCTATAGTTGTTCTGCCAGGCCTAAAGCCACACTGGTACGTGCCGATTATTGTGTTGCAGAAAGGTTTAAGACACTCACACAGTACGTTGGATATGATTTTGTATACAGCATTAAGCAGGGATATGCCTCGGTAGTTGTTGCATGACATAGGATCGTCTATTTTTTAGATGGGGCATATGGAGCTTATCGACCAGTCAGTGGACATGCATTCTTCCTCCCACACTTTGGTAATGACCGGGTGCATGCGGTTCATCAAAACAACTCCTCCATATTTAAAGAGTTCCGCAGGTATGCCATCCGACCCGGCCGACTTGTTATTTTTTAGCTTTTGGATGGCTCTTTCTACCTCTTCTGTGCTGGGGACTGGGTCTTCTTGCTTCTCTTTCGTTATTAGCTCGCTCGACATATTGCGCATTCAGCATCTGTTGGAAGTGCTGATTGAAAACATCTACAATTCCCTGTGCTTCAATGACTAGGTTTCCTTCACTGTTTCGAAGAGCCTGTGTCCCGGTTCTGAAACCAGAAGCTAATTGCTTCGACCTTTTAAAGAAACGCCGCCGGATGTTGTTTTTGGCCCGAGACTGTTCTAGATCTTTGAGCTGAGAAACTGCGGAAGCTCTTTTCTTCCTTCGCAGGTTGCTCGTATGCAACTAGGAAACATTAAAAAATATGCCATTTGCCATTTTCAGTTGCTTGGTCTTTGAAGCTTCGGTACTCCTGATCGTCTCGAACCCTGGGTCTGGAAAAAGCGTATTTGTTTTGCTTTATTTTCCATAAGCAGGATGAGCTCATGCTTATAAAGTTTCCGTGCTTTCGCTTTCTAAATTACAGCTCGTATGGTTCCAGGGTGACTCCTTTACCATCCGTATTCCTTTTCAACTCCTTCAAGCCATCTTCTTCACTTCTGAGTCACTGCCACTTTGGCAGATTTTACGTAAGAGTATCATAGAGAATTATATCCTCTATACATCGGTTCCACTTCTGTGTTCCTCTTATCCAATGTTGTTGCAGTTTTTCCTTATAAAAGCCAATGCTCATCGCTGCTTCTATGCTGGTTGAGGCCGGGACGAGTCATTGGAGCGCCGCTTTGTATGTTTCTTCATATGCTCGCTGGCAGTCCTAGTCAAACCAGAGCAAGAGGTATTTTTGTGGTGGCCGTTTGAGACCTAACACTTCAGAAGTGGCTGTTGACTACCTCGAAGCACAACTCCCAACCTGGAGGGCCAGATTTTCATGTTGTCTCCAAAAATCGCCTTTTTATAAATTAACAACCAAAATACACAATTTTTTTGTCAATTTCAGTTGCCTACTCCGATATGCCAGCCAGAATTCACTGGACGAGAGCTCCCAAAAGCACATTCAGCGTCCAAATGGCAAGGAACGCACAGTTGGATCCTATCACAACGACATGCATACTCACCGTTCATTCGAAGCAATGAACGAAATGAGAAAGTAAGCACTAACTCGA
Source organism: Sphaerophoria taeniata (assembly GCA_943590905.1). NCBI lineage: Eukaryota > Metazoa > Arthropoda > Insecta > Diptera > Syrphidae > Sphaerophoria > Sphaerophoria taeniata. Next base: position 84,701,415 of record OX016540.1, on the reverse strand, counting down.
CTCATTCCACTGCACCTTTAATAACCTCTCGTTCCTCCTTATTGTAGACAAAATCTCTTGTGCGATGTAACCCTCGTTGCTGACGAAACAGAAATTCCAGCCCACAAAATGGTTCTAGCCTCGTGCAGTCCCTACTTCTATGCCATGTTCACTGGATTCGAGGAGTCTCGTCAGGGCCGTATCACACTCCAAGGCGTCGACCATCGCGCTCTGGAACTTCTCGTCGAATATGTCTACACTTCTACCGTTGAAGTCAACGAGGAAAACGTTCAAGTTCTCCTCACAGCAGCAAATCTCCTGCAACTCACAGACGTTCGCGAAGCATGTTGCGATTATCTACAGACCCAACTGGATGCAAGTAATTGCTTGGGCATTCGGGAGTTTGCCGACATGCATGGATGTGTTGATTTGGTCAACTATGCCGACACTTACATCGAACAGCATTTTAAGTAAGTCTCAAGGGTGTGAAACAAGGAGTCCTATAAGATTTTTAATGAAATTTTCGCAGTGAAGTGATTCAGTACGATGAGTTTCTTAATCTCCACCACGACCAAGTGATTAGTCTGATAAAAAACGATCGCATTTCGGTACCAAGTGAGGAGAAAGTCTACGAATGTGTAATTTCGTGGATTCGCTACGATCCGACGATGCGCGATCGATTTACGGCCAATTTGATGGAGCACGTTCGGCTGCCATTTCTCTCGAAGGAATACATCACCCAGCGAGTAGACAAGGAAACTCTGTTAGAAGGCAATCTGGTATGCAAGAATCTTATCATTGAAGCCCTCACTTATCACTTGTTGCCGAATGACACAAAAAGCGCGAGGACGATTCCAAGGAAACCCGTGGGACTGCCTAAAATCCTCTTGGTTATCGGTGGACAGGCTCCGAAAGCCATACGCTCGGTCGAATGCTATGACCTCCGCGAAGAGAGATGGTATCAAGCCGCTGAAATGCCAAACAGGAGGTGTCGGTGAGTTTAATTTTCAAAAATATCTCGAGGACCTCGTTCATTGATTCTGTATTGCTTTCAGAGCTGGACTGTCAGTGCTTGGAGACAAAGTGTACGCCGTCGGAGGGTTTAATGGATCTCTGCGTGTTCGCACAGTTGAGGTCTACGACCCTGCCACCGATTCCTGGTCGACTTGCAATAGCATGGAAGCCCGTCGATCCACACTCGGTGTTGCAGTTTTGAATGGCTGCATCTTTGCCGTTGGTGGTTTCGACGGTACAACTGGACTCTGCAGTGCCGAAATGTTTAACCCGAAGACCCAGGAATGGCGTTTCATCTCTTCGATGTCGACTCGTCGCAGTTCAGTGGGTGTCGGGGTTGTCAATGGACTTTTGTACGCAGTCGGAGGTTATGATGGATTTTCGCGACAGTGTTTGTCGAGCGTCGAGCGATATAATCCAGAGACTGATACTTGGTCAGTGGTAGCCGATATGGGTGCACGTCGAAGTGGTGCCGGAGTTGGGGTCTTGAATAACATTCTCTATGCCGTGGGCGGTCATGACGGGCCAATGGTACGCAAATCCGTCGAAGCGTATGATCCGGAGGCGAATCAGTGGCACTCGGTTGCGGATATGTCATTTTGTCGTCGCAATGCCGGGGTGGTGGCTCACGATGGTCTCTTGTACGTTGTCGGCGGAGACGATGGAACTTCGAATTTGGCTTCAGTTGAGGTTGGGAAACTTGTTTGCTTATGAAAATGGGAAAATGTCTAATTTTTGTGTGCTGATTGTAGGTTTACAGTCCGGACAGTGATAGCTGGAGGATTCTGCCAGCTTCAATGACCATCGGACGCAGTTACGCTGGAGTGTGTATGATCGATAAGCCCATGTGAATAGAAGAGCAGGGTGCAGTGGCACGGTTAGTATTTTCTTGGCCATTCTCAAGGTGCTCTGTGATACATTTTCATGTTTTCTTTTCAGTCAAGCAACAACAGCAAATGGTGATGATGAGAATAGCCAGGCCGAAGGGGCGGCTGAGGGTGCAGTTGGATATGCCCGTTCAATTGCAGAGGGCAACAACAACAACAACATCCATGCCCAACAACAAAATCATCCACACTATGAAAACATCTATGAATCCATTGAACAGTATGCTGCTGCCAATGCAGTTGCTGCTGTCAACAACAACAATAATCAGCAACCAGCTGCTAACAACAATAACGCTGGTGCTAATGCTGCTGCTGCTGTCGCTGACGTTGCTATTGTCCCTGCTGAACCAATCAACAATGAAAACATGGATCCCAATCAACCACAACCTCAACAACAGCCCTCACCCCAACTCCAGGTGCAAGCACAAGCTCAACAAAACAATGCACAAGCTCCACCAGCCGCTGTCATCAACAATCTCAATCCGAGATCGAACAATGTCAATGCGAACAATATTGCAGCCAACAACTTAAACATTGGCTATCGCAACGATCTCTATGATCGCACAAACAATTCCCCAGCTTACGATGTGCCCCGCTCGGTCAGAAGCGGTTTGGGAATGCGTCGAAATTTGCAACTTGATTTGCAGGGCCTGAATCGCAATCGATGTGGATTTGGAGGGCCATCAGTCACAAGTACCCTCAAGTCCGGCTCAGCTCCGCCATTCTACGCCTGTCGCCAGCGCAGTTTCGACGACACCGAATCCCATCACTACTACAACATGAACTACAATCCGAGTTTGCGCTACGAGAATATTTACGAGCAAATCAAAGACGAGCCGATCTATCGCAATGTGAACGGTGGCTCGGCCAGAGTGTATGGAAGGTTAAATGTCATCGGGCATGGAATAGGGCGAATTGAACGGCATTTGAGCTCGTCGTGTGGAAACATCGACCATTACAATTTGGGAGGTCACTATGCCGTTTTGGGACACTCGCATTTCGGAACTGTCGGACATATCCGCTTGAATACAACTTCGGGAGTGAGTGGCGCTCCCAATGCTTCTGGATTGGCCCAGCAAAAGGATAACAATGTTAAGAACAGTTCATCATCGTTTTTCAGTTGCTTGGGAGGTGAGAATTCTCAGAGCATGAATAATATCTACAGAGCTACCGGAGGCGGAGCAAGCGGACAAGCTCAGCAGCGAGAGAACATGAATACCATTCATGGGACAAGTGCGTCGTCGAACAGACCATCAACGTCTGCAGCGGCCCTTGCTGCTGCTGCGGCCAATGTCACATTATCCAGACAAACTGGTGCCATTCCCAAAATGAAGCAGACATCCAAACTTACACCGACTTCGACTTTGTCATCCGCTCAAGCTGCCACCGCCCCTCAAAATGCAGCCACAAAACCGCCAACCAGCCCCGAGCACTCAAGCACCCTCAATCGCATATCAAAATCGTCCTTACAATGGCTTCTGGTCAACAAATGGCTGCCTCTTTGGATTGGCCAGGGCCCCGACTGCAAAGTGATCGATTTCAATTTCATGTTCTCGCGAAACTGTGACGGTTGCGATTACAACAGCTGGCGCTGCAGTTCCAATTCCGCAACCCCTGCCGCAGGACATTGTCCGTTTCAATGGACGAGCCGAGATGCATGCTCGTCGCGACCCGAGCGGCCGGCCACTAAGGAGTACTCTCTCCAGACTCAAAGAATCTGAGCTACCTTGTCGGTCCCGCATCGAAGAGAATAATTACGAAAACGTACATGTCCATTGGCAAAATGGTTTCGAATTCGGTCGTTCGCGGGATAGTCAAGGACTCCAGCCACCACCGGAGCAGCCGTCTTCATCGCGACCAACTTTAACACGCGCCCGCTCCGAGAGCCCGAATTTCAGCCAACGTATGCGCAAACAACGCAAAGACGCTAAATATTCCGATCCATTTAAGAACTACGAACTGAATACAGAGAATAACACTTTCAAACCACGTTCTTTAGCAGCTAGGGAGAGAGCCAATGGCGCCTTCGGCATGAGGGAAGACTCTTCAGCTGATGAATTCCAAGCAACAGCTTGTGTGGAAACTGTTTCCATCGAAGCAGAGAGCATCGAGATTGCCGCTGCTGCTGTGTTGATAGAAGCTCCTGTTGTCTTGGCCGCCCCAGAGGAACCCCTCGATCCCGATAGAATTGTCGTTGTCGAAGAAATCGATCTTCCAAACGATCCCACTCAAGACTAAACAAAACAAACCCATTTGTATTCATAGAATATGCCAATTTTTGTGTGTAGCAAGAAAAAGGAAATTAGTGTTTCATCTAAAAATTTATAAAATTTAGACAAGACTCAACAAGATATGCATTACACTTGTAAAACCCTCTGCTCTCGAACAAATCTGTGTTCGAAGCATTCTTTTGTTATGTGTACCTCTAGTATAGCTGACTGCACTTTGGTTTTGTTTGTTTTGGATAAAAAAAGTGATGTCAATTTTTCCCAACATTCTAAATATTTTTGTTTTTAGTCGAGATTATTTATTGATGACTTTTTCAATATATGGTTTTTGTATACGACTTATTACTTTACTTACTTTCTTTTTTTATGTTTTTCTCTTTTTTATAGTTTGTATTGTTACTATTTTTAAGTATGAACAAATGTCTAGACTTGCGTATGTTTAGAAACAAAACAATGCTGTTTTCTCTCTTATACAAATTATAATGATAAAATTTAGTAGTTATATTAAAGAGCAAAATATTCAAAGGACATTGGTGTTTGTCTCATTTCTATTACAAGAAGATGAGGATTTCAAAAAAGGCGATTCAGAATTACTTTGTTTCTCGAGCTTAAAATTGAGTTTTAAGGCAAAAAAGCTTATTTTGCAAATTATTTTTGTAAAATTATCGGAGACAAACAAAGACAGAAAAAAGTTAATGCTTAAATAGAACCCGAGGACCTTCGAGATTTTTGGAACAATGTCGCATGTTCCTTTAAAAACGGTAAGAATTCAAAACGAGAAATGCCCATGGTACAATTTTGAAGTAGATTTTAGATTTTAGATTAGATTGATTTTTATTTAGTTCTTTTCTGAATTTAACCTTAAATACATACATAAGTTTACAAAAATCTTTATGACATGGCATTTGTCGTCTGCCAGAATGACAACTATTTTAATTTGTTTGTATCATATTGAGTGTGTTTCTTTATTTTTTCTGGATATGGAATGGAATAGACAAAGAAGTCAAAAGAATTTACCCGGAATATCCAGAATGGAAATGAAAAAGAAACGAATTAGGTTTGAAAAGAATAACAATCAGCTGTTCGTGTTCAATGATATTTGCTTCATTTGCATTTGCAAAATAAACATTCGAAAAAACTAATTTTGTGCTCTTCATATAGGTTTATGAGGCATTTTACGTCACCAGGCGACCACTTGAAAAATTGAGCATTGCCTATGTTATATCTGGCAACACTTTTGTAAATTTTTAATAATTCTAATGTCATTCCATTTTCATACACATGTCATTCTCTTTTCATACATACATATGTCATTTTTTCTTTTTTGTAACTCAGTCACATTTTGTCACTCTTACTCTTTACATCAAATCTTCAAATAAACTTATATGAAGTAAATTAAAAAGAATTCCTTAATTCATCATAAGAGATATAAAATTGGCGACGAGCTAAAAATTCAACTATTTAAAGTCAAATTCAACTCTTAGGAAAAGAAATTCTATTATGGCTGAAGAACAAATACAAAAACTAGTCAAATTAGTAGCCGAACTATACACGATGCAAGCCAACAGCACACGTGATTCGATTTCTCAAAATTCTAAATTTTCTTTTCCAGAGTTTAACTTCAGTTCTGGGGAATCATTTACAGAATACATAGATCGTTTCAAGCTCCAACTTGATCTATGCAAAATTCCGGAAGAAACAAGAGCAGCACAACTTCGTGTCCACATGGGAGCTAACCTAAATACCACGCTGTCTAACCTATCTTACCCCAACGATGTCAGTACGCTCTCGTTCAACAAGATTGTCGAAATCCTAAGTACACACTTTACTGAATCGAAAAATAAATTCAGCGAAGCCATACGTTTTCGAAGTATTTTGCAAAATTCTGACGAGTCAATTCTCGCTTTCGAAGAACGTCTTAGAGCCGGAGCAAGACACTGCGAATTCACGTCATTTCTCGATTATTCTTTAATAGTGCAGTTCATTCACGGCGTGCTAAGAGATGACATTCGTGACGCTATAATCGCTAAAAAACCCGAAAAATTCGTTGATGCTGTGAAGATTGCCACAACCCTTGAAGCCACGAGGCTGGCTTCCAATTCAATAAAAAATTCAGCAATAAATAATTCATCCATACACCAATTCGTGCACGAGTCTCGACCGCGTATCAAAAAATCTTCTGGAAGTCGTTCACGCTCGAAGAAAACGAAAGAAAATCATCAAAATACCAGAGGTACGCCAAAACATAATTGCTTCGGCTGCGGGGGAAACCACTGGCGTCAAGACTGCAAGTTCAAAGATGCAGTGTGCCATTCATGCCAGGGTAAAGGACACATCGCTTCTGTATGCCGCCGAAACAAAGTCCAAAAAGTAAACGAAACTAAAGAGACTATAAACAGTGTAAATTCAGCTGATATTAGCAGCACCTATTTCTTACAAGATTCTATCAACAAGATAAGTGAAAGAATTCCACCAATTCTCATTGACGTACAAATCAACAATCAAAAACTTAAAATGGAACTAGACACTGCTGGAGCATGTTCAATGGTTAGTATCGACACATTTAAAACCTTACTGCCATTGGAACAGCTCACACCATCAGACAGAATGTTTTCTTGTTTCACAAAAAATACATTTAAGTGTCGACGCGCTGACGTTAATGTCACATTTCAAGGCCGTACAAAATTACTTGCATTATATGTTACCGATTTTCCATCCGATAGCATTTTTGGTCGTGAATGGATAGTTCATTTTGTCGATTTAATAAACTTTGAACAGTACCTAAAAATCCAGAAAATTTCATCATTGCCCGAAATTCAAACTGAGCACAGAAGTTCTATTGACAGATTGCTAATTAAATACGATGATTTATTTTCCGAAACTGCAGGTACCATTGTTGGACCACCCATTGACATACATTTCAAACAAAATTCTGAACCGGTTTTTGTGAGAGCAAGACCTGTTCCTTATTCACTTCTAAATGCGTACGCTGCTGAAATAGATAAAAAAATACAATCAGGTTTCTACAAAAAAGTCAGTTTTTCTCGATGGGCATCGCCAACGCATGTTGTTGTCAAAGAAGGTAAGATTCGCATCACTGGAGACTATAAATCAACTCTAAATCCACAGCTTATTGTCGACGAACATCCAATACCAAAAGCGGAAGACATCTTCAACAAAGTTCGCGGTGCAAAATTCTTTTGTCGGCTTGATGTGACAGACGCATTCATGAGCTTACCTTGCAGCGAAGAATTTTCCGAAGCAATGACACTTAATACACCCACTCACGGTCTCATTCAGCCAACCAGAGCCCAATACGGCGTTGCAAGTATACCTGCTATATGGCATCGAAGAACGGAAGAAATCACACTAGGCCTTACAAATACAATAAATTTCTTCGATGATTTTTTGGTTTATGCTGAATCTGTTCATGAGCTGTTGTAGCCTTAGAAGCTACATTCGTAAAATTTCAACAATCTGGTCTCAAACTCCGTCGATCTAAATGCGCCTTTCTCTTACAGTCAGTGGAATTCCTGGGTCATCTTATAGACGGATCAGGTATCCACAAGTTGAATAAGCACGTAATCGCAATACGAGATGCTCCGAAGCCTGCAACACCGAAGGAAGTTCAAAGTTTTTTGGGTAAAATAACTTATTACCATTCGTTTATTCCAAATCTATCATTCATCGCCGCACCTCTTCGTGAAATGCTCAAGAAACCAAAATTCCAGTGGACTCCTGAAGGAGAAAGAGCTTTTCAAGCGTTAAAAGAAGAACTCATGTCCGATCGTGTCCTAATCCCTTATCACCCGGAATTGCCAATATTACTTGCTGTCGATGCGAGCCCTGTCGGCTTGGGTGCAGTTCTATCGCACCGAATGGCGGATGGAAGCGAGCGCCCAATTGCTTATGCCAGCAAATCAATGAATTCAACTGAGCGTTCATACCCACAAGTTGACAGAGAGGCCCTCGCAATCGTTTGGGGTGTCAAAAAATTCTTCCAATATCTATATGGCCGAAAATTCACGATAATTACGGATAACAAACCGCTGTCTCACATATTTGCACCAAACGCTTTATTGCCAAAATTCACTCTATCAAGATGCTGCAACTACGCTAGTTTTCTTGCTAATTTCAATTATGAAATACAGTTGAAGACCTCAAGTGAAAATTCAAATGCTGACTACCTCTCTCGCGCTGTAAGCAAAGAAAATTCTTCGGATGCTGTCAATCTTCTTTCACTATCAGAGAAAGATGACTTCGATCAGTTTATCCAGCAACAAATACGCCAAATGCCCGTCACCGCTGATGACATTGCTTCAGAGACAAAGAGAGATCTCGAACTTTCTCCAATACTTTCTGCATTACAAGATGGACGTAACTTATCATCAATTGGCTGCACAGGTAATGAGCTAAATTATACACAATCTTGTGGTTGTATCTTACTAGGGCACAGGCTTGTTATTCCAAAGAAATTTCGTGTGCTCCTCCTTCAAGAACTTCATGTCGCTCATATAGGAATAACCAAGATGAAAGGAATAGCTAGATCACTTATTTATTGGCCCTCGATTGACCAGGACATAGAACGACTAGCTAAATCATGCCCCGAATGCCTAAAACATGCAAAATTGCCACCCAAATACAATGTGCATCATTGGGAGTATCCATCTTCTCCATGGGAGAGAGTCCACATTGACTACGCGGGCCCAGTTCAAGGGAAATACTTATTGATTGTTGTAGATTCCTACTCCAAGTGGACTCAAGTAAAGATTACTTCGTCAACCACTTCCGATGCCACATGCAAAATACTAGCAGACATTTTTTCAATGTTTGGAATACCTATTACTATCGTTTCAGATAATGGCCCACAGTTTTGTTCGGACACGTTTCATCAGTTTTTGAAAACACAAGGCGTCCTTTATCACAAACGAACGGCACCGTACCATCCATCAACTAATGGCCAAGCCGAACGATATGTCCAGACCATCAAGAGGTCCCTTCTTCTTTCTGGTGCTAACTCAAGCAATCTTCAACAATGCATCAACCAGTTCTTGCTTCAATTTCACAAAGCTCCACACCAGACCACGGGACAACCTCCTTCACTTCTTTTCTTAGGCAGAACAATAAGAACCCGTCTGGACTGCTTAAGACCGGAGTTAAAACTTAAAGTTTTAGAAAAACAACAACGAGAAGTTATTCATCATCCTCGACAGTTCGAAGCAAATCAACGAGTAATGTTTCGCTCATACAGTTCTACATCCCCAGCATGGTTACCCGGTACGATCATCTCTAGACTTGGTGATCTTCACTATGAAGTCGAATGCAATGGAGTTCGTCATAAAAGGCACATCGACCAGCTAAGAGGATATTTATCACCTGAACAAAATTCATCAATCCCAGCTTCGGACCCATATGAGAAATCAGACAGACGGATTCAATACCCCGAAAGTCCAGTTGCTAAAAGCACACCATCTGAGACTAATGTTCAAGCAGACCCACCTGACATTCCAACTCTAATTCATCCATCCAAGCAATCAACTCCAGCTTCTACCAGGACCAATAAAAGACGAAGATCTCCAATTTGCAGTTTACCTCGACGCACGGGAAGAATGCGAAGAAGTCCATTGAGATATTCACCCTAAATGATAACGAGCGGGGAGATTGTTATATCTGGCAACACTTTTGTAAATTTTTAATAATTCTAATGTCATTCCATTTTCATACACATGTCATTCTCTTTTCATACATACATATGTCATTTTTTCTTTTTTGTAACTCAGTCACATTTTGTCACTCTTACTCTTTACATCAAATCTTCAAATAAACTTATATGAAGTAAATTAAAAAGAATTCCTTAATTCATCATAAGAGATATAAAAGCCTAAATATTTATTAGAAAGAAAAAAAAATGAGAAAAGAAAAATTATGAACAAATTAATAAAAACGTAGGGTGACGTGGTCATCAATGCACCAGTGGTGCAGAATGCACCACGGCTATACACGCCAAACCGGACGCTGGATTAGTGTATACCTCTTTCAAATGTAACCGTTACTTTCAGAAACTCCGATAGACTTAAGTTTGAAAGTGTTTCTCTTTGGTGGCTCACTTGTGCGGAGTGTTTTATAAATTTACTTATTTGAATATTCGAATCTGCCATTTTTAAACGTCTGCCAGCCAAGCGAATTTACAGTTTTGTGATTGTTTTCGCTACCAAAAATTTGGTTGTTTCAATTTCCAAATGAAAGACTTTTGTTCGATGTTGGCTGGCTGACGGTTTATTTCAGAGTGATTAAAAAAAACTGTACTACAATCAGCACTCAGCAAGTACATACATATCGGTACATTATTGGATATGAGAAAAATACAGCAAACATTAACAGTTCAATGAGAACTTTGATTTGACTTCTTAATATGAATAATAACAGTGTGTTCGGCAAGAAAGTAAACAGTGATATAGCTTTTTTCACTAGCAATATGCGCATGTGTGGGAGAATATTCTTTAAATTCCAGGTCTGATTTGGAATAAAAAGAATACATTCCAAATATTCCGGAACTGATAAAGAAACAACAAAAAAGTTTATCCGGAATATTCCGATGAATAAAGAAACAAAATAGGCGTGTTCCACGTTTTTGGAATATTCGGAAAAAATAAAGAAACACACTGATTGTTAACAATGCATAATAAAACATACTGCCCTATCGAGGTATTTTTCGGAACGGAATTTTGTCCGATTTCGTACGTTTCGGACAAGTTTTGCTTCGAGGTGTTCTTCCGAATTACAAATCGGAATTTTTTCCGACATGAAGTAACGCAGTTCGATGAGCAGCAATGTGGTGCGATTATTAGCTTTATTTTCCTTCATTTTTGATAGTTTGGTTTCCGATTTGTCCGCAGAAAATTGTTTGCGGAATTTTTATGAAAATAGTGTTAAGAGCTGTTGTTGGTTCTTTCGTTTCAGAAGTTCCAACATTTTTACATAAACTTAACCCAAAATTCATTTCCCAAATGCATTTTATTGTTTACATATTAATCAAATCAACTTTTAAAAACACGTTACAAACACAAATTTCAACTTCAATAGCATTTCTTCAATCAGAGTCTCAGGCACTCTTTTTCCGTGTTTCTTAGTCTTCCATTGAAATCAATCGACTTTGCTTATAAAATATGTGCAGCAAATCCAGCAAATTGTGCTTTCATTAATTTTAGTTTCCCTCTTTCCCTCTTCTCTGACCGCATACCTACTTTGAATTATTCCTTCATGTTCGTGTCGGTTGAATTTTCTTAAAACTTAGAAAAACATTTTACAGGCTCTTCCTCTTGCACAGATCCGAGAGTTGTGGTAATTTTCAATTAGCAAGAATTTGAAAAATCTTCAAATCTTTTCCAATAAAACTGAAGCGAACAGTGGACTCTTGAGAACATCAGCAGCGTCTCAATCTATGAAAATAAATTAAAATATCTTTGACGTATCCTTTATTTTTTGCTGTAAACAAAAGCGAATTTGACATTACAAATTAATGATGGCCATCTTAAGACTTATCGATTTTCATCGATTTAAAATATCTTAAATCGAAATGTACAGTAAATGTTATCGTGTGTTTTATTGCTTATTATTGAGTTCCATTGGTGTAAACAAATAAAAAAAAGCTTAACGTTACTGAAATTCATTCATTTTAAAATTCAATTCAATAAAATAACACATAAATGAGAAGTTACATGACTTAGGGCCAGTTCGTTCAGAGTGGGTTAAATCTTCAATTTGATTATCAAGGATTCCCCTTAATCAAGAATTAAGAATCTAAGATTATAAAAGAGCGTTTGTTCACTTTCTTTTCACCTTGATTAACAAATCATGGTTTTTCCACAAATCGTTCCATTTTCCAGTCTATCAGTCAGTTTCATTGTCAAAACTTAATCAAGAATTAAGTTTTTTATTTCATTTTGTTGTCAATTTATTATTATTTATGACCCTGTACACATGGGAAAATAACAAAGCAACGTTTATACGGAACAAACGCTTATTTAATAGTGAGTAAATGAAAATAGTAGATCCATTGCTGTTGCAATTTATCTTTTTTTCAGAAGGTGATGAACCATGTGAAATTGACCGATACAGCACGAAAAGAAATTTTTTGCAAGGCTTCTTGTGGTGACGTTTGGGTTTCTTCAAAGATCGTATGTGCGTGTTCACAAACTTTTCGACTTATCCATTTGATTGAGGATGGATGGATTTTGCCGTTAGGATGTGTTTAATACCAGCACCCTTGAAGAACAATTCAAAAAGTTGGCAGCAAAATTGGCTAAAATTGTCAGACACTATTGTTTGTGGAGAGCCATGGTGAGCAAAAATTTCTTTGAGGATATTGATTGTAGCGCTTACTTTGGAACATGTTAAAGGAAGTGTTAAAGCACTCTTGGCAAGCATTATGTATTTCATTTTTTGTTTGGTTATGCATTATAACATTATAAGCAATAAAATAATCTTAACAATTCGTACAACAACCATCATCTTTTCATTTACTTTTCGTCTAAGAAGATAGTTAAATATAGAATAATTGACCACAAAGAACTAAACAAAGTTCAGAGTGTTCTTGAAAAATAAAACATAAGCATTTCTTCATCTTTGGTAATATAAAACACAAAAATGCAAGAAGTTTTCTTCTAAGATATTCTACGTTATAAAAAAATGTGCGCTCTGGACGAGTGGTTCACTTGTAAAGTTTTCAAAAGATGATAAATTTGAGTTATAATTAATGTGACCATGTGTCCCTTTTTTACGGGACATGTCCCGTTTTAGTAAGTATTGTCCCGTGTCCCGAAACGATGGTTCGGGACAACGGGACATCCTCAAAATGTCCCATTTTACGCGGTTAAGGTTTTATTTGTTTTAATACAAAAATTCATTTCACAAAATTCGAACTCTGAAGAGACTTCTTCTAGCTAAATTGAAAAGGAACCATTGATTTTTATTCAAATTTTGAATTTACACGACTAGTCTAGTAGGCCATGTATAATAATTCAATAACAAGATTGACGAAAAGAGACAAAAACAAAAAAATTACTATACATACTTGATTAGCTTCAGTGTAGTTTTGTACTTCGCGTTTAGTGAAAAACTTGCTTAATTTCAAATAAAAGATATATTTTGCGCTTCTTCGTCCAAAAAGCTTTCAACATTTTTCGCCAATTCATTTTGTTCTCAAACTGCTACAGCTGAAGGAGTGTGGGCTTATCATGTAATTTCGGAAAATCACAGTTTTCGTTCGGCCGATTGTGCAACATAAGTATTCCGAAATGTGTTCAAGTTGGAGAAGTTTGGTTGCGCGCGCACTAAATGTGAAGCCATTGCAGTGAATGTATTTGCTCCTTATGTGATTGATGAAGTGAAAAATGATCTTAACAACAGCCGTTTTGTTAGTTTGTTGACCGACGCATCAAATCATGGAAATGTGAAACTGTTCCCAGTGGTTGCTCGTTATTTTTTGCCATTGGAAGGTGTTAAAGTGAAAGTTTTGCAGCTCACTAATGAATCGAATGAAAAATCAGTTACGATTGCCGACCTTTTATTTTCTGTGATGTCCAGTTTTGATTTGGATAGAAAATTAGTTGGATTTGGTGCAGATAATGCAAAAGTGAACTTTGGGGGAATAACACAACGCGGTGAAAACAACGTTTTCGCAAGACTACGTGAGAAAAACCCCAATTTGATAGGAATTGGGTGTGCTGCGCATATCATCCATAATGCGGCACAAGCTGGTTGTAATGGAATTCCATTTGACGCCGAGGTGATACTTGTGAAAACTTATTCGCATTTCAGCCAGTTTACAAATCGTGTAACACAATTGGAGGTATTTTGCGGTGAATTCGACGTTCAATTTCAGAATGTTTTGAGCTGCTCGAAAACGCGCTTTCTTTCAATGTTGCCGGCCATCGATTCGATTCTAAAAATCTTTCCAGCGTTGAAAGAGTATTGCAATCATAGCAAAGATGCTCCGAAAATTCTGAAGGACTTCTACAACAACGATCTCTCAAAACTATGGCTTTTATTTCTTCGGGATCAAGTAAGAATGAATATCATTATTATCTTTTATTTTCTGAATCGCAACTAGTTTAAAATTTGTTTTGTATCTATGAATCTATAAGGCATCGGTTTTCAATCAAACCGTATTTAAAGTGGAGGGCGATAATATTTCTGCGATGGAGATGGGTATTACTATGGCAAATTTGATCGAAAATCTTGAGAAAAGAAAACAACACAAATTGCTTTCAATCGCTGTGCAAAATGAAATGGAAAATCTTAATGAAAACCATGTCGAGGTTACAAGAGATGGAATATTAATGTTCGTTTCAGCTTTCTACGGTATTTTTCATTGTAATTATTGAATTTTATTTTGAATTCAATTTTTGGTTCTTTTTAGATACTTGTATTGATTATTTGAAAAAATGGACTGAGCAGTTTGACGTGGTCGAATCGTTTCACTGGGCACTTCTGCAAGATGTTCCGCAATGGAAAAACATCGAAACAACATATAAAACTATGTTGCAAAATGGTGCCTATTTTCGTTAAATGCAACATGAAAAAAACTTGCATCGAATTTTTCGACTTGCTTCGAAATTCTCCGGAATTGACCAGAAAAATTGCAAGCAGTGAAAAGTACCACCAATGCACACCAGCTAGCGAAGAGGCAGGCCCTAGCAGCAAAGCCTAGTGAAAAGAATTATTTTCAATTCTTTTTGAAGTACTTTCATTTATGTTCACAATATTTTGTAAATTCAAAACGTTTTTTATTAAAAAAAAGTATCCCTGAAGGTACCCCGTTTTTTATTCCAAAATGTCCCGTTTTCAATTTCCAAATGTCCCCAAATGCTCAAAATTGGTATGGTCACACTAGTTATAATGTAAATGAAGGAGTTTAAATATCATGTCAGTGCGTAAATCAAGTATAAACAAACGGAACTATAGAATATCCTTGATTAAATGGTCCTAATCGAGCAAAATTGGATGATTAACGAAATCCCAGATTAACTGCTCAAATCATAGATTTCTTAATTACAATTTTTGTGAACAAACGAATTCTAAGGGCCAGTTCGTTGAGAGTGGGTTAAATCTTCAATTTGATTATCATAGATTCCCCTTAAGAGCGTTTGTTCACTTTTTAATCACCTTGATTAACAAATCATGGTTTTTCCACAAATCGTTCCATTTTCCAGTCTATCAGTCAGTTTCATTGTCAAAACTTAATCAAGAATTAAGTTTTTTATTTCATTTTGTTGTCAATCGTTATGCTTAATTGTGAGTTAATGAATATTTTTGAATAAAGATTTTAAAAGAATATTAAAACAATGTGAAATGTGAAATACCCATGTTCAGGAGGGGTATGGTTTATTTCGCTTTTTTTATCTCGCTTTTGGTCGTTTCGCCACGGTCGTTTTGCATTTTGTTATTTCGCATTTCATTCGTTTGATCTTTTAGTTGCTTCGCTTTCGATTGTTTCGCTGATTTTTTTTCGTCTTTCAGTCTTTTCGTTATTCGTTTATTTTGCATTCGTTTATTTTGCATTCGTTTATTTCGCTTTTCGATTATTTCGCTTTTTAATTATTTTGATTTTAATTATTTCGCCTTCATCAGTTTTTTTTTTTTAATTTTAATTTTTAATTTTAATAAAATTCGCGCGAATTTTAAAGTCTTCAGGATCCTTACGTACACAAAAATTAAAATTAAAAAAAAAAAACAGACGAAGTACATATTATGTACTTGAATTGACGATTTTTTTCAAAATAATAGGAAAATCCTTCACGACTTAGTTTATCCTTTCCTCAAATTGAATTAAAAGTATCGCATATGATTTTACTTTCCATTTTTTTTTAATCTAAAGACAATATTAAAATACTTCACTGTTTTCTAACCTTACGTGGGCGGTTTCAAAGACTAAAAGCCATCTAATGAAGGCTAATTAAATTAGATAACAATTATTACATTCCCAAGAGAATTCAGAAAAAAATGCGAAATAACCGTTAGCGAGATAACCTGTGGCGAAACAATGGTATTGCAAATTAACAATTTTGCGAGAGAGTTAATGGCAAAACAAAAAGAGCGAAACAATTCTGGCGCGAAACAGGAAAGAAACAAAATAAACAAAAACAAAACAAGTTTTGCGAAATAAAAGAAAATCGAAGAGAGAAAAGCGAAATAACAAAATGCAAAACAAAAATGCCGAAACAATAGGCGTTTTTCTTTTTTAGTTCAGAGCTCCGAACTCTGAGTGTTCAGAGCTCGCTGAACACGCTCTGAACAAATGAAGCTCTGAACATTTTCTGAACGCTCGGATTTCATTTTGAAATGCAATTGAGTATTTTTAGTTCAGACATCGACACTTCGTATTTTTGAAAGCTGAAATTAACATTATTTTTTATTAATAAATAAAATATTTCATTAATTATTCAAAATAAAACTTAATCTTTGCCTGAGCGACTTGTTTCCTCCGCCATTTCAATTGTTTTGAGAAAAACACCCTTGCGCTCAGCATTTCGTTCATTATGCTCGGTCTCTTTTTTCTGAGCGCGTACGCGAACTCTGAACACTCAGAATCAGTGCTCTGAACGAAAAAAGTAACACAACTTTGATGCTCTGAACACTCTGAACTAAAAAAGAAACACAATTTTTCGTTTGACAGTTCAAGCTCTGTTCAGATGCAAAAAAGAAAAACGCCTAATAGGTACCCGTTCAGGAGCTATTCAAAAGATTTCCCGAAGTCATACAATATGCAAGAGGACACATAAATCACGAAGCATCTGAAGTGGTGAACAATAATTTTATCAAAACCAATTTACAGAATAATTTTCGTCTCATCTTGCAAGGAATCGATTTTCAGGCTCAAGTGGGGCAACAGCTATGTGTTATTCCAAAAGAACAGGGGCCCTACTATGTAACTCGATTCTACAATAAAATTGCTCGAATTCGAAAAATTGGAACTATGTATCGTTTTAACTACTTTCGAACCAACGAGAATCGAATAGTTCTAGTAGTGCCAACTTTATTCTTATGAACTTTCGAATAATCGAGGAACTACGTAACTCGAAAGTAGAACTCAAAACAAGGCAAAATCGAAAATAATCACTCTACATCAAATGTGTTTGCGAGCAGATTGGCTTAAGAAGTTTGTTTTATAATAATGTGAGTAAAAAGGTGTTTTAACACTTAATTTCAATGAAATATTGTTCAACAGATACATGAAGGCATCTTTTGAAAGGCGGTAGTTTTGAACAAAGCTGCGATTAAGTGAGTTTATTGGATAAAAATGTCTTCAGTAAATACTCCAAGGCTAAACCTACTCTCCCTACGCTCGATTAGATTTATCTCTAATCCGCCTTTGTTCATTTTGTTGAACTCGTTCCGGATTTTTGTCTGACTGCAATTGTAACCATCGCGATAATTTCCATATTTTTGTAGGGTTATCCAATAGGGACGGGTTGATTTTGATGTCTCTTGACGGCTATATTGTTTCTTTTGCTATCTGCTAAAATATTATCTTTTATTCAGTCACTCAGGACTACAAATCATGATGCCAAGTTTCAGCGTCGAGCTTTACAGGCAAATGATAAAACTTTATTATCAAAATGGGTGTTCTCTTCAAGCAACAATGCGAACGCTGCGCCCTTTTGATGAGGTACATTATTGTTCTTCCAAGTACACTTCAAAGTTTGTTGTCAAATTTGAGTTCACCGACTCAGTGAACAACCAGCCAACAGCCGTTCTTTAACAAAACGCAAGATCTGCCAAAAATATCGCCACTGTTCGTGAAAGTCTGCAGCAGTATCTGAAGCAGTCAATTGCGCGAACCTTAAAAACAACTTATTGGATGCCATCGACCAAATTATGCCTGATTCATGCGCCAAATCCATCGCTGTTTCGAATACGCGCCACTTAGCCATTTGAACTATGTAATATTTCACACATGATTTCATTGATAGGGCTCTCAAATAAAGATGAGACCTTTTTGATTTCTCATTATTCAACTTGTCTTATTCAATTTTCAAATCGACCCGGCCTTAATGGAGAACACTTTATTTTAAGGTTCATACAATTTTTTCCACAGCAAATATTTTTTATTTTTTTGAATAGTATGTCAAAAAATCCGAGTCTCGTTCGAAAATTGAAAATTTGCTAGCAAGTAGCTTGGCATTATTGGCATTCTATTCTACTTTCATACGTAGTACGATTTGAAAGTAGAATCGGAAATGAGTTTCGAATAGAATCAAAAGTAGAATCGAGTTACATAGTAGGGCCCCAGACTTCGAGTAACGAGGATGTTGCTGTTGCAATGATCAGACCTGTGGCAAATGCTATTGCAAGCAACGAAATTGCTTATTTAATTCCCCTGTATCGAGTTATTGCTAAATCGGGTAAGAGCAAGAAACGATGGCGACCGCACAGGAAAATAAGTATTTTGGAGCGGGAAGGTGCTCATTTGGATTAGTTTTGTTTTTGTTGAAGTTTATTTTTAATAAAATAATTTCTTATCCGTAAAAAAAAAAGTTCTATCTATATCTACCATATTATGTATCTCCTAAAAATTGTGTTCAGTGAGCCTTATCACTTCCTTTTTAGCTGCTGGTGATGGAAAGGAAAGGAAAACCCCTTCGGTGCCCTACGTTTTGGCTTAGATCTCCTGGTTAGGATGTGCGACGTGGCTTCTTGTTCTGTAACGACTCAAGACGTTTGTCTTGCTAGGTGATTGAGTTGTTGTATCTAAGGTAGTGCTGGATGATGTTGCAAAATGTGAAACATTTGAAACTGCAGCTCTGATTAGCATCTTGCGAATTTGAAACCGATTGACAACTTGAACATTGCTAAATGGAAGTTTCTATGTCTTTCTTTATTAGCGGTCAGACGCCAGTACACGTAACCTCTAGCTAATGTTGGTCATTTTTGTGTACCCTTAACACAAAAATTTAAGAAGGTTTCTTCTGAAAAATTCTGGGTTTTGAACAACTTTGGCAAGTTTTCAAAAATGATAACTTTTGGGTTATTAAGTAATTGAAGCAGTACAAATATCATGTCAATGCGTAAATCAAGGGTGAAAAAACTGAATTATAGTACATCCTTGATTAAATGGTGTTAATCGAGCAAAATTGGATGATTAATGAAATCTCAAATTAACTGCTCAAATCATTGATTCCGTAATTACAATTTCTGTGAACAAACGGATTCTATGATTATCAACTGGAATAATCCTTGATTAAAGATGATCAAGCTTGAACGAACTTGCCATGGCCCTAAGATTATCAACTGGAATAATCCTTGATTAAAGATGATCAAGCTTGAACGAACTGGCCCTTAATCGATAACCTTATTTCTTTTGCACACCTCAATAAAAAAAATTGTAAGCCATCGCATGTCAAATAATGCGTTGCCATATTAGGTCCGTTCGTTTACCCCATAAAACTGCCCAAAACTGCCATATTCTCCCACTTTTTCGTTCGTTTACTGCCACTTAAATTAAAATCTGTCACTTTTGAAGGAGAAAAATATTTCCCCTATCTGCCGAATTTAGGGCCAGTTCGTTCACAGAGGGTTAAATCTTCAATTTGATTATCACAGATTTCCCTTAATTCAGGATTAAGAATCCGTGATTATCAAAGAGCGTTTGTTCACTTTTTTTCACCTAGATTAACTAATCATGGTTTTTCTACAAATCGTTCCATTTTCCAGTCTATCAGTCAGTTTCACTGTCAAAACTTTATCAAGGATTAAGTTTCTTATTTCATTTGGTTGTCAGATTCCTCCCTGTATATAAATCTTGAATGTTTTCTTGTTGTGTTTTTCTTGTCAAATTCATGCAAAATTTACGTCCGTGATCTTGCAAATACAACCGAAGTTCTCTATACATTTTACTCAAAAAAAAAAAAAAATGCCCCTTACCTAGAGCAGAAAGTGCAGCCTTACAAATTCAAGTAAGTTTATCATTACCCAAATTAATGCATTTTATAAAGAATTCCATTCAAGGAAAACCTCAAAGCCCTCCAAAGAAACATACATGAAATTGAGGATGAACGAAGACGCTGCGAAACGAATCTCAATGGAATAATCCGTGCCCAAATGTCTAATTTGCAACCGCAGAAATTAAAAAGCCTCTATAAAACTGGCTTGCAAGACGCCACTCAAGAAGAATTTGTTATTCGACAGGCCCTGGCTCGAATTCAGGAAATAAGAAACATTCGTAACGAGCGTGGTATTCAACCAAGAAATGCTGGCAACAAAGAAGCAATACGTCGCGGAGCTCAATTGAAAATGATGCCACTCTTTGTGAGTAAACCAGGAAAGAAAGTTCCTCCACTTTGTGGTGCTGTACCGGCCGAAAGTAATTATATTGCCAAAGCTGGTGATATTGTTGCTGCTGTGGTCAAAGGTTCCGAAGATGAAGAGTGGATTCTGGCCGAAGTTGTGCAGTTTTTGAGTGGACAAAATAAATATGAGGTTGATGACATAGACAATGAGCAAAAGGATCTTCATGTTCTCAGTAAGCGTAAAATCATTCCACTCCCTCTAATACGAGCCAATCCGGAGACTGACGGACATGCACTGTTTCCAAAGGACACAATGGGTAAGACCGTTAATGACTCATCAAGCACTGTAAATGTATGTAATGTAATGGCCTTGTATCCATTCGTTCACACTTGATCATCTTTAATCAAGGATTATTCCAGTTGATAATCCTAGAATTCGTTTGTTCACAAAAGTTGAAATTAAGAAATCCATGATTTGAGCAGTTAATTGAAGACTTCGTTAATCATCCAATTTTGCTCGATTAGGACCATTTAATCAAGGATGTACTATAATTCAGTTTGCTCATACTTAATTTACGCATTGACATGATATTTGAACTCCTTCAATTTTTTGATAACTCAAATTTATCATCTTTTGAAAACTCTCAAGTGAACCACCGCACCGTCCTGAAACCTTCTTACATTTTTGTGTTAATATCTAGTAAACTTTATTACAAAAGATGAAGGAATATTTTATTTTTCAAGAACACCCTGAACTTTGTTTAGTTCTTTGAGGTCAAAGTGATGCTATATTTAATTTTCCTCTAAGACAAAAAAAAGGAAATGAAAAGATGATGGTTTGAACACAAATTCTTAAGACTATTTTATTGTTTAGAGCACATAACCACACAAAAACTGAAATAATGCTCCTATGGCTCAATTTCGAGCGACTGGGAGGGCGGCGATGGTGGTGATGATGGACTTGAGTCAGTCTTTGGCGGCTGGGATTTCTCCGGATTCTCGGCAAATCGCTTGATTTTGACATACGACTTGAAATACCGGCTGCCGAAGGTTTGTGCCAGACTCAGGTTTTTGGCATTCTTGCGGCGGCGCTGCTTGCTGTTTAGCGGAGGCTTGTTATCATTGTTTTTAGCAACAGCTTGTGTTCGGTGTCAAGGTGATGGCTTCCGTATGAAAGAGCCAATATTAATGAAGAACTAATTGTTCCTCTTGATTTTCCGCTTAACCGGTGATGACGGACTGATTGTCTTCTCAGTGGAGGCTTTGCACTTCTGTCCTGATGCTGCGGCGGAAGTGTTTGCCGTTTCCATGAACATGAGTGACCCGGTTTAATTGTCGTTATCGGTCAACTCGCGGGGCCTGCCTCGGCTGGGTTTGTGAACGATAAGCTTGACGGGTATGGAACATGGTCGTTTTGATGGTTTTGAATTTGCTGCTGGAGCTGTTGTAGCTGCAGGAGCAACTTGTGTTTGGGAAGTTTAATGCAACATCTGCGAATTTTAAAGATGCTGGATTGTTGTTTCTTCTTTGCTGGTGTTTGTATCGTTTTTTTACACAGCAGCGACTGGTGTAGTTTTATTGTTTTGCGGGGATTTAAATGGTGTCTTTGGTTCATCCAAGTTAGAGTCACGTTGTGGTATCGACGATGCCAAAGGCTGGCTAACTAATTTCTTGTGAAGCTTCTTGAGAGGCGTTTTCTTCAATTCCGCCGACGACGATAATGTGGATTTTTGCAATTTCGACAATTTCGAGGCTTTCTGTTTCTTTCTGTTGTGTTGTTCCGCCAAATTTAACATGACTTGAATTTAGTCCTCTCCACAAGGACACGCTATTTTGTTTCCCACACGTACAGAAATAACTTTTGACAAAAAAATGAATTGAAAAACTTAATTCTTGATTAAGTTTTGACAATGAAACTGACTGATAGACTGGAAAATGGAATGATTTGTAGAAAAACCATGATTTGTTAATCAAGGTGAAAAAAGTGAACAAACACTCTTTGATTATCACGGGTTCTTAATTATGAATTAAGGGGAATCCATGATAATCAAATTGAAGATTTAATCCACTGTGAACGAACTGGCCCTTATGTGTTTGTTTATCAAAAATTTTCGTTAATTATTCTTTCCCTATACCTTAGCGCAATTACACAGTATTTATAAGGTCTTTCTACGTTCATTTCGTTCAATTCAGTTAAAACTTGGACCTCTGATAAATAATCACTCCCAAAAACGCTTCTTCTCGATGCTCTTAGAGTTGGGCATCGTCCTAGAAAATGAATGATGTCTTCCCTTTCCCTTCTGTAACCGAATACTGCATTCCAGAGGTAGATCAGGTCTGTGTGGGAAACAACAAGGCCTTAATGTGTAATCCTGCAAAATCTACACCGCCGGGGAGATAATCGACGAGATCGTTAATAAATAGCGAAAACAAAGTGGGGCTCAATGTGCATCCCTGTCTTACTCCTGATGAGGTTGCAAACCATTCCGACAACGCCGTTCCATTCCATACAGCTGCTTGCGTGTTTTTGTAGAGATTTTCTAGCGCACGTCCAAACTTCAGAGATAATCCTGCGTTATTTAACTTATAGAATAAGGCAGCTCTGTTAACTGTGTCAAATGCTGCTTTGAAGTCAATAAAGAATACATACAATTTCTTTTTTTGATAGCAGAAATTCTCTGCAAGATTCTGAAGTACAAATATGTTATCTGTTGTCGAATAACCTGACCTAAAGCCAGCTTGGAACTCATTCATTATGTTCTGCGAGTTAATCCACCTATTGAGTCTTTTCTGCATTTTGCAATTTTGAAGTAAAGAATGCGATTAAAAGTCGCAGGAAATACTACCTCAAGTGGCGGCGTTCTCCAAATCCTACAACTTGGCGACAAAAAAATCTTCGTGACATTGGTATTGGTAAAACCCCAATTTCTAAGTGTGAACTTGATCCTAATGACCTCAACAATCAGTTTACTCAAACAAATCTACCTACTTGCTTTGAGCCCAAGGCTGGCTTACTTTACGATGGAGCTGACGATTTTTGCTTTGAGACGGTAACTGAAGACGAAATTATACGCACTTTTAAATCCTTGAGGTCCGAAGCTATAAGCGAAGACGGTATTCCACTAAGATTTTTGAAACTTGTCCTACCCTGCTTGATTAACGCTCTCACTCATGTTTACAATCACTGTATTGTCACTTCTACGTTTCCTATTGTTTGGAAAGCAGCCAGGATAACTCCTGTTCCAAAAAAGCCTACACCTTTCGAACCTGCCGACTACCGGCCAGTAAGCTTTTTACCTTGCATGTCCAAAGTTCTCGAAGAAATCCTTACAAAACAAATTATTGACCATCTTACATCCAAAAGATTGCTCCATACCAATCTGGATTTAGAGCTTAAGCATTCTTGCTCTACAGCAATGGTAAAGATCTGAGAGGACATAAGACTCGAATACGATAATGACAAAATCTCAGTACTGTGCCTATTGGAATTTTCGAAGGCTTTTGACAAAGGCGATCATCGAGTCCTTTGCCAAAAACTTGAGCACTACTTTGGTTTTTTGAATTGAGCTGTTCTTCTCATCGGTAGTTATTTGTGTAACAGAACTCGATGTGCATCTGTTGGAAACAATTTTTCAGCACATACATACTTAAAGATGGGCGTGCCTCAAGGCTCTATTCTGGGTCCAATTTTGTTTTGTGCCTTTATCAACGATTTGCCTTCTGTTTGTGAGCACGTTTCTTTTCATTTGTATGCGGATGATATACAAATTTATCTCTCACGTAGAATTGGATTAATAGAGGATCTTGTCTTTCGCGTTCATGAAGATCTTGAGAGAATCTATAACTGGGCTAAGGAAAACGGTCTAGTGCTCAATCCCAATAAAAGTCAAGCCCTATTAATTTCTACGAAGACATACAACTATCTACCTTCGATTACCTACTTTGAATAGTACCCAATGGCGTGTGGCGTTTAATGACATGACTCGCTACGTTTACGGTATTCGACGATATGGCCATATCTCTGCTTTCAGCAAAAAAATTCTTAACTGCACTATGGTCGAATGCGTAAATTTCCGAAATTATTCACACAAGAACACCTGAGTACCTTTATGAAAAAATGGAGTTATGTACATCGTCAAGGTGAAACATAATCTAGTTATTCCAACTACATATTAGATATCTAAACTCCTCACGGTTGTTCTTTGTTCACAGCATTCGCCTTTTTAACTCTTTGCCAGTTAGCATTAAGAGGATAACGGATAGAGTAAGTTTCAAGTCCGATGTTTTTAATCATTTTCAAACAACTAGGATGTTAAGGGGGGAAGTAGGAAAGTAGAAGAGAGGAAAAGTCTTATATGTATTATTAAATTAAAGTATATAACAAAAAAAAAAAGATATAGGTTTTTATAGCTACCTAAGTATTAACTCATTGTATATAGAATCATAGCCGTATTTAGGGGGAGGGTTACGGGGTTTAACCCTCCCCGAAATAATTTTGTGAAGCAAAATCAAATAACTATTGATTAAAACTTAATGATTTTTGTTTTGTCTTGCTAACACTGAATTTATAACTTTTCCATTGAAGCTTTATTTGTTTTGGTATAATCAAGATATCATTTACTACCATATTTCTTTTACATAAGTCGTTACATGACCAAAAATTAAGGCAAAAAATATTGCAATGTCCTAAGGGCAGTAAGAGTTGGTCTTTTGTAAAAAATATCAAGAATTTTTCTTCTTTTTCGGTCCCTTAGCTCGTTGACAATAAAAAACTCCAGTTGTTAGCTCTCTCGCGAAAGCTGCTAGAGAGTAACATGATTCCCCCAGTTCTTTAGTGCGTCAATGATTCCATGGGAAAAATCTTCTTCGGCACTCGTGCTGTGGCGATAGTCCTAGAAGTTCTCAACATACATTAATCTGCTGGTCCGGATGGTATCCCTGCTATTAATCTAGAGGTGTTCTTCCACGCTGGCAAAACCCTTGCGTAAGCTTTTCCATCTATCCTTGTTATGGGCTCGTTCCGAGCAGTTGGAAAACAGCATTTGTCCGGCCAATTCCAAAAAAAGGCGAATCTTCTTCTCCCTCCAATTATCGTCCGATTGCACTTACGTCCCTTCCTTGTAATGTAAGGTCATGGAAACGCTGATAAACTATCAACTCAAGAAATATCTCTTAGACCGAAAGCTTCTTACTGACCGGCAGTATAGTAACAGGTCCACTGGTGATCTGATGTTTATCTCACCAAGCAGTAGAACAAATCTTTCGATATCGGTGAATCCCTTCTTCGTTGGATTAGAAACTTTCTTTCGAACCGTTCACTACAAGTTGTATTGGACGGATTCAAGTCTGAAACCAACAATATAAATGCTGGTATACCCCAGGGCTCCGTTTTGTGTCAGACCCTCTTTCTCATTTTTATAAATGATCTCTTGTCTGTAACTTCTTATCCAATCAATTGTTTCGCTGACGATAGTACCCTTAGCTTTTCTTATTCATTTCCAGACTTACATCCCTCCTCTTCGGATGTGGAACTGCAACGGCAAAATATGATAAGCTCATTAAACACTGACTTCAACAGCATTGTACAATGGAGAATACAAAATAGCGTAGAATTTAATGCTTCAAAAACTCAATGCTGTCTTGTATCGTTAAAGCGACATATACCTCCGCTGCCACTGTCCATGAGTGGCACTTGCATCAAAGAGACCGAACATCTAGAGATTCTCGGTATGTGCATCACTGACCACCTTTTGTGGAACGATCACATATGCGATGTCACCAAAAATGCCGCAAAATATTTGGGTTTCTGAAGACAGTGCAAGAAATTTTTCTCCCCGTCTGATCTGGCCCTTATCTTAACCATCAGTTTACCCTCGAGTCCAACTTCGGGCTTACTCTCAAGTATACAAAATCGTTCTTTAGCCGTATTTCAAGAATGGAACTCCCTTCCACACTCTGACTTTCCATTTCAATGCAATGTTCAGGTATTTAAGACCAATGCACACTGGCAGTCTGGCACCTCCTTTCCAACCCCTTTCCATAAATAAGGGGTAAAAGATACACTCAATGAATTATTGTTATATTTTCCATCAAACATTGTTTTGTGAACAAATGAATTAGCTTCGGCGAATTGACAAAATGCGATAAATTTGATAAATATGTTTCCTTTTTTTATTAAAAATTTGAAAAAAATTATCATTTATCTTAACCCCCCCTGAAACAAAATCCTAGCTACGGCTATGTATAGAATCAAACTACATTTAAATTGTTCAACTAAAGTATGAATACTTTAAAAGACATTGTCTTACTGTATTGTTTACAATAAAGGAATTGAATTGAATTGAATTGAATTGAATATCTTAAAGATAGCGTAAACCTCCTAACTAATTTTGAAAAAAATTAGCTGGAAGTTAAAAAAAAAAGTTGAAAATTTCGATATTTTGACTTTGAAGCTGAATTTTTCGAAAACTATTCCTGAAACAGTTTTATTTAAATGCAAAATGAAAGAGCATTTTTAAGCTTTGCAAGAAGCTTGAAAAATAGGCTTTTTTTTGCTATAAACTCGCCCCTGCCAGCTAAACGGGGGGTAATAGATCCCCCCGTTCATAGATTTTTTTCTTGTTTTAATGCAACATACACACTCTAATTACCAAAAACATCGCTCGTGGATCACCCTTTATAAACAATATAAAAATTGTCTAAACAATATAAGCAATAGTTTCCCCCGAATGTAATGTTTCTGATTTTAAACAATATAAAAAACAAAAAAAAAAATCCAAATAAAAAAACGCAATTTTTTTAGCTCCATTGACTTCACTATTAAGCTTATTGTTTGTTTTAGCTTATCCGTCATTGATATAAAATATTGTATAATTTTTTATGCATAGGCTCATGCTGTGCTTATGCTAGCATATGTAATTTTTTGGCTGTGGTTGCGATCGATGCAATTTGGATTTTCTCGATCTCTTTTTCAAGCAGCCATCATCGAGTTAAGATCAACAGTCCACTTATAATGTTGAATTAACATAAATACATTACTTTATAACGTTTTGGAAGTTTGTATTTCATTTTGCTTTTTGGGAATTTCATTGCTGATTAACTTGTAAGCCCTTATTTTGATGTAAAATTGAATAGCTGTTGTCGGAGAAAAATGTGAATAATATCGATTTGAAATTGCAGTTTTGCAAATATCTCAGCTACAAGGCTCCCAAAAAAACGTGTTTCCCATTTCGATGAATAGAGTTCGAGCAGACTTTTCTTTTGAATCGTTCGATGGGTTTTAGAATTTTTTTTTTAGTAGAAATCGATTTCGCTGAATTTAACATATGTTATAGTTCTCATCATCCTGAGTTAAATGCTCCTGAAATCCAAACTCACTAATCAGAAATAGCTGATCAGTGGCCCACTAACATTCCGAGCTCTGTTTGCCGAGATATTTGCATGCGGTTTTGTCAAAACGCAATGTGATTTACTTGAATCCAATTGAAATATAGAACGACATGAATTTGTCCAAGCTTCGTAGTCCGAAAGCATAAAATCATTCGATGAAATGCGAATTTGGTTGAAAAAATTCAAAATCAATCTCATTTTGTCATTTGAATAAAAACTTGGCCTGAGTAGGACTCGAACCAACGAAGTTCTGCTTAGCAGCCAACGCACTTACCAACTAAGCTACGGGCAACTTGAAAAGTAATACCACATTAAATTTCATGAAAGTAATTGATATCCGGTTTTTAAATATTTCTTTCTTTTTTAGAGTTTTCGAACAAGAACTTTCCATCTTTCCATTTGAAAACCAATGAGTTTTCTGAGTTTTCCCTCAAGAACTTTCTATTATATGTAGCATTCGCTATAAGCTATTCTGGAATAAAAAAAATCTACGCAAAAAATGAAGTTTTCGGTCTATGTTTAATTTTTTCAGTTTTCCAACTATTACGTTTGGTTTTTGTTTTCAATTTTGTTTTTCACAGGAACCATCCCTGCAGTTTTTACCATGAACATTTCATAAATATCTGTTAGCCCGTTTAGGAGTCTATTAATGAGAAGTAGGATGTAGTTTTTCAAAAATGTTCAAAAATCTAAGTGGATCTTCTTCGAAAGGAGTAAAGTGGTAAGGCTGGAGCTTTTTTACCTACTGATTGATTCACGGTTCATAGTATCATAGTTCGGGTTCGCAGGGTGAGTCGTGATCCGCTGGACAGCAGAGGGATTATACCTGCTGATCCGCTGTCACAAGGGCATCGTACCTGTTACAGCATCGTACGTATATTATTGCCTGAGGACCGATTTTCCGCACCAGAAGAGCAGATACCGGCTATCTGCCAAGATAAATCCAGACCAAACCTTACCGATTGAAATTGTACCAAATGTTCAAATCAAATATGTATAAAGTATAAACTGTCATTGTTAACTTAAGTGCATTCAAAATAAAGGTTATTGTCGAAAAGTTCAAAAGATATTTCATTGGTATTTTGTTTTTTCTTCAATAAGACTTTGGTGAGACGAAGCGAAGACGACTAGCGCGACGACATAGAAAGAACAAGTTCGATTTTCTAATGGATTACACAACTATTATACATGTTTTTAAACTTTTTGAATATACATACAG
Source organism: Sphaerophoria taeniata (assembly GCA_943590905.1). Classification (NCBI taxonomy): domain Eukaryota; kingdom Metazoa; phylum Arthropoda; class Insecta; order Diptera; family Syrphidae; genus Sphaerophoria; species Sphaerophoria taeniata. Next base: position 84,672,410 of record OX016540.1, on the reverse strand, counting down.
TAGGATCTCGAAAACATGAACAATTCGGAAAGATAAACGCTATTTTTGCAATTTGGGTACTCGAAAAGATGAACGCTTGTCCTCTTATACGATTATTTTCTACTCCTCCCTTCTTCATTTCGTCTCAAGGTTTCTTAGTATTTGTTCTTAATTGGCAAAACGGTTCTTTTTAGCGTGGTTTACTCAAAGTGTTTGTAGAGATTCTTCAATCAAATGCTTAAACTTAGCGTGCTGTGTTCTTATCGAAACATTGCACCAAAGTATGGAATTGAATATCCACAATAATTAATGTAATAAAAAAAGGTAGGTAAACTAACTACATGGGTTTTTATTGTACTAATTTTCGAAGTTTGAAAGGATAAAAAATTCGAAAAGATGGACAGGGCCTGTGTTTTATCTGTTCATCTTTTCACGATTCTACTGTATATGTACTGGTACCCGTATATGGAGCGTACCCCATTTGATAAAAAACTCAATCGAGTTATCTTAGCTTATTGTTATTAACAAAATTGAAGAGTTAAATTTTGGTAATATCTTCGAATATATGCTGGCTGATATTGTAAATATTTTCAAAATTTAATTTCAACCACTGAACTGTAAAATTTAAAATCGTTCTCTAAGTAAACGATGATAACTATAGTGATACTCTCGATTCACATCAAAACAAATAATCATTCTGAAGGGCCTTTTTTTAATACAAGAATAGGTAAACAAAAAAATATGAATTCAACAACAACCCTAATAAATCAACCTGCAGTTTAAACAATTTGCTACTTAAACATTCCATCTCTAATCGACCGATACATCCCCATGGAAAAGTCCTTCAAATATCATATTTTCCAAATATTGACATAAGTTAATTGATACACACAAACCAAAAAGGCTCTCCCACTCACAATATTCCATACTAAATTACGATGTTCGAAGGATGAAGAGGACCTCGAACGAACGGACTGTCTACAGAGCAATATATCGCTTTAGAAAGCTATTCATTTAGCATTCAACACCCTACTGCTGATGGTTATGCCCTGCAGCTAAATTTGTTCTACCCCATGTACACGAGTTGATTTTAAATTGCCTACATTCCGCCCACAAAATGTTATTGAGCAGGGTTGGTCCCCCATTTCCGGTTTGTACTTATATTTAATCCTTATATCTACTTCTCTAAAGCTGCATTTGAATGCCCTTACGAAATATTATTCAAAATACACATTATAGGACTAGGACGTATTCATTAGATGTTTAGATGGGATGATATTGTGTTTTTTGTTGTTGAGAGTGTAAATGAATATTGCAAAATGCTCTTTTTGCATGAAACAAACTGTCTGGACAGCACAACATGGAGTCATTGTGGTTTAATGTAACCTATGATTATTTTAATGTCGTTTGCAGTTTGCGTGGACTGATGATATTAATAGCCATTTAGATGGTGACAGATTTAGACAAGACTTAGGTAAATATTTCGGTATTTTTATTTGAATAGTGGGCGTTCAACCACCCTCCTTACGCAGTTTTACCAACTTCGCAAAAAAATAAAGAGACTTAATTTAAAACCGATACCCAATCGGCTGTGTAAACTATCTAATTGATGCTCCTCTTTTCGCAATATAATATCATATTAAACTTTTTCTCTTCGGAAAAAACAGCATATAATATCATTCCTTATCCATGTCATACATGATCGACAGAAACGCAAGCGTTGCTCTTTACGGTAGCAGTTAAGGGGTAGTTTTTTCTTAAGTTTTACCCGCTTTAAATTGTCGGTCTCAAAATAATCCACTTAACTGCCGACTTGTTTGCTGTTACACCACGTTTTTTCTTGAATTTTGGCGGCAGGAGTCGTGGGAATTTGAAGCGAGAGGTAGAGCCAGTGTTGGTAAATTTCGCGATTCTTACAAATTAATATTAATTAGTTAATGTAACTCACATAACTAATCAATGATTTTGATAGTACCTAAATCTAACAGATAAACCTTCACATAATGTGAAATTAGAAGAAATAAGTAAAGTCACGTCAGTTTTTAAAGACAAAATAGCATACAAAAAAATAAATAGTGGCACGACAGCTCTTGAAGAGCCAAGGCCTAAGTGGCTTACTCTCATCAACAATTCTCTTGGTGCGTGTGAAGAATTGACCTACAATTTAACGCCGATTCCAAACGGCTAAGTTGAAAAGCACTTTTTCATGACGGATTGATATTCTTGGAAGTTTTGTCAGTTCTTTGCAAGAGGCAGTACCCGTGAAAGATGAAATAAAAACTTTATGGGCACGAGTAGGACTCGAACCCACGACGTTCCGCTTATCAGCCAACGCATCTTACCACTAAGCCCGGGTATAAGGCGCTAAAATTTTCTAAAGCCAGAAATCGAAAGCATTTTTTTATTACTAAAACTCTATAAGCGAGTGCTGCAAATAATATTCGCTTTCAATGCTGATAGTATACTTGTAAGCCATTATTTTGATGTCCAATTGTATAACTGTTGCCGTGGAAAATTGTGAGTAATATCAATTTGATATTGCGGGAAAATGTTTGCGAATAATTTTTTGTTTTTGCAAATATCTCGGCTACCAGACCTTCTATTTTGACGAATAGAAATCGCGTAAACCTTTCTGTTGATGCATCATTCGATGGGTTTTGGAAGAATTTTTTTTTTCTGTCCAAGATTTTGGTTAGTTAGTCCATGATATTTTCCGAAAATCATGAAGCAATCGATTTCGCTGGATTCTACATATTTGAAAGTTCTCATTGTCCTGAGCCTACCACTAAAAGCCAAACTCATTTCCTAGCCCTGGTTGTCGAGTTATATGCATTAGCAGATACATTATGTTTATGTAGGTATACGGGTCTACCAAGATATCTAGAAAACAATTTTCTAGAAAGCAAAAATCTCGAAAGTCAAAATCTTGAAAACAAAAATTTAGAATGGAAAAAATACCCAAACAAAAATTTAGAATGCAAAAATCTAGGTTTTATGTTTTAATTTTTGAGACAATGAATGGTTAAAATTCGCGCGAATTTTAACGTTTAACCATTGTCTCAAAAATTAAGACATAAATTCTAGAATTTTAACTTCTAAACAAAACTAAAGTTGTCAAGTACACCTCCCGCTCTCATCCAATTGCATAATCCAGTATTATGTAGTTCTGCTGTAAAATAAAAGCCAAGGGAAAAATGTCAGGTGATCCACCTTCTCAAATTGTCTTAAGAACAAAAGTTGACACCCTAGCAGAGCCTATTACCATCCATTGCTGCTCAAAAAAAGAAAAATTGCTCTAGTGAGGAGTCTTATGGAAAAACAACCAACTGATTTAAGTGAAATAAATATTCCACAGAGATTACGATAAATAGTATACTATATTGTATAAAATTATCATTTTGGGAACATTGGAACACCTTACATTGCTCGGATCTTCAAATGTCTGGTTTTCCATGCATTGTATGGTGAAAGATGAAGTTTTCCCAGCAGTGTTTTGTTTTCTGAGCTCAAAGTCAAGAGCTTCGTATGACATTTTGTTTTCCGAAATAATTAAATTCTCTTCGGACAATTACCTCACACTTAATCCATCCATTATTAATTCTGATTTTGCGAAGGCGAGCTATAAATCAGCACAGTTTTTTTCCCGCGAGGTAAATCTAAAGGGTGCTATTTTCATTTTGGACAAATTCTTCACCAGAAATTCCAAAAAGAAGGTTTCGCCAGAAAGTACGGGATGGATAAGAATTTTAGTCTTCAAATGCGAATGCTGAAATGTTTGGCTTTTGTCCCTGAAGACTAAAGTTTTTTTCTTAAATATAAGTTAACGAACGTCGTTTTGCCCAACTTTGATAGGTTAGGTATACCATATCTTATAGGTATACCCCGGTGAGCAAAATGGTCTTTCTTGGACTTCTATTCAAAAATACACTAGTCAAAACAATTAAAGGAACACTTGAAAAAACTCAAAAATGGAGTGGTTTTTTATAAGGCTGTATCTCAGTAGAAAAAAGTCGGATTGAAGTGAAATAAAAAGTTTTTCAAAGGTTATCATTTTTTCTTTTCAAATTATTTTGAGTTAAAAAAGTACCGTTAGTCGTTTTTGCTTGAGCGTAAAAAATATTCACTCAATTTCAAAATCGAAAAAAATGAAACTTTGAGGTGTCATAAAATGAGCGGAAATTTTTTTTCAATCCAACCAATCTAAGATTCAATTTGAGAATTTTGCTGGCTATAATTCACTGTTTGGTTCAGATCGCTACAATTTTTTTCTAATCAAAAAATGGGTTTACATGCAAAAACTAATTTTGACTTTGGACCCTAATATAGAATTTCATGCTCTTCAATTTAATATACTTTTATTATAACGGTAACTCATTAATATGGTTAATGTAGACATTTTTACATACATTTGCTTACAAGTTTTAATCCTATGGACAGGTTGTTGAAATTTCCATATGCCTAATCTACATATAATAACGGTGATTTTGATACCTCATTTGTAAGGATACGTCTAGTACAAGCATCACAATCTCGATTTAAAAATTTATATAATTGCACACAAACGACCTGCTTGGTTCGCTCGAAATGACACATCACCTGTGGGAGAATCCCGCTATGGCTAAAATTCGATCGATGTTCTTCAATTAAAAGCGTACTAGCGTGCGTTCTAATAATCGGATCTTCAAGATTAAGATCTCATAAGAAGCACAAAGCTTCAGGCTTTAATTCGATGTAGAATTTATCGACATTCAATTCCATTTGCAATAATGCATGATAAATTTGGGACCAATTGTATTTTCATCAATTCATCATTAATTAATAAAGGTTGAAAAAAAATTTACTGTTATGAAAATGTAATAATGCAGTTTTGTAGATTTGGATTGATTCATTCACAATTACGTAAGAACCGAACGTTTTAAACAAAGTTTTTGACATTCATATTGCTTACCATAAGTTTTTAAGTAATATATAAATTATAGCTCACCCGGCAGACTTCGTACTGCCTCAATCGATACATAAAAGACCATAACTGCTACCCGCTACCCCGTTACCCACTCCGCTACCCACTCCCGCTAGGCCTTTTTCCCCTACATACATCTATAAAAATAGGGAAATTGAAGTACCTAGGTAAGTAGATTTTAAATAAAGTAGGGATGATGTGAAGTAGGAAGTACCTATAGTGTATAGTCTAAGAGCCGCTGAAAACCGACCTTCACCGATCTGTTAACTCGATGAGATATTTTTTTTTTAAATATAATTTATAAACAAATATTACTTTTTTCTTAATTAAATTTTGGTCTTCAGTTGACTGTCATCGACTAATAACAATTTATTTCTAGAAGCTTTCTTTTATTCTGAAAATTCAATAAAAAAAAAAAAAAATTGTCAAAATTGTGTTTTAAATCTTTTTGGGAAAAACCTTACATGTAATATTAATATTTAATTTAATGTAAGTGTGTTCTAGGCAGAAATAATGGCGATTAAAAAGGCACTATCCTGGCTCAAAGAAAACATTATATCTTGCAAGGATATACGTATTTTCTCGGGCAGCCAAGCCGCTCTCAATCTCTCGCGTCTGTCTCCACAAACTCTTATAGTCCACGACTGTCGATCATCTCTGAATGGGATGACGGAACAGTTTAACATTCACCTCATTTGGGTGCCGGGCCACAGGTCTACCGGGAAAATGCAAAGCCGATGAGCTCGCCAAAAACGGAACACTTCTGCCTACTATTAGAAAAGGACATAAAAGGCTTGATTTCCCTGAGCAGACAAAGTATAAGCTCCACAGTTGGAGTCATAACAGGACACTGCCTCAAAGTTAGACATGCTTTGAGGCTAGGGGTCTACGCAAACGACTTCTGTAGAAGCTGCATAGACGAGGAGTAAGAAAAAACAGTCCAACACCTTCTATGTACAATGTACATGTCTAGCACTACCCAATAGAAGGCGTAACTATCTCGGTAATCCCTTCTACGATGATACCAGTGAACTGGCAACGATCGACACAAGATGTCTCTCTATCTTCATTAAAAGTACAAAATGGTTTGTTTAAGTTCATTACTCTCCCATGAGTACCTAACTTCTTTAGCGGTATCCAATGGACCCTTGAGGTCTAAGTGAGTCAACGACATCTAGAATTCTAGACAGCCACTCCAACCTAATCTAACCTAACCTAATGTAATAATGTTAATTGGGCTATTATAATGTCATCTCATTCCTAATCATATTATCCATTAAGGCTGACAAGCTGCCGAAATTTACTAAAAACCTGATGCTGCTACTTAATTTTTGTTTTAGGGTAAAAGAAAAGTCAGTTTTTAGTAACTTTTGGCAGCTTGAAGTTACTTGGAATGAAAGCTTTTTCGATATCCCAAGATTCTGCAATGCCTAATGCATTAAGATTTAGATAAAAACAACTTTACGAGCCGTTTTTTTCGCAAGCAAACTGGCAAGCAAAATAGTTCATTTACGGTTTTGGATTTTCTTGGAAACTGATTCTTTTGAAGTTACAATAGCAAAATGAAAAAAGCGAAACAGATTCAATGTCTTCATTTTCAACCTCAAGGACTCATTGCTTTCCCATATCTAAATCTTTTTTTACAAAAATAATGAAGAACTTGTTCACTTTCTTTTAATACAAACTCAAAGAATTAGGTACCTTTTGCCTTTGGTAGACTACCGAAAAAAAAATATCCACATCATTTGGCCATTGAAGAACCTTGTAAACGTTTGCTTCTGCTATTCAAAGAGTCTTTTTATTATATAAAAAAAAAAACGAAAAGAAAGTCAGTCTTTTTCGAAGTAACAAGAAAAAGAAAAGGCTCATGAAAATTTAATGCCGTTAGTTTTTTTGACATTTACGATACGACTTACCATTTCAACGATGAACAGCATGAAGTGCGCATAGCCACTCTATCACTGTGTACATAAATTTATAATTCCCTAGCCCTCCTCTTTGAATTTTATATCATCGTCTCCGTCCACAGTTTCACGCAATTTGAGTGAAGTGGGGTAGAGGACAACCTACACAAGTACCAGAGTACACAAGGCTCAGAATAGAAATCAGAACGTTTCAAGCTGAAATCAGCTCTATTCTATGGTTAGAATCTTTGAACACAACCTAAGTCTTGAAACCGTGCACAAAAAGGTAAACTCTCCTATTTTATTGAAGACTGCAAAAGAAATCCTTAATGTTATGATCATTGGCACCTCTAGTGATTTTTAAAGTTTTCATTCCCCCAACATTCGAGGAGAATGAAACTACAAACTCGCGTTTACATGATTCGAACACGGAAACAAGGAACTTTCGTGCCTCGTCCGGGTTCCTGGGTGAAGCGAATGTCCTGCGTATAACAACCCCTGTACAAAATGGATGAGCTGGCATATGAATCGTAAATGTGGGTGGCGGGTTGTTAAGAGGCGTCTTTGGTGGGTGGTGGGTGGTTTGCCAATGGGTGCGCCGTGTGGTGTAGGCAAAAACTCGAAACAAGAGGGGCTGATCAATATTTAGTTTATTACTGGATGTGTACATTTGCTCCAATAGGAAATGTGAGAGGGCGTGTCAGCAACTTCATTATGAAGGTACCAATAAAGCTGGTGTGTAGTGTTTGCTGCACATTTACGAGTTGCATCGTTTTTTTAATTAATGGAGTCGATTTCGGTGTTCTATGAATTTCTTGTGGCTTGGGGTTTGAGCAACCAAATTCTGAATGTGGTTTTGTGAGTTTATTTTTTTCTTATGTTGCTGTGGAATTTGCAATCGAAATACTTCATAAAGATGTTTTCAAGCTGTAGGTATTTTGTGGAAACATTTGGATGTTTATCTTTTTATTCGGGAAAGGAATTTATTTGAGCAAGATAACTTTTCAAATTATTTCAGAAAGTTTTTCAAAATTCAACTTTAACGTATGTTGTATTTGAATACGTTCGAATTTCATTAGGTTTGGTTTTTAAAAGGATGCAATACACACGTATGAAGTTTTGGTCATTTTTTATTTTTATTCGAAAGTACCTAAAGCTAATTAAAACACACACAACGATATATTTTCACATAAAACAAATCAAACAGTGTCAAATCGCATGATCTTGGTGGCCAACTGACGTGTCGCTCAAACGTGAAATGAAACTACCAGGAAACTTCTCACGCAATAAAGCCATATCGTCCAAGTCATGATCTTCAATCGTGGACAAAAAAAAAAGTTTATCATTTGGATTTGACTATATCCCTCCGAATTGACTGTAACCGTCCGCACATTGGCATCTTCGAAGAAATACGAACCAATGACACCCTTCGACCATAGAGGACAGTGCGATGCTGCACAGGCCTTGCACAATTTACCGAACCTATGGTCAAGTCTCCCCTAAAAAAATGGCTCAATTCTCCCGCTCATGTTTTGTCGCAATTAATGATCAATACATTTTATAAAATAGAAGACAGCTTGATTTTTTTTTAATGTTAACAAAGTCGAATTAATGTTTTATGAGTAGGTACATGTTAACTTTTTTTACCTAACAAGTTAAATAAAGTTTTTATCTTGAAAAAAAGTAACTTTTTTCGACAAAAAAAACACCTTTTTGCATTCACCAGCCAGAGTAAATTGAGGATCTAGATTCTAGAATAATTTTTGTTAGTATGGCAAGTAAAACACCGTAGGATGAAGCAATTCATTATACCGGCTCATGAGTCATTTGAGTGAATTATTTAGAGTGCCTCATGTCTCCCATATGGTCAAGTCTCCCGTTTTCCCCCTAGGGCATTTTTGGAGGTAGGGCATTTTAAATTTAAGGCTGGGTAATTTCTCTTAGATTTCGTCTGTTTTGGTTTTAGTTTTTGAATATTGTAATGATCGAAAATTTCAGAGTACCTAGATTATAGTAATGTTCGTGGGCTACGACGAATTTTTTTGCTACGTTCATCCACACTGTTTCTAACAGGCCAGCTGCGCTAAGTGAAACCCAAGTGGCTTAGAATTCCGATCCTACTGAATTTCTCATTCATGGTTATAGCTTAGTTCCACTATTTTTCCTACACCATGGTCTCGATATTATCGAAACCCAAATTTGGACAGAGCTTCAACTTCTCGTGAATTTGACGCTCTGTACGACTCCATCCAAAGAATTATATCCCTGTAGCCTCGTACCCTCACAGTTAGTACGGACGGATGCAGTTCGCCTCCAACTTTTCAAGTAAAAAAAATCGCGTGTGTGCAACGGGCCCAATGTACAGAATTCTTCGGGTCTGACAACACTCGAAGGTACATAAGTGTGCTGAAATCTTTGCTGAGATTAATCACCTTACTCAGCTGGTCACGGAGCCTACTCGTATATCGGACATTAATGGCCAAGCGGAAAATACTCTTGACTTATTCCTTAACTACATTATTATCAATGCATAAACGCCTCTAGTCAGATCAGACAATAGTATTATATGCAAATAAGTCCCCCGGAATTAGAGAAAGAGCTCCGAAGAGAACCGTATGGCAATAGGAGAAAGCCAATTGGGACGGTCTCAATAACTTCTTCCGGATCTTTAACTGGGTCACTATGCTTCCTCGATAGTGACGTAGACGCTTGCGCGATTACTAATTTCGATGTTTTGGGAATGAAAACTTATATCCCTAATAGTGTTAAAAGTATCAAACCCAAAGAAAAATCATGGTTTGATTCTTGCTGTAAAGAGGTTATCAGGGAAAAAGAAGTAAGTTTCCGGTGTTTTAGAGCCAATCCAACTGAAGAAAACCGGAATAAGTTAAAACAAGCCAGGAAGCCCTGTAATGCCCATATTCGACAGACCAAGTTTTTGCATGACCCAAGTAAGACAGTTCGCCTCTAACTTTGTTCTTGAGCGCATCAATGATTCCATGAGACAAATCTTCTCGTGCTGTTTCGGGAGTCTTTAAAGATCTCAACATACATAAATCCACTGTTCCCGATAGTATTCCCGTACTATTCCGAAGAGGGGTTCTTCCACGCTGCCAAAACCCTTCTTTCTAAATTGTAAGGTCATGGAAACGCTGATAAATTATCAGCTCAAGAAATATCTCGAAGACCGAAAGCTTCTTAATGACCTACAGTACGGTTTTCGCAGCAACAGATCCACTGGTGATCTGATTTTCAAGTTTTTTCAAGTCTTTGCATCGTTTTGGAAAAAGTAAGATTGTTGCACTTGATATTTCAAAGGCATTTGATAAAGTCTGGCATCTTGCTATTTTATCGAAAATGTGTGGTTTCGGTATCGATGATTCTCTCCTTCGTTGGACTAGAAATTTTCTCTCGAATACAAGTTGTATTGGACGGATTCAAGTCTGAATCCCACAATATTAATGCTGGTGTACCCCAGAGCACCGTTTTGTCTCCGACCCTTTTTCTCATTTACATAAATGATCTCTTGTCTGTAACTTTTAATACAAATATGAAGATAGTATCCTAAGCTTTTCTTATTCGTTTCTAGATTCACATCCATCCTCTTCGGATGTGGAACTGCAACGGAAAAATATATTAGCTCATTAAACTCTGACTTAAACAGAATTGTTCAATGGGAAATAAAAAACCGCGTATAGTTTGATGCTTCGAAAACTCAATGCTGTCTTGTATCGTTGAAGCGAGATATACCTAAACGGTGCAAGAAATTTTTCTCCCCGTCTGATCTGGCTATTGTCTATAAGAATTGTATACCTCCAAAGCTTGAGTTCAATTCCTATCCCTGGGCTGGTGCTCCAGCTACATACTTTAGCCTCTTGGTCTTGGATGGAATACAAAAAAGAGCTCTAAGAATGATTGTTGATAGAGACAGCATCACTGACTCATTCGCTTCTTTGGATCACCGTCGGAACGTTTCGTGTTCTCTATGTTCTATCGTTACTTCTACGGTAAATGCTCTAGTGAAATAGCCAAATGCAATCTTCCACTTAAACAATTCAACCGCTTTATCCGCGTTTCAAGGAATGTCCATCTGTTTACCCTCGAGCCCAACTTCGGACGAACACTCAAGTATAGAGAATCGTTCTTTAGCCGTACTACGCGAATGTGGAACTCTCTTCCACACTCTGTTTTTCCCTACCATTGCACTGTTCAGGAATTAAAAAGCAATGTATCTGGCACCTCCTTTCTAATCCTTTCTTTTTTTCCTAAAGCACAAACTGTGTCTGGCATAATAAGAGTAGGTATAGAAACGCCTTGAGTGTGTGCAAATTATAAAAGATAGGCCATTGCCCCCAGTGTGACTCTCTGACTACGGCCAAGAAAGCAAGAAGCTTAAATTTAAAATGGTTTTAACTAGTTTCTACTAAATTTACTTAATAGGAGGTCGGAGGTGACTTTAAATTTGCGCCAATAATATTAAGGCATTCTTTGATTGTTAAGCGATCCATTATCGTAAATGGCAAACATTCAACTAATATAATGACACTTCAGATGGCACTTATGTTTGACACGTACCTATCAAATACCAAGACCAGAGACAAAAGGAGATCGGAAAATGACTAACGTTGTACCCTCCGGATACCGCAAATTTTATTTTACCGTGGCCTCGTGTATGTGAATAAATGAGAAAAAACAGCAACAAAAATGAGGTGTTATGCTCAAGTTTACTGAGATAGTATTGGTAAAAACACTCATAGGTACACTTGCAGTAAACTTGAACCATAGCTTGTAGGCATTGTCATTTTGACAGCGTGGTTTCCCATCTCCCTTTTAAACTCATCTGTGACCAAGGCTGATACCATGAAATGAATGACCCTTTGGCTTTATACAAGCCTATACATGGCCTTAATCACCAGTGCTGTTAAGTGTCTGTAGGTCGATATATTCATGTGCAAAGTACTGCAATATCAATGGGCGCGTTCAGTTTGGTCTTGGATAGCTTATCCCACTCGTTTTTCATAAACGCATAAGAGTACGAAAATCAGCTGTTAACAATTTTCAATGGCTATTCCGTCAGAGAGCCACCAATACCAGAAATTGTTGGATAGCTTTGGATTTGTTTGGTTTGAGCCTCTGCTATCCGGATAACCTATCCAAGTCAAAGTGAACGCGCCCAATGTCTAAAGGCTATCAAAATGGTTTATGAACAAATATTAATTGTGAGAAATTCTCGGACAGCAAAGAAGAATTGGAAGAGATCTGTTCTGTAAAGTAAAACTTAATCAACAGGTAATAATAACGCAGATTATAAGATTGAAGATTGTTGTAGCATTCAAATTTGTTTCCGTTTCAGTTTCTATGTGTAACTTTGGAAATTATCAAATCAATTCAACGGGCTCGAATGAATTCTAGTTTTAAATCGTATTGATGTTCGTAACTCTTGACTTATTCTAAGTTTAGTTCTCTAAAATGATTGCTGATACATTCTAGTCTGTATAAATGTTTATATTCTTGAATTATCTATATTTGTACTGTTCAATAAGCGGTATCGAAAGTTTAAAATAAAATAATGATTGTATATCGCATTAATGAAAATTGTAAAGTTAATGAATGTACCAGTTTCTTAGAAGCAATTTGTATAATGTATTGTTCTCAGCTTTTGAATTCTGTTTTCGATGCATATCAGGTACAACAACATTTATTCTTTTTTGATTATACCTATAAGTACTTTTATTTCTGCCTACCAAAAAAACTTTTTTCAATTTTAAATTTCGCTTAACACAGTTTTCTATTATCTGCAGTAATGAAGTTTAACGTTTGAAAGCCTAAGAATAGGGATTATCTCTTCCGGATGTGCCTCCTGTTTAATTGCCACTCTTCATTGTATAAATATCACATCCCCTATAACCTATATGACCTGTTTCTTAAGTATCAGTTCAACTACATATTCACTTTTTTGCTAATCCATCATAATTTGTTCGCAAACTATCGTGAAGAAAAAAAAAGAGAACTCAGTAAGGACCCCTCAGAACATAATAATCCAAGGAATTTCAAAAATCTTTTCACTTGCCCCATTATCATCATCATGAATTGAAAGACGAACTCAAAAAAATCTACTTGGAATTTGTATCTCTCTTCTTCAAGCAACAAGGATCTCATCACTCACAAAAAAGATACCTTCTCTTTTTTTGTGAAATGGATGAATTCTAGTACCAGTTCGTTTTTTTTCTTGCCTTCCATTATGAATTGCTAAGCGAAGGTGGCGCAATGGTTAAGTTATTAACAGCCGAAGCATGCTTTTTATACAAACACAATGAACAATGTATAACATTTTACATGCTCAACATTTTCCTTTCAGCACACCATCTTCATCATGGAGTGGATATCCTTAAAATCCTGGCAAAATTCACATATGCGTAAGAGATTAACTCTAATTTCTCGGTTTTCTATTCGCGCTGGGAGATTTTTGTGTCGAGCAGAAAAAAATGCAAACAAAAAATACATAAAAGTATTCTTCATCTAGTAGAGAGGCAAAAGTCCTTGCCCCGAACCTATTCAATCTCTATAAGTTCTCCATTCATTGATGCTGCTGCTATTGCTGATGCTGCCCCAAAGTGATGTCTCCATAGAAACATTTCCTTTCGATTGTTCTCAGGTGTGAATAAGATGCAATATACGTTTATTAGAAAGGCCATGCCTCGAATATTTGACGCTTTTCGAAATTGCTGAACTATGATAATTGATCCCTGTTACGTTAACATGAATAACTTTCAATGCAAACAGAACGAAACGAAAGGACGACAACATCGACAACGACGACGCCATCTCCTTTACACTTTGATTTCATTTCAATTTTATGATGGATTCTGAACAGGAAGGTACCAAGAGTTTTCTATGCTCTTGTAAGTTTGTAAACTCATAATTGAGGAAAGGACGATGAGGCACATTTTGAGCCTTGTCACCTGAATACGATACAAATTTTCAAAGTGTGGTGTAAAGTTGTCGAGGCGCATCGTTATCCTCTTATTTCTGTTCTTCGCATCCCAATTCAATGAAATTTTTATGAAAAGATACAACATCTCATAGATTTATTTACAAGTTTAATTGTGTATTTTTTGTTCAGTTATTCATAAGAAAAAAAGGAAACATTTTGATTTTGTGATGCAATTTTGATTTCGAATAAGAGGAAGTTGCTGTCAACGTCAGCGTCGTCGGTCGTTGAATGAAGTGAATAAAAATATCGTTGGGTGAATATGAATTGATTAATGGCAGGGAGGCAGTTATTTGAAAGCACGAGGCATGCATGCAAAAGTTAACAAGTGTCTGAAATATTTATGTATGCAAAAGAGATGTAACGAGGACCATTCCGTTCCAATTAAGAATTCAATTACGAAAATCTTTTGAATTTTAGAAGTTTTTGCAACTGTATTGGATTGCTTGGTGATGGGACATTTGCAATTTTAAAGTTCTTTTCTACATTTTTTCGTATTTTTTTCTTTAAATTTTTTAATTTGAACTTTTCTACCTAACATATTTCAACTCAGCACTTAAACAAAATAAAAAATAAAATATAAACATTAATAGGAATAACGTTTCAATATTTTATTTCAACTTGTATCACAGTTTTAAATAAGTATTTCTTTTACTTCATAAAATAAAGGTATTACAGAGTAGTTATAGAGGTATAATATTGTTGAGTGGAATTTTATAGATTTTTTCCACTATGCTACAAGCTCCATACGTGGAAAAAATACCTGATCGATAAATTTCAGAACAAGCAGTTGGTCAAATATTCCAAAATTTCAGAATTTAAAATATCATATGTTCAGCTGATAACTATATCAAAAACCGCCTTACACGATTGAAGCGTATATAATTGACTGGAACGACAGCTCAGAAGATCCAAGCCCTTAGTAGCTTACATGCATTAACAATTGCGTTGAGTTGATTTTGAACGGCTGAGTTTAGGAGTCGAGCCCAAATATCGTAGTACACTGAAAAAAAAGCCGTCATCATATTGATGAATGGCGTTCATCAACTGTAATTCATCAATAAGATGTACTTTTCTTGCATATTATGTATAAATTCATGAAAACTTTTTGATGACGGATGAACCAATCATCAATAAGATGAAAGTGCATACATCAACTTTTTTTGGGAGAATTTCGGCAGAATTTGATAAAAATTTAGTTCATCAGTTCATCAAAAGTTTTCGTCAATAGGATGAAAGCATCTATTTGACGAAAAAAAATGTTTTTACATCCCATTGATGATTTCTTCTTCAATATGATGAATTGATTCATCATATTTAAATGAAAATTTTATTTCATCATATTGATGAAGACTATCATCAAAAAATCGACTTCAATTTGAATTTGGAAGAAAATTAGGTGATGTTAACGATTATCATATTGATGAACAAAACAGACTTGTGTTTTCATCATGTCCATTATATACCTCAATATTGATGAAGTCGATCATCAGTACGAAGAAGAATATAATATCATTGCATGAATGAATCCTATTATTCATATTGATGAAAATATTCACTGAATTGATGAAAAATGTTCATCATATTGATATATACGATCTTCAATATGATGAAAATGTGAATCTTATTGATGAAATATTCACTGAATTGATGAAAAATGTTCATCATATTCACGGAAAGAAATGAAAAATCAGTAATCACGAATTTCTATGTCGTAAATTATGAAAAATCTTTTTTTTGTAAATCATCCCCCTTTTTTCGTAAAATTTGAGTCAATATTGTAAATCAATCTTTATTCCGTCTAAATTTACAAAACTTTATAATTTGAGAATTACGAAAAAATGTCATGATTTTAGATTTCCATTGTAAGAGCAATTTACGAATTTTGTATTCGTAATTTTAAACATTTGGAGCATGATATAAATTGTACGACTAAATAATTCTGATTTACAAAATCAAAGATCGAGATTTATGATCTCAATATTCTAAAAACAAAGCTCTTGAAGCTAAATGAACGAATCGATCTTAGACAATCGTAGTTTACAAAAATATTTCCTGAATTAAAAAAAAGGTGTTTATTAAATCATGAATTCTTATCGCATTTTACTATTTTTGAATCCAAACTGTTTTTTTTTTGTTACGATTCTTGAATCGTAAATTACGACAATATTTCCTGAAAAAGAAAAACGTTTTGTGTTGTTTATTTATTCCCTAGTTTTCATGCGGTCGAAAATCAATTCCAATTTTATAAAGCGTCAAGTAGCTCAGTGGGTAGAGGTGCCGATCAAGAGACCGTCGTGCATTCTCATGCCTGGGTTCGAATCCCAGCAGTGCGGAGTGACGGATTTGTAAAAAAAAAAATAGTCGCCACTAAGCAGTGCAGAATGAGAAGGAAGTACGGAGATGGATCGGTGAGGTGAGAGAGAGGAAGGGAGAATATAGTACCGGCGGAAGGGCGAGGAAGGGAGAGAGGCAAGATCCCCCCGAAACGGGTATGGTGTGGGGGGGGAGTGAAACAAAAAGGATAATTTACGTAGTTGATAACTGGCTGATCGTAAATTACGCTCCTGAATCGTAAATGCTTTTTTTGGTTATGATACGATGATACGATCATCAATCTAAAAAAAAAACATCAATATGATGAATGCATTCATCACATTGATGATTTACTTGCTTAAATTTTCATCATATTCATGAATACGATAATCAGATCGATGAAATAATTCATCATTTTGATGTACAAATAAATCAAAATTTGGTTCATCATTTTTCATAATATTGATGAACAAAGTTGATGAATGATGATCGAAATTTGTCGCTGAAAATTTTCATCATATTAATGAACAATGCTTCATCATATGGATGAAAAGGTTCACTGGACTAAAATTGATGGATTCTACATCATATAGATGACCTTTTTTATCAATATGGTGTACCTTTTTGGTTCAGTGTAGAGTCATAGTCAATGCTGAGAATATGGAAGGATCACTTTTGTAGACTTTACATTGAATGAACCATTCAATGAAGACGACACAAGCCAATATTTCCGCCTGCTCGACCTTTAGCCCAGGAGCCCCCATACAAGAAATTCCTGTCATCGCGCCCACTAAAATTTTTAATGAGGAATAAAAGTTAGATAAAGCCAAGACGAATAAGATTCACTTGGTCGGCGTGGATTGAGTTACACGGAAAGGCCGCGCATACCTGTTGCAATGTGGTGAAATGTCTCCATCATGACGGATTCTATTTTTGTTTCTTTCATTGCATGCATCATAGTGTTAGATACATAAATACCTTGGTTTGTTTGCTTTCAAGCTGCCGAAAGTATTGCGCAAACCAGATTTTTTATAAACGAAACTACTGTAGTTTGTAATAAAAATACAGTACTTTAGGTCATAATAAAACCTTGTTTGCGGGGTACTTTCGGCAGCTTGAAAGCAAGCAAACCAAGGAATTTCTACATCTAACATAAGGACGCGTGTTATGAAAGAAACAGAAATAGAATCCGTGATGATGGAGATATTTCACCGTCATTCACCAAATTGCAACAGGTATGCGCGGCCTTTCCGGCTAACTAAATTTACGCCGACCAAGCGAATTTTATTCATCTTAACTTTATCTTTTATTCCTCATTAAAAATTTTAGTGGGTGCGATGACGGGAGTTTCTTGTATGGGGGCTCCCCAGTCCCCACCTACTTGAAGAAGTGTGAGTAGTTTTACGTCGGCACCTAGCAATTAAGCCTTATCCGACGTGTGACCATTCACATTGGTATCTATTTATGAGTGTTGATATTCACCCTTAATCACACTGTTTGAAATACATTGATATGCATTATTTAATATAATTTATTTGGGTATGGTTTATTTCGCTTTTTTTATCTCGCTTTTGGTCGTTTCGCCACGGTCGTTTTGCATTTTGTTATTTCGCATTTCATTCGTTTGGTCATTTAGTTGCTTCGCTTTCGATTGTTTCGCTGATTTTTTTTTCGCCTTTCAGTCTTTTCGTTTTTCGTTTATTTTGCATTCGTTTATTTTGCATTCGTTTATTTCGCTTTTCAATTATTTCGCTTTTTTATTGTTTTGATTTTAATTGTTTCGCCTTCATCTGTTTTTTTTTTTTTTAATTTTTGTGTACGTAAGGATCCTGAAGACTTTAAAATTCGCGCGAATTTTAAAGTCTTCAGGATCCTTACGTACACAAAAATTAAAAAAAAAAGCAGACGAAGTATACATATGTACTTGAATTGACGATTTTTTCAAAATAATAGGAAAATCCTTCACGACTTAGTTTATCCTTTCCTCAAATTGATTTAAAAGTTATTGCATATGATTTTACTTTCCATTTTTTTTTTTTTTAAAGACAATATTAAAATACTTCACTGTATTCTAACCTTACGCGGGCGGTTTCAAAGACTAAAAGCCATCTAATGAAGACTAATTAGATAACAATTATTACATTCCCAAGAGAATTCAGAAAAAAATGCGAAATAACCGTTAGCGAGATAACCTGTGGCGAAACAATCGTATTGCAAATTAACAATTTTGCGAGAGAGTTAATGGCAAAACAAAAAGAGCGAAACAATTCTGGCGCGAAACAGGAAAAAACAAAATAAACAAAAAACAAAACAAGTTTTGCGAAATAGAAGAAAATCGAAGAGAGAAAAGCGAAATAACAAAATGCAAAACAAAATTGCCGAAACAATAGGTACCCAATTTATTTCTTTTGTGATCTTAAGTTCCATTTTATTTCTTCCATGTAGAAACCATAATGGTTAATGTTTTTCTATCTATATAACCGGGATTGGAAACGCCTTCCCAGGTTCCGAGAACGAATCTCTCGACAACCACAGCCACTCTGAAACTCCCCCAAGGGGGCCTACCGCGACTGTAGTTACCATCCATAGGTCCTTATGGATGGGGCTTGCAACTACCCCAGAGCACTAGTTTATTCAATAGACCTGGTAGTCTTTCTATTGATTTATTGTACTCCTGTGAATAAATTCACGTACACTTCTTCAATAGGAATTTTCCCAGCTTTCGTTCTTAACATGGATTAACAAGGATTCACTGGTGTCCTTGTCATGCAGCCTCTTGCTAGTTCAGTTGTCAGGGCGGTTGAACAATTCTGGAAGGCTACATAACTTTTAGCGTAAGCCATTCGCCTAGACCGAAGTCTAGTTTCCACCCTGCACCAGCGCGGAGGTTGGTATTTCCGCACTTGAGCTTGGAGAAATATTTACTCGATATTGCAAAGCAACACTTTCTAAATAACTCACTCACTCTTCGCAGGGCACCTATCTTGAAGATGTGAAGATAGCAATAATATCAGTGGCGTAGCTACCGCTATATCAGGGCCCCCGAGGTATAGGGGCCCCCAAAGATACAGAGCACAAGACGGATAGAGGAAATTTTGGTGACAGTCTTACTTAATGTGAATGAAAAATAATTTTTAAATTAGGCCCCTTTCAACCTGAAGGACCATTTCCAAAGAATTCGGAAGCAACTCGATGTTTTTCAAACTTTCATTACTCATATTCACATAAGGCTGGTATTCGAATTGTTAGACCATGGTTATGTTATTCTAATATTTTCAATATGTATTTCTATAGCAGAAACCGATGAAAAAGTAAATAAAGATAAAAAAATCTGCGAGTCATTTTTTGGGTTTGTACCAATTACTGATGCTAGTGCCGAAAGGCTAAAAACAGAAGTTTTTAAAACAATATAAGTGAATATGGACTTGATTTATCCAAATGCAGAGGACAAGGTTATGATGGAGCATTGATGGAGCAGTTTATATGCTAATGCTAGCATCTGTTTACAATCTGTTTACAAGTTCCAACCAAAAGTATAATTTATAACAAAATGCAATCTTCTATTTTGTTTCGCAAATCTGTTAATGATCGCATCGTTGTCTAATTCGATGTCACGATTGATGTGTAGCAATGCAAGCCCGGTGAGTCTGTCTCAACCAAGTTTTGAGGCGATAGAGAGTTGAAAAATTCCTTTCTGCAGTGGCTTTAGTAACAGAGAGCGTTTCCGAAATCGTAAGCAGTGTATTAATAGCCGGATAAATTACCATCACACGCATCAAAGGCGAGAGGAACCGAATCTATGAGTTCACAATTTTCAACAATTCAGTTCCTTTTAGCAACTCAAATTCGGCAATAACGCTCGAAGGAGGAAGGTTCAGAAGCTTCTGGTACGTTTCTGCTACAAGCTGAACTTCTTCAATGTCCTCCGCTGTATAGGAAATCCGAGGCAAAAACACTCAACCCAAAAAGCTTTATCACGTCTGGAGAGAGCCTTTCGTTAAGGTCCGTCATTGCTGTCCTGAAATATTGCTCCGGGGTTTGATTCTGTTGGTGGTTATCTCGATGTTTTTGACGAGAAATAACGCGTGGTACTTTCAACTCCACATCCAATTGTGTTGCGAGATTTTCAGTTTCAGAAAATAGCTTATTTCGTCGTGCGTTATTTCACGTCACCGCTATTGATACTTCCTATAATTGTTTGAATTTTTTTTTTGAATAGGTAGGTGAATTTATGAAAAATTTCTAACCGTTTAAACCTTCCCTGCTTTATTTATTTGGTTATTCTTGTTATTTTTGATTTTTTTTCTATCCTGTGACCCCCTCCCGAAAATTATTTTAGATCCGCGCCTGTCGTCACGAAATGATGCACTATGTGGTATAAGATCAAACAATACATTGATAATGAAAACCTTTACCTTACACCAAATCAATTTTACCTCAACAAAAAAAAGACGAACGAGACAAATGTAAAAATGTTATAAACATTTTAGGCCCATTTGCTGATTCGAAACATAAATTTATGTTCTACATAAAGTTTTCATTTTTATATGGGACGTTCCGGAATTCTTAAGTTCCACATAAAATCCCAATGGGAATTCCGGAACGTCCTATATAAAAATAAAAACTTTATGTAGAACATAAATTTATGTTTCGAATCAGCAAATGGGCCTTAGAGACCTACAACTTTATTGTGTTGATGTCATTTTTTTCTTCGCTGTTTGATATTATAAGTCCAGTTTCCAAAGCCCTTCAAGATGAGGAAAATGACTTACAAAAGGCAAGTATTTTGCTTCAAAATCTTTTAGACGGTCTAGAAAAAGAAAAAATCAAAAGAAATTCAGTGATTTACTTAAAAAGTCCAAGGATTTAGCCAACGATTGGGGAGTGACACCTGTCTTCAAAAATAAAAGAAGGAAAAAGGAGCGCTTTTTTGATGAGTTGGCAGAAGATAATAGAATTTCTGATCCGGAAATTTACTTCAAAGTCAATATTTACTATTCCTGCTTGGACATTTTGATTGGACAAACTCAGCAAAGTTTTCAAAGCCTTCATAGTCTTAGTAGTATGTTTGAAGTGTTGGAACCGGATAAGCTTTTATTGTTCTCAAATGATGAGATAAATCATGGATCAAAAAAGCTAGTGGAAAAGTACAATACAGACATATCTGGTGATTCCTGCAATCAACTAATTGCTCTAAAAGCATGCCTTAAATCCGAAATCCTCAAAATTCATTCCATAAAAGAACTTGCTTAATTATTAGTCATCGAATTTAATAGTCTTGCTTCTTGCAAACAAAATTTGGATACAGGGCCCCCAAAGGTCTAGCTACGCCACTGAATAATATCATAGCTTAAACGCAAAAAAGCCGCATGAGATGACGGCATCACCTCCATCAAACTCTTCAAAGCAGCCAGCGATTACTTCGTAAGGAGCATGCTGTGTGACCACCTTTTACAAAGCCGATTCCGGTACACAAAAATACAAAATAAATAGACTCTTAGTTTTATTTACTGGTTCACTTAATTAATTTAAATTTTTATAATTATATTGATATTTAGTTTGTCATTAATCTTTGTCGGGTTGCTTAAATGCGTACTTTCCATCAAACTCTATTTCTTCAAGTATCTTGGTTGGACTTTTAAGAATTCGCAAATGTCAAGGCATGATATTTTTAGAATTTTGTACCCGATGTATTTATAGAAGATCCTTTAACGTCAATCGGGTTTTATTAAAAAGAACACTCTTTCAACGGTTACTGAAGTGCCCCATGTAGGTACCCCATGATTTTTACCAAAGAATTGTCGGGAATATTGCTTTTCTCGAAGTGCACCCATCGCTGGTCAGTGGCAAAGTTTTTTTCTTCCCATGAGTGAATCTTTTTATTTAGCCAGAAACGTTTATTTATCGAAGACTTCAATATCACACGATTCCATGTCAAAGGGATTCTTCTATGCAATAAACTTCGCGGAAACTTAAACAAAAATTAAATAATGATGTTTGAAATGAATCGTCCATTTCAGTATAATATATTAATATCCAACGCATTTGCGAATGGAAGCATGAAATAACAATAATTTCTTTCAGATTAGATGTGAAAATAGTACCTATAGGGATGTGTTCAAAAAGTAAATAATATCGGCCATTGATTTCGGTATATTTATGTGTACCGAAACTTTTCTTCGGTACATCGGTACGCAGCATTAAATTTCGGTATTGTACCGGTCATTCCGGTACAGGTGGTAATCTTAAGCATTCACCAAGTCATCTGCAAAATATGGTTGGAAGAGCATGCGCGATGAATGGAACCTGACCATTGTTTGCCCGATCCTGAAGAAAGGAGATCTTCTAAACTGCACCAACTATAGAGGCATCAGCCTCCAAAACATCGGCTGCAAGGTCTTTTCTGCAGTACTATGAGAACGTTTGAAGCTATCAACAAACTGTCCATATCAGTGTGGCCTTAGACCAGGAAAGTCCACCAGCGATCAAATATTCACACTACGGCAGATCCTGGAAAAAACCCAAGAGCTCCAAATCGACATCTATCATCTTTGTTTAAGATTTACAAATAGTATTTTTAAGAAATGCTTGTATTAAGTATCAATAATTTAATTAAATTTAAGGGAAGAACTGAATAAAGTCATGTCCAGTTTTGGCATCCTCCTATACATATATCAAGCTCATTGGTCTGAACAGGTTGACAATGGAGAACTCACACTGCTCCACCAGAGTCGGTAACGACCTCACCGATACCTTCTTTTTCAAAAAACGCCTTAAACAAGGTGATGCACTGTCATGCGACTTCTTTAACATCGTACTGGAAAAAATAGTGCAAAAATCCGTCATCAACACTAGAAGCACTATCTTCCAAAAGTCTGTACAACTACTCGCGTACGCCGACGATATTAGCTGTGTTTTATTGGGAACTTAGCTTAGCTAAGCAATAAGAATTCCAATAAAACGCTAGTCATTTTTGAACTAAGTTTCGTTCACCAGAATGTCAAAAATCGAAACATTCCAAACGCCATCTTTACACCTATCTGAAACAATTTTTTTTACATTGAGTTGCTATGGTGAAAAACTATTTTCTTCAAAAGGTTTTGACAATTGATAAACGAAAAACACAACGAAAAACTCAAGTGTCGAATTGCTGAAACCTTATCTTCAGGAAATTCCTAACTAAAATTCCTAACTTATTTTTACTTAGCTTTCGGTTGTTGTTGTTTGACATGTAATTCCTATTGCTAAGCTGAGCTAAGTTCCCAATAAAACACGGCTATTGAAATTTTTGGAAGAAAACAGC
Source organism: Sphaerophoria taeniata (assembly GCA_943590905.1). Taxonomy (NCBI): domain Eukaryota; kingdom Metazoa; phylum Arthropoda; class Insecta; order Diptera; family Syrphidae; genus Sphaerophoria; species Sphaerophoria taeniata. The sequence continues at coordinate 84,648,957 of OX016540.1, read as the reverse complement.
TTTACGTAAATTGTGCATTCGTGAGTATATAGACAGGACCAAAAAAAAAAGTGGCTTTAGCGCTCAATGGGTGTAAAACAAAGTACATGCTGTCAATAAGAAAGGACAACTCTTGCTAATCGCTGTTTCTTTGGGGTAGGAATTAAATTTAGTAATAGATAAAGCCCTCATCCCCGTCCTGCTTTATGGATGAGAACGCCTAAGGCAGTTTCGAGAGAAAACTTCTACGGATAATCTATGGTCCTGTCTGCACCGACCGACGGTGAATGGGGGAGAAGATTTAACCACGAACTTTACGGGTTGACCTAGCTAAAAAGTGACTTGGTGGAAAGGATGAACACCAATGCTGCGGCTTGTAAAGTCTTCCACCCAGAAAGACGGCGTAGTAAGGTTAACAAAGGTTCAGTTGGCACCCACAATTTGAAGATGACCTCAACCAGCTAGACAGCTAGCTAGCTAGCTTGATTAAATAGCAACAAAAAACTATATGCAATTTGCTTACCATGTTTATTTTATTTTTCAAGTTTAATAATGAACAAAAAGAAGATTATGTGTAGCACATGAGTTCAGCTAAAGGGCTAACTATAATGAACGGAATGAAGCGGACGGAGCCGTCCGTAACTGAGCGAATACAAGGAATTCGTATATTGTGCCCTAAATAGCGGATTGCTCCGTTTCGTCAATTTTCGTTCACTTTTGCTTACGGACGTAAACTGCGCTCCCCTTCGCTTTTTACGGACGAAAATTTGACAGCTGACTGGTTTTATTGATTTCGCTGAAGAGGAATTCGATTTGTTGTTGATTTCAGGTAATTAATTTCTTGAAATTGCTTGCTTGTTCATGGCAACCGAAATTCAGGAATTATTGAAAATAAAAAACAAATATTTGATTTTGAAATTTACTTCCGTACACATCCGTTCATTATGGCTAAAGTGTTCACATGGCAGTTCGGAAGGGAGCGTTTCGTTCGGTTCTGACACTAGCTTCCGCTTGCTTCCGCTCATTATAGTTAGCCCTTAAATATTATTAATAAGAACTTCACTATGTACCTATAGATGACAAATTAAAGAGATACTTAGACTTAAGCGGAAAACACAAAGCTGCTTTGCTGTTAGCGTTGAGTGACGTATAAAGTTCAAGCATAGGAATTGCTAACAACCTATCACAAAGCAGCTTTGTTGCTCAGCCTTTGATTTGACATACTGTGAGAACCCCGTAACATAAACGTAACGTCGCAAAAGCTGTAGCAAAAGTAGAAATGTTTTCTACTTTTTCATATAAATTTGCTCACCGATATGTTTTCTTGTTTGTTTGTGTGAAAATTTTATTTTATTTTTACTTCCTTTTCGCTTCAGCTGTCGGTTTTGTTTTCAAAAAACAGAAAAAAATGAAATTTTGGAGAAAATATGTTTGACGAACATAAAATAAAATAAGTAAAATGACTGATGTCAATCAAAGTTCAATCCAAAGTATAGAAGCGTAACGGAGTCAGCGCTAACAGCAAAGCAGCTTTGTGTTTTCCGCTTAACCCTACTTTTATATTGCATTTAAAAAAGACTTACGTTCACCTGATTTCTCTTTCAAACAAAAATAATAAAACTTAACACTTCGAACAATCTTGACATTCAAAACTATTCACTCGCCTGTAAAATCAAAAAGTGTTTTAAGCGTACAGGTGATTGAAGTCTCACGCAAGGGCAATAAAATCGTGATTTTGTCTAATTTGTCTTCTGTAGGCTCAGTGACAGATGAATCCTTCTGACATTGTGATTTGTGAACCATACAAAAAGAAAAAAAACACCCACCCTGTCTTTAAAGGGTTTATCGGTCATTGAATCAATTTAGCACCCCTCTATAAATCTAACGAAATAACAATCGTTGTCAACATTTTAATGACAGGATTTAACCAAAGCAGTCTACTGAGTGGGTTGATAAAAAAAAAAAAAAACAACCCACCCAACCCTCGACTCGCAAGTGCGATTGTCTAGGATGAATTGTCGAAGACGTTCAACCAAAAGTTGAGATGCCTTTATTGCTCGCACTTTCAAACCTTATGTGCCGATGACATGAAAAGTCGGAATTTTAATTCAAAATCACTTGCGTTATATTGAGTTAAGACTTCCATGGCAAAAGGACCGTGTCTGTTTCAGTTAAGGAAGTTGTAAATAACATTTAACAGGGGGGGGGGGCTTTTTTAATAGAAGAGAAGATAGTAAATTAAGTCCTTGTTAAAATTTGTCGATTGTGACCACTTGAGCGTATGTTGAAAATGTTTTCAAAGTTTTATCTTGATGGGAGTATGTTAATTTGTGTCGGTGTTTTTGGTGCGCAACTGAAAAGGTCGTAACTTTTGTGGAATTTTCAACCACTTTCTAACACGTAATGTTATTAAAAGCAATTCAATTTAACTACTTTTGGAAAACTTGGTTATGAGGTTAGAAGGAGGTTGAATAATGGGCTTATAGTTATTTTTTGTATGCGGACTTGCAAAAAAAGTGACTTTTGTTATTTTGTACGAACTTGCACTAAGATTTTGGAAATAATAGCTAGCTAGGTGACCTTTAGCTAATGTCAAAAACCGGACCGAAATTCCCTTAAGGGCTTACTACAATGAACGGAACGGAGCAGACGGAGCCGTCCGTAACTGAGCGAATACAAGGAATTCATATATTGTGCCCTGAATAGCGGATAGCTCCGTTTCGTCAATTTTCGTTCAGTAGTTTACGGACGTAAACTGCGCTCCCTTTCGCTTTTTACGGACGAAAATTTGACAGCTGACTGGTTTTATTGACTTTTCTGAAGAGGAATTCGATTTGTTGTTGATTTCAGGTAGGTAATCAAGTTTTTGAAGTAGCATGGTAACCGAAATTCACAAATTATTGGAAATAAAAAACATACGATACTTCCAATTCCATACATATCCGTTCATTATGGGTAAAGAGTTCACATGGCAGTTCGGAAGGGAGCGTTTCGTTCGGTTCGGACACTAGCTTCCGCTTGCTTCCGCTCATTATAGTAAGCCCTTTGAGTGAGTAAAGAAAATAGGCTTGGCCTTCTTTACTTCAAATTTTCAAATTCACTTAAGCAATGAGCGAATGAATTGCACTAGTACGAAAAGTTGACGAACGTTGCTTAAGTAAGTACATTTTGGTTTCGTCATGGGGTTCGTGTGTATTCGGCGGATCACTTAAGCGTGCTCGCGTGAGAAAAATTGTATTATAGCTCAGCCTTTAAGTGATTTTGACAGTGTAAAGAAGACAAGGCCAAACTTAATTAATGCTAACCTAATTAAATTTTCGTCCGTTTTTTGAACACAAGGAAATAAGTGGGCCTAACGGCTTTACACAACACGCCTGTTGTCAGGGTTATATTATAATATTATTAATAATATTATTGCGATGGAATATTTGCCCTTGTAGACTTCTGTCTGGCAAGCACAAAGTATCAAACCCTCAACATGAAAAAATTGAGTTTTGTCAATAAACCAAAAAACAAGACCAGACCTAATATGCATTTTTAAAAGCTCTTTTACATATCATTCCATCGACATGCACACACAAATTTAACCTAAACTGTTTATCTTGACAATAATTATTTTAAAATAATTAAAACTGCATAATGAAATGATCTTCTCTGCATCCTAATTGCATCCACAAAAGCGTATTAATTACAAATTACAAACAAAGAACAACTGCCTCCTCGCATTTGACTTCATAAAAATCTACAACACTCGTTTATCTTGTGTCTCCGTTGAAGCATGTTTTTAAATACAGAAAAAAAAAACGAAATACCACTCAAATCTGACACGGATATTTGCATATCACTTTGATGTCAAAACTCAAAAATGCATAATTTTAATTCGTAAGTAAACGTTAAAAGGGAACAATTTTTCAAAAGCCCTCAAAACGCTGTCTATACCTACCTACTATTCATTTTACATAAGCTCTGCCCCATCTTAAACGATGGCTGTCGAAATCCCGTGTGTCGCTTTGAAAAAAAGCAAACTTTCAATTCCACCCTTGTTTTTTCTTTATCAAGAATTCGTGACATTTAAGGATATAAAAACACATATTTTTATATAATTTCATCACAAAGAAAAACAACAACAGGATGTCACGCGGATCTTGGGCAAATGAATACCAACGAGATGGTCCTCAAGAAACGAAATGCAAAATGCATGGCTGGCTGTACGCCATCCATCGCCACCGAACCAGGAAGTCAAGAAGCTCTCGACAGTTAGCACTCTTGATCTTGATATCCGCCCGCCTAGGAGCGCTCGGCGCTGTCATCGTCATCATTAGAATGTCAATTTTTTCTTATAGTTGTTTGTCCTTTCGATTTGTATATGCGATTAAGTCCTTTTCGGCTATTGTTAAGTTGGCCATCGAATCACTGCTGGGCGTAAGTTATGGAGACATGGTTTTCTTTTATATTCTCCGATTCCGATGATAAGTATAAGTAAAACATTGGATGGAACAGGGAATAGAATGAAAGCGAAAAAGGACATTTAATTTGACAAGCTCTTGATATTGGATGGGAAATGGAATCCACTTGGATGTCATTTGATTTTGTTTGATGTTTGCCGAAGACCGATCTTGATTATTATTATACTCGTTTGTTGTTCAAGTGATGGAGGTGTGGTGAACTGTGAATGCATATCTACTTGTTTTTCTATTTGTATTTAGGGTTGTATCATTGACTGTGCGACCGAGTGTCAATTAGCTTAATTAAATGACATTTATTCATGCAGTTTGAATCTGTTTTGTGTTTCTGAAGTACATGCTCATTTGCAATATTCATAACCTTCAGACAAAGACTAGAGACAATTTGGTAAGCATAACGTATCCCATTATTTGCGTCAAGCAGCTTTCTTTCGTTGCCGCAGCATTTAATTTGATAGATTGACAATTTTCAATTTTGAAAATTTTGGCTTTTTCTAAATGCCATTGTACCTACATTATACTCATGTAGGTATCTATTGCTCAAAATTGCCTTTATTACGTTAATTTTCAAGATTCTTAAGCTCAATCCGATCATCTACAACTAGACAAATAAGTGTTCTTGTCTCATTATAATTTTTGGTTCATGACAGAGCATCTTCTCAAGCCTCAGTGTAATTTCCATGGCACAACCGTCTGCCTTATTTATAACTTTATTGTGAAAGTTTGTACGGTGTCGGAGCATCATGCGAAAACGAATAGGTATAGGTACTACTAAACCAATCATAACGTGGGATAGATTTGTATTAATTTTGCATTGAGCAAAGGATTGACACGATTTTTGGCATAGGTAGTGGTAGTTTAGGGGTCAGAAACTCACATACACCCCTGTTCTGGTTTTTTTGCTGGTCGAATTTGTAATCGTTAACTTAAAAATGTAGGTGATTTCATAAAAATAGATATTTGTCAAAAATTGAGAGGAAAATTCCTAGGAAATTGAAATGAGAACACATTTCTTAAACACGTGCGATGTGCGAAAATCAATTTCACAAAAATCAGAACAGGGGCGATATGCTACTTTTTACCCCGAATTATTGCGGGTAACACCGCGGGCACAGTCATAAGTCATAAATAATTAGAATCACTATCACTATGCAAGCATTTAAATTGCGGGAGAGACGAGCAGGGATGAGAATGCTAAGCCCGAAAAGTGAAGCAAATTGCCCAACAAAACGAAGTAGATTTGAATAAAATGTAGCAGATTTATTTTATTACATTCATATAACGAAATTATACGTTGACTAGAATAAGGGCCAGTTGCTCATTCGGAACATAAATTTATGTACTACTTAAAGTTCTCCTTTTGTATGGGGATTTTATGTGGAACTTAAGAGTTCCGGAACGTCCCATATAAAAATGAAAACTTTATGTAGAACATAAATTTATGTTCCGAATGAGCAACTGGCCCTAAGGCTCGCAAATTCATAAAAAGGCACATTATTTAGGTACATTATTATATTGATTCTCAGCTAAGGGAAACATAACACAAATTCATAAAATATTATAAAAGAATGTGATAAGAATTTTAATCGGTTCTTAATACATAGCCCTCCCTTATAAACTTTGAAAAATATGTAGTAATAATTTCTTGGGAGGTTCATAATCTTCCAGCCCAGCCATAAACTCTCTTATTAGTAAAAGGGAAGAAGCGGTACTTATATCCAGTTTATTTCTTTTTTTTGTTTTGACGTTGTCAAAATCAGAAAATTGTCTTTCGGCTGCTGCACTGCTATGCGGTAAGCTAGCTAGTGTAAGCATATAGTCAGGCAACACCGTAAAAATATCTTCTTCGAAAGTATTTTTCTGGAAGTATAAACGCGACAAAAACTCAACAACGTCTTCCTCATCCTTCATTTGGATACTTTTAGTAAGCATAAGCGTTCTAAATTCGGAGTTAAGCGCTTCTATGTTTGCTATTTCATAGTAAGGAAAATCATTCAAAAGTGGAAGAATTGTCGGATATTTTTTAGTCTGTATTACTTTTGGATCCAAAAGTTCTAACAATTCCAAGTTTTTGTCGGTTAAATCAAACCGAAATTTCAGTTGATAGCATAATTCAACATAAAATGCAACTAAATACATTTTTGTCTGAAATAAATTCGTGTCCGTATATCTGTTCTTGTTTAACTCTTCCTCATACAACGCTATTTTTAATCCAAAAAACATTTGTTGTAAATCTAAATACTTAGATTTTTCTTTATACTCCACGAATTGTATTGAAGAAGAGTTAGAAAAAATGTAGTAGAAATAGGTTGCTACGTAGCAGATGCATAAAAAAAAATTAATGAAGTAGATCTGCTACATATGAAGTAAATACTCATCTCTGGAGACGAGGCTCGAAGAGTCTGCTGTCTGCTCTGCTAGTACCTACTAGGTAATTAAAATTAGTTCTGTTTTACAAAACGTAAATCATGTTGTATTTACTGAAGAAAGTCGAGGATGTTATACTTTCTCGTTTATCTGAGTAAGAGCCGATTTTTCAATCGTCAGATAAACAAGCAGATAGCGTTTATTCGAAAAATAACAAATTATTGGATTTTTCAATCGTCAGATAGACATATGACGAAAAACGCTCTTTTTTTATTCGACCGATGAATATACTTAGTCCAGTCATTATAGGAAGTTCACCTCGGAATTCGAGATACCCAGCTGTAAGTCTGTAAATACTTGCATATTGACACCCTAAAAGTTGTCTCAAAACCTACATATGGTAGGGTGTAAGCAACTATGTAATTTCAAAGTCCAAGGTCACAAAAAACGGTTTTTTGGAAATATCTCATTTCCTATGGGTTTTTTGCTATTTGTATATATTATCAATATTGTAGAATACAAAATTCTCTACAAATTTTGTTCAAAAATTTTTTTTATTCGGTGAACCGTTTTCGAGATAGAGGGCGGAGAGCGCGCGGTCACAGCATCACTTTAGGTCAACCGGTGCCTCCGGTCGAAAACGCGCCGTATATAGTTGATGAACGTACCTGCCCATGTAATTGCAGATTTGTTAATGAAAATATAGGAATTATATTTGAATTTTAACCTAATTAATATTTTTAGCTTCTTACATGATGAAAAAAAAAATAATAAATAAATTATGAATTAATGTTTTTATTAAAAAATATCACAGAATACATTATTGAAAGTAAAGAAATGGAATAAAGGGTACAAAAACTACAATTTATAATTTTAATCATCTTCTTCATCTTCATCGTCGTCAAACTGGTCTTCATTATCGTCTTCAACGACATTTGTCGCAAGTTCTTCCATGATTTCGTGGTCAAAGGTTCCATCTTCGTTAATGTCGCTCTGATATGGTAGAGCATTGAGACAAGCTTGCCCATTACATTGGCCACAAGCTAAAGAGCATTGCAAGCCCGCTTTCCTGCATCCGCATCGCGAACCACAACCACTCTTGCAGTTGCAGAATATTGTATTTAGCAAATCTTCTGGAGCAGGTGATAAAATTGTCAAGATAGGCTCCAGAAAATCGTTTCGCATTGCCCAACCCCATACCTGGGGTTCCAAATCATGTCCTAACCAAGTTTGAACTTGATAATATACACGGTTAAAGTGTTGACGAGCAGCTGCACTTGTTGGAATATTTGAAAGCTGCACATTAACGAAGATGGAACCTTTGACCACGAAATCATGGAAGAACCTGAGACAAATGTCGTTGAAGACGATAATGAAGACCAGTTTGAAATTTACCAGCAGCCAGATGACAACGATGAAGAGGAAGAAGATGATTAAAATTATAAATTGTAGTTTTTGTACCCTTTATTTCATTTCTTTACTTTCAATAATGTATTCTGTGATATTTTTTAATAAAAACATTAATTCATAATTTATTTATTTTTTTTTTCATCATGTAAGAAGCTAAAAATATTAATTAGGTTAAAATTCAAATATAATTCCTATATTTTCATTAACAAATCTGCAATTACATGGGCAGGTACGTTCATCAACTATATACGGCGCGTTTTCGACCGGAGGCACCGGTTGACCTGAAGTGATGCTGTGACCGCGCGCTCTCCGCCCTCTATCTCGAAAACGGTTCACCGTATAAAAAAAATGTTTGAACAAAATTTGTAGAAAATTTTGTATTCTACAATATTGATAATATATACAAATAGCAAAAAACCCATAGGAAATGAGATATTTCCAAAAAACCGTTTTTTGTGACCTTGGGCCTTGAAATTATATAGTTGCTTACACCCTACCATATGTAGGTTTTGAGACAACTTTAAGGGTGTCAATATACAAGTATTTACAGACTTACAGCTGGGTATCTCGAATTCCGAGATTCTTACCAAATTTTAGCTTAAATGACTGGATTAACTCAGATAAGTTTATTTGCCAGTTTGTTATTTGTAGATTTTTTCGATGATTGAAAAATCGGCTCGCTAAGGCTATACGACGTCAAAGTGGAATAGATTCCCGCTTTGAGGTATTTCGTTGAAATTCAGAAGCTCTCCTTTTAACCGGAACTCGTGTTGGAAATTACTTCTTTCTAAGAAGTCGTAGTCAAGTCTATTATAAGACGAGCTGTTGCTCCAGGAATCCATATTGCACAATGCAATGCTTAACTTCTACTAACATTCCTTTTCTTCTTTGAAGAAAAGCAAACAATTCTTTTGACAGTGCTGTTAAGTAATTCAATATTTTTTAGCAGTTTTCTTCAGAGATGTCGATGACGTCCTTTGTAGCCATTACCATTGTTGGAAAATTTTGTAGCTGTTTACTCCTTATTTCTTAATGAAAAATATTTAGCTTTTCTTCAAAAGCAAATATATTACTAGTCATCTGTGAAATTATGTTATTTTGTCCTTGTAAATTTCGATTGAGGCTATTTAGTATTCCTGTGATATCGCATAAAAATGCTAAAAGACACCACCATTGATCATTTTGCAATTCTGGGTAAACTTTCTTATTTTGTTGTAAGAATAGGATTATTTCGTGGCGCAAGGAAAAAAACCCTGCTAAGCCATCGCACAGAGGTATGCAAAAGAACGTCACCGTACTCACTTCCCAATTCTTCCAAAAGGCTTTTAAATCTTCTGTGGTTTAATTCTCTCGCTCGAATATAATTCACAATATCAATTACCTACAATCTTCATCACAGCTTCGATTTTTAAATCGATAATCCGCGCAGCCAAGTTTTCTTGATGAATAATGCAATGAAATGTTATTAAATTCGTCAAATTATATTTTTTTTAAACAAGGTTATAAATCCGTTTTCAGATCCAGTCATGGATGGACAGCCATATCTGTACATACAACCACAATTTTTTTAATATCAATATCATTCTGCTCCAGAAAATTTGAAATTGTATCTATTCCCCGGGTTTGATCTTTCATCGGAAGGAATTTGAAAAATTCTTCGAAGATTAAATTCTGTTCTGTGCAATGTCTAACAAACACCGAGCATTGAGATGTTGCTGAAATATCAGTGCTGGAATCGAAAGCCAAGCTAAAAAACATACAGTTCCTTAAGTTTTCTATTAAATTGTCACGAATATATTTGGAAATGTCTTCAATACGTCTCACACATAATATGTTGAATGCTTGAATCAGACAGTAGTTGTAGTTTTTTATTTCAGACCATATTTGTTTTTTGTTGCTAAATTTATCAAATAGTATATCGGCAGCACTTAGGAAACATTCTTTGACAATTTCTGGATCGGTGCTTACCAAGAGTATAGCAAATTTCGTAAGATGCCTTAGTTAGTGTAGAGTCTTGAGATAAAGCCACGGACATCAGATTTTGTTGCACTTCTAATGGTCTCTTTAAAAAAGTTAATTTCTCACATCTTCATTGTGTTCCACGAGGATAAGTTTCGTTGAAAGATTTGTGTTTTGTGTTAAAATGACGAGCAATATTTTACTTTTTTTAAATAACTTTTTCACGGCATATTAAACAGGTAGCCGCGTTGTTTTTGCTTGGCACAGCAAAATATTCTGTTTCCCATTCGTCTTGAAATGATCTATTGTCATCAGATATATTTCGTTTTAGTTTCGAAGAAATTCCCGTCATTATTCTTTATTTACAAAAATTCAAATTAAAAATTCACTGCACCGCACTAAATGAAATTCAAAATGTAAGTACCTAATCATCAAAACGAGGTTTGTCGGCAAAGTAGTTTCCTTGACTTATTATGCCTGGACTGCTGTGTTTATGAATTTTTGCATTCAAAATTTGAATAAAATGATTCCAAATCAATTTCGCAATGGCAAGACAAGTAAGGAATACTCAGAAACATCTGTTTTTCATTAGGTTTTGGTATTTCAAGTTCAAGGTAAGAAACCTTACGAAACCTTATATTATCAACTTGAAATTATTGAGCACCATTCTTTCGGTAAACTGAGCGCTGAACAACTGAGGTGCGTTTTTGCGCTGACTATAATCAACTATAATCAACAATGGTTGACTTTTTCTCGTTTTTGCACGCCAATAGTTACGATTTGTAATCACAATTGTCGTTTTTGCAGTTTGTGTTGATGTGTCAAATCGTCACTATCTCTAACTATTTCCAATCCATCTCAGGAGGTGAGTTGAAAGTGGTTGGTGTGTCAAAGTGTTTTTTTTTTTGTAAAATGGCGTCTTTAATAATTGTCAATCTGGAATCTAAAAAAAAAACATTCTGGTTGTACATTTTTTTACAACCGCGTAGTCGTCCGTATCCGTACCGTAGCGAGTTTAATTACAATCAGAGGATATTTGTTCGTCTTCAATTATTTTCATTACAAAATAAAGAAAATAAGGTTCCCCTTTCAAATTTTAAATTGTCGGAAAAAAGAACTTTATTTCGCCGGAGATTTTGTATAAGGAACTTCATTAGAAAAACGAAAACAAATCATGAGGAAATTTCTCTCGTGCAGTTTTTTTTTTTTTTTGGTTTCAAAATGTGTAGTGTAGTCTGTAGTGTGTACTCGTAAAAACATTCTGACTCTTGCCATTCATGCTCTCCATTGCATGGGCTATGTCCATCGCGTCATCAAACCGGAAAACATTCTAATCGACCGCCATCAAACTAGAAGATTTTCGAAATCCCGCTGCCTTGAATCGTGACGGGCATGTGCACAGTTCCTCGCCGGTTGGAACTCCTGATTACATTGCTCCAGAACTGCTCGAGACAATTTCCTATTGCAGATTGACCAAATCCCAGCATAGCGTAAGTTCTTTCAAACCTCGAGTTTTAAACAAAACATTGATGCTAAAAACTACTTACAGGTCAGCTGTGACTTCTGGTCCATGGGTATTATAGGCTATGAACTCATCTGCGAAGTCACACCATTTCACGAGGACAATGCCACAATGTCCACGAGACATACTCGAAAATCCTCAGTCACTGCGAGGAGAGTCACGCCAAGGAAATGATCGCCTTTCCAAGTGACTTAAAAGTCAGCGCCAATTTCAAGAACCTCAATCTCTCCCTGGTCACAATCCCTTCCAATCGAATTGACTACACTGCGATCCGCAAACATCCCTATTTCGAGAGGACATGGCTGAGAAGTTCAGTGAACGACCAAAGAGCGTCGTCGGCGATATACCTACTCGAAAAGCAGTACGAAAAATTGGAGGACAAGTTGCCCGCTGCCCATGAGCAGATGATTGTCGAACGTCAGTCGGCACGAAAGGCAAACTTAAACCTGTGGAAGGTGGAGAAGCAATTGAAGCACAAAATGTGGGAATAGGCCGAGCAGGAGAAGATGAAGGAGAAATCTGAGGTAAGGTTTTTCATCTCCAAACAGATCTCATTTAACGTTTATTGTATTCTTTAGGTCGTCGAACAAATTTCACATGCTCATCGTTTGGAGAACAAGAAACTCCTTCGTGAACTAAACGAAGAGCGGGAAAAGTCCCCAAACACCATCGATGCGGCTTCAGCTATCGAAATCAAGCTCAAAAACCTCGAAGACAACTACGAAAACGACTCAAGTATGCATGCACCATCACTGACAACCAGCTGAGCGAAGCCGAGGCAATGCTGGAAGCCGAGCAGAAGCGCAATCAATCGTCGCAGGAGAAGATCAATGCGATGTACAAGAGTGTCCGGGAGAAGGACGAAGCCATCAGTAAGCTGAAAGACAATCAACAAGAAACATGCGAACAAACTCGGCGAGGACGTTTGAAAAATTTGATCGCCAAATCCGAGACAGAAGATAAAGTCGTAGCCCTTATTGTTATTATTGATTTTATGTATTGTCGACAATAAAAAAAAAATGTTTCATTAGTATCAGAAAATAAAGACTCCGCTTATTTATATAAAAGCACGAACTAGATATTGATTTGATAGTTTTTCAGCGAATCTGGAAGCAGCAATTAGGAGAATATCAGGAGTCTTCATGGAGGGTGGTCTTCAGTTTGAATATTCCATTTGCCTTTCTTGCTGTGGGTTGTTCAAAAATAAATAAATATGTTCTTATTTCAATTGTCTTTGAAAACTTACAATATCAGGATCATTCTTGAATTTTTGGAATAAATTTAGAGCAAAGAAAATTGTTTCAATTATTATGATCAAAAGAAAAGAAAAATGTAACCTCAAAAGATTTGTTTTTGTTTTTCTTGTTTGACAGCTCAACCAAACCTAACTAAAAAGCGTTTTTGGATTATTTCAACTATTTCTAACTATTTCAACTATGACACAAAAACTATAGTCAACTATCGTCAGCGCAAAAACGCACCTCTGGTCTAACACTATGGAATGTCTTGTGGATAAGTCAGAGACAAAAGGAGATCGGAAACTGACTTACGTTTTACCCTCCGCCTCCGGATACCGCAAATTTTGTTTAACCGTTACCTCGTGTTTGTGAATAAATGAGAAAAAACAACAACAAAAATCAGGTGGTATGCCGAAGTTTACTGAGATAGTATTGGGAAAAACACGCATACTCTTGGGTGCCGTGAATATGAACTAACGCCATAATGGCTTTAATTCTCATTCAAATGTGAATTAACGCCATAATCCGATTATGGCCTAAATACACATTGGAATGAGAACTAAAGTAATATGGCGATAGTTCATTTTAAGAAGTGGCCCAAGTACTCATTTCAATGTGAATTAAAGCCACTCGCAGCAATCAAAATAATTTTAATATGATATTGGAACATAATGTAGGTAGGTAAATATATGGTTTAACGAAAAAAGGATGAACGCTCTATTAGTTAAGGGGGCGTAGATAAACACAAATATTTTAAACACGGGTTACTATAAATCAAATATAAGAACCACATTTGCCTTATTCTTAACTTTTTTCGTCACGCTCATAACTTAAAAATTTTGGAAACATTTCTTTGTTATTTATACTTTCGCGGTCCCCTCAGTTTTTGGCTCCAGAATCGAAAATAATCCGTTTTCGATGATATTTTTTAAATCTTCGTTTTTTTCGGCGGAGTTATGCACAAATTTACGAGGATGGAAAACAAATGAAATCGTTTAATTGTTGATAATCGAATGAAGTTGCTTCCTAAACGAATAAAAAAATCAATACAAAAATAATGATTTTTCATATTTGTATTGAATTTCAGAATGAGTACCTAAGTTTCTCAATATTTTCGTAGATGCTTCATTCGGAAAATTAGTTTTCCACAATTTGAAAGTAATCAAAAAATCGCGTACTGCAGTACTACTAGAAAGCGAGCGGAGAGAGCCGAAATTTTTTTTGGCAAACAGAGAAACAATTTGGGGTGTGAAAATAAAAAAATTCGCGAGTCTAGAAAACTAGTTTTCCGAACGAAGCACCTACGATCACCTAATTATTAGGTGTAGCACAATTTTCAAATTTCAGTGAGATTCCTTGAAATTAATATTAGCTGCGTTTTATTATCACAATGATCCAGATCAGATCATTGATTTATATGTGAAACAACAAAAAATCGAAATCCTACTTTTTACTTGGAAACACTTATTATCCGGGAATGAGATATTTTTCAATTACATAGCAAAAGCTTTTTTCCATTAAAAAACAACAGAATAATCGTTCAACAAAATTATCGTAGGGCAACTCCGATGTAATTGACGGAATGAATAAATTGCAAACTGCTGCTTAACGTGACGTAATAAGTAAATTGATGATCCAAAGCTGTTTTATTATCATGATCTGATCCGGATCAGATCATGGTGATAATAAAACGCGGCTATTGTTAACTCATGATTACGTTCAAATGGCTGACCAAGAAAACGGATCTACACATTTTTTTCTTTCAGAAATTTTAAAAGAAAATATCAGCACTCGCTGAGAGTGAGATCTCTTGTTCCATTTTAGAAATATCTGAGGTCCCTGAGATCTCGATGAGATTTTGTTAGGTAATTACTTGCTATGCTAACTTTGCTTCAAAGCTCAAAGCATGTTATGTCATCAGTTCTCATTTGAATGTGAACTTACCCCATATGACGTAAGTTCTCATTCAAGTGATGTCTTTAGTTCTCATTCGACTGTGAATTAAGGCCATAATCGGATTATGGCGTTAGTTCACATTTGATTGAGAACTAAGGCCATTATGGCGTTAGTTCATATGGCCTTCGTTCACGGCACCTACTCTTGCAGTAAACTTGGACCGCAGCTTGTAGACATTAGTGCTGTTTTTTGCCAGGCTAAGCAAAATGTTACTAACATTTCCATGTTTAATACAACAACACAGTTAGGACGGATAAATAAGAGTCCTATCGCTTAGGACTTTTAGGGTTTAGTGCTGCCAGTAATTTGCTGGTGTTAAATTCATTCAACTGTCAAAAAATTTATCGCAAATTCATCAAATTTAAATCACAAATGGTGGACGAATAATTTAGTTTTATGAACCTAAAAAAAAGAAAAATCAAACAAATTGCAATTTATTGAGTTGAAACTCAACGATACATTTCTACAGATGTCGCAACCAAGAATTAATTTTTTTTGCCTATTCAGTACTCCACAGTGGATCATTGCAAACACATGTACGATTTTAAATCTTTTAATGAATATGCATCCATAACCTCTGTAAAGTTTGAGACTTTTATGTGGTAATTTGGTTCAGTTTGCGCGAATCAGATGTTGGACTAGAGCTGGAGCTTGAGGTCTAGGCATCGGCATACAAAAATTAAAAATTTCTTCCATTACTGTTTCATCATCCCTGCTACTATCTTCAGCAAACAAGTTTACTATCTTAAAACAATTTTGATCAAATAAATCAGAAATATTTTTGTATTTAAATATTTGCTTGTGAGTTTTCAAAATGTTCCATCCGATCCATCTAATCAGTTGTTTGCAAATTGACAGTCGAAAGTACCTACGTGTACTGACAAAGCATTCGTATGTCGTTTTTTTGCACAAGTTCATTCTATCGCGCTGAGCATTTGCAAAAAAAAAAAAAAACACAACTATTGTCATTTTGACAGTTTGGTTTTCCATCTCCCTTTTAACTCATCTGTAGGATAAAGTGATCATAATCAGATTTCCGTTTGTCTTCTTTTATACAAGGCCTATCTAATTCTGTGAAAATTATCGACATCTCATTTTTTGGAGTAAATTAAAATGTAAAGAAAACCACATCGTCATTTATTTTTTATGAGAATAATATTTTTATTCACTAAAGTTCTTAACGTCTAATCCATAGATGCTCAATTATATTTTTTAATTATATAGCTATACAATTAATTCTTTTTACCGTGTATACATATATATATATATAAATTCTTATAATCTGATATTAATTTCTAAATTCATTTCCTTCGATCCAGTAGACGTTTTTTCTGTTGTTTATTTCATTAATAATATTAACACACAATTATTAATACATTTTAGTTTTTAAAGATTTTTTTCGGCTATATGAATTACAATTTATACACAAGTTTCATTTTATTTTTCATCAACAAATAAACCTACAATAAACACGTTATAAATCTATTAGATGATTTCCACGTCATCCTAAAGCGGTGAATGGTGAAATTATAAGTTCACTACCTACATTTAGTATACACCGACGAAATTAATTATGTTCCTTTATATTAATTTTAACACAATTTCTGTAATTTCGAGAAAAAGAACAGGTTTATTTTCTATTCGTTTGTGTAAATTTTTTCTTCATACAATTATTATTGCACAATTTATATAATTTTTGTTGTTTTATTTGTTAAAGATCACATCATTTTATTCATAGATACATAAGGAGAGAGAGATAGATATAGATAGAGAAGAGACAGAAAACGATAAGTGCAGTCACAGTTGGTTCAAGGTAGAGAGGGGCATTATATTGATTGTGATAAGTTTTTTTTGCTTAATTTTTTCGGTGGATCACAAAAATACTGATCCCAAATTCACATCCATTGCGAACAATCGATCACACAGGTGGTGCAGAATAAGGGGCGTCAATGCCATTTTTTTTTTTTTTAGGTTGAAACAGTAGTTGCCGCCCTTAGCATTGCGGCCATCGGTTCATCGAAGACTGTCTTCTTGCTGGCGATTACTCGAAGTCAATCGATTAGAATGCTCTTCGTTGCCGAGGCTAACGTATCCGCATAGTACCTGTGTCAAAAAACCTTCGCAATAAACGGCACTTGATCCATTCTCTGGCCGTTATTGCTGCCATTTGGTCCCCCAACAGCAGCGCCACTAGTGGCCAGATGAATAAACGAACTCGAGTATTCAGCGGCTCGCAGTGGTGAAATTCCGTTGTGATGAAGACTAGACACAGCTGTGGCATGCCACGCACTAGCTGCTGCCGCTGCAGCATTACTATGATCTCCTAGAGGCGGTGGGGTTGTCACATTTATAGGTGGGGAGCCTGCATCCGATGATCGACTGACAGATGATGGTGAATGCATTTGGTGGCTGTGGTGGGAATGACTGCTCTGACTGTGGTGGCCTCGTCCAGATCCTGAACCGACTTCGTGGAGTTTGCGCATGTGCTTCTTCAAGTCGAAGTTGCGACAGAAGCCCTTGGCGCATATCTTGCACGTGTAGGGTTTCTTGTCGTTGTGAGTGTGCATGTGGAAAGTGAGATTGTAGACTTGGTGGAAGGCCTTATTGCAGATGTTGCACTTGTACGCCTTCTCGCCGCTGTGCGTTAGTTTGTGGTTCTTGTAATTGCCTTTCTGATGGAATCCCTTGCCACAGTATTCACAGACAAACGGCTTGTATCCGGCATGGATTCGGGTGTGGGTGTTGAGGGTTGAGGACCGATTGAACGCCTTGCCACAGGTTTGACACTTATGGGGTTTTTCTGCTGTATGAATGATCTTGTGGCGGCAAAGAGTCGACGCCTGTCTAAATCCTTTGCCACAGATTTTGCACACAAAAGGACGTGCTCCGGTATGAACTGGCATGTGGCGGGTTAGATTGTAGTGCGCGTTAAAGACCTTTCCACATTCCAGACACGAAAACGTCTTCTGTTTGTTGATGGAGGACGAGCCACCAGGACTGGTTGCCTCCATCGATGGTGATATCGATCTGGTGGACGATGCTTTTGAGTGTTCACTGGGAGATTTGCCACGCGATGGGGGACTTGAGTGAATGATCTTCTCTTGATGATGACTATGGTGTGCTGGATTGTGGTTATGTGCGGTGGAATGGTGACTAGAACTAAAACTTCGTCTCAGATTTTGATTGTGTAGACTGCTGAGAGATGCCGTGAAGCTACTTAAATGTAGGGTACTGGGTCCACTTCCAGTGGAAGCCAGAAGGGCGGTGGCACTATGCTGTTGGGTGAGTGCTGCATATTGAGCCGCAGCAGCTGCACACATCAGCTGTCCTGGATAGTAAAGAAGTGGGTATTGGTTAAGCAATTCCTGATGGCGACTACTGACAAACTGTTGCACTGCTGAACTTGCCGTCGGAACGTATTTCTTGAACGCTGAATCGTAGTTAACAAATTCACTTGTATCATTCTCCGACGAGGTGCGTTCTTCGGATAATTGGTGAGCTGCCGGAGGAGCACGGTTGTTAACTTCGGTCGGAACAGGACTGTTACTGCGCTCACTGTGGTTCTTGTCGTCGGGTTCCATTATTTTCGCAATGGAGAATTTCAACGGACATGATCGCTGGTTAACTGGTCGAATTGACTCCATTAAAGCTTCGGAATTGATTGTTACGGCTCGTTGACTTGCAGCTGATTCCATGATTGGGCTTTTCGATGGTGGCATCATGGCTATAACACCGGATGGACTACACGGCTGCATTCCACGTGGGCTCTGTAAAAGAATAAGACACAATATTAGAATCGGTGTTCTTATTTTTAAAACAAACAAAATATACGTGTGTATTTATTCTAAGGTAGGAACCTCCCCTCGTGATTAAAAAAAAGAAATAAAAAAGTTTTCAAAACACTCTCAATGGGTATATCACAATCCTTGATACTAACTTATCTTGATATCCTGCTGAAAAAATATTTCCCTACAATACAAATTCAAACATCAAGAGACGAAATCCACTCGAGTGTAATTAATTAACCACAGCGCAGAGCCCAGTGATCTTTTTGATCAGCATCCGTATCACAAGGACATACGCCCTGCCATGCGGTCAACGCCCATTTCAATCAAACAACATCATGTCAAATGTTCTCTCTTCAATGAACATTTTAACAAAAAACAAAATTCCCTCTGCATGTCATTATCCAGGAGTTCCCCAAATCCTTTCTTATCCTCACGCTCGATTCCCGATTTTCCGTGGTTTTTTTGTTTGTGTACATACAAAAACGAATCCTTTCTGAATTATTGTTTTATGCAAAACCAAAGTTTTTTTTTTATATTTGCCAATCATAATTCACACTTAATTCGGGTTCTGAAAACCCAGGCGGGACTCTATTCATTTTGTGGATTCATTTTTAATTCGAACAGATTGGTACGGCCCACTGCCACTGACATGCAGCGAACGTGTTATATACGCATATTATTATTTGTTGTCGATTTCTTTTTTGCTATCCTTGAAGTTTGGAATATAACAAAAAATAATAATTGGACGTTTTGATACCAGTTCGTTGAGTAATTACAATAAACATTTAAATTATCATAAAAACAAAACATCACATCCGCACAGTTCGAATACACACACAGAGGTTTGTAGAAGAGAAATGAATAAAAAATAAAAAAAAAATTGAGAGGTCCTGTTCGGGTGCGATGATGGGGAAACTTAAACTCGTGGTGTTTTCATTTACTTGCCATCACACATCAATTCAGGATCAGCATATGCATTGAGTGACGGGCATCCTTATGGAAAATTATAATTTAAAACGGTCTTTAGGGATACACTTTTGTTTTTGGTTGTTTTTTTGTATTCAATGTCTTACTTTATACTTGCGCCAACAAATAAACATTTTCATTTGGTTGTTTTATGTTTTTCTTCGAGTTTAATGAAATGCAATTTCTTTCACATCATTTGAATGTGCTGTGTTGTGTGCAATATGTGAGGTTTCACTTCACCTTTGGAAATTCATCGTATTCTTTTAATTGAGTTAGTTTTCCGTTTGAGTGGAGTTGCTTATTTGTTATTTGTGTAATATGGAAAGGATTAGATTGGTGGAAGATGAAAGAGAAAGGGTTTCATTGTTATGTATTTGCATATTGCGGCGATTAAGTAAGTGGAAAGAAATTTGGTATCAAGGGACTGAAATCTAGATGGTTTGAATAGAAGAGTTTTCCACAAATAGTAGATACCTTTCGGCTACCTTGTCAAGGAAATCATTGCATGTCATCTGAACAATTATATTGTCCAACTATAGTTCCAACTTATATGGGTCTCAAAAGGCTTTCAAAATCTCAAATAAAAGGCAACTTTAAGCGACTTTATAGCTAAACTGCAAATATTTTCTTTTTGCAAAAAGTGAAAAAGTATACAAATTTAGAAATCCACTGGCTAAAAGTTCATAACAAACTTATGAACTTATAATCAAAAATTAAACTAAACTTAAGCTACTTAACATTAAAATTAAGTTGTTCGGATGAATAGTTTCTTTAAAAAAATTAATTTTTGAAGTTAAAAAAATTGAATATTAAGAAAAAACTAATACTTAGATAATAATTACATGACAAAAGTTTTTTAAAAATATATTTTTTTTCAAATTTTGACTTTGAAAATTCATTTTTATAAACTGTAAATTATTATTATTATTAACTTTATTTCATGATAAATATGTACATACAATCTTACTCTAGCCGGTGTACAAAAATTAAAGAAGAAAATATTTAACAAGAAATAGTTACAAGCATTTTGTTGTCAGAAGGACAAGTGACAAATGCTCAATGCAATTTATTTTTTAAATATAAACCAAAGTTCATTAATGGGGAACTATAAATTAGAAAAATTTTACAATTTCAAAATTAAAAAATAGTAATTTTAAAAACTTCAAAGTAATCAATGAACAAAAATATCATATCAGAATTGGTCGTATGGGCTTATAGCAAACACCATGTGACGACCAATGGTTTGCCAGCACAAAAACTTTGTTATACCACCGGCTCATCTTTTAGTGTGGTGTTAGTTGTTAGTAGGCAAATAACGAAACTATAACATATAACACAGCACACATAAATAATTTCATAATATAAATTCAAACAATATTAAAGAAAAGCCTTTTGGATTTACAAAATGCTATAGCACTCTGTGTTACCGAAATTTTTTTAATATTTTATTTTCTGTTCTAAATGGTTTTATTTTTTTTAAATTGTCCCTCCCGTCTAAACGAGCGACCCCTCGCATACATTTTTTTTTGTCTCGACCAAATCACCCTATATTCTCTCAATAAACCAGAACTGAGCTGTTGGCCCTTAACTCCTTAAGCTAAAAATTAACATGCTTGAAACACCTTTGAAAATGACTTATAAAGAAGCAGGTTTGGTTCTCAGAATCAGATCCGAGTGAGGACTTTAAATTTGTGGAAAAAAAATGACTATACAAGCAATGTTATAATTTTGAATTGTTGTTTAAATACCCAATAATAATAATAATAAGTCGAAACATTCCATCCTGTCAAGTTTATACCTACCTACACAATTAAAGCCTATCGTTTAATTGATTAGCAGTTTGGTAATATCATACATACATGTAGGAATGTATTTTCAATTTATTCTTAAAACAAAATTATTAACTTATCTTATTTCTTATATCTCAAGTGATCTTTACGTGCTATCAATCCCAATCAATTAAAAAACGCCCAACGATTGTGCCAACGAAATTTAATAAGTTCATATTTATGTAGGACTGAAAAGTAATATGGCATTCAATATAATTCAAAACAATTTTCTTTGCAGAATAGTTGGGTAGGTACACTCAGAAAAAAAAAGTTGTTAAACCAAGAAATTTGCGTTCTTAAATGATTGTGATCAAAAAGTTGTTAGCACAGCAATGGGTTTTTATTCTTTTAAAAATCCAATTGTAAGCTTAAGAAAAAAATTGTTGAAATCAAATACTAAAATTCTAAAACTTTTTCTAAACCAGAAAATTGTTAGTTCAACAGTTAAATTCTTGTCTTTAGTATTTTTCAGTGCAATTGAATCCATCAACAAATGAATTTTTAATTTAACAATATTTATTATATCGTATCAAATTTGAAAGTTGTTGAATCAAGAATCTAAAATGATAATTTTTGTTGTTCGATCGTGTTCTCACAATATAGCTGTTATTTTAAAAACGCATTCTTGACATTGAACAACGAAATGTAAAGCTGTCAACAATTATTTCTTAGAACAAGAAATAAATTGTTGACACAACAACCTCTTTCTTAAAATAAGACAAAGATAACTGTTAATCTGTTGCTCTGCAAATTTCATAAGGAACTGGACCTTAAGAACCATTGAAAACTTGCAAATGGCTGTTTTTCATTCAAGTTTGCAGTCGATTAAAATGGTATTTATTTTGTCTGTCTGTCTGTCTGTCTGTAAACGCATTAACCACTGGCTAAATTGACTTCAAACTGGAAAATAAGAAGTTTGAGCCAATTCGCGTGGGTGGTTGCCACCATAAAGATTTTACAGCCAAAAACCAAAATATTCAATTTTCTCAAAAACGGCTCCTAAGAATTTTTTCGGAACTCTGATGTTTTTATGTTAAAAAATATTTTTGTATTGCTATAAAACAAAAACGGGACCTCTCATAGAACCGTTTTTTGTTCTTAGATTTTCTCGAAAAATAATAATCCGGTCAGCATACTTCTTTTTCAAAATTACGTATATATTGCCCATATAATATTATGTTTTCAAACAATTTTCTAAAATTGTTTTGGTTTAAAAAAAAAATATTTTAAAACTTTTTTTTTTTAAAATTCTGTATCTCAAAAACGGATCAGTAATAAAAATTTAAATTCAAACTTAATGTGTATACATATTTAAATGTTCTTGAATACTGCATACCCAAATTAATTTTAGTACATTTTTGAAAAATTTTTATACATACAAAAATAATTCAAAATAAACGCTCCAAGGAGTTATTTTTTTTTAAATCAACAATTTCTTAAAAAATCGTATGGCATCTTTTTTCAGTTAAATTGTGTTTTTGAGGTACATATTTAAATTTAAATTTTTATTTATGAATTTTAATTACATGTTTTAATGCTTTTTTGTGAGTTGAGTTTTGGAAAAACGGGAGCAAGTTCGTGCGACCCAGTTGTGCACGTTTTTCTTGTATTTCTTTAAGTTTAGTGGTGAAACAAACATTTTTTTTTCTCATGAAATTTTTTTTGTACTGGAGACATTAATTAGTTGTCACTGTGAATACATAATGTCGCCTTTTAATATGCAGGAATAATAAAAAATCTGACTGACACTACACACACAAATGACAATTGTAAGTTTTTTCTGCCAAAACAATGGGATTCACAGTGTTTAAAACAAGCTTCATTTTAAATTAAACATTATACAAATAAAACTTGACTGAATAGTTTAAAAATCTGAGATCATATTTTTTCCAATGGTGAAAACCAATGTTACAACTCTATTGTACTCTATTCCCTAGTGTCAATATATTACATTGATATGCACTATAATCTTACTCCTTGCAATCCTTTTTTTTTTCTAGCTTCATTTTGTTGGTTTAAAGGTATATCTAAGTAGGTAACTATTAAATTAATAGTCTTCGTTATTCAAATTAAAATATGTAACCCATTTAAAACCTGGCAGCGCTCTTTAGATTCAATTATCACTTGTACCTAACCTATATATCTAATTTCCCCTATAAAGTAGTATAGTGATTTTGCTGTCTTGCCGTTAAAAATGATTAAAACAACACATAAAACATGTTTTGATTTTTAATGATTATGTAAGTTGCAAATTTTGGTTTATGACACAAGTATGTATAGGTACAAAAATTAATTCTTCTCAGGAGTTAAAATTTTTATTAAAGATTTGCAACGAAGTTTCAAGTTTAATAAAATCACAAATTACAAAATCAATTATGAAAATTGTTGCATTTTGCGGAATTTGTGCAAACAAAAAAACAAATGCTTGGTCCTTAAAGTAGAATTCTTTGAACCGTTTTTTCAATAAATTTAATTCGATTTATAAGTAGGGGTAACCGGGGATAGTTGGCCTCAGGGGTAAGTAGACTAACTGCCAATAACTTCAAAACAAAACAATTTCTTTCAAGTTTGTCCTTGTTATTACATTGAGCACAGCAGCCCGGTTAGTTACATGTTGTCTTTTGATAATGTCTAGAGCCGTTCAAGAATTATGGCGAAAAAACACTTTTTTTGCTTTTGTGAGTAATTTGTTTGCTTTGTTTTATTTTTTTTCTTTCGTAAAGTTTTTGCTTTTAACGTCAGCTTTTTTTAAGAATAAGAGAAAGTGAGTGTTTGTATTACCAACGCCTAGCAGTTATATATTTATTTTATTTCTGAGTACCGAAAAAAATTCATTAAGTGAAAGACCGATCGGGGCAAGTTGACTTTTTTTGTTGGGGGTAAGTCGACTCAGTTGTTTTTGGTAGAAAAACAACAAGGAGGCGACTGAAAAATCAGTTTTGGAGCTTATGTCCAAAAATTATTCTTGAAAAAGGAAAAAGCATACGATCTGATGTCTCATTAATATTATTTGTTTCAAATTAAATTAATTTGAGTGCAATTTTTCCATAGTTTTAGTATCAAAAAGCTGGAAAAATGATACAGTCAACTGAGCCCATAGTCATATAGTCAACTTACCATAGTCAACTTGGCGTTAGTTGACCCACCTGAGGCCGATTTATAAATTTAAGAAAAAAAAGTCTTAAAATTAAATTATGTCAGAAGACATATTTTTTTATAAAGCACAAAAAATTGTTAGTTAGTTGTTGATATCGCGTTTAGTTATTTAAAAAAAAAGATAAGTGAATTTTGAGTCTACTATCTCCGGTCTCCCCTACCTTTTTTTAATATAATATAGTTAATTTCTTAGGTTAGTTCAATAAAATATTGTAAAATCATTATCGATTCGGGATTGGTCTTAAAAAAATTGTAAGGTTAAACATCGTTGATGTACCTAACTTTTATTTTTGAAAAAAAAACTACGATAGATAGAGTTAAAAATTAAATATATTATTTTTAAATTTTATACAGCAATTTTTTTTTCTAAGACTAATTAAAAAAAAAAAAAACTATTTCTTTTAACATAATTTAAAACTGGGTAAAGAGAAAATTAGAGCATCAGAAACATCGTCTTCGTTTGGTTGAAAAACGACCAATTTGGCTTTATTTCGAATTAAAAAAAGGTATTACGCCAAAAACGTAATGGAAATAGGCCCGCATATTTTAAAATTCAAAATTTGGCAATATCATTTTCAAAATAGAGATTATAAAGCTAAGTTGTGCAAAAATTTGTAGGTATCCCTCATCGATTTTTTTTCAATTCCCCCAAGAAATTCCTTTGTAATGGCTTGAAATTTATTTTTCAGTCTCCATATTTGATCGCCAACTTTAAATTCGTTTTAGCTTAAATATATCTTTTTATAACTTTCTTCATACAATTTTTCCTTATTTTAAATTGAAATCTTAGTAACCCGCAGTGAAATTTTTTAGGTAAACGTTTTTTTTGTTTTTAAATAAAGAATTTCAATTCACATAATAAGATAAAGTTCTTATTCCAAATTTTTGAACATTGAAACTCTTCATTTAATTGGAGTCTTCATTTTATACTCTTATGAACTTATTCTATTAAATGCAGTATTTTAAGATGAACAATAATTTAGCATAAAGTGAAAAAAATATGATAATTTTTTTCTAAATATGCAAACATTTAAATCGAAATCCTGCGAAAGTGCTATCATTTTGTTTCCTAAAGCAAAAAAAGCCCAAAATGACAATTTAGCCTTATTTCGATTTTAAAAATGAAATAATATCAAATTTTTGGAATTAGTCTTTATTTCATTTAGCGATATTTCACGTCACCGTTAAAAAAGACAATGATAAAACTGATTATTTTTATATGAACTTGTGTTTCACCTTGCTCAATTTACATACGAAAAAATTTCATTTTGCATAAGTTTTCAAAATTTATTAAATCATTTGATTTTTGAAAAATGTACATATGTATATGTAGGTATAGGGGTAGAATTGTTTCAGACTTTTTGATTTTTTTGGAATGACATACTTCGAATCTTCAATTGAAAAAATACAGATTTCGCACACTTTATCAAAAATTTAAGAAAATTTGCAGTTTCCCGTCGGCAAAGTTTTCCCCAAAAATTTCAACTCTTAAATAATCTCAACTTCCCACTTTATTGTATATGAGAACTCCGCAAGGAAAACAACGGGTCCCCTCAATTTTGAATAAAAGTTCTCAGAATTTGGGAAGTTTAATCGTACCTACACAATAATGTTATATAATTTATTTATATTTTCATTAAATTTTCTTACAATTGAAGCGGCGCGAATCTCACAAATAAAATAAATCGTATATTTTATCAAGGATTTTAACCATAACATTGTAAAACCTAGTTGGACGTTTTGCATGAAGGCATACAAAAACACACTTATAATCCAGTTAATCTCCTCTTTAAATTTTAATATTAAAAAAGATATAAACCTTAACAAGCAAATTGAAGTAAATACGTACAAAGTAAACCATATTTCAAACTGGCGGACTTGTTTACATCCAATCCTTCATCCACTTGTTTGCAAGTTTGTCTTAAATAATATTTCCAATTCGATTTCGGATAGGCACAACACAAACCTTTAATTTATGCAAACACACAAGCAAAAATTTCACAGAACAAACAAATAATGTTTTGGTTTTTTGTTAATATGAATTCGTATTCGAATTTACGAGTAGGTATTATCCTTTCAAAGGAAAACAAATTTGACCAAGTTCTCACGACACAGATAAGACAAAACACTAAATCAACATGAACCGCGCTCTCTCTCCTATTCGTTGTTTACTCGAACAGATTCCGATGTGAAATGCCTTAAAATCGGTGATGTATCCTTACAAAATATAGAAACAGCACCAACCACCATGATGACGTTTACTTTCTAGACGAATACAAAAACCGTAAAACATTATCAGGATTAAAAAGAAGACAACAACAACAGAAAATAATATAAAACCTACCCTCAATCACAGCACTGGCACTGGTACTCTATTTGCCCGGGGGGCGCTTACTTAGGGGAAGATGGAAAAGCAGAAGAGCACTACATTTTTGTTTCTTGTTGTTGTTTCTTCTTTGCTAATGTCCTTTTTAAGGATTCAACGTGAAACGTCATTTCAAGGGAGCTCCACAAAAGCAACCTGAGCGAGCAAAGGGTACACAACAAAATGTCGAATTTGTGTAGTTGTGAATTTAGTACCCGCCCCTAAATATTTATGTACACACTTTATTAAGGGTGCATAATGTGGTAGGTTTATTTTAAGGGATGAAAACCCGCACTTGAAGGAATTTACCTCTTATTCTCTTTTTTTGGCTTTTGCATGTCGATGTCGATGTTATGCCATAAAAGAATGGGAGAACATTTCATATTCATGATGATGTTGTGGACCATGGATGCTAGGATGATGATTTTCGGAGGATGATAGTGAGAGGAAGGATGCCTACCTTTCCTTACCTCTGCCCACAGTATGGGCCTACACAGCAACGAAAAGACTGCTTGTGCTCGTGTACATTATGTGTTATGTACTTAGATAGTATAAAGGACCTGGACAAAGTTTTGTCCTTTTTCGCTTTACTCTTCTTTTCGTTGGCGGTTTTAAGTGGGTCTGGAGTTGGGCAAGGGTGGGTTGGTTTTGGACTAGTGTCGTAAGCGTAACATTATCCAATACGATATTCGTTTTTTTTTCGAGAAACAAAAAAGCACTCTCATTAGTGATAGTGATTCAAGTTGTATTTACTTTTTACCATTGTTGGTATTTTTATTGGAAGTACATTCACATAGATTTCTTGTGAAGTTCTATGATCGCAACAAGGGAGCAGAACGGAAATTCGCTTTTTCGCTGCCAATTCGAGGAAGAGAATGTTGTTGAATTTTGTTTCTTCGTATAAAGTGGAAAAATAGGTAGGTATATGGAAAAAACTTAGAATTGCCTTATTCTATAGAACTTAAAATAAATTTTGTTTCTAATGTTAATGAAAAGTGGGCACTTAGCAATATTTTTAGTTCAAAAATCGAATACAAAAAAACGTTTTTCATCAAATTTCATTAGTGTCTAAACTCATAAATAATTTCTTAATAATGAAAATAATAAAGGTTGGCACGACATGAACGAATCAAGGCAAAGTGGTTTACATTCTTGAAGACTGATGGGCTGACATAGAAAGCGGTCTCAGGAATGAAACAAACTAACCACGAAGCACTGTCGAAAGTAATAAATGTCTCCTGGTCCATGGTTAAAAGGTGCCAGGATTTAGCTAGTTCGATGACCATGCGATGTGAGGACGTAAGGTGGTAATAGCCCCACAAAGGCTTTGCCACAGAGTATAAATTTAAGCTTAAAACAGAATTTTGAGTACAATTTTGTTAATTCTTTTTTGTTATTTTTTGTTAAGAAATGTAGCAGTGGTGCTATCATATTATTTCAGGTTTTGGCATATTTTAAATTGTTTCTATAGCCATTGATTTAACTTTATTCTTCAAAGACAAGAATATATGTTTTTGGTGCTATTTTTTTAATTTTTACCACATCTGTATGTCGGTCGAAATGACTGATCCAACCAGATACCGAGGTATGTATCACTTCACTTCAATTTTGCTCGTTAACACTAAACAGCTGTCCAACCATGTTGCTCCAAGTCTTGCGCGTATCCCTGGTGACCCCAGCCAACGAGGTCAGAATTGTTTTGTTTTTCTGGACATTTATGTTCAGTTTGTAGTCATTATAATATCGTTGAATCTTCTTGAAGTCACGCTGTAAGAGAAATCTAATGACTTCGATCTTTCAGGCAGTTCTGAACGCACTTGATCATCGGGGGATTGCAAATGTAACTAATCCCGTTACCACTTCAACAAAAAGCATCGTAAATCACCTAAATCACCTTGTTTAGTTAAATTTATACTGCATAAGAAATAACAAACCATAAGCTTAGAAAATCCATCCGTATATATATGCGGTTTGAATATGGCTGAGTGCACAATGGAATAACGTGTATCTAAGCAATTTTTATCTCAGTTAAGAAGATTTCAATAATTTGCAGATATTTTACTCTAAGTTAGGTTAGGTTACAGTGGCTGCGGATTAAGAATCCACACACTTAGGCCAAAAGAAAAGGCCCATTGTGATACCACATGAATCTAGAGAATTACTTCTTACTAGTCGAACCATTTTGAGCTTTTTATAAAGCGAAGAAGATATTTGATATCCTTATTAGCTAGTTCACTGGGGTTATCATAAAAGTATTCTCCCAGATGAAGTTTGCGTCTTAGTGAAAGAGCAGGGCAAGTGCAGAGAAGGTGAGAGATTGTTTCCTCTTCTTCCTCATCCATACAGCTCCTGCAGAAGTCATTTGAGGCTATACCAAGTCGTATTGCGTGTCTGCCAATAAGACAGTGTCCCATAAGGACACCTATCAGGGAGGTAATATGAAGTCTGCTTTGAGATAACAAGTCTTTAGAGCGCTTTAAGTCCAGTGAAGGCCATATGAGTTTCGTAGCTGCGCACGTTGGTAAATTGTGCCACCTATAGTTTGTTATCGTTAAAGCTGCTTCTTTTAGCAAAAGTTTACATGTAGCTATCGGTATACCTATCTTCTCCCTTTCAGATGAAATAGGTATGACGGTTCCATTTTTAGCGAGTTCATCGGCTCTACAATTTCCTTTGATGTCTCTGTGACCCGGCACCCAACAGAGGTGAATGTTAAATTGCTGCGCCATCTCCATCAGAGACGATCGGCAATCGAGGGCCGTTTGAGATTTGGTTGAGACACCGTCAAGAGATTTAATAGCAGCCTGACTGTCAGAGAAGATGCGGATATCAGAAGTTGATATCACGTTTTCTCTTAGCCAGGAGAGAACCTCTTTGATCGCTAAAATTTCCGCTTGGAAGACGCTACAATGATTGGGGAGGCGGAATGAGATGCTTAAATTAAGCTTTTCTGAGTAAGGTAGGGGGGCCAAATAAGGCCCAGCGCCTAATAAGGCCCAACTCACAGAAAATAACGAAACAAACAAATAACGGGATTGTTTTTGCTTTGTTTATGTGAACTCTGTCTGTAGAAACTCATACAAAGCAAAAACAGCCAGCTGCGCGATTCATGTCGTGACCTGCAGTCGATTGAAGTTCGTTGAAGGGTGAACAACACCAGAATTATAAAAAAGAGCGCGTTATTTGTGTGTTTTGCGGAAAATTCAACGAAGTAAGTACTTTTTTAATATTTTTCGGACAAAGTAAATTCAATTTTGAGTACATCACAATATTTTTTTATTAAAAACGTTTTGATGTTTATAACTTATAATTTTTTTTCAATTGTCTTTAGTTTTCCTAATAAGGCCCATAAAAAAACATGGTGGGCCTTATTGGGCACATGACAGGGCGAATGCCCTGGTGGATGCGAATGAGCACCTGTTAAATACTTAAACTTAACTTAACGCTAAACTAAGTGGCTGTTTTTTTTTATTAATTTTTGTAAGTTGTTATGTGATATTTTACCCAAGAAGGGCATTTAAGTTTTTTTTTTTACCAAGAAGGATATTTTTATGTTTTTTTTTCGTTTGAAACGAGACTATGTCGAAGAGGCTGTTTTTATGTATTTTTTCATGAAATAAATTTTTTAAAAATTGTTTATGAAAAAATATTGTCTTTTTTTTGTGTTTTAAGTTAAACACGTTTTATTTCAGATAGAAATTTTGCAAAAATCTTATAAAAAATGAATGGGCCTTATTAAGACCCCTTGTTCTTAATAAGGCCCGACGTAAGGTTTTTTTAAATGTCGGAAACATATACTTTACATAATTAAAAAATAAAAAATATATGTTTTCTTATAGATAAAATGATACAGATTCATAATCTTTTTAGATCACTCCGATATTTTAAAAAATGTGGCAGAAAATTAGAAAAATCTGTTAGCTAGGCCTTATTTGGCCCCCTACTTTACACACCACTACCAACTCCATCACTTGTCTTGGATCCATCTGTATAAAAATGAATGCCTTTGTCATCCAGAATTTTTTTGTCTTCCCATTCTTCTCTGGATGGAATGGATATCTGGAAGTTTTTTTTTTTTTTACTCTAAGTACTCTTCGAACATTGCTTGAATTAGGGAAATTTTTTTTTATATTTTACGAAGAACAAAAAATTATGTAGGTAAATTGACCCTCCGACTACATGAATGTTATGAACAGTTAACGGTTGTATGTTGGTAATGCTGCAATTTTTCCTTTAACTCCACTTTCAAAAATTAGCTCTGCATTATAACAAATGAAATATGAACCCAGGTTAACCCACGAATTGATGAACAACATGTTCATACACAAAGCAGTGCGAGCAATTATGAAAAGAGCAGATAAGGATAACTGTGAAGTACAGAAAAACTGCTTCAAGAGTTCAATCAGAATAAGCTAGACATAATAAACCCTAACTCAACAATAAAAATCTATGAATTTTCCGCACCGCAAAGTTGAGTAGCACTTTTTTGTGACAAATTATACTCTTGGAAGTTTTGGCAGTTCTTCGAAAAAAGAAGTAGGTACCCATGAAAGACGATTTAAGTCACGAGTAGGAATCAAACACACACACCTTCTTTGGTCTGGTTCAACACACATAGGTAATCACTACCTATATACCTAGGCAGGTACGCCACGGCCACCACTGTTTAATTAAAGACTATATAACATACAACTTTGGTATAGTGTTGTATTTAGTAGAATCTGTTTCGAAATTAAATTTTCATCGCCTTTATGACAAATTTTAGCAAAAAAATACATCAGTTGCATTGGACATCACCAAAATAAATAGAGGAGCAGGATCACTGCAAACAAAGTAAACCAATAATAAAATTAAGTTTTTGTCACCTTCAATTGATGCAGTCGTATGCATAGCAACGATTTTATATGGGTGAACCCATCGATCTGTAAATCTGAAAATCCTTAAGCGGATTTCACCCACATCCCTTAAACAATAATCGCATCTCCCGCATCATGCATGTGCAAGCAGATTATCCTAATTATCCTAGTTACACAATTTTCCCATGGACGAGATTACATCGCATTCGAATCATGTTAAATACCTATCTGTGGGTGTATCCACAACAATCAACTTCAGTGGTCAAAAAACTCGAATATGTATCTCTTTTTTTCGGGACAAAAGACAAACTAGATATACATCTGCGCGATTTGCAAAATATAGATTTGTCGGTTTTTGGCAAATATCCGATTTGTGACCGGAACAATTGGACTGTTTCTATATTACTTTGTTCCCATAATGTTTCTCGTCCATTGAAGAGTCTATTTCTAAATAGAATGTAATCCTTTAATCAGGACATTAAACGATGATAATTTTTCTAAAGACAGGATGATGAACGGACATTTGGACATTCAAAAAGAATGTTTTCTCGGTTTCGAACTTGACAATGAAAGTTCATTCAAGAATAAACAACATGATTTTGTTTTGTTTGACCGCTTTCGTTCACTCTATGAGAATCGGGAGCATCTAGAGGCAAAAAGAAAAGTTCAAAAGGCTTAGAAGATTACCGCTTACCGACACAGATTAAGAGATGTTCTAGGTCGTTGGGTCGTTCTTATACCTTTCAAATTTTAAGGGCACGGACAAGGACATGTGTGTGTTTCAAAAGAGAATAGAGATGAACATGCGTAAGAACATAATTTCCTTTTCTTATAAGGACTCGCCTTGCTGAGTTGAGTTACTTTTGTTTTCTTCTTTCCGATCTGCTTACCGAATATAAACAGATTAACCGCCTAGCGACTTACTCCTATACCCGGGAGCAAATAATCTCGACAAATTGTTTCATTAAAAGGTTAAGGCTAAGTAACACTCAGAAAATATATTTCTATTCGATCATTTTTTACTATGCCAAAATGGTTTGAGACAACAGACAAGGTGAATTTCACTAAGAAAGACAATTTTAATATTATTTGTCTCAACTAGCTTAAACAATTTGTGAGCTATGATGAGCTATCAAGTCATAAAAAACACGAATTTAAAACATTAACAACTCAATTGTTTGAATTGAAAAATATTTTTTTACAATTTCTTGAAATCGTCCCGCAGAAATTCTACTGTATCTATACTTTGCCGTACCGCCTCAGGTAAAATCAGTACACAAGTGTCAGCATTTCAATGAATGAATTGAAACATAAATGTTTTGAAATACATTTCAGCATCAGAATTCGATAAACATCACAACAAAGATCCAGCATGAGTTCAAAAATACTCAGTACCTTCAGCCCTATACAATGAGAAGGTACACAAGCTGTTCGGTGCCGAACAAAAAGAATCAGCGTAGGAGAATGCGAATTATTGTGAACTTCTACTTTTTTCAAAATTCGAATCAGAAGCTAAAATAATTGAGGTATTGCCATAAATTGGTAAATAAGCTAGAAAGTTACTGCCTACCTCTGGGTTTTGATAGAAAAAGGACCTTTCAACATTAGACAGAAGCGAGCACTTTGTTCTCAATGTGTGTTCCGAAAACAAGCAATTTTAATGGGACAGCCAATGATAAAGCATCGGCATTTTTCTTTTTGAAAACGGCCGGCTTCTTTATGAAAAAAGCAAATGTTTTGATAAATTTGTTTTGTGTGGATTATAGTTTGGTCAGCTAATAGACAAATTAGCAATTATGCACTTCAAAATTAGAAATAAATCTCTGGAGCGGAGATTTATGCTTTATAGATGCTGAGGAATGAGGAATATGGGTTTTTGAAGTGAATTTGTACATCCTTTGCTTTGTGGGAATATTTTCAACAGCTGCTATTACCCTGCAGGAGGAGAGTTTAGAGCAGATAAGCGCATTGAAAATATGGTAATTATGCCATATCGTAGTAATTATGTGTTAATCCTGAATCCGATGATACAATTTTCGGAAAACAGTGTGGTTCTTGCGGTTTGTTGAGGAATCATCGGTTATGTGAGGTTTGGGTATTTTATGCAAATGTTCAGATCACGCAAATTTGGGTTTGGAAAAAATCTAACTTCTGAGGTTTGAAAAAGTGAGGCTTTCTTTTTGCAGAAATAGGAATTGTATAATTATAGGATAATATAAATGAGAAAATGTTGCACTACATCGTACTGCGATTTACTGCTTACGGAAAGAAATACATACGATTTTCCCGATCAAAGAAACCCTATTTAAAATTCACATACCCACCAGTATCATTCCATGCTAATTTCATAAATGTAAAAGTGTATTTGTCTATTTGCCTGTAATTCTAAAGCTAAAAATCCGCCGAACCGCCAAGGTTCCGTTTTGGGACCAATCTTGTCTAGTGTCTATACATTAATGATCTGCCAGATGTTATTGAAAAAAGCCAAATACATATAGGTATGCAGATGATGTGGCTCTATACCTTTCAAGAAAACCTGGTCTTTTGGAAGATTGCATCGCCAGAATTGATGAAAACTTGTCTTATATCCATATGTGGGCTGAGTTGAACAAAATTCTGTTAAATCCAACTAAATCACTTGGCATAGTTTGTAAAAGACGAAATATTTCCTTAAATGACGTCCTCAAGCTCGATTTAAATGGAATTACCTTGCCATATGTTGAACAAGTTAAATATCAAGGATTCACTATAAATAGGAAAATGAGTTATTGTGATGCTACTTCGGATATAATTAGAAAAGCCTATGGTGGATTACGTGCGTTAAGAACAAGCTAATTGTTGCCGAAAATGAAATCACACCTCGTAAAATCATTGCTAATGCCATTCTTTTCCTACAATTGTCTGATGGTATATCCTTGTTTAGATTGTAGGCATAAAATTAATGTTGCATTCAATGACTGTCTGCGATATATTCAAAATATACCAAGGCATACGAGTGTTTCGCGTTTTAAAACTTCACTCATGGGAATGAACTCGGATGATTTTTATAAGTACCTACATAAGTCGGTTCTGAAACTTCATGACATAATACATCATAGTTGTCCCGAGTATTTACATGAACATATTAAATTTCTACAATCGCCTAGAGGACTTAAATCAGTGATACCGCGTTTTACACATACCATAGGAGACAATCTCCTTTTGATAATGCAATTAAGTTGTGGAATAATCTTCCACATCCACATCGATTGCAAAGAACCATATCATCACTTAGATTTCAGGAGGAGCTGCTAGAACACATATCGGGAAGAACCTAATGATTATATAAAATTCAATAAATTGTACTATTTTTTTTGTCTTTTATGTTTATCTTTTACTTTCAACCTTACATAAATTTATTATTATAATTGTAACGTTTATATATGCAATGTCTTAATAATGTTGCATACCAAAAAATTCTTGTAAAAAAATCAGGGAAACTAAAAACTTATGAAATTTTTAACTATGCAATATTATTAAGACAATGCATATAAACGAAATTTCCAAAAAAATTGGTTGAGGCGTTTTTGAGAAATCTAGAAAAGAGTAGGTATTATAAACCCAAAAGGTACTACAAAAATGGATCTCTTTTCCGATTTTTTTGTTATTGAAGAATATATTTTAAATAATATCTTGGAATGCAATATCAATAAGTATAATGTTAAGTATAATTGTGCAATTTTAACAAAATAGGTAAAGCCGAAATGGAGATATACGGGAATGATCACAAAATCGGTGCGGGTGCATAACTTCACGGGTCATAACTTCACATGGGTCATAATTTCACCTCTAGTGAGTTATAATTTCACTTTCTCCGGGTGAAGTTGTGTCCCATCTAAGGTGGGAATTAGCTTCACTTTTTTGTGGGCCAGAATTTCACTTCTGTGTGAAGTTATGTCCCATTCAAATTGGGATATAATTTCACTTTTTACAACAATTGCAAGAAATTATCATTTTGTATTATTTACTTATACATAATTTGTCTACCAAAAACTGCATTAATCTGGCGCGATTTTGTATTATTTTCAGAGTCTTGAAAACTGAATTTCCGAACTACTAACTAACTACAGCTACAAAAAAGTCTTATTAATAACCATTCATTTTCAAAGCTGTTGCCGTTTTCTTTAATTTGGAAAAGCAACCAAAACAAATCTTGTAATGAATACTTACTAGAGTCTGGCAAGCAGGTGCTGCAGTGTAATGACTCATTTCGAGCAGGATGACGATCTGTAACATTCAAATTCGATTTGTTTTGATTGGGAGTGAAGCGAGCGGAAAAAATTTTGATTCTCTTTTTGGCAAAATTTTTTCCGCTCGCTTCGCTCGCTGGCAATTGTACCTGCTACATTTGTTGGTTAAAGCTCCAAATTCGTAATACCATTTTCTAAAACTTTTAAGACTGATAGTATTGAAAAACTCAATAATGAATACATTTCACTGAACATCCCGTCAATAAAAAATGTCTTTCCGAAGGAGCTGTTAATGTCATTGAAACAGCTCAGTTAGTTTAGATGACAAAAAGGTGCAATAAGATGAAACTGGATTCAAGTACAGTTTGCTTGCCTTACTCTCACCTTACCGAATACCAAAGTTCAGAAGATCGTTTGCATTGGAAAAAGTTTCCTTTACGTCACATAGACTTAGAGCATGCGGTATATTTCAACCGTCATGCACTGAAAAAACATTAAAAATAATATGTAAAAACTGTCCACTCAATTTATTGTTTTAGAAAATGTTTAAAACTCAACGCGAATGTCAGAAACCCCGAATTTAATGTCTGGACTTATGACCCATCATAGTTGGTTAGTAGTCCCAAAATAAAATTCGGTACTTATAACCCACCATAGTGGGTCATTAGTCCCAAAAACCATTTTCGGGACTTCTGATTTCGGGACCAGGTTATCTGCGCCGTAGAATGACTAAATAGGTGGGAAATAATTTCACCCAAATTTCAGGTGAAATTATTGCTCACCTAAGGTGGGAAACAATTTCACCCGAAAAAAGTGAAATTATAGCCCACTAGAGGTGAAATTATGATCCATGTGAAGTTATGACCTGTGAAGTTATGCACCCGCACCCACAAAATCAGCCGCAAAGTCCCTAGTATTAGAATTTCACTTCGATACAGGGCCAGTAAGGGGTATAGATAAAAATCTGAGAAAATTAGAGGATTTCTTTTATTTATTTGGAGACGATTGAGCGGATGTCTTCATTCATTTTATCTTAAGGACCACCCTTATGTACATAGTACATACATGAGCGAGAGTGCTTCAAGTTTTTGCTAGCGGAAGTATTTTTTTACTCTGTTGAGTGCTGAAGAAAACCTTCCTACTACCTACTGTAGGTACCTTTTATCTACTGTAGGTAAAACTCATTTTCAAAAAAAAATTTTAGTAGTATTTCTACATTGAGGATCATACATATAATAGTGAAACTCTTTATTAACCCCAAAGGATTTGGGTTTCTGGAAGAAATAAAGCTCATAATCGGCCTGGGTGTTACATTTAAAAAAAAGCGCCAGATGGAAGCATACTTACTTCTGCAAATACTTCACTTAAATCAGTGGGATATTGTTGTTCTAACTCCCTTGCTTTACTTCTGATAAATTCACCATGCATCGTCTAGCTCATGCAGTTTCAATAAGTAACCAAATTTCGTACTTAATGTATTATAATTTATATATCTAATATTATAACTAATAATAATAATTTATCAACTATTAAGACTATGAAAGATCGCCTATCTTCTAACTCAATGTGGCCCATTTTAACTTCATCAAAATGAAATGCTGACATCCTAGATAGAAGATCCAATGATGCTAGTAAAGACACGATTCCAGCATGCCCACGCCCGCTTCCTAGATAATCTTGCCTTGGCTGCAACCCAATCACCTAACCCTTGGAGTGTAGCGAGGCCCATGAAAGAAAATGCTCCCTTTAGTCAATTTTTGCGGTAATAACTCATAACTTTAAACCCAAGACGATACCTCGGAAAAGCCATGTTTTTATGGTTCCTTGACTAATAAAACCTTAGTTTATATTTAAATATACATCATAGACGGCTAATTGTATTTTTGTGATACAATTTACGCAGCCTACAAAATTCGAAGGAGCATAAATTAAATATCAAACGAAAGCATTTTTTGTGAAGATGTGCAATGACTGGTATATTACTCAAATGTTCTACATATATACGGAAATTGTTGCAAATAATAAATTAATATTGAAAGAAAAATTGTGGTTATTAAAACAAATGACAAATCACAGTGGTATCAAACAGCTGTTGTGTGCAGAGTGTGTTCACGAAGAAAACCCAAAACATTAATGGGGGTTCACAATGGTGTTCAAATTTAATAAATCCGACAACACGAAAGAAGTTGATGAACGCCCTTAAAAGAAGAATCAACACTTCAAATTTCGAGAGCTGGGTCGATTAGAAAAGCTTAAACATGAGAACATACATACATATAATATCACTAGTAATATTGATCAGAGTGGTTGAACAAAAGTTTTCGTTAGAAGAAGATTTTTACAGAAAAGAGTAACGAATTTTGAAATGAAATAAAACAAAGAAGTTTTCTTAGATTGACATGAAATCTACTTTATTCGAAAGATATTCTTCTGACTTTATAATTTTCACATGAATTTTGGCATTTGACCGCCATGGCTTATCAGCGTAGACTAGCGACGTATCCCAAGGTAAGACGGCGTTAATTCGTACGATCTTGGAGGCCAATTCAAGGGTCCGCAACGTGAAACTGAACGTTTCCTTCAATAAATCAAGTGTTTTGGTAAGAGCTGCGTAACATGTGCTCCTCTTGAATCAACAGCTCCTGCACATAATGGTTGTGCAATGGCAATAAAGTGGTCACCATTAACTGTAACTTAACCTATACGAAGACGAACCAATTTTTCCACCAACCCCTAAAGCACAGCAACCAATCAGTTTTTGTAGATGTAACCGTGTCTTAATGATTCTCATGACTGCAAATACAGATTTTTTTTCTTATTGCAATTTTTGCCCAAGCCATGAGCGAACCACTGCATATTTTTTCCCTGTGATGGGTAAATGTCAATGTGTCAGAAAAAAAAAAACGAAAAAAATACTTTTTTTCAAAACTGTTTCTGTCAACATTGTTAAGCTTTTTTTTAATCCTGTAACATTGGGAATTGGGATTCTTTGTTGTCAACGTTTCCTCCTTTTTGCTATATTTACTATGCCTTTATGCCTGTATTCAAAAGCTATCAACTCATAATTTTTTAGTCTCCTTAATTTAATTTAATCCCACCAAACTTAAATCGAAGCATACGTTCGAGCAACGTTGGCAAACAATCCCACTCATTTACCCATAACATTCACTTAAAAGGTTCTCGAACTTCATCATCATAATTATCACTTCAAAATCTGCCAGATTCAGTCAAGATTAAAATTAAAAGAGTTGCTGTAAGCCTCTGTATATTTTAAAGTAAATTTGAAAAGGATTCGCCCACCAAGTCACACCAGCCACAGCCACACAACTAGTCAAGTTGAAAATCCTCAAATGAACTTGCCAAATAAACAAATCGACACTACGTCTGACAGTCGACCAGACGTTTTGTATTGAAGAAGAGGCAAATCCTAATCATTTTAATCCTCGAACGCTTATGACAGGCCCAAGATTTTAGCTGCTTTATGTCTTTTGGTGATGCTACTGCTACTGTCGCTGCCAGCATCTCATATAGCCCATTCCATTCCCACCCAAACAGGCGTTAAATACCATTTTCTGGCTGCCACACCATACCACAACAATATACACAGCAGCAGAAGTATGGTGATGCTGTATTGTTCTCTTGTCCTTAATCGGCTTGTTTGTGACATTTGTACGTCCTGCGGTCGATTTTAACAATTCAATACGATGAATTCGAGGATTCAGGAAATCTAAATTTCGACGACAACGACAAAGGACCAACCTTTGCGTTTCCATTGAATCAGGCAAACAGTAAAACGTTCACATCCACGTCAATCGTCATCGCGAAGGGATGGAACGCAACGAATAGTCAGAATGAGCAAGTTGGGGTGTTGTGTTTAGTGTGCCATCAATGGCGGGGGTTGAATTTTACAGGGGCGCATTAGTTTTTGGAAAAAATCTTTTCTTCAATTTTCACTGTAAAAATGTCTGAATTTGGGTAGATACACGGTTTCCCAAAAAAAAAGCACTCTGACTGTTAGTCAAGTAAATGAACAGTTACAAAAGAGGTTAGAATTCTAGGCCTTAGAGAAATGTTTTATCTACTCAGTTCGCTCCTGGGGCAAAAGGTGCGTATAAGGCGTTGCACAGAGTCTGCCGGCATCGACACGTCAAGTGTAAACTGTGATTAAGACTTCATACACAGCAGTTAACATACATAAACACAGATTGAGGGTGAAGTAGGCAAAATAAAAGATCAGCTCCGGAAAAAGTGGGTGGGCGCGGGCATGCCAGCCAGGAAATAGCTAAATTGATGCTCTCCACAAGTGAATATAATTTTTCCTCATAATTGGCTTCTTATGAGTTGAGCTGTCAAACTTTTATGTTTTTATCTTTTCCGGATAGGAAATCGTCTGTGTATAGACAAACATAAGCTGTGTCAGCTAATCGACAAGCGGGGGTTGATTTTTGTTGATAGCCATGACTCGCCCTATAGGTAAGCAAGAACTTCCTTATACTGATGAGAAAATTATTATTATTAACTTGTTATCGGGGTTAAGTTGTTTTCCTTCTTTTCTTTGGATAGAAAGGGGGAAAACCCTTGACAGACAGATGTGGAAAGCTATATTTCCCGAGCGCTGACAGAAAAGGGTTTGTCTGACTGAAGGACGGCCAGACCACAAGGTTAAATTGACCAACGCTTGCCAGAAGGCAACGATACATTCCTCCACCTATGTAATTAATTGCGACAAATTGAACGACGTTCAGGACACACGACTTGTCCTGATCGCTCATCAAAGAATTAAACAATAAAAAAAGATGTTGTTTATTTGGGGCGGTAATAAATTAACAAGTATCTATCTACTTTTTTCTTTCTCAACCTTTGAGTGTTGTTCCTTCATGGTGGGATATTATTTTTTCATTTCCGTTAGATAAATTGGTGTCGAACGGTGACGAGGACGAATTTGAACGATATACCTAGTCAATTATGAGAAGTTAATAACTTTTCGTGATAGTTTCGATACTCAGTTTTATTGAATCAGAGAAGAAAAAAAAATGTGAATAATAACTTTTGATGGCAACGGAAGTTATTATTATTTGGTTCGTGTTTATTTATATTTGCAAAAGTTATTTGTTTTGGGAGTGGCAAACGTGATGGGTTTAAACAAAAACGCTATGATTTTATTGATTGGTGGAATCCACATGGCTTTCTGTCATTGCTTCTGTATTTATTAAAAATTAAGGATGTTTGTTTTTATAACTTCTGTATCGTTTTAAGACTATATCGCCACAAAATAAAGTCAGCATTTTGTAGACACACCTTCCAGATCCTTCTGGGAATGGGAAAATAAAACATTCCTGGAAGACGAGGCAATCCACTTCTATACAGATGGATCGAAAAACAGTGATGGGGTTGGTGGAGGTGTGTACTTCAAACGACTATCTTGGCTCAGAGAAAACGTGGTATCCACATCTGATATCCGGTTTTCTCAGATAGTCAAGCAACTATAAAATCCCTGGACTCTGTCTCTACAGACTCATTACGGTCGATCGTCTCTAATGGAGATGGCACAACAGTTTAACATTCACCTTCACTGGGTGCCGGGCCATAGAGACATTCCTGGAAACTACAAAGCCGATGAAC
Organism: Sphaerophoria taeniata; assembly: GCA_943590905.1. Classification (NCBI taxonomy): domain Eukaryota; kingdom Metazoa; phylum Arthropoda; class Insecta; order Diptera; family Syrphidae; genus Sphaerophoria; species Sphaerophoria taeniata. Next base: position 84,607,252 of record OX016540.1, on the reverse strand, counting down.
TCGCCAAATATGGTACAACATTACACCACAAATGGGTAATGTTGGTATACCAATCGCTACATGCAAGCTTTTGCTACAACAAGATGCTATTAAGAGAACTCACATCAGGTGGAACAACATAACCACTTGTCAGGCGACGAAAAACATTTGGCCTAATCTGGACTTAAAGAGATCTAGGTGCCTGATATCTCTTAGCAGATTGCATATAAGCTCGTTAATTGGTGTCATTACTGGATACTGTCTAAAAGGAAGACACGCAGCGTGAGTGGGCGTATTTTCTAATGATTTTTGCAGAAGCTGATGCATGGATGAGGAGGAGAATACTTTTATAATGATCTAAACGATCTCGAACACATTAATATAATTAATCTTCTACGTTTCGTTAGGAACTCTAATTGGTTTCATTGAGCTTTCGAAAAAAGCTTTTTGGATTCACGTGCGGTATCACAACGCGCCTTCAATTGGCCTAAGTGTGTCTTTTAACATCCATGGCAGCCACTTTAACCAAACCTAACCTTGGTTTGACATTTTTCAAAATTGATTTGGTAAATGAGTCCAAATCAGGTTTGCTCCTTAGCAAGAAGATCACTTTTAGTTGAATGTGATACGTCAAACGTCAATAAATTAAAGTGACTGTTTGGTGTACTTTATGAGGTTTGTCCGAGTCGCGCAAAGTTTTTCGATGTCGCCCTTTTTTCGCCCGGTGCATTTTCACCATGTTCGATGTGTGTTCAGTGTTCGCACCAGGAGCGCACTATTTTTTCGGGGCGAGATTTTCGTTCAAAGCAGCTGTTTCTATACAACAAAGAGAAAGAAACAGAGCAGTACTAATATATTAGATGTGAAACCAAACTCAGAGAAATGTTTCAGTTTTTTCACAGCTTCGTTCAGGACCGCGACTAGCACCAGAGGGCCCCAGGGCTGGTTTTATCAACAAACGAATGCCTATGGTTTGGTGGAATAATTGGTCCGTATGTACAGAACTTTGCAGTCAATGGTGACCACTATATATAATGTACGTACAGGAGCTGTGGATGCAACAAGCACAATATCAACATGTCGCACAGCTTGTGCCACAATTGATCTATTGAATAAAACGTTTTGTTACCTCCTATAGTTTCACCTTACAAACTCTTGAACTGGCTTCCAAGATCGTGCGAATTAACGCTGCCTGGCCATTTTCTGTTGGAATATGTGAAGTCGCTACTCGCTAGTCTACGCCGCCGATTAGCCGTATCGGTTATATGACAAAAATCATATTAAGTTTAACTTAATCTTATGACATAGGACTATGTTTTGAATAAAGTAAATATCATCTCAATTTAAGGAAACCAACTTTGTTTTATTTCATTTCAAAGTTCTTTACTCTTTTCTGTTAAACTCTTCTTTTTCCGACAACTTTTGATCATATTATGTTCCCCAAACGTTGAAAGAATATAGACTTCAATTTAAATAAAAACAAAAATTTATTTATTTAAAATTCATTATTTTCAAATACTTGTTTAGTTTTTAAACGCTTAAAAGTGAACTTGTTGTATGTGACTCTGTTGTTAGACTGAACTATGATGGATACACAAATCTTAATCAAAGGCAAATTTGAATGCAAAACTATATTAAGAATATTTTGCTGACAAAGATGTTTTGATGACAGAGAATATTATTCTTTGTATTCAATGCAACGAGATATCTTGTTTATCCCAAAGTTTTGAGAAGAGATATTTTGATGACAGAGAATATTATTCCTTGAATTCAATGCAACGAGATATCTTATTTATCCCAAAGTTCTGAGAAGAAAAAAAAATAATCTATACGTTGCAATAAAACAATACAATGAGATATTATGTATATCTAATCGTTTTCGTGTGTTTCTATAGACTTCACAATTAATCGAAAAGTTATGGATATGGGGTAGTTAGGTTCATAACACGTCCCCCCTTAAAATAAAATTAATGTAAATTTTTAATGTAAAATTAATTTTAATTTGCAAGGTTATAATTTGAACCAAAATTATTCCTTGGATTTCTAATTGACTTCCTAGGTTTAATGTTTACATCTTCTGTTGGTTCAGGTGTCGTCATTATTGAACTACCTTCGCCTAATTCTATTATTTCATTTGTTTGTTGCTTAGTCTTAGAACAACAATTATTTATGATCCGTGTAAGACAATTTCCTGATGTACGAATGTCATCATTAATGATTGAAATTGTTCTTATTTTCTTACAATATTTGAAACATTTAAGTATCAAATATATTAACATAACAATAACCGCAATCGTATATTGAAAAAAGGAAGGATGTTTTATCAGTGTTGGATGAATTTCTGCCTCATTAATTTTGTTCCATATTTGATCTAGAGAATGTTTGATTAATTTAAGGTGATCTAGGTTTACGTTTGATAGATTTATTGGTTCAATTTTAACATATTCATGAGATAAATTTGTCAGCTTATTTTCGCAGCAATCATCTTCAATTATATTTACGAATGGAATTATCGATTCATAGTTTGAAGAGATTAATTATCAGATTTCAAAAAGTTGGATCCTATGTAAGCCTCACAATTCTTATTTATAGTTAATAAAGATGTACCTGTTATAATCTCGTTATTAATTCTATCACTGTGTTCACAGAGGAAAGTTATTTGTTTGGATTTTGTTAATACTATGATCCAATTATTAGAGTTAAGCTTATGGTATAATTCTAAATTTCCATGTAATATCTTTGTATCACGATTTTTAGGAATTGTATTTATTGTGTTTAATAAGAGTAATACTTCACAAGCAGGATTATAAGCATTTGAATAAAAAGTGTTAGCTTTGCAGATATAATCAGAATCTGATAAGTTTTCACATTGATCTAGGTTATTAAACTTAATATATTTTTGGTAATTATCCGTTATTGCCAAATAGGTAAATGTCGGTTGTATATATGCATAGGTTTGACTATCAGTTACGTATTGTATCGGAAGAGGAATAACATGATATAAATTGTATAATGTTGATTCTGTCAATGGTATGTTTATAATATAAATTATTTTTCCGTTTAAGAAGTAAACTTGGAGCTTAGCAATATCTATAAAAATATGTGCATTTTCTAAAATTGGTAGTACAGGAAAATAAATGCCATTTTTAAGCAAGTGTATGTTACTATTAAGTTCTGTTATTAATTGTATAGGTGATAATACAAAAGGATGCAACGTATTTCGTTTTGCAAATAATAAAGCGTTTACAATGTTATCTAGTTGTTCATTTGTTTCCGTAGTAAGATATGTTAAAAGTATTATATGTTGAGAAATTGTTTCAGAAAGTTTAAGTTTATTGATTTCAGTAGTAGCGCTATGTGAAAAATTGTAAAGTTTTTCAAAATTATTATTTAAAGTTTCTTCGTGGAATTTCATATTATTTATACTTTCATTAAAATTAGATATTGTCAATTGTACTACATGAATTTGATCTTTCATGAGTTCTGTCAAAGATTTTTCATCGTTTATAACATTATTTATAGATTTTTCGAAGAGCTCGGCGTCTTCATAATCTAGAGTTCCGAAGATAGTTTTTTCATAGATATTCTTAATAAGTAAAAGTTTTTGATTTATAGCCGTAATATTTATGTACGTTATCATTTTATATGTGGTTGTAGTTATTTTTCCATGTCCTAAGTGTTCATAATAAAGGCCGCTTCCTTTTTTGATTTCCTTGATTTCATAATTATTTATCTCAGATCCTTGCACGTTGCATAGAAGAATTGACAATCTGCAATAAAAATGCAGATTTTATTTGATTTTTTTTTTGAAAATTCGAAGAATTTGTTTAATTAATTAAAAGCTGGTTTTAACCGATTTATATGAACCCGTAGAGGTTTCTTCTTGAATTTAATTGTAATGTTTTGATTGTTATGGGTTTGAATTATTTCAAATGGACCTTTATAAGTAGGTGAAAGCTTTTTACTCAGCGTATTACTATTATTACGAAGATATACTACATCTCCTATATTATAGTTTTGATTATTAACAGTTTTATCATAATACTTTTTAGATAATTCCTTAGATGCTATTATATTTTCTTTTGCGATTTTGTGAGATTTATTCAATCTAAATTTAAGTTGATCTATATAATTTTCATATGTATATTTAAATTCTGGAGCTTGCGTTAATGATGAAGGCAATATAGGTTTATGTCCAAACAACAGTTCATAAGGTGTGAATTTAGTAGAAGCATGAACTGAGGTATTATAAGCAAACATAGCTGACGGTACCCATTCATCCCAATCATCCTGGTTTGCATTTATATAATGCTTAAGGTAATCTTTTAAGGTAGAATGTGATCGATCAAGTGCTCCATTACTCTGTGGATGATAGGCTGTTGTATTTATTTGTTTCATATGGAAAAGTTTAGCAAATTGTTTTAATAGGGAAGACATAAATTCGGATCCTTGATCTGTTAAAATTGAATTTGGAATGCCATAGAAGCTTATAAATTTGAAAATTATTCGCAACTGTTTCTGCGGAATGATTTTTTAAAGGAAAAGCTTGGCTATATTTAGTGAGATCATCTTGAAGTGTAAGTATGAATTGATTTTCGTTAATAGTTAATGGTAGAGGTCCTACAATATCTAAACTTAATTTTTCAAAAGGCTGACTTGCCGTCGTTGTTATTTCCATAGGAGACTTAAATGTTCTTCTTAAAGTTTTGTTCTTTTGACAGCTTTCACAAGATTTAATATACGCTTTTATTTCTGACTTCATATGTTTCCAATAATAGAATTCTTTTATTCGATTATAAGTTCTTCTAAAACCGGAATGACCTGATTGAGGATCGTCGTGATTTTCTTTAAGGATAATAGGAATATCTGAACGCTCTGGATTAATGATTGTATCGTGATGAACAATAATTTTAATTTTCGAATTACGGAAGATGAATTGAATTATATGTTTTAATTTTTCATATTTGAATAAATTTTTATCATTTTCAAAATTAGGTATAGATATGCTATCTATTCCATCTTCTTCTAATTTATACTTGAGATTCTGAAAAACATAAAAGAAATCGGAGTAGCTTGCCTTTTGCCAACTTTGACGTTTTATCATACAATGATAAACAAAGAATTCTTTCTTTATGTTTTTTGATTTTACCACTTCATATAATTCATAGGGATGAACTCTTAATTGCTCTATGTTATCACATAGATCTGAAATGTTTGTAAAATATTTATTACAATCACCAAAATCGTTACTGCATAAGTAAGCTATATTATTATTTGATTTAAGAAATGATGATTTTACTTCGATTTGTGGATTTTTCCATTCAAATTCAGTGTCCTTTTTTAATAGTGAAGTTAAAGGTTTTGATAATTTACTGAAATTCTTTATAAAACGTCTATAGTAACCTACTAATCCGAGAAAAGATTTTATATCTTTTTGAGATTTTGGTATTGGAAAATCTTTAACTACTTGAACTTTAGATGGATTCGGTCTTACACCATCTTCTGATATTACATGACCGAGATATACGACTTCTTTTCGTAGGAATTCGCATTTATCTGGCTGTAACTTAAGATTATTATTTTGAAGTCGAGTAAATACTTCCGTTAGTTTTACTTCGTGATCTTTAAGAGATTAAGCATAAATTACAATATCATCCAAATATACAAAGCATTTTGCACCTAGTAAGCCACTTAAAACTGAGTTCATTAGCCTCTGAAATGTGGCTGGCGCATTTTTCAGTCCGAATGGCATTCTATTCCATTCGTAATGACCGTCAGGGGTCGAAAATGCTGTTTTGGGACGATCTTCTTCTCGAATTTCAATTTGGTGAAACCCTGAAGCTAAATCGAGAATTGTAAAATATGAACTATGACCAAGTTGGTCTAATATTTCGGAAATGTTAGGTAATGGAAACGAGTCTCCAACAGTTACATTGTTTAGATTACGATAATCTACAACGACTCGCCACTTTTTCTTACCCGACCCATCAACTTTTTTAGGTACTACCCATAAGGGAACAGAAAAAGGTGAAGTTGATGGACTTATTATACCTTGTTCAAGCATACTAGAGATTTGGTTATTGACTTCGTTTTTATGAATTTCTGGGTAACGATATGTTTTGGAAGCTATTGGTTTATTATTTTCTAGATAAATTTCGTGTTTTACTTTTTGAGTTGAAGACAATTTATCGCCTTCTAAATAGAAAAGATTTGAGAATTTCGAACAAATTTTTAATAAACTTTCTTTTTCTTCATTATTTAAATGATCAGTACGTATTTGAGATATCAATTGATTAAAACGGTTCTGTATATTTTCAGAATTTGAATTAAATGAATAAATTTCCGATGGAATTTCTTCCAGAGTAACTTTTGTCGATTGAATTTTTACATTATTATCAAGGGTATTGATTATAGTTACAAATGCTTTAGAATGACTATCAACTTTAGTAATAGCTCTGCTAAGGTAGACCCCATCTATAATTTCGATATCTGGCACGATACCTTCTTTAATTCCTTTGTTTAAAATATTTACTTTAATGAGTGTTTCCGATCTACTTGGAAGTATAAACTGATCAGACGTTTGATTTGATTGATTTACAAAAAAAGGTATTGAAGTTCTGTTATTGACTTTTAAATTTTTATTTTGATAATTGTTTTGAACTCCATGTTCAATTAAAAAGTCATTTCCTATGATTCCATTAAAAGGAACATTGGATTTTGAGTCAATGATATAGAATTTATGATTAATGCTATGACTGTCACTAAATTTAAGTGAAATATTAATCGAACCTATTGTTTTGATTGGGTTATCGCTTGATTCGATGCCTTTGAGTTTAATTATGTCACAATCGTTGATTTTGACTTTATCAACTAAAAATTCCTTTTTTATTAGAGAAATATTCGCACCACTGTCTACTAGAAGTTTGAATTGAGAAGAAATAGAAAATTCAGATGCTATATTTATGAAGATAGTATTTTCATTTAATAAAATTAATTTATTTTGTTTGCAACAATTTCGTTTGAATTCACCCGATCTGTTGTTGCCATCATTCCGAGTGAATTTACGTTTCCCTGTTCCCTTCCAAAATTTCTGGTTGAGTTCTGATTCAAAGAATTTCTATTATTATCTTTCCATTTTTTCTTCCTACAATCTTGGATCAAATGCCCAAGTTTTTTGCAATAATTACATACTTTTTCTGATTGGAGAGTATACATAGGCTTAGGTTTACTACCTGAAGGTTTATTTAAAAAACAATGCGTCGATATATGTCCTGATTTTTTGCAAATAGTGCAATTTTTAGAATTTGGATTCTTAATGTTAATAAGTAGTTGTATTCTTTCTTCTTCTAACGCTATATTGAATGCTTCGTTGAGAGTTTCTATATCTCTAGCTCTCAACATTCTGCTAATTTCTGGTTTAACATTTAAAATAAATGTGTGAAGGGCTAAATCATTCATAGCCGCTAATCGACCAACTAATTCAGCTTCAATTACATTATTTTGTCGTGTAGACGTTAACAGTTTTTTTAAAGCAGTTTCAATTTTGCAAATATATTGCGAAATCGTTTCAGTATTCTGCCTGCAATTTAATAGCTCAATGAGCAAATGCCCATGATGTTTTGTATCTGAGTATATGCTTTTTAGGTATTGTTTCAATTCCTCCCAGGTATCAAAATCGTGGTTTGATACTGAGCTTTCGGCTTTGCCAGAAAGTTGACTTTTTACGTAAGCTAGAAGAACGTTTGATTGTTCAACAGTTGCTAAATTAAAAGCAGAGTCAATTGAATTCAGAAACGGAATGAGTTTCTGTCTGTCCCCATCGAAGGGTTTGACGAATTTGAATAGGGTATTCAGTGAGATATTCTCACCATCAACATTATTGCCATCTGGATTCATGTTTCAATCTAATTTAAGTTAATCTTTCGAATTTGCCTTTGGTACACACGTTTTTTTTTTTTTAATTTTCTGATTCAATTTCAATTAATATAAGATTTTCTGTTTTCAAAGTTATAAATTTTCTGCACAAATAGTTTAAAATTTTCTGATTCAATTTCAATTAATATAAGATTTTCTGTTTTCAAAATTATAAATTTCCTAAATCACAATTTGAGTCACAACAAGTTTTACATTTTCTGATTTAATTTCAATTAATACAAGATTTTCTGTTTTCAAAATTATAAATTTTCTGCACACTTAGTTTAAAATTTTCTAATTCAATTTCAATTAATATGAGATTTTCTGTTTTCAAATTATAAATTTTCTGCACAACAAGTTTAAAATTTTCTGATTCAATTTCAATATGAGATTTTCTGTTTTCGCTTTATAAATTTTCTGCACAACAAGTTTAAAATTTTCTGATTCAATTTCAATTAATATGAGATTTTCTGTTTTCACTTTATAAATTTTCTGCACAACAAGTTTAAAATTTTCTGATTCTAATTTCAATTAATATGAGATTTTCTGTTTTCAAATTATAAATTTTGTTTATGTATGTTCTTACAATATTATCAGCATGATGATTTCCGAGAATTATACTTCTGACACCAATTATTATGTTCCCCAAACGTTGAAAGAATATAGACTTCAATTTAAATAAAAACAAAAATTTATTTATTTAAAATTCATTATTTTCAAATACTTGTTTAGTTTTTAAACGCTTAAAAGTGAACTTGTTGTATGTGACTCTGTTGTTAGACTGAACTATGATGGATACACAAATCTTAATCAAAGGCAAATTTGAATGCAAAACTATATTAAGAATATTTTGCTGACAAAGATGTTTTGATGACAGAGAATATTATTCTTTGTATTCAATGCAACGAGATATCTTGTTTATCCCAAAGTTTTGAGAAGAGATATTTTGATGACAGAGAATATTATTCCTTGAATTCAATGCAACGAGATATCTTATTTATCCCAAAGTTCTGAGAAGAAGAAAAAAATAATCTATACGTTGCAATAAAACAATACAATGAGATATTATGTATATCTAATCGTTTTCGTGTGTTTCTATAGACTTCACAATTAATCGAAAAGTTATGGATATGGGGTAGTTAGGTTCATAACAATCAACAGCTCTGATCAATATTACTGGCTGGTAAAATGCAAAAAGTTCCCAAAATATTATAGATTCTCTGAAATTTGTTTAAAAAATACTTACTCCTAACATATTGGAGTCTTTTTAAACCAACGAAAACATGTTTCCAATAAAAGCCACAGTTTGTTTGTCACTCAAAGGAGTGAGAATTAAGGAGAACGAAGTTTATTTTCAAATTGTAAAGCGGCAAGTCAAATCTGAAAAATCCAAATTTCGTTATAATTTTTGTTCTTTAATACAATTTATTAATTCAATATCAGTCGAGTTTCCAAAGAGAAATTTTTAAATATACTTCACGTTGAATTGAAAATATATGTGATATAGACCCTAGAGCAAAACGACCCTCCCGTCCCGTCACTCATTATATCTAACATCTGCATCTAAACTTTTGATAATAATTTTGATATGTGTGTAACGCCTAGACCTTCTGCGACAATAAAAGATTGTCTAACATTTGCTGAAGAGTTACACCTCCGGCACGCTCTTCCTAATAATGATGTTACCATTGTGACCACTACGTACATTCCTTTGCAAACATTCCCAAGTTTTATTTGTAGATCTGATTTGTTTAATTCCTTGCAACCGAACAGGAAGCAATGTGCACTCACCTCGGATTCCTCAATTACATTAAAATTAAATCTCAAGTCGTTTTAGATGGCGGGCGCTGCAAAAATTTCAGCTGCCGATGATGGAATCGCTGATGTGCACCTCCTCCTTGATGTTTTATTTAAAGAAATTCCAGGGCATTGCCCGGAGATACAATTTACGTGCGACAATTGAATTCTCTTGGTTTCGGTTTTGCTTCCGAAGACCGGTTCCAACAAACAATTAAATAACTCCTGGGATTCAACTCAAATGGCATGTGTTGACTGTTATAAGACGTTTTCCCTCGCAAGGACAAGTAAGAGGAGGACAATTTTTATTGTAGAGTATGGCACACACACATGATGGGCGTTTTTGAGATTTGATCCTTTTTTTCGCTTTACTTACTCCTTGAACAGGAGGATCAAGGGGAATCTCTTCTTCTACATATGATGCACATTGCGCGAAACAAAGCGCGTTGTTGAACGCAATGTGTTCCTTTTGGCTGGCTGCTCATGGTCCTTGTTTAAAGGACTATACAGGCGTTACACAAGTAGGCGAGCTGAGTTTGAGCTCTGCTGCTTCGTTCTGGCTGACATTTGAAGGTTTCAATTAACCGGAAGCATTGCCGTGTAATTATTATTTGTTCGTCTTTCTCTTTCTCAATTCGCACATCGCGCAACCTTTTTTTGTTCGTTCGTTCCGTTTTTAGTGTCTAAGGTTTTGTATTTATTGTCCTTGAAAACGGCATCTAGAAACGGAGTGGATGTGAATGTGGCAGTGGCGGCGCGTGTACAATTTCCGGTTAATTATGATTTTAAACCGAGCGAGGTCGTCGTCGGTCGTCGTGTCATGGCAATATGGAATTTTTCTGTCTGGTGTGGATTACTTACATCTGATCATTTTTGTATTTATTAAAAGGAAGAAATCAAAATTATACGAGTGTGGTTATGTTTTTGTGTTGAGTGTCAGGACAATTGAGGAGGTTGCTTCTGGAACAAAAGTAATTGGAATGTTGGCTCGTGTCCCTTTTTCTTTAAAGGTTGCCGGCTGCTCGTAGGACAAACAATTGGTGTCTATAATTTTTTTTAGACAACTTCGATATCAAATATCATTTCAGCGTTTATTTTTTTAAGTTAAAAGAGAGTCGTTATTTAAAATCGAATTTTTTAACGGAATTTGGTCCGTATTACGTCCATATTTTCTATTAATGTAACCGCTTAGGTATCTATATGAACGTCTATACAGAAGGATTCTTTCCATAACTGTGCTTGAAAGTTTGTGAGTATTACTACTGATGGGCATAACCGAATGATTTCAATAATCGAGACAAATTTGAAAAATCAAATGACCATTTCAAATACGAAATCACATATAAGTGGTGAATAAATGTAACGTTTAGGTACGGTGCATAAAATGCTTTTTATAGTTAGGTATCGAACAAATCTACCAAAGCTCTTACTTGAAAGTTTTACAATTTTACAAAAATAACACCAAAAAATAAATTTTGTTCGTCTCTACAAACCCATTAAGAGAATTCCATTCCAAAAAGTTGCAAACCAAACTTAAAATAAAATCATATTTCGAGTTCTATTCATTCCAATAATAATAATCGTCATTTGATTTTTTCATTCGAATACTCGAATACTTATTATTGTCATTCGAGTTCTTTTCATTCTAAAACAACTAACAGTCATTCGTTTTTTTTTTTCATTCGAATAGATACTCATTATCGTCATTCGAGTTCTATTCATTCGAATAGTATTAATCGTCATTCGATATTTTCATTCGAATAATTATTATCGTCATTCGAGTTCTTTTCATTCGAAAAAATACTAACCGTCATTCGATTTTTTTCATTCGAATACTTATACCAAATCGACATTCGGGTTAATTTCATTCGAATACTTGTTATCATTATACGAGTTCATTTCATTCGAAAAATTATAATCGCCATTCGATTTTTTTCATTCGAATACTAATAAGCGTCATTCGAGTTCTTTTGAAATTTGAAGAGTAGCAGTAGTAGCAGAACCTAGTAGTAGGCTTGAGAAATCATTCAAATGCGCCAATCGCTAGAACTACCTTATTATTAATTTTACAAATTTGTTTATGCCACAAAATATAATATAGTCCAGTAATTTTAGTAATTTAAGACCCCAACCTGTGGAAAAATTATTAGTGGGCTGAATTTTTGTATACACATTTATAACGGTGCTGCTATGAATATGTGAAAAACCGACATTGATATCGTGCGGGCTAAAAAAGTAATGATGGTCAAATGGTCGTGACATTCATTTTTTCGTGAATATTTCGCGACCTACTGCCAGGAGCTCAAGGGACTAAAACGCGCTCACATTTGCTCAATTGTTATTATTCAAGTTTTTAAGTGTTTTTAAAACTTCTATATGATACTTCTATATGATAAAGGCTTTTCCATTAATCGACCCGCCAGATTTTAAAATTGAATAAATGACATTGTGTGTTTAATAAAACATCGTTCAAAAGCCCCCCGCGGCTTTGCTAGGTTGCGCGAATTCGAGAGTTCCAGCTTTCGATGACTTCGGCGCATAAATCATGCTGAATGTTACCGATCGATGGCATCGAATATGTTGCCGCAGTGGTTTGCAGCTTACTTGTATAGACCTGCGACTTAAGAAAGGCCCACAAGAGTGTATTGTCAAATACAAACCTGCCTAGAAAGAGGAATTGATGCAGAACAGTGGGCCGGGAGTTAAAAGAAAATATACTACAGCCAATAATAACATTTTTACTACCCAGGCCAGCACCCGATAATCTACTGAACACAATATTTTGTAACTGTAGAAAAGGTTGTGGCGGCAAATATGGATGCTATCGGTAACATTCACCCGCAAAGAAGAATTAGAGCAACAAATTGATAAGTTCCAAAAACCATTAATTCGGAAAAACATTTTTCAGTTTGCTTTCTACCAATTTTGTGTAGGTATACTTTGTTTTTTTTTTTCTTTTTTTAATTTATTTTCAATCTTGTGCAATTTCTTCAAAACATTTAAATTCGTTATTTAGAAAACAAATATAAAATATCTGCAGCCCAAAACCTATCTTCCCGTTCCTGCATTAATTTTGTTTCATTTTATCTTAAGAAAAACAGTAGAACACAGCATTTTGTTCCTAACAAAATAATAATAAAAAAAAGAAACACCATCCCTTGCGGGGATCGAACCCGCGACCTTTGGATTAGAAGTCCAACGCGCTGTCCTCTGCGCCAAAGGGACTAGTTGAAAATTTCCGTCCAATTGCAGACTCCATGTTGTTGGAAAATTTCTCTCATGACAGTTTTCTCTAGCAACCCAAATAAATTACATGCAACAACAATGTGCACATACAGAAAGTTATTCAAACAAAAATACTCTCTAATCGTAATCAGTTTCATCAGTTGGGTATGTTAAAATTTGGAAGCCCGCATTTCAAGCTATTTAATCTTTCGCACTTGAAAGTTTTCAACTCACGCATCAACTTAATTAAAATACAAAATAAGATAATGGACTTGCCCACTTCAAATCAAACATGCTACATCATCAAATCTGACTCACTTAAGCACTTAATCTATCGATCGAAGAAACGGGAGGGTTTAGATTTTGTGTGCCATAACAACACCCACATTTTATCGCAGCATCATATTCTACTTCTGGTGATGGTGAATAAAGCTTGGAGCTCTTTGTTAGGCTCTTTTTTTTAATTTTCTTAATTCCAAGGATTAAAAAAAAGGAACAAATGGAGAAGAATAAAAATGTTTCGCATATCTTTTGCTCACAATCTGCTGAATATCCCATTACATCAAGATGGTTAGAGAGAAGAAGAAGCCTATTTGTTTAGAGCACGCTGCTGAAGTGTGATAGTGTCGAGGACAATAAAGCCAAAGATTTAATGCAACACTTTTTAGCCCGCAATGCCATTAAGCAAATGAGTGTTATACAAAAGAAGCAACTCAACCTTCTCCTTCAAGCCACCTCCCGCTCAAAAGTCGAACTCATCCTCATCGTGCTTCTGCTTTGGCTTCAGCTTCATGCAAAACAAACAGATCTTAATTTCAGATACCGAATGCCAAATCGTGACATATCAATTTCTTTGCATAAAGCACCAAGAAGCAAAAACTACCCCTGTATAATTTTCAAACCCCAAGGAGTCCTATTGTGCAAACATAGTTTCGGTTTTTGGTGTTCGTGTATACGGAATCATGTTAAGTGGGTAGCTTAGGTATCTTGGCTATCTGATCTCTGCCTTTAGAGTGTCACTTTTGAGTGTGAATCCACCCTCGCATTTGGGTCTTTCCCGCTCGTTTTGCACAAAGTGCTGCATGTTATTCTTTTTGCTCCTTTTTGTTTTATGTGCGGCTGTGCGCTCTTGGGAAACTCAAGTGGTAGCCGTCAGCCATCGGTGCATATAATATAGTCATTGTGGCATAGATTATGTATCTTGAAAGATCTTTCCATTTCGTGGACGTGTTGGGTTTGATTTTATAAAATTTAAAAAAATAAACGACTAGAGTTTAATGACTAAAGGCTACTCCGGGGGTGCCTGTCACTGCCACAAGTGCATGCATTGCAAACGGATGGATTATGTTATATGCCCTCAGGCGCCACGGTTTTTTCTAGGAGAAAAGTGCCTACTTTATAAGTGTCTCTTATTTTTAATGAATTTCACTGTCGAAAAGGTGCCCGGTTTATTCCTCATTAAATTGTTGTATATGGAAAAGAAACAAAATCTAGTACCTACCTACAATTTCTTAATTCACTACTTTTTCTATAAATAAGAAATTCGAAAGACAATATTTTGGTATTTTCTTGTCGTTGACAAATCGGTTGAAAATGTTCTCCTTTTGAAGTTTGCAATCAAAATCCAGCCCTGTAACATGTCGAAAAATAATACAAGTATGTATCTTCATTTTTACCTAAAACGTAACTAAGGTATCTCCATCACGTGACCAGCTGCAATTAGTCTAATTTGTGTTATTTCCAGTTGCTTATTGCATTAATCAAAACATGAAGTTTTCGGTATATAGAAACGCGGGAAATTAACTGCGCCCCAGCCGTCAACGGAAGCCGAACATTAGCTCGAGGGGCTTTGCTCGTTTCATACTGATAAATTTATTTTGTGAGTTCCTTTTTTTTATTTCCAAGCTTGGTGTACTTTTTCGATTGTTTCGTTTTTTGTCTGGGGTTGTTTTAACACATGATGATGAAAGTGATACTGCTTTCTGGTTTGACTACCTACAGTTCATAACCGCCATGTAATCATTTTTGATATTCGAAAATTATGATATGAGACATGAGATATGACTTTCAACAAGTGGAGTCGGTAATTTAATATTCTATTCAAGTTAAATGGCGGTAAATCGTTTTGACACATAATTTGTCACAAGGCTTATTAAACTTAAGTGTGAACATGTAAATATGGAGTACAGGGGGAACCCAAGAGCATTCTTTATGCGGGTGCAGGATCAGAAAGACGATTAAGAGAGAACGAGCATAACTACTTGTTTACTATTTAGTAGCGTGCTGACGATGTGTTATGCGAAATTCCATGCTAATTGGAATAGGTAATAAAAGATAATATATATAGTTTTGAAATCATTTTGCTTTAATATCGGACGGTTAAAATTGATGGCATCACCTTGCTCAGAACTTGTTTTCTGGTCACTCAAACTCATGAGAATCAAGGAGAACGAAGGTGTTTGGGTTAGGGGAAACAGGAGAGTTTGGCAGTTCGTACCAACTTGAATTCTTTTCGCGACGAATAAATTTGTTTTCTCAAATTTATTAATATTAGATATTAAAAAGAAAATGTATGCATCATCAAATATAAACTTTATTCCTATCGCTTTGTTGAGAATTTGTCAGGAAATAGGACTTCAAACGCATCTAAAATCACTTATTTTCATTCATTCGTCGTTCGTTAGTCGTGGTCATGTGAATATAGTGCTGTCGCTTCACTATTCCGGGAACATATTATTATGAATGAGAAATTCAAACATGGATTAACTCTTATTCTATGGGATAGTTTACCTATGGAATAGAAGTGGATGTCACTTTACGACACAGTGGTGTCAATAAGCAGTTGGGTGCATGGTTTGTTCGAAAAGAAATGTTATTAAGAATAAAGTGTGGTTCACATTACATAAATCCGTCCACGCGACAGTGGGTTAAACATGTTGTGAACCTCCTTTAGTAAAAAATCAACGCACTCGAATTTCAAGAGCTGGGTCGACTAGTATAGGTAAAAAGAATTAACAATTTCTATTTACCTATTCAATTCTTAATATAGGTACCTTAAGCGTTTGCTTTTTCGAGGAATCAAAAACCTGCTTTAAATAATGAAGAATTTTCAAGAAACGAACTCTTAACCAAAAACATAAAACCTACAGTCTTAAAAACGGAATTACTTCGTATCATCAGTTTATGAAGCAGCTGAAAACGAACAATATAAATAGGATCTTCTATACCCGACCCAAACATTTTTTTAGTAAAATTGCTTCAAATACCTATCGTTGCTGAATCATCGTGGAATTTAAAAATTCCAGTTTTTATATTCAATATTATAAGCTTATCTTCTTTTATAACATTTGAACCTACTTAATTCAAACATTTGTCCATATTTCAACTTTTCTACACAGTAGACTTCCTACCAAATACGTGTTCGTGTCATTCTCAATAGTTGTCAAAAACAATAAAATATTGTACAAGTCCAAATAACGCAAAACACACGTTCCTGTTAAAAAAAAAAAATCTCCCCCTATGTTTCATTGTTCTATTTACCCATCGCCCAAGGTAAAGAAGCAATTGCCCTAAAGCTAAAAAGCAATCGATTTCGGTTAAAACTGTGCGGCTAAATGAGCCATTGCACATAACATTGCCTACCTCTCACGTATATGTTTTCTTAAGAGCGCGATAAGGACCAGCAAAAAGTCAGCTAAATTAAACAAGCTCGGTGAAGCGAAAACGCGTGTGCATTGTGCACGTTTTCACGTAGATATTAAACAAACGATAAAGATTAAAGGTACAGTATGAGAAGTCTGTATTTCTTGGAAAAGTTGGAATAGTGCATTTAAAGGTTCAAGGTTTTTTTTTCAAAATTGAATGCGTAGGATAACTTTAAATAAAATATTGTATTACCTCTCCTCGTTGTCAGAAAATGTAAGCCTGTGGTTGTCTCCATGTTTCTATTGATTTTCGAGCTTTTGTGTAGTGCAAGTTTCCAAGTTAAGTTAAGGAAGCCGCAACAGCCCTAGTCATGATGATGCAAAAATTACAACAAATAAAGACTCTTCTCGCTTTTGCCTCCATTTCTTGTTAAATGACAAACCAAAACAGGATACAAAGGGCAATACCGAAAAAAAACCCACCACAATTAAAATCCAAAAACCAAAACCAAATGCAAAAGTTAGAAATTATATATATGTCTATAAGGTATATACAAATTAAAACCCCCGCTAGCAGTCGCTTAGGCAGAGAAAATACAACGTCGTTAAGTTAAGCCATCAGGACATTTCAGTGGTAGAAAACAGTCATTTTAATGCCTAAAGTGAGTTGAAAAAATGTACCTACTGTTCGCTGTAGGATGAATGAAAAGCTAAGTGTTTTTTCTTTTAAAACAAACGCCTACATTTGTATCTATGTATACTTATATGCACGGAATGAATGTTTTTATTCTTTTCAGTCCCTAAAAAAAATTCTACGATTTTAGTTCTCCTTTTATCCGGAGAATATTTTTTTTTTCTTCATATTGTATTTTTTTTACCTTGAAGCTTCATTTCCCCTGGTGAAACCAAGGACTTATTCGAGTTGGAAAAAAGAAGAAATGTTTAAATAAAATACAGCTTTTCTTTTATTGTGTCACCCTAAGTGTTTGGGATTTTGTAGGACACTTAAAAATTTTATTTTTTTTGTTGGTATTGTCTTCAACTGCACAATATATTTTGATTTAGATAATGCGATGGTGATTTGTTATTTTGAGTTCTAAGAGCATTCCTTATTTATAAAAATGTAAAATGCACTTTGGTTTGCTAAGAAATTCTAGCTTTTAAGATTGTAGATATATTTTAGTTTTTTAGGGAATCAGAAGAACTGTCAGTTTAAAAGTGCAGGGAAATGCCTTTTCGACAAAGTTGGTACCTATAGTAAGTACTTATTCAAAATATTGGATGGTAGTTGATAGTTGAATAAAATTCAACAAAGAACAAGCTGGTTAGTCTGAAACGGAAATAATGCTATCCATTTTCATTGTATTAAATGTCTGAGGCAATAAAAAGGTCGAATTAATGCGGCCTATATGCAGAACACTTACGTCTACACCAGTGGCGTGGCGTGGATATTTACAAATGGTAAGTCGAGAAAAATGAATCTCCTACACAAATGAATAAGGAATAAATAGAAGCTACCTTAAATTCCAAACGTGGATTAATCGAAGCCAATTTTTCTATACTTTAAGTCATTTAGGTTAAAATTCACAATGAGCATAAAAAAGCGGCTTCAAAAGAAGCCTATGTGGAAATGCAAGAAAATAAAGTAAAATTTTAAGTAACGTTACTAGTATTAAAAAAAAAATAAGAACTTCATTTCATTGTAAGCCATTTAAATTTAAATAATTAAAACAAAACAGTTCCAACGTTTACTTTTCACAAATTTCAGAATTTTCAGTTTTTGACAATTTTCACAAATTTACGTTACTTAAAATTCACTTTAAACTTGCAAATAATCCAAAACAATGATGAGTAGAACAAAACAAAACAGTAAAACAAAACCGAATTCGCCGTACATTACTCGAAGGCGAAAACTGTACCTATTATTTTTTCCAAGCAGACATTGCAGAAAGACGAAAATTATCGTCTTACTTTTTTCAATAAGAGAACGTGTATTGAAAAGGGAGGCACCAGGGTGGAAGTATATCGTAGGAAAGACAGGGACAAACACAAAATATGTTCTGCGCGGCGATTTTCAATGCTTCGTGTATGCTTTGTGTATTGTGTGTGTATCTCGCAAATTTAAAAGGCTTGAAGAACATTGTGTGCATGGGAAAAGATAGGCTGTTGACCACTGCTGTCGTTTTTGCTACTATAGTAGTATTTTACTCCTTTCGAGAGTCAAATGCTACTCTACTACCCTTAGACGAAACATACTCCCCAAACTTAGTGAACAAAATCTACCTGTATTCCATGTAGTATGAGATAAAACAAGAATCGAAAATCAAAATTCTCACATTTCTTAGCTCTCTTATGTTCAATCAGTTGGCCTAAATTTAAGTCAAAGTAACCAATTTACGAAAATTGCCAAACATTTTAACGTAAATTTTAAGGTTCCTTAAACTACACACCTAATTCCACACTTTAATTACTCGAAAATGTTGAAAAAAATGAGCCTGCATTTTTTAAACACGCTTTTATGGATCAAGATCAGGATCACTTAAGTCTGTATTTAGGTATAGGCACGTTAATAAAGATCCAGAAACGAAATTATAAGCATTAACAGAAAAGTAAAAGTTGAAAACTAGATTAAACATTTTGTAATGAAATAAATAAAATTCAACTGGAGGAATTACTAAAAATAGAACTGTAAGAAAACCTAACCTTTTTAATCACAAGACCTTTGTCTGAAGTGCTATTTTCTGTGCAGTTCCGTTGTTAAATTTATAATTAAGGGACAACTTGGGGAACTTTTAAATATCAATTCGTCAGAAAAGTGGGAAACTGGCGAAAAAGAATTATAGGCAAAAACAATTGATTTGGAGCCGTTTTCTTCACTTATTTCAACTTGTGAACGTTTGCAGTTGACAAACTCAAGAGTCGAATTTTAAAGTCAAGCTGAAGATTGTTTTTCTTTACTTACGTAACGTTTAATTCAGAGTTTTGAATTTGAAAGTAGTAGCCACTGGGAAACTCATAACAATTTGGAGTAGTTATGTTAAAAACATGATTTTTTTTTGCTTTTGAAGACGGTGAAAGCAGCTACGGGTTGAAATTCATAATCAAGAAGAAAAAAGACGACGGATATCTCTTCATAATGACATTACAGCCTCCTCCGGCAAAAATGTTCTCTAGGAAGTACCAGGCCAAAATTACGATACAGGAAACTACTTTTGTGTTCGAAGACCCGCCAATCAAAGAAATCTCTTGGGAAAGAGTATAAACCCTTAAAAATGAACGCAATACATAATTATTGTGTGCATACAGATAGTGCATAGTCACTAGTCAGTTAGATTTTAAAACATTTTTTCCCTACTCTATTCATACTTTCAAAGCCCAAGTCTTCGTTATTTTCTCTTCGCTTTATGATGATACCTTTAATATTTGTTTAATTAAAACAAATGTTTTACTAAATGCCGAAAACACACAATATCTGACAGAAAATTGTACGTATGTTTAATGATCTAATTTAGTTTTTTGGCAGTTGAGAACAATAATTTGAGAGTGTCAGCCTCCAATGAAGACAACTTAAATCGAAATTTAAGGATAAAATCATCAAGTTGATATCAACTTCGGGCTCCTCCTATCCGACAAACACACAATTTGGGGTTTAGAACTTCCACAAATTTATAAGAAACTATCGTTTGCTAATAAACTTCAAGCACATAATTTTTGAAACTTAAAAACGATCTGCAAAATCCATTATAAGTGATACTTTTTCCCGGAGGCGATTTATCGGGCTAAGTTACTATAGTTAAAAAATTATACTACCCAAATATAGAAAATACTCCTCAAAATAATTCAAAAGTACTCCCCATTATATTTTTGAAACGACAGCACTGCTGTTGACTGCTTAGTTGTAGACTTATGTTGCTGGTTTTTTCTATGAACAAGAGACAAATTTTAAAAGGTAAGACGATAGGAATCGTGTTATATGGACGCCACGCCACTGGTCTACACTTGTGTCGGTGTCGGTGTTCTCAAAAGTGTTATGTATGTATAAGAGCCGCTGTGACACCGATTCTAGATGCCCGACACAGTGTTTGAAAAATCAAACAATTTGCATTTCAATTTTCATTTGATCAGAGAAAGGGAGATCGGAAACTGATTAGCATTTTACTCTCCAGATACTGTAAACTGTATTTTTTCAGTAAACAGTAACAAAAATAAGGTGACGTCCAGCGAAATGTTGAGAAAGAGTGAGTGACAACACCAATATCTTTACAACATTCTGCTGGAACGGGGGCCTATTTCAAAGCTTTTACATCAACTACATTGTAGTACTTTGTTTACTTTACACTTGTTACATCATTTCTGTTGCCATAACTACAGAACTGTAGGTACGGAGAATAGGCTGGAATTATTGGAAGGATGTATGATTCTGTTTCACAGCTGCTTTTTATTTCACATTGTTGTAGTATAAATGAAAGTAAATTTGTGATACATTTTAACATTGAAAATTTGTGCAGTAGGGTGACGTGGTCATCAATGCACCACCCTATTTTCAAATGACCTTAACTTTTTCCAATGAACTCTTTTTGTTATGTGTTTTTGTATTTCATTCTTTAGATATGTTATGAAAATACGTACGAACTTACATTTTCGATATGATCTGAATTCTTTGTGTAAAAAATACTTTTTCCCAAAAAACCAAATGGTGCATGGTGCACCATGGTATGTACTGAATGCACCAGTCGTATGTTCACGATGCACCACAAATTTATTTAAAGAATTAAAACAATTTTTAACGTCATAGACAGATTTATTTTTTCAAACAAAAATATACGAGAACTTAAATATAAAAAAAATCGATCAAAAGACAATATCACTTAAGAAGGGAACTTTAAAATAAAAACAAATAGAGGAACTCCACTAAAGCAAAGTTATTATAGGATTTAAGTTCATCAAATTGACGGTTAAAAAGTTTAGGATTCAAAGCAACTGATGAATTTGCGGTATCTTCTTGATCAGATAAATTTTAGCTGCTGCAGTCGTTCCTTCATTTCATCTTTGTCTTTTTACACAGTAAACCGCGGTGCATTCAGCACCATGCTTATGTGGTGCATTATGCACCACCCTGACATTTTTTAAACAAATTGAAATAGTTTATAACAAAAGGAACAAAACTATTCACTCCTTATTTTAAAATGTTAGCAAATGTTCAAAATACTGTTTAAATGATTTGTTGTGAAGAAACTCTTTAATTTCACTCAGATATTAAAAAAACAAGCTAACCTTATTTTTTCACTTTATCACTGTAAATTTATAAAACACTCCGCACAAGTGAGCCACCAAAGAGAAACACTTTCAAACTTAAGTCTATCGGAGTTTCTGAAAGTAACGGTTACATTTGAAAGAGGTGTACACTAATCCAGCGTCCGGTTTGGCGTGTATAGCCGTGGTGCATTCTGCACCACTGGTGCATTGATGACCACGTCACCCTACAATAACATATCTTATAGGTTCATTCAAAATGCAATCTTCAAAATGGAAAAATATTAATGTAAATATTTTTGTTGTTGAAAATATCTTGTAGTTCACCAAATGCTGGGCTTTATTTCAGCCCATAGGTTAGGTTAGGTTAGGTTAGGTTAGGTTAGGTTAAAGTGGCTGTCATGGATGTTAAGAGACACACTTAGGTCAATCAAAGGCCCATTGTGATACCACATGAATCTAAGAAAGCTTTTCTTCGAAACCAATTAGAGTTCCTAACGAAACGTAGAAGATTAATTATATTAATGTGTTCGAGATCGTTTAGATCATTATAGAAGTATTCCCCTAAGTGAATCCTACGTTTATGAGCAAGAGCGGGACAGGTGCAGAGGAGGGGAGGAACTGTCTCCTCCTTCTCTTCATCCATACAGCTTCTGCAGAAGTCATTAGAAAATACGCCCAGTCCCGCAGCGTGTCTTCCAATTAGACAATGTCCGGTAATGACACCAATTAAGGAGCTTATATGCAATCTGCTTAGAGATATCAGGCATTTGGATCTCTTTAAGTCCAAATTTGGCCAAATCACAGATAATAAATTTATACAGATGTCTCCCCCTTATGGCGAGAAATGATATATGAAACTGAAAGCTACCAAAAAAAGCTTTTTAACGCATTCACTTAATGCATTAAAAATCTATTTTCGCTTGCTTCATTGCCCATAAATGAATACTTAGGCAAGGAAAAAAGCTTCAAAAAGCTCCTTGTCTGTTAAGGCGTTGTCTGTTAAGAGCAAAACATGTTTCATTTTTTTCTGCAGGGATGAGACATCTGTATAAATTTATTATCTGTGGCCAAATGTTCTTCGTTGCCTGACAGGTGGTTATGTTATTCCACCTGATGTTAGTTCTCTTAATAGCATCTTGTTGTAGCAAAAGTTTACATGTAGCGATTGGTATACCAACATTAGCCATTTGTGGCTTAATGAGTAATGTTGTACCATGTTTGGCGAGTTCGTCGGCTTTGCAGTTTCCTGGAATATCTCTATGGCCCGGCACCCAGTGAAGGTGAATGTTAGCCCATACATACGTATATTTTGTGGTGTTTAAATTTTCTCGTGTTCATTTGACATTCTTTTACGACAATGTTACATTTGCATTTACTACTCTTGCACAGCTGACTGCACTTTCTTTAAACTTCGATACTAAGACCAGGAAATATTTATTTTTATTGACCGAGACTACACTCTACCACTTATCTTGTTCATTTATTTTTGGTAATAAACGGTTTTTTGGTCGCCTTTCTCAAATGGCATTTGGCATATTTGAGTGAAAAGTCACTTTCCCTGCGGGTAGTCGGATTCAACAATAATAACATCACCAGGAAATGGGCACCACCCTTTGTCATTCCGTCCAGTATAAAACGAGCTACGCTGCAAGACACGGCTTTCATTGCACTAAACCTGTTGACTGCTTTACGAAAGTCAGCACTCAGCAACAACTATAACGAAGGAATGGAACCAAACTCTCAATAATTAAAAATTCAATGTATATTCTTGGTATTAAACGCTTCGCACAAAGTATGGCTTTCATAAGAAAATTTGTTCATCTTTAAGTTAATAGTTAAATATGAAAGGTTTCATAAATTATTGCTTCAATTTTTAAAATAAACTTCAAATTGAAATTCACAACAATCTGTAACATCAACTACCTACATCTTCCAGCTACCTCATACAGCATTTAGATGTAGTTGTGAAACAGAAAAATGTAGCTGATGTAGTTGTAGAGTGTTGATGTAGGATCTAATTGAAGTACTTGATGTGAAACGTCTGAAACAAGCCCCGCTTGTGGGCAAAAAATAAATACATAATGTAGTTTTTGAATGCGTGTAGACTTTGAGGACTTTTCACGTATAAGCAAGGTAGTTTGCGTAGCAAGACAGAAAAAAATCAAACGGAGTCCAAATTATTAACTTCAATCGCCGGCCAAAAAAATAATTGTTTATCATTCGAGCATATCGCTCCGCCCATTGGCATCTTCGAAGAAATACGGTCCAATGACACCTAACGACCATAGAGCACACCAAACAGTGACTTTTTATGGATGCAATGGCACGTTTTCGATTAGGTACTTTTGGGTTTTCTGAACCCCAAATTCATCAGCAAATTTTGTTTGCTTACGTGAGTGAGTGCGTGAGTGAGTTTTTCAGTGCTTTCCGTACTCGCTTCAACATCCATCCCGCAGGTCGCTTTCCTGACCAGCAGTCGATTGTTTCGTGGGTGAAAACATTCAGGGAGAGCGGAAACGTGACGAAATCCCATCCAGCACATCGGTGAGCGTTTCTGTCTTGCAATCTTCCCGGCGTTCGGGGCGCAAACATGCTCT
Source organism: Sphaerophoria taeniata (assembly GCA_943590905.1). NCBI lineage: Eukaryota > Metazoa > Arthropoda > Insecta > Diptera > Syrphidae > Sphaerophoria > Sphaerophoria taeniata. The sequence goes on along the minus strand of OX016540.1, from coordinate 84,582,840 downwards.
TAGGTTAGGTTAAGGCAAGGGGCTGACAGTTGATGCCATTACCGTCACACTTAGATCAATACATATCCATTGTGATACCCGAGAGTATTGCTACTCAAGCTAATAAGAAAAACCTATGTGTTCAGTTAGTCAAGCCATTTAGAGGCTTTGACGAAGTTCAGAATGTTAGTACCTGGCGTACTAGAGAGTTCTTCTAAATTCCCGAAGAAATAGTTGCCAAGAAGTTTCTTCCTTTGATGGGAGAATGTGGGACAGTGACACAGAAAGTGCGAAGTGTCTTGATGCACCTCCTTGTCACCGCATCCTCTGCATAGATCATCTGAACTGATTCTCATCTTTTTCATATGATAACCTAACAGATTATGTCCAGTGATTATGCTTACAAGAGATCGAAGTGATCCCTTGTGTAGCTGCATAATTTTTTCCGTTCTTTGTTTGTTAAAACAGGGCCAGATCTTTCTTGTTGTGCCGCAGGTGTCAAGAAGGTTTCACCTTTCATCGGCCTTGATAGTTATTCTTTTTGAGATTTCCTGTTTTAAATAACAGGTAGGGGTGTTAACTAGCTGAGCTTGGTTTACGTCAAGCATTGACCCTAATCTTGCTAATTCATCGGCTTTCTCGTTGCCTAGTATATCGCTGTGGCCTGGGATCCAGCAGAGCCTAATGTTGTGCTGTGAGCCAAGAACCGTAAGTTCTTCGCGGCAGCATGAAACAATCTTTGATTTTACCTCAGTTGCAGTACTCGCTTTTATTGCCACTTTGGCTATCAATGTAAAAGGTGATATCAGCTCGTGGTATCGCCATCATTGATACCTTTTTAGCAGCTGTTGTCACTGCCAGGACCTTCGCTTGGAAGACGCTACTGTAGTCTGGAAGCCTAAGCTCTTGCTTTCGGCATTTCTGATCGCACTGTGAGACGAATTCTTCACCAGGATCTTCAATTCCATCCTTACAAATTGGTTTTGGAGCAGGAGCTTCGTGAACGCGATTTTGTTGCACGTTGAGTGGAAATTATGGAACGACTTTTGGAAAAGTAAGCCTTGCAGGCAAATGCGCGTTTATTATCTTCTATGATTTAAAATATTCAATAAAGCACTTTTACATGTAAGAAATTGACGTTCTTTTAGATCTCATTACTTTTGGTGGCTAACTTTTTACACAGTGTTGTTCGCACATAAGAGAACTTGGCTCTTTTTTTACATTTTATATTTTTGTTCTGATTATATTTACAAGACCATTGCAAGGATTTTCCAAAAACAAAACGTAAGCAAAAATAATTATTTAAACAAAAATATCTTCCTAAGGTTAATCTTAAAAACAGCTGTTTCACCGTAATCTGTTTATATATTTGAATTATTAAACAAAAACACCCTAAAACCATCAACCAAATCAAAGCGAAGATATCACAAATCAAATAACAAATAATTATAAATTACATTCCCCTTGACAAATCAACCGAAAAGTAGGAACACGATTAATCTCATAAAAAAAAAAAACTAAATTCAACCAAGCCATCATCGCATCGTCAAAAATAAATACAAATTCGGATAACAAACACCAAAATCAACAGAGCGGCAAATAATAAAAAAGACTAAAGCCCAAAAACTCACGGAAGACTGCTTTGGTCTTTCTTCGTCCTGTAAGCTGTAACTGCTCCTGTTTCTGCCAAAGCATAACGCCAACGCCGCCCGTGCCGCCAACGACGAAGATGTTTTTTATAAAATCATACCTTAAATCTCACTCTCGTTTCACTCGCAGTAAGTTTTGTTTTGTGTTTACATTTGCGAGTATCTCATCATCTTGACAAACAAGCCGAAGGGCATGTCGACTATAATCATCATCAAACCATCATCACGTCACAAAGCATCGCACACATCAATGGATGCGTTAACAAATCATTTAGCTAGTTCAAAACTCGGCAGGAGCATGATATTTGACGGCGCAACGCGGTTTCGGATTAGTTTATCTCATCAATCCAAACACATTGTGTCGCCATCACCTCATCCCGCTATCTTGGGACATTTATAATAACCGTGTTCTCTATTTCAAATGCCGGCCGGCTTCTCTGGCAAACAAACTGACATCTATCTATCTAAGGGTGAACCTGGACCCCGACACTGAAATTTTACTTCTTAGTTGAAATATTAGGACAAAACGAACATCAAAATCAATATTTACACGTTTAGATTGAATCTACAATTGAAATACAATACCCACAAACCGGGTGTACGAGTGTTTATAGTTTGAGGATTCAGGAATGAGGGCATAGCACGAAAAGGAGAATTCGGCTGTATTTGAAAATGCAAAGAATGGACTTTTATTTGGCACTTGACGACATTTATTGGGGTCCCTTAGTTTCCGCTAAAAATCTGCCGTAGTGATATTGATAAAGAAGCATGTTCCTGTAAAACTTAGTTCTCCAAACTGATTCAGCCATGCAAACGTACATAACTTTAGAAAACAATAATTTTCTGGATTTAGATTTCACCCGCTACCGGAATTGAAAAGTAGTTGAAGTAAGCATGTTTGTAGATTTAAGGCCTTGGAAATCTTTAATTAAACATTGTCATTGATTCCAAAGTATTCTTGAACAGCTGTTCGAAATCCCTTGAATGAGAAAAAAACACCGATTGACCTCACTGTAACAAGCTGAATCCCACTAAAAACACCACTGATACTCTATCTATGCAAACATGATGATTAAGTGCCACATGGGACACACCGCAAAATGCAGAAAACTCGATGTTCAAATTCAGAGAATAAAAAACCTTCGCTAGGTTATGCTTCTGTTTGCATATCGGAGGAAAAAAGACATTTCTCCTGCTTTTCCATCTCGTTTAAGGTAACACGAAAAAAGATCAAGTGTACGCTTCAGTTAATTTGTGCAAATACTAACCGAGGACACAATAGTTGTCAGAATAAAAAATACGTACGAGTGGGTATAGGTATAGGAAAAGATTTAAAATTCAAAAGGAAATGCAACGTGTTGGCTGATGGTTGAAGGGTAGGGGCTTTGACTTTACTTCCCAAAGGGTAGCTAAGCCACCCTGAACGATGTGTTTGTTTGAGTTTGTGTAATGAATTTGTTATAGACTCCGAAAATCGATTTAAATGCCTTCTTCGGTGGGTTGCTTGCAACTTAAATCTGATGGAGTTCTGTTTCCCAGGTCTATGAATTTGAATTGTTGAAACGTCTTTTGTAATTGCCTTAAGTAAGTACACAAAAACTCAAGCTGACATTTTACCTTCGGTATGTCTATGTATAGAGCGCGTTCGAATCGGCGGTGTTTCGCGTTGTAGGTAGTCAATGTTGACACGGGCTCTTGAAATTTTCTAACGTCTACAAGACGGCGAAGACTTAACGACAACGCGACGACGACCGACGACGCCATGTGACGTCGTCGATAACGCCAAGACGATGATGATGACAAAACCAAAGAAAGGACAATGGTGGTTCCGTACAAATGGTATAAGTAAGGTGGTACCTTTTTATTTGGAGTCATTTACCTTAGCTGTCGGTGGCTTGTTCATTTCTTTGTTCGCGATTTGCTTCTTGAAATTACATTCAGAGTAAATCAATAAAAAGGAAGAACGAAGTTTGTTTATTATTTCGTCGTTTTTTCATTCAACTTGGATAAGTCTGGTTTTGTAAGATGAATGAATGCACTCACGCATTTGGCTTGGCGTTTCGTGTTTGAATCTTGAATGAAAGTGTGTGTAATTTAATTTGACGTCCAAATCATGTCGTGATGATAATTAAAGAACTGTCAACTTGAGGGGAATTGAATAAAAGTGAAATAAGGAGTTAAGATCTGTTGGAAAATAAAACGAACGTACATATAACTATAGATACTCTAAAATCATACGTAGAAGATTTGAAGTGGGAGTGTGACTAGGAAATTTTTGACAGATAAAAGTGATTTGGTTTTCCTTACAAAACGTACCTTACCATTATTTTTCGGTTGAAAAGGGTAAGCTAAATTGCTAGTTGGCAAGTGTGTCCTGGAAATGCTGCCGCAGGTATGTCCGCCAATTGAGACCAATCTTTCCCACTTACACAGTGACGGTTATAAATCTGGGCTGGATAGCATCAAGCATATTTTTGAATAGGTGTTCTTTGATGTTTGTAAACGTTAACACCTGTTTTCGGTATTGTTTTGATCTTCCTATTTCTAAATCATCTTGAAAGCATAACTTTATTACATTTTCACATAGTATTGGATTTTGCTGAAACTTCACATCTCGTGACAGGATAACTATGATCTTTTCCTTGACAAAAATTCTAGGGTAAAGTCGGGTGATATGGCACCACGGGAGATATGGCACCCTTTCAATATCTCCCATGACTTTTTTTCAAAAAAAGGAGATCAACATATCATTCAGTTTTACGTAAGCTCTTGAAATATCCAATTTGAATCGCAGTAGCCCGTAAGGTACAATATTTACAGCCGGAGAAAAAAAAAGTTTGTGTGAATTAAGCAAAAAGTTTTTTTGTGTATTAGTGAAGTTCGTGGTAAGACGAAAGTATTTGACTCCAGGTGTTCGTTTTAAAAGAAAACAAAAGATATAATCGTGCTTATTTGTGTTTGTTTACTACTATAACTGTGCGTGCATAATTTTTCATATTATTTCGGATATAAAAATAAAGGTCAAAAAGGTGATATGGCACCCCAGCAGCTCGGGAGATATGGCCCCGGTGCCATTTCCCCCGCTCTAACTTTATTATACTTTATTTTCCTTTTAATTTTTTTTATCAAATTTTTTCCAGAAATGCCGACAATTTATAAAAAAAAAAATATCTGCAAATCGTGCAAAATGAACGCAAGAGCAACTTACATTATCATTGCACGATGACTCAGATGGACCCGAAGATTTCGGGGAAAATATTTGTGTAGGATGTGGTGAGGACTATGCCGTTAAAACGAAACCGAACGAGTGGCTAAAGTGAATATAATATGTAACTCTTGGTCACATGACTCCTGCACTTCCTATTACAATACGTTCAATTAATGTGGAAGGAAAAACAACAACAAAATGTATAGTGCCATTTCACCCGCAAGCAGGTGCCATATCACCCTCCATTTTTTTAGGTGTCTTTTTTTATGGTTTTTTGTTTTTGTGAAAAAAAAATTTATTTGATTATGAATTTCAAATAAGTTCCTATTTTTTGTTTATCAATAAGTTCTATAATAGAGTTATTTTGGTTTGAAATAAAAATCTTTTTTAATTTTGAAGTTATAAGGAAAAAGGAAAATGGGTGCCATATCTCCCGACTTTACCCTAAATCGTTCCTCAACATCATATCCCACAAGATAGCCTCTAACTGCTTTTCTGCCCATTGTCTTTCTTTTCTGGAGAATATGAGTGTAGCAAATTGAAATAATTATTTTTAAGTGATTTATTATAGGCTTCTTTCCAATCCACAACTCTAACACCAACCAGCTAAAACCATCCTCCGAACACTCTCCAATTCGATTTAGCATGTATTGTGAACAGTGGTGTTTGTCAACTCCGCCCAAATTGCTTCTGGAAAAGTTGTTTTATATTAGAGTATTTTAAGGTCCTTGGCATTTCAAACAATAGATTCTAACGTTCACAGCCGCCTTTCTGCTCTGGTGTGTATGGCGCTGTCAGACATTGCGTGATACCGTTCGCTCTGAAAGGAGAATCATTTTGTTGTCAAATTCAACCCTATTGTCTTCGCTTAAGAGTTCTTTGATTGAATGACCAAAGATTTTTGAATTTGCTATCACTTCCTTCAAGACGTTCTTTACATCCGATTTCTGTTCTATGGCCAACCCATACCAGAGCCTGGAGAAACTATCCTTGAAAACAACCAGATAGTTCTTCTTCTTAAAAGTATCACTAAAAGGTCCGCATTCGTCTATGGACATCAGTTCTCCTGGTGCTGTCGCCTTTCTCCTTGTTCCAAATGGTAACATATGTGATTTGTCTTAACTTTGATGCCGATATCTTTTTCGATCATCTTTTTGCAATGTCTTTTATCTTGGTTTCCGGTGTCCCCATTCCTCATGATATAACTTTAGTGTTGTATCATTTCCAACAACTGCCTTCAACTGTATATCCGACTTTACTTTCGAAACAATGATCCGTTTACTTGACGATATCCACGCAGTACTGTCTTAGATGTAGACTTGAAACACTGTTTCGTTTTCGGCGGCTAAAACAGAAAATCAATTCGTCGGAATTGTTGTAGGTACATAACTACATCCCAGACATCCTGTTATGTCTGCAGTTGCCCGTGGCTAAGTGGTTTCACAGGTACTGCCTCTTGCGAAGAACTGACAAAACTTCCAAGAGTATCAATCTGTCATGAAAAAGTGCTTCTCAACTTTTCCGTTTGGAATCGGAGTTAAATTGTAGGTCCCCTCAATTCTTCACACGCACTCAGAGAATTGTTGATGAGAGTAAGTCACTTAGGCCTTGGCTCTTCAGGAGCTGTCGCGCCACTCTATTTTTTTTTTTTTTATCAAGTCTGTTTCGCGGTAGATTTGATATAGCTCGTGGTAATATCGTCTCCGGGATCATCCTTCCTCACAAACGGGGCTAACTATTCTCTATAAGAAATTTCTCGCGAACGCGGCTAAGAGTTCAGAGTGCCTTTGGCTAAACAACCAAGTCTTGAATCTGTAAGTGAGTACTACATTGCAAATGTCATTAATGACAAGACAATAATAGGTTCTGTTTTCTTTGAACCAACAATTTTAAAAAAATTCTTGTCATCCGCGAATATAAGCATATCTGAATTTTTTAAAATAAGACAGACATGGTTAACAGATAAGACAAAGAGCACGGGGCCAAGATGACTACCTTGTGGGACCCATGAAGTGGCACGCATTGAATTGGAGACTGAGTTACGGAAGATAACTCTTTAAGTTCCATTCTCAAGGTAGGAGTTTATAAAATTGTTGGAAAACCTACCTATAGGTCTGAGCTTGAGATAAATTTTCTTTTTTTATCAAAGGCTTTGCTTAAATCAGTGTATACAACATCAACTATGCTTTGTTAGTAATTTACCCAGGGGAAAAGAGGTGAATTCTTTTTTGCGTGAAAACGGTAGGTACTGATTCATCAATACACTACACAGTACTAGAGAATCAAATTTTTAATCCTTCTGATATCTGATCAAATAAAAATTTACCAACCTGATATGACTGTTGCTCTAATTTAAATTCAACTCTGGCTACGGGCCTGGAGGCAAAATTAAGAATTCTGTTTCATTCATATCCTTGGCTTATGGAAACAAATAGTCGTCGAATAATTTTTATTTTGACTGCCCGCCAGATTATCAATTCCTGCCATCAAAGTTGTTTATATTATAATCGATTATCTTAAATTTTTATTATTTTCTGTTTTATTTTCTTTCACAATTATTTTTCAAAGATGTTGTATTACGATTGGCATATTTAAAATCTTAACATAATAACAGCCTTTTGTTTAAAAATTTAACATTTGGCCAAGCATTTGGTCAGATGATTTTATCAGGCATAGTTCCAGAAGTATAAAGTAGGTATGTACTTAGGTATAAGTACCTAAGCCTTTCACCAGAAACAGTTTAGTTGAACAACCTTGACCGTCACTGCTACACAGTGTTTTGTCCTTTGGTTCCCCAAAAAAAAGTAAGTACATAAAACTGTCAAAAAATTTAAGACAAAATTACATAGATCATAATTTCATGGCTCTTTTTTCATCCCAAAAATATAATTTATTCGTCAAGTTCTCATGGTTTTCAATACCGATCTACTAAATTTAAGTTCTCAATAGTCGGAAATCTATAGTCAATTGTCTCGTTGACTTTATTCATATAAAGTAAATGACACGCAACCTTTTCTCATTGATATGGAAAAAGTAGTTCTCATGACGAAATTCAAAACCTTTAATTAAATTTTACTTTAAAAACTAAATTTTCTATTGCTGCCTTAAATCAAAGTCTATAATTAACTTACACAAAGAACAACCCCCCAACCGTTGTCGTCTTTTGCGAACTTACACAAAAAAGTGAGCAGAATTTGAAAAGGTAGCAAAATAATACAGTGTTTGATGTTGTTCAAAGAAAACAATGCGAACTGCTGTCAAACACATAGAGAACAATAAAACTACTGGGAAAATCCAAGTGGACCATTTTAACAGCCCAAGTCAGTGTTATTGCATTAAAAACATATATATATCAACTAGCAACATCATGGGGTGAATCTCATCAAGCCCTTGACTATACTCATAACCGGATGGCTGCGAAAGTACATACATTTATACTCTTCTTTATTCGTTTTAGACGCGTCGCGTCGCTTATAAAAAACCATAACACACAAGAGGGAGGGTCAGACCTAGCAGGGCTTGAAAAAATCAAAATCTAGGTCGGTCCTTGTTGTTTTCTTAAATCAAATAATGCATTGGGTTTTTTTTTCATTCTCGCACCCCTTATGATTGGACTGTTCCAACACAGGAAACCCTGCCGACAGAAACAACCATGGCAACATTGTACATATTTTTTTTTTTTTGTTCATATAAATGTTATGTTTATTATTACCAAACTTGAAGTTTTTAATACTTGAGAGCCATTTTATTTTTTGTGTCTGAAATTGAAGTGCCCGAACCGCAGCAATATTTTCAAAATTGAAAGCAAAGAGGGAAGGAAAATTGCTGGTAATTGCAGTTTTAACTAAACAAATCAAAATCACACATCTGCTATACCTAATATGAATGTCTGACTATGGGTGTTTTTGAGGTGAGCGAGCTTCAAGCCTTTTGCGAGGCTTAAGATTATTGCGGCACTATGAGGGTTCTTTTTCGTTCATATAGTTTGCCTAATGCCGGTGTTCAGTAAGATGCATAGAACGCTCATTTTGCCCATTCATGCCGAGCAAATTGGTGGTACGTATGTATTAATGTTACTTTTATTCATAAGGATTGCTACACAGATATACCTTTCTTGATATATCTTAATAAATCTAGTGTAGTGCATAAGCCTTAACCATATACCTATTCACTTGCGATCTGGACGTCAGATAAATTGCTGAAGCAGACGCATAGAAGTCTGTGTCTGTCTCTGCAGCATTGCAGTGATTGTTGTTGTTCGATGTGTATTAGGTAGTTGTTGGGCCCTATTGCAGGCTATCACGGGAGAAAATCATTAACTTGTAATTTAAAAACATATCTATATAAAGTACATGAATGTATGTATCTACCTCCGTAACTTTTCGACTTGACAGTATAAATTAATGAACACGGTTGACTTTTTTTGAGACAATTCAAGAATCCTTTTAATGTAAATGAAAGTCAGTTTTTAACCCGTCGACTTTATTTAAATGACTTCTTAAATTCTTCGATCGATTTTAATCAAAATAAATTCTTATAATATGATTCTCCATGATTCTCATCAAATCGAGTCACCATTAATTTTTCAAACAAAACAGATTGATTCATCGCTGATGGAAAAAACTGTATTGAGAAGAGTGATTTGAAAATTGTTAAATTTTTGTTTTCTACTTTTGTAAAGTGAGATGGAATAACATCCCCACTTCTAATGTCACCCAACAGATCTGGCCCAATTAGATACCCACTAGAAAAAAAGGATCTAATATGTCTAAGAAGACTGCATAAGTTAGCTCTTTAATTGGTTAACTTGCAGGGCAGGCATTTTAAGGCCGTTTTGTTTTGTCAAAAGCTCCAAATATTACAACTACAAGGGATTAGAAGTACCTACCCTAAATTCTTGTGGTATCGCAGTGGACCCACCTGGCTTGCATGTGAGGAAATTCGGCCACTTCGTCTGAACATTTTATATTAATGTGCGGTTCCTGTAATATTTTATTACCAAACACAAAAGCCAGTAGATATAGTTTTATAAAATTCACAAATATGTTTACTTCTTCGTTGAAAAATGATTGAACGAATTTTATTAGGTAATATGTAGTTCTAACTTGGAATTTAAACAATTGTGAATTTTGTTAGCTGATCTTTAGAGCCCTGGGCCCTTCAAAATTAATGATACCAGGGTATCCTTTGACAGTTTCTCCCCGTTATTAGGGTAGTTTTTAAACTCTTGCCTCTTTTATTTATTATTTGATGATGATGACGGGCATGTTTTAATGTGTGGTAGGTATATAAAATTGCATGTCTTTTTTTAAGGCGCGAAGTAAGAAAAAACGAAAGGAACATACGTTTTACTTATACACACACCCATAGTTAAGACTTTTTTAATGATATCAGTTTATCAGAAATCAGAGTCTGAATAGTTTGCTTCATTGTCATTCATGCTTTTGTTTCTCATCCAAGAAAAAAAAAAAACAAAATATCTTAATTTAAAGATGGTTCTAGAAGCTGAGCTGAAAATAGTTTATTAGCGATTTCGTCTTTCTTTCTGTTTTGTTTTGAAAAAGGGGAATGACGGTGTTTCAATTTGTTTATATGCTTGGATACATTTCTAAGGCTTTTGTTATTGTGCACTGTTATGGTTAGTTGGTGTATGTTTGATTATTTATTTTTGTATAGTGTTCGGGTTGGTTGAAATCATTTATACAATAAGAGTCTTATGAACAGATTTGCATTTGAGTATACGGGTAGCTTAACGCGTGCCTCTTTAGTCCTTACCTGCATGTATGCTTGGTATAAGGGTTATATCGACTTATTGTTATATAAAGATTTATTCACCATGTCACACATGGAAGTTTTGTTCACACAGTTTCATTGAACTTGAATTTTGTTTTGCTTTTGATTTTATTTAGCTATTGCATAAGCATAGCGCAAAAGTAAGCAAGTGTGTAGTTCACAACTTTCCAAGTTTCCAATAAAGATTAATTTATTGAAATCATATCGGCGATTACCAATCTTTTTACATCAAATCAAATATATCTAGGTATACATCTGTATACATACATTCATTAAGAGCTCGATTTTTGTACGTTCGCTAACAAGCCTAACTCAGTGGCGTATTATCCAAAAGGAAAACTAGGCATGTGCCTAGAGGCGCAGTCAACAATGGGGCGCACGGATGCAGTGATTTTCACAAGTGGCCAATAAAGCGAGTTCATACGTAAAGTAACAACCATTTACGTAAAAACCACCTTTTTTAATTTATTTATTTTAAAAAGTTAAAGATACTATCTGTTGTCTAAGACAAGTGGCGAAAGTATCTCGCTAAAGATCTTACAAGTTTTTACTTGGAAAATAATACTTAATACACATCCAAAACTTATTGTGGGGCTTAAGTGTAGGAATAGAAAATCAGATCAGATCAAATTTAGAAAAAGAGAAAAAAAATACATCATAAATATAACTAAAAAAAATAAACGAGAATTTACAAAAGTTTAAGCAATAGGTACATAAGAATACAAATTTCAAGTTAAAACTTTTAAAATGTCATTAAATAAAAAATAAAAATAATAAATAGAGTGGCGCGACAGCTCTTGAAGAGCCAAGGCCTAAGTGGCTTACTCTCATCAACAATTCTCTGAGTGCGTGTGAAGAATTGAGGGGACCTACAATTTAACGCCGATTCCAAACGGCAAAGTTGAGAAGCACTTTTTCATGACAGATTGATACTCTTGGAAGGTTTGTCAGGTCTTCGCAAGAGGCAGTACTCGTTAAAGATGAAATCAAAACTTGGCCTGAATAGGACTCGAACCAACGACGTTCTGCTTAGCAGCCAACGCACTAACCAACTAAGCTACGGGCAACTGTCATTAATTTCATTTAAATCAAAATTAAAAAGCCAATTCTTTACCTTCCTGAGTATTTTGAGCGAATGCAATGAGCATTGATGTATAAAAGCTCAAGAAATGTTGAGTTCGGTGTAGTGGAACGAATGCAAGATTTCTTTCTTTTTGCCCTTAAAGTTCAAGCTAAAAAGAGAATTTATGTAAACAAGGAGTAAAATCGGCCCAAGAACTGATCCCTGATAACAATGCAGCTATTCACTGTACTGATTTCCTACTCTCACCATTTGCATTCCGTTTTTAAGAAAAGAGGAAAACCAGAAGTGAACTTTTTTGTATTTAATCTATCATAAACAATCGATATTCGTCTTCAGTTGATTATTCGGCTCTAAAACCAAATTGATAACAGCTAAAGAAAGAAATACTTTCAAGCTTCAAGGTAAGATACGGTTCTAGATTTGATGACTTTCGCAAATATTTTTCAAAAAACAGAGAGAAAGGAGATAGGTCTGTAATTTCTTATAGAACTTTTATCACCTTTTTTAAAAATATGTATCACTTCGGCTGATTTCAAAGCAACTGGAAACTTTCCAAGAGAGGTACTTTTATTAAATTAGTTAGTCAAGATATCAACAATGTTGAGGCCAATTTGTTTGATAAAATCATTGGAAAAACTATTCATTGTACTGGAGTGAGAGTTATTCAGCACTTTTATAAACTTCAAAAGAAGAAATAGGAGTAAAGAAAAAACTATCGCTCTTTTTTTTACGCTTTCTATAGAAAAAAAAGAAAAACTAATTCACGACACGAGTGTACCCCACAATGTCTCTCAGTAAACTTATGAACTCGAACCTCAGTAGCTATCTACGTATGTTTAAATTAAAATCGGTCCTGAGCAAATCCACTTACAGTGTCAACTCGTCGTGCCTATTCGTTTTCGATTTGGCTACTCGATAATCGGTTTAGCTTTCTTAAAATTTTTCAAACTTACTTACTTATTGTAAGACTTAACGCAATGGTCGAACACTCGAACTTCATCAACAGATGGCAAAGATTTTGATTGATTAAAAACCTCATTTTTCTGCTCTTTAAGTACAGAGTGTCGGCCGGGAAGGTATACTACTTTGTTTGTTTATAATTTTTGATTAAATGAAAGAGAATGGATCTTATATTAATAAATGTTTTATTAAATTTTGGCAGTTAAAATTACGTATGGAATACAATATCAGTATCAGGTAAATGCTCACCTCTGTTATCTACTCTCAAAAATGCGAGCCCTTTTGAGCACACTTTTCATTACATTCTCACACATTTCACGCTTTATTTCATTAATTTCTTCACGTTTGAGTTGCTCAAGCGTTTTTGGTTTGTTTGCATAAACCTTACTTTTCACAAAAAAAAGTCCGGAGCAGTCAAATCAGGCGTCCGCGAAGGGCAACTAACATCACCATTTCTTGAAATAACTTGTTGTGGAACGAGGTGTCGCAGTATCTATCGATCTCATGTAATCTTGTTCTCTTTTTCCTTTGCCCCCATTTCAACGCGTTTTTCTAAGGCGCGGTACAGCGTATTCGGTTAAACTATAATACTGGTTATTTCTAATAAAGGGGCGCCGATGAAATGCTTGCCTATGGCACCCTCAACGTTTAATCCGCCGCCGATTTTCTCTATTTCTGTTTTTTAACAAAGAAGAATAAGAGTAGAAGGCTTATGACTTATGAGTTATGAAACATCAAAATTTATACTTTTCAAATCACAAATGTTGCAAATGTTAAATAATAATACTTTTCCTACCACAACAAAATATGAACAATTTCGCTTCAAATTTTTTTTAAATATATTTGTTTTCATCGAATCAAAACAGGGATGTCAGTGAAAAGAAAATATATTTAAACTAGCTGGCCCGGAAAACTTTGTTTTGTTAGTGTGTGGTTTGTGGCATATGAGTGAAAGAGGTTAAGAACGTTGTGAACGTTGACGGAATGTATCATTCCGTTTTTAATAAACTCAAACGAAGTGGAGCTTTGCCCTGATAACTGTCCGTGTGAAAAACTTGGTATGCTCAAATCTAAGCTGCAAACAGACATTGCTTGGCGTAGAGTCAAAAGTCATTGCAATTGCTAATCTAATGGGGAATTGAATGCGTTTAAATTGAATTGGCTTGATCAAGAATAATACGCGAAAGTCAATACACTTGCATTGAATATTTGTGCATGCCAATGTGCCGAAGTTAAACGGTCAACAAAAGAAGGTATGTGTATGACACCATTATGCAAGGTGGTGATTTGTGGCACCCGGTCGCGGTGGCATGGAGAAAACTTGTTTGGTATCATTCATTTTATCATCTTGAAATAAAAATACCATTGGCTGTGGCTTCTTCTGGAATCACAGCAACGTTTTTCGATGGCGTGCCGGTTAATGAGCGACACTTACCTAAATTCAATATTTCAGCAATGGCCAAAGTTTTGCAAAAGTGTCAGAATGTTGTGTGGAATAAGAGCACAATGGCTCACAAATATCACTTAAAGCAAATTAAATCGCAACTTGAGAGTTTTGCGAGGAATTAAAAAATATTTTGCTGAGCAATGATTGTTTGTTTTTGGCTGCTAACTTTCGACAAACTTTGCCAATGCTGCAAATTAAGAAAAAATATGTTAGCGACTTTAAAATTCCAAAAAATATAATAAGCAATACGAAATAGTCCAAGGAAAGCTTGTTGCAGGGGCCTTTTATATAAAAAAAAACAGGCATAGAAAATAAGCAAAGTTTTCAAGTACCTACCTATGCTAGAATTACCTTTTGGTCACCTAACACATTCGTAACATTTCTAGTTTTTATTCTTAAAGCCAACTATATCCGACCATAGAAAATTAGTAGTCTCTCAAGGCTACAAAGTCTTAATCAATTTGACCCTAACCGTAGCCTAATAGCTACACTGAACAAAATTCCGACGGCTGCGGCTGTTTGTTTTTAGTTTCTCAGTTTATTCCAATAATGAACAAGCCAAAAATGCCCGCAAACTTGACTTCTTGTTCTTGTCAAGGAAAATATGAATAAAATTATTAATATAATGTGCATTTATTTTATAAAAGCGAAAAGCCGTCGGCAAAATATTTGTAACCAAAAACACAAACTTACATTGAAGACATTTAAAAATCCATTTAATCAGGATTGATGGATATGATGATAGACTTAGCGACGAAATGGCTCCAAGAACGTTCAATATTAGCACTTATGTATGTATACGTGAAGGTATCTACCTATTTATTTCACTTGACTTATTATACAATCTAATTGGTAAATAAAACGATTCGAAAACACTATTGACATAAATTTATTTACAACAAACACACAAACATCATCGATGACTAGAAACATACAGCAATCTCACACAACTATTTCATTGAATCCGACGTAACGTTCAAAACTCCAGATTAAACTCGAAGTTCTAATTAATTAGCACGGATGATATTGATACTGTATCCGACACTTAACGCCAAAACAAAATTCTTATTTTTAGCACGCGGCAAACCTTAATTTCGCGGATTCACTTTTAAAACATATCCTGAGCAACAAAACTCTTGCAATTGAATTCAATTTTTGTAACCATTCACAACTACCAAGACATCAGATAGGGATGTCGTTTTTTTTATAGCTCGCTTAAATCTGTGTAGCCATATAAGTACGGTATAACGGGTAACAGTTCATATACATTGGCATATAGTGCGCGAGTGAAAACAAAAATATATGAGAGTGTATGTGTATGAGAGAGCTTCCGAAAACCACCCTGAAATTTTAAATTGACGTTTTGTCTCCATGTTGACAGTTGAGAAGACGATTAGGTTTAGATTTACGAAATTTACCGTTGCGTTGTCATCAACCCCTATCAAAATGCAACAATAATTTTTTGTTAAGTGTTAGTGCTCTTCAAAAAACGCCCGCTGTGTTCTGTGAGTATTTGTTTTTGATCGTGTACGAAGGGCAGCCATGTTGCTTGCATACATCGGCGTTATATTGTAAGATACTGGAACATAACATGCATTTCCATGTACACTAAAAGCAGCAACAGTCTATTCATATCTAATTGGGAAAGGACACTACACTACCGGCTGATCGTCTTTTTTTTATTTTTTATTAGTATTTTGTGTTTTGTTTGTGGGAAAACGGAAAGATGGGAGGGCTAAGGAGGAAGCCTTCAATTTCTTGTGCATACAATGAACTTCAGTTGACCAGGGTCGTGTGCCGACTTCACGGCTTCAGCAATAAATGGCATACAACTGCACATTCAAAGGCTAATAGATATTCCTGCAAGAAATACATGTTATGTATTTTGTACGTACTCAAGTTAGGTATCTTGTATCTAGCTCTAGCTATGTCATGATTCATGAATATTGAATCCGATTTTCTAATTTATTTGTTGCTGCTTGCTGGAAGCGCTTTTAGAGATGCTGGCGTTGATTGGTTTTGTCGTTTCAAATTTTTTGTTTTTCTTGCATTTCGCTATTTCAAGGAAAATGAGCAAAAACCATGAAGTGCACAATTATTTTTGTCATAGAGTAGGAAGGAACCTGCCAGCACAATACGCAGCATGATTTCTAAACACGGATTTGGAATTGGCTTTAGGTAGGTAAATTTGCTATATAATATCTAAGTAATTTAAGAGCTAGGTTCCTATATTAAAATTATTTATTTGTTGTATCCAGTGATAAATAGCCAATTCCATTTTTGTTTCATCTTCTATTGTCTATTCCATATGTTACTTTTAATAGTTTGTCTCTCAGTCAGGTTGTATCAGTTTCATATCCAATCCACAGCCATTTTTAGCACAGGAGACTGAAGACAAGATCTTTAGTGTCTTTAGTGAAAGTCATTTAATTAGTATAAGATGCTTCACACAATGCTCGGTACTACGAGAAACTGAAAACAAACGCATTCGTGTAGTATCCCGAAGGCGAGTTGTAGCATTGCAGGACTTTGCAGTTTGCACACACCTTTGCAAGAAATTAATCATAAGCTTAGCACAGTCCAGTACTCGAAGAGTCGAAGGCGAAATGAATCTTTCAGATTCATAGAATATCTTCATGTATGCAAATAATTTGATCACAATAGTAAACTTTGTCTGATGTCGACGCATGGCCCTCTATAAGACTACAATGGCCGTAAAAAGAAGTCTTATTTCTCTCCCTGTACAAATGATTTTGGTTAATTCACGAAATATTAGTAGAATGTATACTTAAACGTACGAATGGGTCGTAAATAGCACGAAATATTAGTAGAATAAGCTAATTATCTTTGGTAAATGTACGAATTGAGGGTAAATAGTATTGTAATGTGTATACACTTTATTTATCTCATACGCTCTGTATCTCCTTCTATTGTAATGTCTAATACTAATGTGTATACTTTATTATCTCTTACTCTCTGTATCTCTTTCTATATTTAATGTACACACTTTTCTTACTCTCTTTACTTACTCTGTATCTCTTTCTTTATTTAATGTACATACTCTCTTTACTTAATATCGTTTAATTGTAGTAGTAAACACTCGTGAGGGGCAATAATTAATTAAGATTAAGAGAAACTTTTTGTTTAGCATTAAGAACGTTAGCCCCTACAAAAATCCCAGTATTTTCTCTCGAACATTCAGCTTCCCCAAGAACTAATAGGAACCAATAGTAGTTTCTAGAACCCATCATTTTTGATATAAATAGCCGTTTGGTGGCGAGGCGAATTAGTTGATTGTGAACTGTGATAAGTAAAGTACACTGTGTTTGAAAAGTTATAATTGAAAGTGTTGAATAAATAAGTTTGTGAGTGATTTGAATAAAGTGAATTTGTGTTTTATTTAAAAAGTGAATAAGTTTTAATTGTCGGACCAAGCCGAATATTACATTGGTGTCAGAATAAGGGATTAAAACTTATTGAGAATAAAACAGTGAACAGTGATTAAACTATTTTGTGTGAAATAGTGAAGTTAAAAAAAAAAAAAAAAACAAAAAAAAAAATGAGTAAAAATTTGAAAGACTTAACTGTCGCTGAGCTAAAGGCCGAATTAAGCAAACGTGGCTTAAGTGGGGCAGGAATTAAAAACGAACTCGTAAAACGGCTACAGGAATATCTGGAACAACAAAATGAAAATCCAGATACATTTGCTTTCGAAGTGGAAGCAAAATCGGAAGAGGTAAATGCAAATGCCGACTTATCTAACATGATGTCACTTCTTCTAGCCAAATTCGAGAAGAATGTTCGGGAGCAACTAGAAACTCAAAACAAGAATGTTCTGGAGCAACTAGAAACTCAAAGAAACGAGCAGAAGAACGAGCAAGAGAATGTCCTCAAGCAATTAGAAACTCAAAACAAGAATGTTCTGGAGCAACTAGAAACTCAAAGAAACGAGCAGAAGACCGAGCAAGAGAATGTCCTCAAACAACTGGAAACACAAAAGAATGATGTTCTAGAGCGTTTTGATGAACAGAAAAATCTTCTAGAAGGCAGGTTTGCGGACTTCGAAGAGAAAATCAATACTCTCGACGAGTGCGTTGGAAAACAAAATGCACGTATCGAGAAAATCGACGAACAAATCGATATCATCACAAAGGAACTGGAAAAAGTGCGAAAGATGAAAGCTCGAGAACCTTCTGGTGAGTGCTCAAGGAAGAGAGAAGTGAATCCTCCAAGCTTTGATGGTCAGATACCGTGGTCAATCTACAAGAAACAGTTTGAAGCAGCAGCGTTAACAAATGGCTGGGACGATGATGAAAAATACATTGCTCTTACGCTTGCCTTGAGAGGAGCAGCTGCTGAACTGCTACAAACCATCCCAGCAGAGAAGAACGGTGACTTCAAAGTTCTGGTAAACGCAATCGAACAGCGGTTTGGGGATAGCCACATGGCAGAAGTCTTCCGAGTTCAACTAAACAACAGGGCACAGAAAAGAGGTGAAACTCTGCAGCAGCTTCAGGCAGATATCGAGCGATTGGTTCACCTGGCATACCCAACAGCTGGCAACGAGATAATAAATCAACTTGCTGTTGAAGCCTTTGTGAGAGCTGTGGGCGATATAAAACTCCAAAGGGCTATTCGCACTGCCGGAAAGCAAACACTACCAGAAGCATTGGCTTTCGCTCTAACAATGGAAGCCGCAGAACAAGCTTCCCAAAACGTGCATCGCGTGAGAGAATTGGAAGTCCAAGAATGCTCTTGTCAGAAGGCTACTCTGGAAAGGAGTCAGCGAGACGGACAAGCACGATGCTGGAACTGCAACAAGACCGGGCATCTTCAACGACAGTGCAGATCACCGCGAAGAGGAACCGCATGCCAACACTGTGAACACAGAAATATGTCAACTGGTCAAAGTTACATCTACAACAATGTTGCTTCCCAAGTTGTTTCTCACCCCACCAACTTCGAGGGACAGAAGCTGGCTTCTAGTACCGATAGCTACAGAAACACCATCCAGGTTTCTCAAACGAAACGTGACAACAAGAGCCTGACCGTGGAAGCAAGTATAAACGGCAACAAATGTGTGGCTACCATCGACACCGGTGCCACGGCGTCCATTGTACGGCAGGACCTCGTTAAGAAGACATGGCTCCACAACACCAATAGCTATCGTCTAAGGACTGCAACTGGAGAAGCCGCAAAAGTCTATGGTGAGGTACGTCTTAAGATCCGGATGGCAGAGCTGGAATTCTCTCACCTGTTCCTGGTAGCAGATATATGCGACGAGTGCATTGTCGGCGTCGATTTCATGAAAGATCACGGAGTGATATTGGACATCGGGAACCAAGTCCTGAAATATCGAAACATCGAGATTCCGATGATCTATGGGATTCACTCGTATGAGACCTCGCTATCTGTGAAAACCGTCATTAAAGAAGATCTGACTTTGCCTGCTTCTTCAGAAGTATTCGTGTGGACGAAATTGAAGGGTAAGCCTGGAAGCCATCGATACCTCATGGTCGAACCAGCATCTGTAAAGTCCTCCCAAAACGTCACCATTGGGAAGACTCTTGTGAGACCTGTAAATAACATGGTTCCCGTACGAATACTGAACATCAAGCCGTACGAAGTTAAGCTTAGAAAAGGTGAGATTGTCGGACAATGCGAATCTGTATCAGCGATAACAAGAATCAATGAAGAAGAGTCAAGGCAAACCTCTAAGTCCGGAGAGCTGAGCTCCATAAAGACCAACATTCTCAAGTCATCAAATCTTGGTCACCAACAACGAAGAACTGCAGAAGGTCTCCTCGAAGAATTTGCAGACATCTTTTCATCATCGCAAGGGAAATATGGCAGAACACAACTGGTTCAACATCGAATCAACACCGGGGATGCAAAGCCGATTCGTCAACCTGCAAGACGCCTTCCACTAGCCAAACAAGGTGAGGTTGAAGAACTGATAACCACCATGAAAGAAGAGGGTCTTATCGAAAACTCAAAAAGCCCTTGGGCGTCTCCAGTGGTCCTGGTAAAGAAGAAAGACGGATCAACCCGCTTTTGCGTGGACTATCGAAGGTTGAACGATGTGACCAAGAAAGATAGCTACCCTCTGCCTAGGATCAGCGATACTCTGGACGCAATGGAAGGAGCACAATGGTTCTCAACGTTGGACCTGAAAAGTGGGTACTGGCAAGTAGAAATCCATCCTGAAGACAAAGAGAAGACAGCGTTCTCGACAGGAAACGGATTGTGGCAGTTCAAAGTGATGCCTTTTGGACTGTGCAATGCTCCAGCGACTTTTGAGCGCCTTATGGAATGCGTCCTGCAAGGACTCACTTGGAAGTCTTGCCTGGTCTATTTGGATGACGTCATCGTATACGGGAAAACATTTGACGAACATTGCACAAATCTGAGAGCCATGTTTCAAAGACTTCGAGAAGCCCACCTCAAGCTCAATCCAGAAAAGTGTTCACTCTTCAAAACCGAAGTGAAATACCTGGGACATATCATCTCATCCCAAGGAGTTAAGACGGATCCTGATAAGGTTGACACCGTGAAGAATTGGCCAACACCACAGGACAAACACCAACTCCGAAGCTTTCTGGGTCTAGCCACCTACTATAGGCGCTTCGTCAAAAACTTTGCTGAGATCGCCAAGAGTCTACATCAGCTAACGGAAAAGGGAAAGCAGTTTAAATGGTCAGGTGAGTGCGAGCGCAGCTTTCAAGAGCTCAAGCAACGCTTGTGTAATGCACCAGTGCTGACCTATCCGACTCCCGGAAAACCGTTCATCATTGACGCTGATGCCAGCAATGTCGGGATTGGTGCCGTACTATCACAAGTACATAATGGTGAAGAAAAGGTAATTGCCTATTACAGCAAGGTACTCTCAAAGTCAGAAAGAAACTATTGTGTGACCAGAAGAGAACTTCTTGCACTGATCTTGGCAACAAAGCACTTCCATAAGTATCTCTATGGACAGAAGTTTCTTCTCCGAACCGACCATGGAGCACTAAACTGGCTTTTGAATTTCAAGAATCCAGAGGGTCAAGTGGCGAGATGGATTGAGAGGCTGCAGACGTACGATTATGAAATTCAACATCGGAAGGGGAAGCTTCACTCAAATGCTGATGCACTGTCTCGGAGACCATGTAAGCAAGACTGTAAGCATTGCAGACGCCAAGAAGAAAAAGAAGTGGTCACTGTCCTACGAACCAGAACCGATCCCATTTATGGCTGGAGCAACGACGAGTTGAGGAAGGCTCAACAAGAGGACCCAGATATTGAACCCATCCTCGCATGCAAGGAACACCAGGAAAAACCAGAATGGGCTGATATCTCCGACAGAAGTCCGGCTCTAAAGGCCTATTGGGCACAGTGGGACTCATTGCATGTCCAAGAAGGTGTCCTTCGACGTAAATCAGCAGATGGAAAGTCCTATGTAATGCAGCTAGTCTTGCCGAGATCGAAGATTGTGGACGTTCTGCGAGAGATGCATGATGGAGTTTCGGGAGGCCATCTAGGAGTAAACAAGACGCTAGAAAAGGTTCGACAACGATTCTATTGGCTACATGCAAGGGAAGATGTCGAGAGGTGGTGCCGAAAATGTGATACCTGTGCTGCCACCAAAGGCCCGAACAAAAAGAATCACAGCCAAATGCAGCAGTATAATGTCGGATCACCCTTTGAAAGGATTGCAATAGACGTGGCGGGTCCATTTCCGGAAACAAATAATGGAAATCGTTATATTCTGGTCGTCATGGATTACTTCAGCAAGTGGCCTGAAGCATACGCCATTCCGAATCAAGAAGCCAAAACAGTCGCAGACCAAATTGTGTTCAACTGGGTGAGCAGATTCGGTGTTCCATTAGAACTGCATTCCGACCAAGGAAGGAATTTTGAATCAAACATATTCCAGGAAGTTTGTGGGCTTCTTCACATCAAGAAGACAAGAACAACACCACTCCACCCACAATCTGATGGCATGGTCGAACGGTTCAACCGAACCCTTAAGGAACATCTTTGCAAAGTTGTGGACGACAACCAGCGAGATTGGGACCGAGACATTCCACTATTTTTGATGGCGTATCGAAGTGCAAGACATAGCTCAACTGGCCATACACCGTCTGAGATTTTGATGGGAAGGAACATCAGATTGCCGAGTGAAATTAAATTTGGATGTCCCACGTCGGAACCGCAAGCCGAGGATGACTACTTGGATGACCTCAGAGAAAGACTCCTTCAGATCCACGACGATACTAGGTCAAAAATAAAGATGTTCAGTGACCGAATGAAGACACGCTACGATATACGAGCGACAACAACAGAGTTCCAAGCAGGAGATCGAGTGTGGCTTTACAATCCCCATCGACAAAAAGGGTTGTCACCGAAACTTCAACGGGACTGGGAAGGTCCATATACAGTGATTAGCAAAATCAACGACGTCGTGTACCGGATACAAAAAGGAGTCAGAGGTAAACTTAAAGTCGTACATCGCGACCGACTACATCGCTACAGTGGTGATGAAGATGATGGATTTGTTCGGGACGATCAATCCTAAGGAGGGGGCAATGTAATGTGTATACACTTTATTTATCTCATACGCTCTGTATCTCCTTCTATTGTAATGTCTAATACTAATGTGTATACTTTATTATCTCTTACTCTCTGTATCTCTTTCTATATTTAATGTACACACTTTTCTTACTCTCTTTACTTACTCTGTATCTCTTTCTTTATTTAATGTACATACTCTCTTTACTTAATATCGTTTAATTGTAGTAGTAAACACTCGTGAGGGGCAATAATTAATTAAGATTAAGAGAAACTTTTTGTTTAGCATTAAGAACGTTAGCCCCTACAAAAATCCCAGTATTTTCTCTCGAACATTCAGCTTCCCCAAGAACTAATAGGAACCAATAGTAGTTTCTAGAACCCATCATTTTTGATATAAATAGCCGTTTGGTGGCGAGGCGAATTAGTTGATTGTGAACTGTGATAAGTAAAGTACACTGTGTTTGAAAAGTTATAATTGAAAGTGTTGAATAAATAAGTTTGTGAGTGATTTGAATAAAGTGAATTTGTGTTTTATTTAAAAAGTGAATAAGTTTTAATTGTCGGACCAAGCCGAATATTACAGTATGAAGCATTAGTATACAATATACTAAATGCTCTTGGTTAACTTATTAATTATTAGTTGAATGTACATATCTATTAATGATCTTGATAAATGTACGAATGATTGAAAAATATTACGAAGTACCAACTAGTAGAATGTAAGTACCTATTTGTGCTTTCGGTAAATGTACGAATAGAGGCAAATATTACTAATGTCATTAGAAGAATGTAGGTACTATTGCTTTAGGAAAATATACGAATGGAGGCTATAAAATACGAAGTATTTGTAGAATGTACCTTGGCTCTGGAAGAGCCAAGACCTAAGTGGCTTACTCTCATCAACAATTCTCTGGGTGCGTGTGAAGAATTGAGGGGACCTACAATTTAACGCCACCACGACGTTCTGCTTAGCAGCCATCGCACCTAACCACTAAGCCACAGACACTACACACTACATTTTACAAATGCACCAGTAAATATTACGAATGAATTTATAAAAATTACGAGATCATTCCTACACGTTGGTGTACGAATTAATTAGTGAAATACACGAATAAATTCGTAAAATATATACCTACTTGTAATTTTATTTACGAATAATATTAGAGAATATAATGAATAAATTCGTGTATTTTACTAATTTAGTCAAAATTTACTAATATATTTGTAAATTTTTTATTACAGAAAAGTTTTGTATAATCTACGAATAAACGGTCAATGTACGAATGGTATTCGTAGCAATTTTACAAATAAGATTTTTCAGTGTATGGTATTTAGTATTTATAGATAACTCTGTACATACATAATGCATGCGCATTAATGCGTTTTATATGTATTTAGATACAATCGTTCATTCAAACAGCAAATTATATTATTATTATAATCGCAAAATCTACTAATATTTCGTCCTAATTTTCAATCTATTTGTATATTCAACACTACTCTACGACTATATATTTCTTGAAAATAGTAGTTTAACTTCTTATATTGTACAGTCATCAGTTAAGCACTCAGTGCCGTAGCAACCCTGTTTTGCGTGGGGGGGGGCAAACATATTTTTAACGATAACCTTTGTTTTTAGAAATCAAATCATGCGTTAGAAACACAACATTTATGTCAACAAAAAGATACAAGTGAGTTAGAGTGACTATCTATTGTTAAACTCCAGATGACTCATTTTTTGTATCGTAACGAACCCGAACGCAAAAAGAAAAATTTACTCAAACATAACGATTTGTCTTTATTGTTTAAATTAACGAATAACAATAAAAAATCAAAACATTCATTAGTTTTTTTAAACACACACCTATTAAATATCTAAAAGAAATTTACACTAAGGAAATAAAATTCTTGTATACAGAAAGTTCAAAATAGTACAAAAAAAACATACATTTATGTCGTATTGAGTGAATACAAAAGTAATCCATAGTTATTTGGTATACCAATTTCATATATTAACTGCATGGTTCTCCGCGGAAGTGGAGCCATTTATATTATTGCATTCACTAATAAAGTATCTATCGTTAAAATCTTATAGGATTGTAGTGTCACCAATTCAACGGATTGCGGGCATAAACACAAAATGTCAATCCATGCAGAAAATATTCGTATTAATATTGTTATATGTAATAATACTTTGCAGTAAGCTTTTTTGGTTTTCCAGCAGTGTCTGTATAGTTGCATATTTTGGTAAAAAGAACTTCAAAAGAGAATGACCGATAATACTTATCAATTCGATTGCACTTGTAAAAGCGGTTTACCAAACAATACAAAATTTAAGATCACAGACCAATTTTGAAAAATATGAATTTGAGACAAGAAACCTTTTAAGAAAAATGTGCACTGGGTCGAACGAGCTTGCTCCTGTTTTCGAAATTATAACTCATAAAAAACATAAGAAAAAAAATAAAACAAAAAAATTCATAAATGAAAATTTAAATTGAAATATTTACTTCAAAATTTTTTTTCAAAAATCCTAGGAGCGGTTTTTTTTTAAATTAATTTCTTATATATAAAATTTTTCGAAATGTCTTAAAATTAATCTGGGTATGCAGTATTCAAGAATATGTAACAATACATTTTATAAGTAAATTTTGATTTTTTATATTTTATATTATCGGTTTTTGAGGTAAACAATTTTGAAAAAAAAAGTTTAAAAATATTTTTTTTTTTAAATACAAAAAAAAAATTGAGCTTACTGTCAGAAAAAAATACGCTGTTCGGACTGTATGGTGGCTACCCTCATTTTTATCTTAAAAAAAAAAATCAAAAAAACTAGACATGCGTTTTTGCCCAAACCTCTAATATTCAAGTTTGAAGTCAATCGGACCAAGTGGTTAAGGCGCTGTAGGTGCGTTTACAGACAGACAGACAGACGGACGGAATCCGCGGATCTACTTTTTTCGACTTCTCTATAATCGTAATGTCATATCTCATCATCATCTCAATTTTTTTTTTTACGAATTCAATACTTGTCATATATTCTATATGTCGAAAGTAAACATACGTTCTGAAGACGGAGATTTTGCTTCAAGCCGCCCAAAACGACATCGACGATAGTCGAAAATGCTCAACGCTTCCAGTGTGTAGTTACTCCACACTTGGAAATCGATCTGAACCAGAAGTCAACCTTAAATCAGCGTATTTTGAACCATTCGGCATAGTTATAACGGAAATGTCAAACCGTTTCGTTAAAGATGATAATATTCTCATGACCATCGAAACAGGAGACGAAATGGATCTTGAAAAATTGCATCCATTGACTGAGTTAGGCATCACAATGCCAATTAAAATCGAACTCGAGATCGGTAAGGAATATATAAATAAAATTCGAGCTGACCAGGAAAAGCTAAATATGTATGTATTTTAAGAGCAAGACAAGGAAAAGAACATAAAAAAATTAAAACCGACATTTTAGCAGAATTTTATAAAGTGTGACAAGGCATGGAAAACGTTTACAATCTTATCGCAGCCATAGAAACGTTTCCATCTGGAACAGCTGTATGTGAATCGTCGTTTTCAATATCACCGCAAATAATGCGGCTCAGTGCATCCATATGACAAACTGACAAACTAAACAATTTATCTTTTCTCAATTTCGAGAAAAAAAGGCTCGATGAACTTAAACTATAGATACGGTTCTTTTGCGGTTTAATACGCAGAAAAATCGCAAAGTCGAATTATTTTTAAAATAAAAAAAAAAATTAAAAATGATATTTATTATATTGTTTTCTGCTTTATTTTCTAGTATTGATCTTATATGCAATAAAATGGAGAAATGCGTGGGGGGGCAAAGCCCCCTCTATCCCCTGGGTTGCTACGGGGCTGTAAGCACTGTTCACATTACCTCGACCAACGAACGACGAACGACGAATGAATGTAAGCAAATTTGTTCCTGTATTCCAAAACTTAACTCACAAGAAACATTCAAAAATAAGAAAATGTAATTAAAATAAATAAATAGAATGTTTCAAAAATGCCCTTAAAAAAATCTGGGTATGCAGTACTCAAAAACATGTTAATATACGTCTTATATTGGAATTTCAATTTTAAATATTGATCAGTTTTTGAGAAATACAGAATTTTGGAAAAAAAAGTATAAAAATATTTTTTGTAAACTAGAAAACATTTTTTGAATTTATTTTGAAAACAAAATATTATTTGGTTAATATATCTGTACCTTCTCTTCAAGAACGCTATAGTTGGACTAAATATAAATTTTGAAAAAAATCTTATAACAAAAAAGCAGTTCTATAAGAGGTACCGTTTTGGAGTAATACAAAAATAATTTGTTTACATTAAAACAACAGTGTTCCGAAAAAAAAACCAACGAGGATTTAAAAAAAAATCGTAGGAACCGATTTTGAGAAAATTGAAACTTTTGGTTTTTGGTCGAATGAATTGTATGGTGGCTCTGGCTGTCCTAAATTTTGATCTTAAAAATAAAATAAAAAAACGACCCACCCAAACCATATATTCCAAATTTGAAGTCAATCGAACCATTATTGGTTAAGGCTGCAAGTGCGTTTACAGGCAGACAGACAGATGGAGTCGCCCGCTGGACCCATCTTTTTTCGACCTCTTTAATGTAATATTTGATTAAAATCTCAAGTTTTTTTTACGAATAGGTAGGTACAATACCTACTTGCCATATTATTATATGTGTCGCAAGTAAAAATGATTTGATGAAATGTTTGAAGCCCTATTTTGTCACACATTCTCAACAAAGCGATAGAAGTAGGTATAGTTTATATTTGATTTATGATACTTAACCTACTTGTTAATATATAGGCCTTATATAAAAAATATTTTGAAAAATGGAAGCTTAGAAAAAAAAACGTTGTGTTTCAATTTTTAATTCGGAGTCTTCAAAATATTGTAAAATGGCAAACAAAAGAAAACGAAGTTTACATTTATCTTAGGATGAAACTGAACTTCTTTTATAAGCCTTGTGGAGGAAGGAAAAAAGTATAATAGAATACAAAAAGTTACCTCGTATTGTTACATAAATACCTACATTATACATGGCACGAAAAAGTTCTATGAACAGCTTCACGCAGCCTTCCTGTTGAGCTGTCTAACGAAGCATATGTTGAGCATATTTGAACAAGAGCTTCCGCTGATTGGCTATAAGGTGGAATGGACAGAGAAAAAAAATAAAGGAAACGTCAAAATCAAAATTGTTGTTGTCTTACAAAGGAGCTCAGAGAGAGAAAGGGAACCCTTTTAGATCTTCTTTCTCAAAATTTGATGTTTTAGGCTAGCTTCCGTTCTCTATTATATTATCTCTATGCGTTTACTACACACGCCATTAAGTTAGAAGCAAAGATACCCATTTTTTTAAATTAATTGGTTTTGCGAAAAAATGCCTTTCTCTGCTTCTAACTGGATGACGATGATGACAGTTAAAACTTCCATCTTGATAATACCAATAATAATAATACTCAAATACCTAAATATACAAAGCACAAAGGATAGCATGCATTGAATTCCTATGGCTGAACTCGTAAACGTCAGGCAAAGCCAAAGCTTGTTTGTGTTTCGGTCATTAAGCTTGAGATGTATCAAATGCCAGCGCATAAATTCCATATTATTTTATAACCGAAAAAGAACATAAAACAAATTCACCTCAATTATGAAATTTGAATTTCAAGTCGCATTTATAGTCGTAGTCGAATCGTATCGTATTTGAAAAGCAAATTATGAAAGTCGTATGTTGTACATACGACTCTTGTTAAATCCAACGTATACCAACGCAAAGTTTGAAATGTCAGCTTTGTATATACACCTCATATGGCGTTTTTCTTTTTACCTCCGAGCAGATTAGATCAGATCACGGATGTGTCAAAAAAAAAAATCTGTTTCTTTTTTAGCTCCGATTAAATCGGAGCTAAAAATTTTCATGCTCTGAGGTAAATCTATTTGCTCAGGATTAAATGATCGAGCAAATAGAGCAGATAGCTAAGCGAAGACAACAACCGTAATCTGATCTAATCTGCTCGGAGGTAAAAAAGAAAAACGCCAATAGTATTTGCAGCGTCGAGAATTTTAAGTTGGAAACTTTACCCGTCGTTGACGCTGGCAGTTATTCATGGGAACTATAGTACCGACATAAATAGTTCTGGTTGGTAATACACGCGTCCCTGTCGTCAATTCTCAACGCTGCAATTACAAAGAAAACAATTAATTAATTAACAATTACAAACAAAATAATTTTGTGATCATAAGAAGTTTATTTTAAACAAAATTAAATTAAGGAAAATGAATTCCATTGATTTGTTTTTACTGAGGATGAGGACGTCGATGAAGCTACCTCTACATTTTGGTGGAGAGCAGATACAAGTGCCTCGAGCTGGTTCTTCTTATTGAATTTCCTTTAAATAAATAGGTACATATTTACCTAAATTTGTTAAAAATTCTCTTAATAAATTAAAATAAATAAAATCTTACATTTGTTTTGCTTCCATCATCAGATTTTTTTTCCTTGAATGCAAAACTCGCAAGCAGTCGTACACAAAATAACAAACGACTCAAAAACGGATAAAATACGAGTAACGCCGAATTTCATAATAAGGAAAAAAACAGCGACTAACATGCGATGATATGCGATAGGTACTGTATTTCTGTCAAATTTCAAAATTTCAAATATATCTCCTAGCTACTACGATTTTAACTGAGATAATTGAAGAAAAGCGATTTTCATAATCGCGATGTACGTCTAAAGTCGTATACGACTCTAAAATACGAATTTCATAATTGAGGTGGCACACAATTCAAAGTTTTTTCTCCTACAAATGTTATTCGTCGCAATTTTACTAATACAATTTTTCAATGAATTAGGTATAGGTGCCTCACTTACATACTAAATGCTGCTATTAATTTGGCCCCTAGGCCGTAGCAACCTCAAATTCTATCTGAATAAAACATAAAAACCCTTACTTAGGTTCCAATCCGTTATCCACCAACTAAATACAATTTCCACCAATCAATTTTTCTGTAAATCTTCACATGTATTATATGCAGATGCAATATGCATCCCTCTTAGAACATCATTCTCTTTGTGACAATCTTCTTTTTCTTTAAGAAATTGTTTCCATAACTCACATCAACACTACACACAACAAAGGTAAAATCTCTTTGCGAAACAAAACAAACATCTCGCCCCCACCCACTCGATATCATAATGATTTACTTTACTTTGTGCGCTTTTAGTGCACCTGCCACAATTTGGTGTCAATATGGCCCTCGTCCTCCTCCCTAATCAAATGTCCTCATCTAAATATCCATAAAAATTCTCTATGATATAATCTATACCTACCATTACACACACGGACACAAAAATATCCTTTTCAAAGCGAGGAATTTTCACTGTCTCGTTTTCGAAATCTGAATTTTTCTTTAAAAGGTTGACAACTTAATGTGCTCCTCTTCCTCTAAACATTACCATCCCTTTTTGTTGAATATTCTACATTTACCGCCTTTCCCTCGCTGTCCCTCAATCATATCCATATGTACTTATTTGGTATTTCTATTGCATAAAGAAATTTGAAAAGGACAAACAGGATTCAGACAAAATATCCTGCTACGAACACTGAGGACCAGGACCAGGGAGAACGATATGCATTGCATCACTTTAGAAAGGATCATAAATGTTTGCATTAAAGTATTTCCCAAATGAATATAAAAATTTCTGCTTACCTGAGAGTTTCTAGCGGTAGTACTAGTACAGTAACAGGGGGTGGCGCACCTTTACTGAAAATGTACACACACTTTTGTACATAACACGTACGCATTAGGGGTGCAAATTGTTGTAAGAACAACAGTAAAACAAAAAAGAAAAATTGGGAAAAAACAGAATAAAAACTGTTACACAAGTTCATTGGCAAGCTTTGGGCGTGTCAGCATAGGGGTACAATTATTTTGACAGTTCATCATGTCGTGGGTGTATCGCATGCGCCCTGATATTGGTTCATATTCATACAACAGATTTTCATAGGGGTGTGGTTACTGTTTCTACAAAGGCAAGCAGGGGAAAGAGTTCACTCACACAAATATCAAACGAAAAGTGTAGGCGCAAAAGTAGGGTACGTAGAGGGTGTTTCCGTGACATCTGCTTGTGTTGTCATTTTGTTTATCGTATTGGATTTTTACAGCCAAGCTAAGATGATGACGACGATAGCTGGGTGAGACTGATTTTGGAATCCTGAGCTGGAGGTAGAAATGGGCTGCATTGCAAAAGGAATGAATGACATGGTGCTGGTGTTGGTGGGGTGCGGTGTGATTCCGGCAACAGGGGTTACCGACAAAATGGCATCATTTTTGTTTGTTCGGTGAGTTCTTGTGAATTGTGATGAATTGTAAACATTACAGGGCTACTTCATGGAGTGCAGTTCGTTGGTAATTTGGACGGTATTGTGGTGAAGGAAGGGAGATTTTATTTGTGTTCTGCTATTTGTTGGTAGGTAGGTACTTTGGCGTTGGCGTTTGATGTTGCGGCGCGAAAGGCATTATTTCAGTTTTTTTCTTTTTTTTTTTTGAGTTTGCAAGAATAGGTTACCTATATCTATCTATTCCTACACTGGGTTGGAAGGAAAAGTCGGTATGTAGGCATCTTAAATTAATGTTGAACACAATGCCGGTCAAATCAGTTTAAAGAATTCAGTCATAAGGTGAAATCGCAAAATCGTTTTAAGATATTTCGAAAATTGACTTAAACATAGATTTTATAAGATGACAGTCCAGTTCTGTAATTTTAATTTAAGTGCAAAGCATCAATTCTTATCCTAATAAGAGAAACCTATAACGAACGCTGAAATCGACCAACATTTGGGCGAAACGATAAAACCATAAAACGATAAATGAAACGGACGAAATACAAAAAACGTGACCAGAATGACGTCCACGCACTTACCAGACGCAAGAGTGGACTACTGACAAGGCTTAAAATCTTGTAGAGATCCATCACACGAACTTGAGATTAAAGCGCTGAAGTCGTAAATCAATCAGCTGATTGATTACCCTTGGAACGATATTGTGCATTGACGATCTGAGAACCTCGGCTTCATCCGGTTCAAGTCAAGATCATCTTCAATTCAATAAAGAATAAACACTCAGCAGATGTCGGTGGTATATCCCACATTGTACTAAAACACTTACCGATTGAGGCAATAGACGTCTACACCACCATCTGTTCAACAACTCGCTGAATAATGTATATTATCCAGAGCGTTGGACAGCTGTGGTTCATCCTCTCGATAATTCCGGATAAACAATTTGTATTCAAGGCGGGACATGACAACGTTTATTCCGCCTCTAAGCTCGTTTCTGATATCCAATGGAATAAGTCAACGGAACAATGCACGGGTGCAGTTCTGGTTGATTTGAAAAAGGCTTTCGACACCGTCTTATCCAGGCAATTGCGTATTCCGACGATCTAATTGCGTACAGAATTGCCCCAAAGGTCGAAGTCATAAGAATTCTTTTACAACGTGACTTCGTGAAGATTCAGCGATATTGCGGTTACTGGAAACTGAAAATAAATATCCAGAAAGGCGAGACAATTTTTTGGAACGGACTGGGACCACGAGACAAGATTTGGCGCAAGATGCGTCATCGTTGGGCCGCACGGACAGCGATTAACGAGGAAAAGGAAAGTGAAGCACCTAGGTACTTGGCTTTCCTACAGGGCTGTCGCGCCATCTTGTTTATTTTTAAAGCATAATTTCCACCTCAGTTATAACCAACTATAACAAAAGCAGAATTTCTATTCAAACATTTTAGAAAAAAAATCTAACAAAATTATTAAATAAATTCTATAAAACCCAGAGATTCCCAAAAGCAAAAAACATAAAAATTACTTTGGAACGCAAATACATTTTTTGTTTTCTATTTCTATGTCAATGGGAACAAAATATTTTAATAAATCCAAATTGTTTCGACCTGAAGTGGTTTCTTTCCGGTCGAGGAAATTTCAATAAACTTACGCATTTTTTTTTAAAGGTATGAACCGAGCCAAAAATAAATCACCCTAATAGTCGGAGTACTAATAAAATATACATATATCTTCATGTTCATAAATTTTGTATCAACAACAGAAATATACAAATCCAAATATGTATTTTTTTTGTTTGTGTTCCAGACTCACCCTAGTGTAAGCAAGTATAAAATGATTTGGTATCCTGTTTTACTCGCTTTAAAAGAAAATCCTTAAATAAAATCTTGTTTTTATTTATTCATAAATGTAAATGGAATATGATGAAAAAATATAGTAAAGTTGATACATATAATATTGTGTGGTTCGGCTAGGTCCGAAATATGACAAGTTATTTATTTATTTTATTTATTACTAGCAGTTGCCCGCGACTTCGTCCGCCTCTCCCTTGTCCACCGGCCAGAGTATCGTCTCGACTTGTGCATCTTGCGCGCGTGGGAGTTTTGTTCGGAAGTTATTGTAAAATTGCATTGCAGTCAACTTTCCCTAGGTCGTAATTCTCTTGAACTTGAAAAATTTGAGCATTTTTTATGATTCCCTTCAGTTGTTCATACTTAAAGCATTCCCTTGGGTGAGCTCTCCCTGATTCTAATATCTCTCTTACTTCTGCATCGTTTTTTTTCGTTAAGTAAATTTTTTTTTTCTTTGAACTGAGCATATTTTTTAGTTAAGAAGTACATAAAATGATATTGTTTAAACACAATAATCTGCACAAATAGTGCAATCAATCACATTCACAAATCAATTGAACTCTCAAAATTCTAATTTGAGCAGTTATTAGGCCAGTTCCACCTAACAACATCTCACTGAGATTTCAATGTCACCTTGACTGAGGCAAAATCATTTGGTGGAACATAATTCTCAGTTATCATTGAGATTTAATGGTTACCTTACTAATTGTTGCTGCACATATGTCAGCCACGTCAAATAGCTGAGTGAGAAATCGAATCCAAAATAATTTCATCGCAGAGATCTCAGAAAAAAATCTCAGTTCTCACATTTCCACAGATTCTTCGCTGCTATTGGTCGCAGCTTAATTTTAAGTAGAATAAAGCCTTCCTCGATTAATGGACTATCCAACACAAAAAGAATTTTACAATTCGAAATAGTAGTTCTTGAGATTACCGCGTTCAAACGAACTTTATATTGTATTGTATTGAATTGTATTGTTTGCCGTTTTTTCCACATTTTACACAAATTCGTCGCTCCTATTGGTCACAGCTAAATTTTATATAGCTTCAAGCCTTCCTTGATAAATGGACCATTCAACATTAGAAAAGTTGTTCAATTTCATAAAGCAGTTCCTGAGATAAGCGCGTTAAAAAGCAGAAAAAATTATATTTTTTGCCGTTTTTTCCATATTTTCCACAGATTCTTCGCTGCTATTGGTCACAGCTTAATGCTAAATAGCTTGAAGTCTTCCTCAATTAATGGACCATTCAACACAAAAAGAATTATACCATTCGAACCTGAGATAAGTGCGTTAAAACGCAAAAAAAAATGTATATTTTTTGCCGTTTTTTCCACATTTTCCACAGATTCTTCGCTGCTATTGGTCACAGCTTAATGTTAAGTAGCCTAATGTCTAAGTCGATTAAAGCACCATCCAACACAAAAAGAATTATACCATTCGAACCAGTAGTTCCTGAGATTACCGCGTTCAAACGAACAAACTCTTCAGCTTTATATATTAGTGTAGATTTGACGATATTGCTTGCAATTATAAGATGCAAGAATCTAATACAAATATTATGTTTAAAAACAAGTTAATTGAAAGAAAGAAAGTAGTTAGTAATAGTACACAGAGAAAAATCGACCAAATAAAATAGAACAAAAACATTCAGATTTCTCTATGGTTTTCATCCAAGAAGAAATTCTGATTAAAACAATCAAGAAAATCCAATTATGACTTTTCATTGTAATTCAAGAGGATTACACATTAATTTAAGCTGATAATCTAGTACCTATATATTTAAAAGAATGTATATGAGAATCTTATTGTTATTATTTGGACTACTTTAAACAAAATGGAAAACTTTTTGAAATAATTATTCTTCCATATGATATTAAATGGATTTCCGAATACTTTCAATGACGTTTTCTTATTGTTTCTAAGGTACTCCGACATTGTTTCAATAATATTCCCTAATTGTTCCTAGGAGTTTTTCTTTTTAATCCAATAAGTTTTTTTATTTGTTTTATACTAACTTTCAATTTGATCTTCAGTTTTCTTTCATAGATAAAAATAGTTTTTCTATATTACTTACTTTTACCAACACATTTTATTTCTCTTTTACATAAGTTTGCATGTGTACATATATAAAGGTCTGTTAAGTATTAACAATGTAAAAAATAAAAAATTTCTTATTCAAAAAAATTAATCATAAAATAAATTCGTGATAACAAAACAAAAAAAAATTTACTTTACTTGTTAGGTGTCCACTTTGTTCGTGGTATGTCAAAAGAAGGTTCCCTCTTACACTTGACTTTAAAAGTTTTCTGAGATCAGCTACCTCCAAATCTTTGGACTCTAAGGTCCAACCAATCCAAGACCTTTTGTGTTGACGGTGGTGACTGTGTAGATTGGTCACACAGTAAGGGTATATTCTGAAAAATGAAAAACACACATTACAGTTTTTTTGGTCAGGGAAAAAAACTAAGATTTAGTTTTGTTGTATTTTCTCCACTTTTTTAGACCCAAAAAAAATTGACGCTTTCCTAAAAATAGCCAACGGGCGTATGTTAGGAAAAAAAAAGTTTTAAGTGTTTAAATATAAGAAAATCTGTTTGTTTTAAAATGTAAACACTTCTTGATTTAAGAGGTTTTCTCTTTAAACGTGGACAACCATGATTCATGAATAATCATGCATATAAGTTTAGATCGACTTTTTCAAAAAAAATTATAGGGAAGATTTTTGTTTTTAAAAGTTTTCCTTATGAAAGGGTCTAGAAAATTCCTTAAATAAGTAAAACACATTAAAGTTGAACATTTATTAGGTTATTCTTATTATTAAAGGAAATGAAAGGAAAAATTTATATATACCTATTTTTTTTGGTTTATAAGATATTCCTATTATTTACTGAAATAATAAGATATTCCTATTTACTACTGGAATAAGTTGATATTCTCTTTAAAACAAATAAGAGAACAAAAATGTATTTCTTGTGATAATTTAACCATTTCTGTATTTATTGATTTATTAATTTATTTATTTATTTATTTATTTATTCATTTATTTGTTGTTTGTTATTTATTTATTTATTTAGTTATTTTATTTGTTTATTTATTAATTAATTTATTTATTTATTTATTTATTCATTTATTTGTTGTTTGTTATTTATTTATTTATTTAGTTATTTTATTTGTTTATTTATTTATTTATTTATATATATATTTATTTAACTTTTTATTCTATTTATACATTTATTTATATATTTATCTACCCATCTATTTATTTATTTATGATTTATTTATTTACTAATTTATTATTTGCTTATTTATTCATTATTATTTATTTATTCTTTGGTTATATAATTCTGTGATAGTTCATTGTTGGATCATTAACCACCTCTTCTACCTTGCTCGAGAATAAATATATTTATTTATTTATTTTTTTTCTGTTTAATGAAGGTTTTTTGTGTGTAGCTTTTCCTTCAAGTCTAAATTTTGTCATAAATCACTTATAAAAATATTATATACTTGGCAGTAGTAAGGTAGTTTATATACCAATCTCTGTAAATTGTGCAATATAGATTTAAGAAAAAATGTGATATTTTGCTACAATAAATATATCTTATATCTTATATCAAATAAGAGAACATTATATTATATTTAATAAGATTTTTAACATCAAAATAATAGGATTTCTCTATGAAAATATCATATACCTACTTAATTCGTATGATTCAATGGAGATTTCTAAGTAAAACATCTCAATATGGCAATCTTATTGGTTTTAGGTAGTAAAATTTTTCTCTGTGTAAGAAAAATATGCAAGTATAATTGGTTTTTTGTAATTAATTTTAATTTTTAATTACTAAAATCTGACTGTATCATTAGCCAGGTATTTCAATAAAAAAAATGTAAAACCACTTGTGCATCTAATTTTTCTTATGTTGATGGAGAGGGAATTCCACCATCGAACGGAACTTACCAGAAAGAGGAACTGGTGTTCAGAAGTTAAACAGGCGTAAGTTGCTTGTATTAACATACAAGATCTCTCCGACCGAAGGAAGCGTATGACGTGGTCATATTTTTTTTTAAGTTAAATACGAAACGAGCCATGTTATTATACGCTTCATTAAGTTATCGCTTAGATATTTATAGTCTGGGCAGCAAAATACTTCACAGCAATATAACATCGTTGGCAAAAGCAGAGTTTTAACTAGCAAAAGTTTGATTTTACTGGGTAGGAAATGCTGTATCCTGTGTTGTCCAAAGTACACGTAGTCCACCATAGACTTTTCCAATGGTAGCATTTATTTGTGTGGACCAACTAAGGGTTCGATTAAAAATTAAACCAAGGTTTTTGGCTGATTCAACATAATATTCTATATGGGACTTTGCTACAAATACCTCGATTTTTGTAAAAGAGATATATCAAGCTTTTTCTTGTATATTGCGAGAGCTTTTGTTTTGTCTGCATTAAGACGTAGATCATTTTGAGATGACCAGTGGAAGATAAGGTAGGTGCATGTAATAAGGCCTAGCTAAGGGTGATTTGAAATAAAACAAAAACTATTTACAAAAATGGACAAACATATTTTATTGTTAATAAATGTGTAAAATATAAAACTATGAACAAATAATAAAATCTATCAACTTCTGCCTCAAACAAAGAGATAATTCAACATTTTCAAAAACCTTGTCAATAGGCTTCATTAAACACTAGTCGAGTAATAAGGCCTATGTTTTTAAAATACAGAAAAATCAAAATATGCTTCGTATAATCGGTAATTCAGATAAGGAAAATATAAATAAACAAATACTGATTAAAGTGGCTCTTTCTAACAGCCATAAGGACACTCAAGACTGAATTTATCGTCCGGTGAGAAGTGTCTGATAATCCTTAGTGTTACAGGCAGCCCAACCGCAGCAAACCTCACAAATCTGCTTACCAGATTTTTCCTGGACGTCATTCAAAATTGATTTTCGACCTAGTGTTTTTTTCATCTTCCTATAGTTCTTCTAGGAACTTTATACCTCTCAGCAGCTTTGTAGGTACAATAAGTGTGTCTCTCTGCACTGATCGTACAGCACAAATCAAATTAGTCAAAGATGCTTGTTTTGGAGACATGGTAATATTGGTCAATAAAAAATCAATAAATCAATAACAATACGGATGTAATTACTTGCAAATATGTTATGAAACCGTTTAAGACACTTCCATTATACTTTAAAACCGACAAATGTTTATGGAAAAAAGGAGGATAATAAGGCCTACCATCAAATTTGGTAGGCCTTATTAACCCCATGCACTATTTGAAGGAAAAGTTAAATAAATTACTATTGAAACTAAAATACATTTTTGAAACATAACAAATAAACAAAACAATAAATAACGGAAAATGTACGCAAACATTTATAAGCATAAGTGTTGTTTTGGAAATATTACTGACGATACAAAAATATTAATTCTTATTATTTTGGTCGCACAATTAACTCTCACAATATATTACACAACACTGAAACAAAATTTGTGAGTGAACACAAAGCGACAATTTCAAGGTAGTTCATTTACATATAGAGAAAATAGTAACGGACCAAGGATGGATCCCTGGGATACCCCGCGCATTACAAGCAGTGAATACGAGCATTTATCATCTATATCTATACTATAACTGCTTGTCTTCTACCTTGAAGGTATGAAAATATAAGCTTTGTTGCAGGTAACGAGAACTTAAATTCGTTCCATAGCTCTCTACAAAGCATAGAGTGATGGATGGTGTCAAACGCCTCTAGGATCTGAAAGTTCTCGCTTCCCGGCCAAAAACTTTCGCCGCAAAAGTTCTTATAACTTACTAATCTATCTTTCTAACAGTTGTCGCTTTTGTTTTATGCTGCTATACACAGTTAATAACCTGTTACGTACGAAAACTGAACATCAAGCCCTACGAAGTTAAACTTACCCTGAGGCTCAACATGAGTAAAATCCAATCCAGCTTCTCTTCCGCAATCTCATCCGCAATCCAGTGTTTTTTTTTGACTGGGCTCTGGGCACTATTATGTCTTGCCATCAGCAACCTCAAACTGTCACAAATACGTAGGTAGGTTCATATGACCGCACTCGACGACAATTTAAACGAAATGAAATTCGAATGTCAAAAAGTCTGTGGAAAATGGACGCTCACCACTACCTATATACAACACAAACGTCAAATTTGATGACAGGATTTTGATCCGCACGAAAAATCCAGACTGCGATGGCCGGATCATGAACTGGATGTTGGATTGTTGGTCTCTATTGGATTATCTGATGACAGGCCGATAGTCCTGTCATCGGAAATGTTCAATGGAGACCCCAAGTTAGAAAAGGTGAGATTGTCAAAAAATGCGAATCTGTGTCTGCAATAACAATTATCAACGAAGACGATTCAAGGCAAACCTTGAGATCCGAAGAGCTTAATGTCATCGTCTGCAGTTGGGTGGCGCTTAAAACAGTAAGAATTTTAAATTTCAGTCCGGAACACTCTTAAGAGATAGCCAAATCTGCCTAAATTTGAAAATTCAAATCAGTAACGGCTTTATTAGTCTGGCGAAAGTCACGATTCTCATGGGAAGGTGATTCTCTTTCTCTTAGCAAGATGCATTAAGTTCAAAATTTGTCGTCTGCAGTTGGGTGGCGCTTCAAGCAGTAAGAATAGTCGTGTTTTTTTCACTACTCAGTAGCCAGCAAAGTAATCAAGTGCGAATAAAATGCTCCAACTCACTTTATCTGTCAAATTCGATTTGTATGGCAAAATGGACCTGAGGGTTGCGTCTCGGATTACAAAAGTTAGCAAATACTTCAACCTAAGTGAGAACATAACTCAAATAAGCTCATTTCATTAGATTTGCGTAGCAAAATAATTCTTCTTAACGCTATCAGCGCTGTCTTCATTTCAATAATTGAAAGTTCTATCGCCGGCACAACTGTCATTTTTTTACTGGCCTTTTTATCGACTGCAATCCAAATTGTTGTTGTTTGCCAAGGGAAATTTTGCTGAGTAGTGAAAAAAACACGGCTAATATTTTTAATTCTTATGAATGTGGTCTTTGTTTGTTTTTTTGAATGTCCTCTTGACTGTGGGCAAACAAGGGCAAAACGGTTTTTATTTCCGAACTGTTATCAGCTTAACGTCTGCATCTGACCAGAATTTTTGGCCACCACAGTCATACCTATCTATGAAGTAAAATTATTATATTTTAAATTATTAACAGCAAAAATATTTTATTTTTGCCAAAAATTTTATTATTTTACTTATTCATTTTGTTCCGACATTTTTCTGCAGAGCAGCAACAGAAATAAAACGACTGCAGACTTGATCGCAGTTTAGCTGTCAGTTTGTTTTTATGAACACACTGCCTGTCTGGCATACTGCAAACATAACACAGCTGCAGTTAAAATTCATGCCCATGATTTTAACTACACTCATGTCATGTTCAAAAAACAAGATTCTTCGACAAGATGTATGTGTGGACATGGATTTTTCTGCCTCCATTGGATTTTTTCAAGACATGTTCATGAACGGGGCATCGTTCATGCACAGTGGAGCCGGCCTGTAATACAGTTTCCGTGAGTTCATAAACGCCACCTAGTTGCTCATGCCTTGCCGAAAAAAATTCGATCAATGCATTTGTGAACAGAAAAACTGCTGCAAGAATGCGGCAGATATACATTATCAAAAAACTGTTCATAAATAAAGTTTTGAAATTTTTGTTTTGAATGTCCTCTCGACTGCGGGCAAACAAGGGTAAAACGGTTTTTATTTCTGTCAAACATTTTCCCCACAAAACAGACTTTTTTTTGCGGCCAGCAGCAAATTGACATTCCATCTCGCCAGACGAACTATCAGAAGCTAAACGGCTGCATCTGACCAGAATTTTTGGTCGGCACAGTCTTCCTGTAAAGTAAATTATTAGGAACAAACAAATTTTATTTCTGCCAACAATTTAGTAAAAATTCAATTATTTTACTTGCTCATTTTGTTCCGACGTTTTTCTGCAGAGCGACAAGAGAAATAAAACGACTGCCGACTTGATCGCAGTATAGCCGCTATTTTTTTTTATTTATGAACACAGTGACTGACTGCTATACTGCAATCATAATACAGTAGTTTATCTTCATTTATGAACGCAAATCTTGCATTACTGCTGCATGTTGACATTTATGAACTTAGCCTATTTTTTCTCACGACAAGATTTCGCTTTCTCAAAATTGTAGTAGAACACATTCCATAAAAGTACCAAAAAGACACGTATTTATCTGTCAAGGAAAAATGTCAAACAAATTTTTTTTTAATAAAATATTTTGATTATTTCTAGAAGACAAACCAAAGAAAAAAGCCCTTCCATACGGTGACCACAAATAAAATAAATTGAAAAAAAGAAGAAAAATAGTGCAAATCAGTTGGTCAAAGTTTGTGCATTCTGAAAAATGGCAGATATTGGTACGTGGTACAAGAACGTACCCCGGTTCACAAAAATTTGGCTATCGGCCACAGTTGGCATAAGTGTCCTGGCCCGATTTGGAATCCTACCACCAGAACTACTAATTCTCGATTGGAATCCGATTTATAAGAAGTTCCAGGTCAGTTCATCAAATTTAAAGTCGAAATAAAAGTATTTGCAAGTCATCTTCACTCAACAGATATGGAGATTCATCACTGCCCTATTTTACTATCCACTCTCGCCCAACACGGGATTTCATTTCATGTTGAATTGTTATTTCCTCTACAACTATTCCCTACGTCTAGAAACCGACCACTTCAAAACAAGTCCCGCTGACTATCTGTTTTTGTTGATGTTCCAATGGATTTGTTGTGCCATTAGTGGAGTCATTTTTAATTTATACATTCTGATGGATCCGATGGTTCTGGCTGTATTGTACGTGTGGTGTCAGTTAAATAAGGAGGCAATTGTGAATTTCTGGTTTGGAACAAGATTCAAGGCGATGTACTTGCCATGGGTTCTCTTGGCTGTTAATCTTATCCTGTCTTCGGGGTGAGTAAATTTTAGTTAACTTATGTTCATAAGGTGATTGTTTGTTGTTTTTCTCTCAAGTGGATTTGACTCACTGCTGGGAATACTTATTGGCCATTTGTACTTCTTCTTGAAATTCCAATATCCCCAAGAACTTGGTGGTCATTCATTCCTCGAAACACCTGGCATCTTGTAAGTATTCCTTTAAGAAATTACGTAGGCGTCTGGTGATGACGTGGTCTTTCTTTCTTTTCGCAATTCAAGGAAATCCTATTTCCCCGATGTGTCCGGTGGAGTTCATGGATTTGGTATTCCCCCGGTCAATCAACGTCCAACAGAACGGAATCCCCCTCGAGCTGGCAATCGATTATTTGGCAACGCGTGGGGCACAGGCAACACATTGGGACGAAACTAAATCATCTTCAGACTAATTTATGGACTAACTTCAAACTATTTTCTATATAGATCGTATTTTTAATAAATGCCCGAGTGTAAATAAATAATAATGAATAGCAATTAAAACAATTAATGTAAAAATTTGCACAAAAAATAACTCGATAATTTTTGCATTAATTATTTGATATCACAGAGGAGTGCGACTCCTCTTAGAATCCAGTGTTCTGGTGATTTGACAGTATTCAGCCACAAAGGAGTGATATAATTCAAGTCTGTGC
Organism: Sphaerophoria taeniata; assembly: GCA_943590905.1. Classification (NCBI taxonomy): domain Eukaryota; kingdom Metazoa; phylum Arthropoda; class Insecta; order Diptera; family Syrphidae; genus Sphaerophoria; species Sphaerophoria taeniata. The sequence continues at coordinate 84,540,261 of OX016540.1, read as the reverse complement.
GGTTTATTTTCTTATAAACGGGACACTGAAATTGAAAATGGTTGATAGGACAATGTCGTGAAAATATGAGAAATCATTACTCACTGTATATAATTTTGGATTCTTCGGTGCAACTGTATTAGTGGCGTAAATGTGCACAACGGGCATTGGGGAGTAGAGCACCTTGTTGGTGGCTTCTACGAGTCTTGAAATCTTGCGGTCCCAGCCCGCTCCATCGACATATAAGCCATGCACAAATACACCCTCTTTTGGTGGCTTCTTGCACTCCTCGATGCTTAGTCTTAATACGTCGTTTTGCATTGTTACTTGATCAAGGGCCCAACCGTGATGAGCTCTGGCAACTTCTTGCTTCATGGCGGTTAAGAAACCTTGAGGATTGAAGAAACCGGACATCCAAAAAACTACAGGTCGGGCCTGAAAATAGGATATGTGTTTAGGTAAACTGCTCTACTTCTATGAGAGAAAAGGTTGTTGATGGTGATGAGGCTACTGTTGCGAATAGTGAAGAGGAGGGAGTGGTTCAGAGTCGTGTGCAAGTAAACAATGACTGGGTCACTGTAGGTGCTCGTAAGCAGAAACAACAACAAAAGGAAAAACAGGTTTCTGATTCTGAAGCAATTCAAACGCAAAATGTAAATAAAAAGAATTTGGTGCGTGTTTGTGGAGAAGATGTTGCAACAGATGACCTAAAGGTAATCGTTAACCACAAATGGTTTCATGTATCAAAATTCGATGCGTCAACATCTACGGATGCAATAATTAAATATGTTGCTAAGAAAATTGATGTTGCTGAGCCTAATGTGAAATGTTTCAAGCTGATTAAAAAATAAGCTAAAGACTTGAAATTCATCAATTTCAAAGTTGGTGTTCCAGCCGACTGTGCCGAAAAAGCATTATGCGGCGTTAACTGGCCTAGGAATACAATTGTAAGAAACTTTATTCCAAAAAACGACAAAAAGGTGCCTCCACCGCCAGCGGGAACGAGTCAGCGAGATGTGGGGCTGATATCAATGTAACCAATGTTATTTCTATTTATTATCGAAACATGGGTGGAATGATATCTAAACTGAATTCTCTTTCCGCGAATGTTGTTTCCTTCGAATATGGTGTCTATGCGTTTGTGGAAACTTGGTTTTTTAACGACATAAGAAACGAGGAAATACTCAATACATCGGAGTTTCATGTTTTTCGTCGGGATCGGCATGATGTGGGTAGCAGAAGAGGTGGTGGTGTTCTTTTGGCAGCTCGTAAATCACTTATCGCTCATTCTATTGACCTTGGAATATCTTCTCAAGAAGACAACATTGAACAATTGTGCGTTTGTATTGAAGGCAATTATGATTGTAAATTATTAATCTTTTTAAGCTATATTCCACCTGATTCTCAATTATCTATATATTTGGCTCATTTTTCATTTAAGTAATAGGCCGACTCCACTAGAGATAATTTCTCTCAGAATACTCATCCTGACATGAAAAGTCTAAAGACAAGTTTTCATTTGTTGTTGTTACAACGCGACTCCATTAGACTTTTCATGTCAGGATGAGTATTCTGAGAGAAATTATCTCTAGTGGAGTCGGCCTGTAACATTGAAATTTTGTTATCTTATTACTCTGGAGTCTGGACATAACATTTTTGTTTGTGTAGTGGGTGATTTCAATTTGGGTGGAATCAAATGGATGCATATTGAAAATAAGATGCTGCCAATAGCACTCTCAACGGAGAAAGAATTTGAGCTCATTTATGCTTTGTTTGCTCTTAATTTAACTCAAGTTTGTTTTATTCATAACTCTTTGCATAGAATGCTTGATTTAATATTTATAAATGACTAGCTGACCCGGCAGACGTCGTCCTGCCTTGATTTGAAGAATCAAATGAAACCCCCGAAGGTTTCTGGGATGGTACAATGAATTTTCAGCTGTTGGCTCCATAGTCATTCCAATGAATTTCAAAAACTCCTTGAAGGAGTTTCATTTAATTCTCCAAATCAAGGCAGGATGACGTCTGCCGGGTCAGCTAGTGCGCCACAGGACTCATATGTCAAATGAGCTACATATTAAACTTATATTTTCTGTAAGAGTTAGAGTCGCCTCTGGCCACCGATATGGCGCTAGGTGATATGTGTCCAAATTCTCGTAGAAAATTCTTTCTTAGGCCGGTTGGTGCGCCAGAGGACTCATCTGTCAAATGAGCTATATATTAAACTTATATTCTCTGTAAGAGCTAGGGTCGCCTCTGGCCACCGGTATGGCAATAGTTGACATGTGTCAAAATTGCCTTAGCAAGTTAATGCTTCTATAGGCCGATTGGTGCGCCACAGCACTCATCTGTCAAATGAGCTATATATTAAACTTATATTCTCTGTATGAGCTAGGGTCGCCTCTGGCCACCGGTATGGTGCTAGTTGACATGTGTCAAAATTCCCTTAGCAAGTTAGTGCCATAGGCCGATTGGTGCGCCACAGTACTCATCTGTCAAATGAGCTATATATTAAACTTATATTCTCTGTAAAAGCTAGAGTCACCTCTGGCCACCGATATGGCGCTAGTTGAAAGCTTGTATCACAGATAATAAATTTATACAGATGGCTCACCCTTATGGCGAGAAATGATAATTATATGAAACTGAAAGCTACCAAAAAAAAGCTTTTTCTAAAAGCTTTAACGCATTCACTTAATGCATTAAAAATCTATTTTCGCTCGCCTCATTGCCCATAAATGAATACTTAGGCAAGGAAAAAAGCTTCAAAAAGCTCCTTGTCTGTTAAGGCTTTGTCTGTTAAGAGCAAAATATTTTTCCTTTTTCTTCTGCAGGGATGAGACATCTGTATAAATTTATTATCTGTGCTGAAAGTGCACTTACACGGATTTCAAAATTTTTTATATTAAAAGATAGTTTATAGAAATACCAACAAATTAAGCCCGGTATGACGAGGCCTATCCTGGCGGGTTGGCATCATTATCCCGTCTGTCAATATCCCGTTTATCAAAATCCCGTCTTTCAATATCCCGGCGGTCAAAATTCCGCCGTTCATTTCCCCGTTTAAAACATCCCGACACATCATTATCGCGCCACAATTGTATTATTTTTAAAAAGAGACACCACTGAGTAGGTAGGTCACTCGATTTCATGAGAATCGTATTAAATTATTTCTTGTTTTTTCGACAGCGCAGTCCTTAGCTCCTCCCCCTTTCCAAAAATTATAGTCACTCGAAATTATGAGAAGCGAGGAAACGAAGAAAAAATTCTTCGTTCAAATTTCTCTATAAAAGGCGAGTAATTTTTCAATAATTTCAGTAGCCTGCTGCCGGCCGTCATGGTGTGATGTTCGGCAGCAGCGGGTGGTCTGCCCTTCTTAGGGCGCTAGTTAAAATTAACATCCGTGATAAGCGCAAATTTTTTGGTAGCTTTCAGTTTCATATATCATTTCTCGCCATAAGGGTGAGACATCTGTATAAATTTATTATCTGTGCTTTCAGGATTGAGGGCTCCTCGCCTAATAAGTTCGAATATTTCTTACGTATTTTTATATGAGAATTGGTTGCCGCTGTTCCCCGTTCTCGTTTAAGACATAATTCTCATCCCCCTTGGTCAAATTTAAGATTACGTCAGTTAAAAAATGCTAAAAATAAAGCCTTTAAGAATCTTAAACGCAATATGAGCGAGCAAAATTTAACTTTATATTTGCGTCTTCGGAAAGAGTATGCTTTTCTAGCAAAATTTTGTTTTAGTAACTATATACATTAGGGTGGTTCTTATTTGCTTTTTTTTCGAAAATTAATGAAGACATCTCGTCACCCTAAAATTGGGTTGCCGTAAACGCCATTTTTACGTTTTTGGGAAATCGCATTTGAATGTTTGACATCCAGTTTCAGAAAAACCAACCGCTGAGATTTTTTTATTTTTTTACAAGATACTTTTATGAGTGCCTTCTTTCTAAAAGTGCAAGCAGATATTCATGAATTCTTTTAAATTATAAAATATTTACAATTAATTAAAAAAACATGATTGCCGTATACGCCACAAAATCAAAAAAAATTATTACCTCATGCACGTACGTCAAAAAATGTACACATTCCAATACAAAAACTTAACTTACAGACTTCTCAGAATAGCTCAGTTTTTGTGCTTCATAATATTTTAAATAAGAAATAAGAAATTTATTATTATGTATATTCAATTCAATCGCATTTGCGCGTAGCTGTTGGTAAGTTCTGCTAAGCAGAACGTCGCCGTCGTTGGTTCGAGTCCTACTCAGGCCAAGTTTTTATTTCATCTTTCACGGGTACTGCCTCTTGCGAATACCTGACAAATCTTCAATCTGTCATGAAAAAGTGCTTCTGAACTTTGCCGTTCGGAATCGGCGTTAAATTGTAGGTCCCCTCAATTCTTCACACGCACCCAGAGAATTGTTGATGAGAGTAAGCCACTTAGGCCTTAGCTCTTCAAGAGGCTCTGCGAAATAAGGCCCCAGGAAAAAAGGCCCCAAAGAAAAAATGAAATAAGGCCTCAAATTGGGGTATATTTTCATAATGAAAAATGAAATTATACCCCAATGAAATAAGGCCCCAACGAAATGAAAAAAAGGTCCCAAAATTAATGAAATTAGGCCCCAAACTGTCAAATTTAGCCCCAATTTGTCTTTTTCATAAAAAAAAAACCGTTAGTTAGATAATGAAATATCACCACAAACTGTTCCAAAAACGCTCAAATGGTGGCCCTTACAATTTCCCTGCAACAAGCCCCCAAAATAAATGAAATAAGGCCCCAACTTGTTTTACTTTTTTTGGAAAAACGCAATTAAACCCCAATTCGTGTTTTTCATAAAAATAACTTAGTAAGATAATGAAATACCACCCCGAACTGTTACACAAATGCTTGAAATGTGACCTTAACAATTTCCCTGCAACAAGGACTCTTAGTAGAATAGAAACTGGTGGGTCATACGGGGCGAATTTGAATTAACTGCGAGCCAAAAAACCTTCAATTCTATGCTAGTTTCAAGGCGATTAAATCTCCAATAATATTCTTTAGCAATTTTTAATGTTGCACTTTTCATAAAAACTTCAAACGTCTCTCCAGAAAAATGTTGAAAATCGACTTTGGCGTTTTTTCTCTGATAAGGGCAGAATTTGAATTAGAGACTACTGACCCACTTTGGTGGATCATAAGTTGAATCAAATTCGGGTCTTCTAACCCTTGTGGTTAATTAGATAATTGTTTGTCAAACATTAAATTGAGTAGAAAGTTTTTAACATTTTCAAGCTTTTACCCTTGTATAAGGGTTGAAATAAACCGTTTAAGTCTATGTGACGTAACGTAAAAATGCAAACTCACCGAACTTTTCGGTAAAAGTTGGGAATTCTACAAGAACACTATACTTGAACCCACTTTCATTTTACTGAGTTCTTTTAATTGCATTAATAGCTCCACCAGAAAGACCTTTTTTTATTGATAGAAAGTTCATAGGGGAGTCATTGAAGCGAAAAATACGGCCTGACCTCCGAATTTTTTTTACTGTGAACCGATTTGCATGAAATTTTGGAATTAGGCTCGTCTTACCCTTAACTTCAAAAGTGAAAATCATATGAACTCCGCCACCACCCTGGGGGTGGTTGCCACCTCTTCTCGGGGGTGATTTTTTTTTTTTAAATAACGATATCCGGATAGAAGGCCTAATTTTAAGCAAAAAAAAGTTTTTCAAAAAATCCAATACTTTTCAAGTTATTGGCAATTGAAAATTCGCAATATTCACACTCCGAAATTTTCAGTTACTAAGTAGAAAGAAATGTGATAAGTTTTTGGACCATAACTCCTTCAATTTTCATGCTATCACAATTTATAAAAAACCATTGTAAAGGTATTTAAGAGAGCTACAACATCCTTCATTGCAATATAAAACGGTGAGGGGTTAAAGGGCTTAAGAGAGGCTGTGATTGCGCTGCCACGCGCTCTTTAAACAATCATATCTCCGTCAGTTTTTGTTTGACAGAAAAAAAAAATTGTTTGTCAGAAAAATACCTAAATTTTTAATTTTAACACTTTTATACGTATCTGTCGTCATTTTTGAGTTATTATGAAAAAAAGTGTTTTTTTTTTACCTAAATTTGAAATTTTGCTTTTTTTTCAATCGTGAGTTTTTTAAAAAACATGGGTCCTGAAGCAGCCAAACTCTTCATAGTAAAGTTAATTCTAGGCGGAATACAATTAACTTTAATTTTAAGAAACCCATTGCACCCCTTATTTGCAATACAGCTCACTTATCTTACGTGCAAAAGACTTTTAATAGTGCTCATCTTAAAGCTTATTTCAAGCAATATAAAACCCTTTTGTATGAGAATGCATAAAATGCATAAAATGCATCTGCTCGCCGCTAGATGGCATTGACCACATCGATTAAATTTCAGACAAAGTAAAAAACGGCTTTGATCTTTAATATCTAGCTTAATATTGCGCTTAGAATACTTTATAAAAAACCAAATTGTTCATTGTTTTACCTGCTACAATTTTGTTCTTAATAAAATGTTCGATAAAACGTATATTTATGGAGATATTTGCAAAAAACCGATGAAAAACGTGCAAAAATTTCGAATTTTCAATTGCCAATAACTTGGAAAATATTGGATTTTTTGAAAAACTTTATAAATGATTTTTTGCTCTAAATTAGGCCTTCTATCGATATCCGAGGTTATTTAAAAAAAATTCACCCCCGAGAAGGGGTGGCAACCACCCCCAGGGTGGTGGCGGAGTTCAAATCATTTTCACTTTTGAAGTTAAGGGTAAGACGAGCCTAATTCCAAAATTTCATGCAAATCGGTTCACAGTAAAAAAATTCGGACCTAAAATGCATCAATGATTCCCCTATCTGCAGATATCTAATTTTTGATTTCATAGTTCATGTTGAACACGTAAGAACCATTTACTTTGTTTTGTTATTAAACCTTAACTCCAAAATCAGTGTAATATGTTTTAAAAATTGTAGTTTGAAACAAAATACAGCAGGTGCAATTGCTAGCGAGCGAAGTGAGCGGAAAAAATTTTGCCCAAAAGAGAATCAATCAAAAATTCGCACGAATTTTTTTATTTTCACACCCCAAATTGATTCTCTTTTGGGCAAAATTTTTTCCGTAATTGTACCTTACTATTAAAATTGCGACAATAGGAATAGGTACAACTAGTTTTCTTCATAATAAACTTTATTTAAGGTGATGTCACCACAAACTTTTAAACAAATAGGTACTTGAATTGTATCTTGAACATTTTCCCTACAACAAGGACACTTGTAATTCTCCTGTCCATCTGCAATGGACTCGGCTTGAATTTTAAAGTTGCATTCATTGCAAATCTTAAGATTTTAACAAGGCAATAGCAAAATATTTGCCCGCAAATCCTCACAAATTACACAATTAGCTCCAACAAGCTTTGGGTCCTCGATTAGACAAAATTGGTTATACATTTTCATGTTAATTTTTAAAAATTAAGTAAACTCCCAAATAGTTTTAAACTGAAATTAAGCCCCAAGCCTTTATTTCAAAGTGAAATTAGGCCCCAAAATAAAATGAAAAAAAGCCCCAAAAAAATGAAAGAAAACCCAAAAATTTGAGAAATTTCGTTGTTGTTGTTTTGTGTGCTTTTTTTTTGGGGCCTTATTTCATTTTTTTTGGGCCTTTTTTCCTGGGCCTTATTTCGCGCCCCCTCTTCAAGAGCTGTCGCGCCGCTCTATTTTTTTTTTTTTTATATTCAATTCAATCAAAATTTATTTGATTTTATATTTCATACTTTAAAATTAAGATTGACAAAAAACTATTCCATAAACAAAAACAAAAAGTCAATAAAAAAAAGTTTAAAATTAAGAGCTAGGACTTTTTAAAATCACATTCGTATGCAAAGATCATATTTACCTGAAGATTCGCATTCTGATGGGATACTTCTTTCTACATCTGTAAAGGCTTTCGGCGAGATTGGTAGGGCATAGGCAGGGTCCTTAAAGCTATCATCTGAACCTAAAAACATTACACAGTGCATGATACAGTGATTCAGGCTGAAAAGCAAATCTTTGCCAAAGTCTGATCCGGTTAAAGTTGAAGAACAGTTTGTGTCTTCCCTGAACTCAGCCTCATTTGGGACAAGCTCATCTATTAAGCTTAAAAGGGACGAAATTGAGTCTTCTGTATGACCTATACAAATTTAAATTCTTATACGAGAGAAGGGATTCATCCATTGGAGGTACCAGAGAATTCATTTTCAAATTAATTTTTCAGAGATGCATACCTACGTCCTCTCTTGATGGAAGCTGGGAAGCGAATGAAAAATTTTCTCGAAGGAACTCTATTTAGGTATACTTTTTGCAGTTCAAGTAAAAACGTATGCACGTACGCCCAATTGAGAAAACATTTATTTTTATTTAGTGACGTACGTGCATGTCTAAGTTATCGTTTTGTATATACGCACATAAGTCAAAACAATACTAAAAAATATTTTTGCCTTTTACGGCTTACGTTGGAAGATAAAGAACGTACGTCAAATCAATTCTTATAGTAAAATTTGTGAAAATTTTATGGAAATTTTGACGTATACACCAAAATTGGGCGTTTTATTTATTTGGAGATGATTGAGCAGATGTCTTCATTAATTTTGTCTTAAGGACCACCCTAATATACATACTACCGAGATTGAGCTGAAGCAAAACCCAAAGAAAAAAAAAACTATTGGCTTTCCTTCAATAATGGTTTATAAAGACAAAGCTTCCAGTAACCCCCAGACTATTGTTGATTTGTTTGCTGAATGCTTTCAGAGTATTTATAATACTACAGATTTAGTTGTCGGTAACAACTATAATTGTAATACTATATTACCAATAACAGATTATTGTAGTTTTCACTGTGAATTAGAAGATTTTTCTACTGCTTTAAATGAATTGGTCCCATTGAGATCACTAGATTACCATGGAGTATTTCCAATAGTGTTAAAACATTGTTATAGAACTCTATCGTTTCCGCTTCAGTTTATTTTTAACCAATCACTTTCAGATGGTATTTTCTTGGAAGAATGGAAAGTTTCCTACATTGATTCAGTTTTTAACTCCGGGGATAAAAAGATGGTTACGAATTATCGACCTATAAGTAAACTTTCAACTATTCCGAAGCTTTTGGAAAAAATTGTAAAAAAAAAGTTATGATATAATTAGATGCCATATCTCTGAATTTCAACATGGTTTCATAAGTGGTCGATCAACAACCACTAATTTAGCATGTTTCTCCTATCAATGTTTTAACGCAGTGGAAAATCATTCCCAAATGGACGTGGTTTATACCGATTTTGTTAAAGCTTTCAGTAGAGTAAATCACCTTATTTTAATTGAAAAATTAAAATTATATGGTTTTGATGGAAGGCTACTTAACTGGTTTAGCTCCTATCTAACTGATAGGAAACAAATTGTTAAGATTGGTGACTTGGAGTCTAGCCCGATTTTAGTTTATTCAGGTATACCTGAAGGAAGTCATCTGGGACCACCTTTATTCGATTTGTTTATTAATGACTTCCCGACAGTCTTAACAATAGCTAAGTGCCTAATATTTGCTGATGATGATAAAATGCTTAAGACAATAAATTATGTTAGGGATTGTATTGCATTTCAGCAAGACATTTTAAAATTTGAACTTTGGTGGCAACAAGACGATCTTGACCTTAATGTATCGAAGTGTTCTGTGTTAACTTACAATCACTTAAAAAACCCTACAATTTTTGATTATTTCCTTAAAAAAATAAATAGAGTGGCGCGACAGCAGCTCTTGAAGAGCCAAGGCCTAAGTGACTTACTCTCATCAACAATTCTCTGAGTGCGTGTGAAGAATTGAGGGGACCTACAATTTAACGCCGATTCCGAACGGCAAAGTTGAGAAGCACTTTTTCATGACAGATTGATACTCTCAGAAGATTTGTCAGGTCCTCGCAAGAGGCAGTGCCCGTGAAAGATGAAATAAAAACTTGGCCTGGGTTGGAATCGTGTAAGTTGATAGTTGACTATCAAATTTTTGACTATCAAATGTGATATTCAACAACTTTCCATCTGTGTAAGGTGATCATTCTGAAATCAAATTTTTTTCTTGGTTCCTTGGCAACACTCTGTTTAGTTCATGTTAAAACCTGATTGTTGTTGTTGTTTAACATGCTTTCAAATTTTTAGGGACACTAACAAGGAAATAAAAAAAGAGACGGGAATATGAATATTGTATCTATGTGTCCTTTTTTTATTTGTTCCTTTGTTTATTTGTCAAGAAGTTTGTTTTGTTTTGAATCATTTTTTTTTCCTTAACTGGGAGCGATGAAAATTTTGTGAGAGTTTAAAACACAAAATAATAACTTTAATATTGGAGAGGCCAATGAATGAGGGTTATTGTAATGTGAAGTGAATGTTTTTCCGAGGATAAATAAAGTGTTGGTACAAAATGTATTTCTTGAAAAATAATTTCTCTTTCTTTTGACCAAAATAAAGGTGTGAATTTTGATTTTCATTGTTTTTTCAATTGCAAAACTACTTGCACCAGCCCAAAAGTATTCATTTTTCCCAAAAAAATAGAAAAAACACCAAGAAAAAGAACACCGAAAATGTTCAGTTGTATTAAATTGACACCTAAATAGGTGTCAGCTGAAAAAGTCAAAAAAAGATGACTGTCACTTTTGGCTATCAGCTTACACAGACGAATTTTCTTGAATTTGACTGTCAACTACCAAAAGTCAGCTTACACGATTCCACCCCTGAGTAGGACTCGAACCAACGACGTTCTGCTTAGCAGCCAACGCACTTACCAAATAATCTACGGGCGACTGCTTCCTTAAAGGAAGCAAATTATTAAGAGTATATGAGATTAAAACCCTAGGCGTGGTATTTAATGAAAAACTCAACTTTATTTCCCACGTTTCTTATATTGTTTCCAAAGCTAACTCTATGTTAGGCTTCCTTAAACGGAATTCTTCTGATTTTAAGGATCCATACACACTGAAAGCAATTTATTGGTCCCTTGTTAGGCCCATACTTGAGTATAGTTTAGTCATTTGGAATCCTTATACTATAAAACGGATTGCTAGAATTGAAAATATCCAAAAGAATTTTTTGAGATTTGCTTTGCGAAATTTCGGATCAAATGCTAATGTTAGTCTCAATTATAAATCTAGATGCCTTTTGTTAGGGATGCAAACACTTGAATCAAGACGTAGAATGTTTGGTGTTATGTTTGTTCGTGATATTCTTTCAAATGATATTGATTGCGAGTTCTTGCTCTCTTTAATTAATATTTATGCACCAAGTCGACCTTTGAGAGCGAGATATTTCATATTTGAATATCCTCACTCCACAAATAACGGCAAGCGTGAACCAATTTCTCATTGTAGTGAATATTTTAATATGTCCTATAACTGTAAGGAACTGGACATTTCTCTTCTTAGAATTCAATTTAAATCTTCTTTGCTTACATTATTGCATAATAATTTTTAGTAAATTATTTAAAATTAATATATAGGTTTTAAATATCAACAAAATTGTATATTACATTAGTTTATAAGCCAATCTGTGGATTTATATCGTAGATTGAATGAATAATAAATAAATAAATAAATAAATAAATAAATAAATAAATAAATCTAAGGCCGTGTGCGAATTGGATGAATTGTGGTTAAAAAATAAAAAATGGATGAATTTTTAACTACTACTGTCATATTTTAAACTGCTCCGCAGCTAGTCTAATGATTTTATTCAATGCGAAGTGTCAAAATTTAACCAAACGTCAAGTTTTAACCCATTTTTAACTGAATTCGCAGACGGCCCAAGTCTAAAACCTTGTACAGCGATACAATCAAAAACACTGTGTTATTGACATCCCAACGATGTCCCAATTGCACTTCTAGATTGTTAACCAAACACAAATAAACATTAGAATTCACAGGGATAGGTAAAAATAGTTGACAAAACAGTGAAACTCTGCCCTATCGAGGTATTTTTCGGAGCGGAATTTTGTCCGATTTCGTACAAGTTTTGCGTCGAGGTCGAGGTAATTCTTCCGAATTACAATTCGTAATTTTTTCCGACATGATGAAGTAACGCAGTCCGATGAGTAACAATCTGGTGCGATGACTAATTTTATTTTCTTTCATTTTTGACAGTTTGGTTTCCGATTTTGTCCGCCGAAAATTGTTTGCGGAATTTTTTTGAACATTTCGCGCAAATTTATAGTCAGATAAAGTAGACTTTAAAATTATTTTAGTTGATACTAAGCTGATACTATAGTTTTTGACAATTATAGTCGAATTAAAACCAACTTTAAAGTTAGTAGCTTGTGCTAAAATTAATACCGAGGAAAGTATCTTTTATCTTTTAATATCAACTTCAAGGTTCTGGGGAGTAGAATGTTTTCAAATAGTTTATTTGAAGTTTTTAATATTTTTGATGATTGTGAATTTTTCGAAAACCGAAAATGTAAAAAAACAGGCAAATCCTTTTGATGAACTCGACGAAGATGAATAATTTTACTCTCGATATATTTTTAATAAGATCACTTCTGATGGAGAAACTTTGTCAAATCGTGGACCTCCTTAACTGCATCCTTCTTATCACACTACATTTTCTTGGAAGGTAAAATATTGAGTTATCTTGAGGAATAGATTTATTATTCCACATTTTCAAGACACTTGCATGGAATGTTGCCAAGCGGATTAACTTCGCATCGTTGCCCCTGTCCTATATAGTTGAAAGCAGTGCTGTCGTTTCAAAAATGTAATAGGGAGTATTTTTGAATTATTTTGAGGAGTATTTTCTATATTTGGGTAGTATAATTTTTGTACTATAGGAACGTAGCCCGATAAATAGCCTCCGGAAAAAAGTATCACTTATAATGAGTTTTGCAGATCGTTTTGAAGTTTTAATAAATGATATGGTTGAAGTTTATTAGCAAACTAGTTTCTTATAAATTCTTGGGAGTTATAAAACTCAATTTGTGTGCTTGTCGGATAGTAGGAGCCTTTTATTCACTCGAAGTTGATATCAACTTGTGGATTTTATCCTTAAATTTCGATTTCAGTTGTCTTCATTACAGGCTATCATTCTCAAATTAATAAGTTATGTTTTTTTTCAGCTGCCAAAAAACTTAATTAGACCATTAAAAATACCCAAAATTTTCTGTCAGATCTTGTGTGTTTTCTGCATTTAGTAAAACACTTTTTTTAATTAAATAAATATTAAAGTTATCATCAGAAAGCGAAGAGAAAATTATGAAGACTTGGGCTTTGAAAGTATGAACAGAGTAGGGAAAGAAAAAGTTTGAAAAATCTAACTGACTAGTGACTATGCACTATCTTTATTTTTAAGGGTTTATACTCTGTCTCAAGAGATTTCTTTGATTGCAGGGTCTTCTAACACAAAAGTAGTTTCCTGTATCGTCATTTTGGCCTGGTACTTCCTAGAGAGTATTTTTTATGGAGGAGACTATTATGTCATTATGAAGAGGTACCTATATGTCGTCTTTTTACTTCTTGATTCACAATTTCATCGTGCAGCTGCTTTTGAGGAGTATATTTCGTCTAAGGGTAGTAGAGTAGCATTTGACTCTCGAAAGGAGTAAAATACTACTATAGTAGCAAAAACGACAGCAGTGGTTGAAAGGTGCTTCTGGACCAATTGCCTTAAAATTTCCTTTTCGTCGTGGCTCATGGCTCCAATAAGACTCCCTTCCAAGCTTTATATACATTTTTCTATAAATAAATACTTTCTATGTGTTTTTTAATGAACAAAATGTGGGGGAACATTCATTTATTTAATAACACAAGACCTTCACGTTTTCAATTCTGATTTTAAGTTGTATTTTCTCCTCCAAATTGTTTTTAGGCCGTGTGCGAATTGGATGAATTGTGGTTAAAAAATAAAAATGGATGAATTTTTAACCACTACTGTCATATTTTAACCTGCTCAGCAGCTAGTCAAATAATGCGAAGTGTCAAAATTTAACCAAACGTCAAGTTTTAACCCATTTTTAACTGAATTCGCACACGGCCTTAATTGTTAAAAACAATCGCTCTTAAACTGTATTTGATTTCCCAAACTGTAATTTTGTCGGTTTGTTCGACTAAAATGCATTGTGTGTGCAACCTATGCGCAAATTTTGTACATTGAAAGTTGTCAGCAATGGACCCGCATCAGCAAATTTAGGACTTTGAACAAATGGTGCTGTTGACGTTGCTGAGTGAACTTGTAAATTTTCATCCAAACTGTTTTCTATTTTCTTTTAATATTCTTGTATTATCTTCTATGATTTAAAATATTCAATATAACACTTTTACATTAAGAACTTGGCGTTCTTTTTGATCTCATTACTTTTGGTGGCTGATTTTTTACAGTGTTGTTCGCACATAAGAGAACTTGGCTCTCTTTTTACATCTTATGTTTTTGTTCTGATTTCACATCTTTTTGCAAAGTTTTTTTTTAGGGGAGCATGAACCTCGAAATACACTAAATATGCTAGCAATTAGCAAACCTTAACAATGTAATTGCTCTGCCAATTTATAAATAAATAATAGGCAGGTTAGGTTAGAGTGGCTCTCTTAATGTTGTTAACTCATTTAGACCCCAAGGGTCCATTCTGAAACCACTAAAGAAAGTTACTCATGGGAGTGTTATGAACAAACCAGAATTCTTAATTTCAACATCCAATGACTATTTTAAGAAAGTGGGCAGCAACCACGCCCCTTTAATGAAACTGCAATTTTATACTTATATTTTCTCTTATATTCAACCGAAATCCTATCAGCATTTCGAAATTAACCGTTTTCGACCATTTTGATAAAGTGGGCGGATAACACGCCCCTAAATGGAAATAGATTTTTTTCTCATTTTTTCCATGTCATTCAACCAAATCCTTACTAGAATTCCGAATTTCAACATCCTACGACCGTTTTAAGATAGTGGGCGGAAACCACGCCCCTTAATTAAACTAACGTATTTTACTTATATTTTTCCTTATATTCAACCAAAGCCTTATTAGGATTCCGAATTTCAACATCCTACGACCATTTTTAGAAAGTGGGCGGATACCAAGCCCCCTGAATGAGCCAATTGAAATTTTCGATTTTTTCCTTTGTATACACCCGAAAGCCGAAAATCTACTATTTTACCAATTTCAAGATTCTTCTATTGTTAGAAGTGCTTCATAATTTTGATGATCAGTCAGTCAGTCAGTCAGTCAGTCAATTACGGTTTTTGAAATTTTTACTGTTCAATATCTCAGGAAGTAGTGGTTCTACAAAAAAATTTTACAGGGCCTTTGTCTCTATGAAATTAATACGTCATTCAAATTTGAAGCTTCCAACTCTATGGGTTCAAAAGTTATGGGGGGTTAAAAATGTGCTTGAGTTCGATCCTGTAAAATGGGAGTAGTGCTAGAACTTGGCTGGGCACTACCGTGCCCTTTGATCTCATAGAAAAAATGAGATTTGTTCGCGAACATCTCCCTACATAGCAAACAACGAAACGGACGAACACGAGAAAATTATTAGCGCGCACAAGCATGTTCGGCAAACATGTTTGTTGTTTAGGGCTAGCTTAAAGCGACGAAGAGATTCTGTTGGTTGGAAAAAGGTAGCTTATCATCACTCAGAGAGTGATGATGGCTCATCTGAATCAGAATGTGATGAAAACAAAACAAACGAAACAACCACCCCTTCAACAAACAGACGCATGCCACCCCGGAACAACTTATCATCTATTCAGCTTTTGATAGCCCAGGAGCCCCGATACAAGGAATTCCCGTCATAGCGCCCACTTAAATTTTTAATGAGGAATAAAAGATAAAGCCAAGACGAATAAGATTCGCTTGGTCGGCTCGAATTGAGTTAGCCGGAAAGGCCGCGCATACCTGTTGCAATGTGGTGAAATGTCTCCATCTTCACGGATTCTATTTTTGTTTCTTTCAATGCTTTCAAGCATTTTTTTATAAACGAAACTACTGTAGTTTGTAATAAAAATACAGTTCTTTAGGTCATAATAAAATCTGGTTTGCGCGATACTTTCGGCAGCTTGAAAGCAAGCAAACCAAGGTATTTCTACATCTTACATAACGACGCGTGTAACGAAAGAAACAGAAATAGAATCCGTGATGATGGAGACATTTCAACGTCATTCACCAAATAACAACAGGTATGCGTGGCCTTTCTGGCTAACTAAATTCACGCCGACCAAGCGAATCTTGTTCGTCTGGGCTTTTTCTTTTATTCCTCATTAAAAATTTTAGTGGGCGCGATGACGGGAATTTCTTGTATGGGGGCTCCCCGCCTATGAGGGAACAAGTTTTATCGAAATTTATGTTATCGCGTGTTTGATTGCTGGATTATTAAGTTCCATTGGTGTAAAAAAATAAAAAAAGCTTAACGTTACTGAAATTCATTCATTTTAAAATTCAGTTCAATAAATAATAATCGATAACCTTATTTCTTTTGCACATCTCAATAAAAAATTTGTAAGCCATCGCATGTCAAATAATACGATGCCATATTTTTGTCCGATCACATTTAACTCGAATACAAATTTAACCTCCGACCAAATTTGCGTTGCGGAAAATTGTCCGCTCGGAAAAATACCTCGATAGGGCAGAAAATTGACTAGACCGGCCTTTATATATAAGAGTATAATGTCGTTTTCCATTGGCCTTTTTTTGACGTTTCTTCTTCTACCTCCAATGGAACGGGTTGTGATGTATGTGTCATTCTTCGGACTATTCTGTTTTCAAAACGGAAGAGTTCTGCTCTTCTCAGAAGCATTCCGTTTGTCAAAATCAGTATAATGTAATGGTTTCAGATGACTTCTGGACTCTTCCGAATGCTTCTGGACGACCAATGGAAAGCGACATAAGAGTTCTTGTGACTGGTAGCAGGTTTTTCGTTTCCTTGCATCAGTCGATGTCGTCTTGACATCACTAGCACTAAGAAGAATTTTCGATTTGCGGACTTAGACGCCAGCGCTTAAACTATTATTTTGCTATTTGTGAACCTAAACATTTTAATATTTGGCGTTTTTCTTTTTTACTTATTATTATTTTAACAATTTTTTGTTTACCTACAATAACGCGCGACTGTCTTTGGAATCCATTTTTAATTTTATGTTTGTTTTCGTCTATAAAATCGGAAAAAACAAGTGAAGTTGTCTTTGCTTAGCTATCTGCTCTATTTGCTCGGTCGTTTTATCCTGAGCAAGTAGATTAAGCTCAGAGCATGAAAATTTTTAGCTCCGATATATTATCTGAGCTAAAAAAGAAACACAGATTTTTTTTTACAGTTCTGTAATCTGATCTGATCTGCTCAGAGGTAAAAAAGAAAAACGCCAATTGCTACCACTCCATATTATTAGGTTCGTTCGATGTTACCAGCCCCGGGGGCGCTACCAACGGAGCTGTCAAAAACCTCAAAAATTTCTCTGGGTTTGGTTTGGCATCAGTAGTGCTCTTTTTTTCTTTTCTCTTTGTTGTATAGCAACAGCTGATTCGAACAGCTCCGAAAAAACTTGGGGCGATTCAGAGCGCTCCCGGTGCGACCGAGCACTGAATACACATCGAACACGGTGGAAGTGCACCGGGGCGAAAAAAGAGCGACATCGAACAGCTCAGTGCGAAATCAGAGCGCCACAGAGCGACCCAGAGCGCCACAGAGCGACCCAGAGCGCACATCGAACAAACCTATTATCTCAAGCAATTCATATGGCGTTTTCAATTAGCTGTCTGAATTCGTTCAATTGGGCAAAAATAACGGTTCTGATTCTGAAAAGCTTCCAGATCGTCAATTAAAAACGCCATCAATGTTTTGCAATCCTTATCTTTGAATAAACTTAACTTACAGTAAAACACCAACTAGTAAATTGAGTATTCCTGTCAATCAACTCTGTGAACCAGAATCCCAAACTTGAGGAAAGCCAACTGCCTCGTTTCCAAACCTCCGGAACCCTTGCATTGAAAATGTTATCCAAAGCATCACGTAACTGTTCACTCATGATAATAGTTCCTTCAATTGCCAACAGCAAATCCTTCAGAGTCACTCGTACCAAAAATATGATCTAGAAAGAAATAAAGGGACAATTAAAAATATTTATCTAACAGAAATCTCAACAGAAACCTTTTGCATTCTATCGATTTCCTGCTTCAAAAATATGTTCATTGAGCTTGTTGCTCCCATGGCCTTAAGACGATCCTTGACTTCAAACATATCATACGGACTTGGCGTTTTGCTGAGCATTTCCTTAGTTGCTCTAGCTACTTTATCTTCTCGAGTCTCTCCACCCCCAGAAGATGATTCTAATGGAGCAGTGAGAATATCATAAAAAAAGATTCTTAATTAACGATAAATTACCCTTGGGTTGAATGGAAATTATTGTATCCAATATGGACTTGGTAACATTTGTCTGGAACGTTATATCAGCATTCGAATGAAAACCGTATACTTGCGGCGGATCAACAGTCCGCATTGCGTCAATCGCTTCCAAATATTCTTCTTTGGTTTTATAGCTGAAAACCTTGTAGCCCTTGTGAAATGTGAACGTTTCAGCAAATAATTCATCACTGAACCAAACCCTAGCAAAAGTATTGAGCAACCGTTTGTCGTAGTCATCGGTTACTCGGCCACCATATTGAACTTCTCCCAACATATACCGCACCGTGGTCCAACTGATCCCTCTCACCGGGTCCAAATCATCGAGATGGTTTTGAACGAATAAACAACTGGCAAACCAATCAGCGAAATTGAACTCGTAGGGAATATTCCATCCTAAAGGCCCATACTTCCGACGCTCTTGAACCACCGAATGTAGAAATGATATCCCAAAGACAAGTGGATGGTAGAAAACCGACTGGCTGTAGTCCAAGAAATCTTGGGACAGATTTCCATAGGTTCTCATCAGACCTGCCCTAATCCCAGCCGGTGGTTCATTTGTAAATTTCACAGACAACTGCAACAATGATATTGAGAAATTGTTATGTGGCTCTGTTGTGATCCAAATGCGAAAATTTTCATGGAATCCGGTTCCATTTTTTTCAAGCTCCAAAAGCAAAAGTGTCAGCTCGTGCATGTACTCCAAGCCCAAATGGCAATTCTGCAAAAGGACCCAGCCACTATCTACAAGACAATTGGCTACCAGTTTTCTAGCGTGGATTTCCTGTCCCTGACCCATCGATATAGCGTAGCATTTTACTTCGTTTTTCTTTGCTAGTTGTTCGATATTCGGTGAGGGATCCGAACCCATGGAAAGGAAACAGACAATTGGCGTAAGTGGTTTACTTTCTGAAAGAAGTTCATCGAAACTAAGTATTGTTGGTTCGGCAAAGCGCTGTCCCAACGAACTGGCAATGTACTTTCGGCTCTGGTTAATAGTTCGATCCGCACACCAAGATCGAATTAAAAGCAATTTTCTAAACGCATCCAGATTATTGTAGCCATCAGGAATGGTTTCGTTTTCGGGATTTTCTTTTTTGAACCAATTTTGCCAGCCACGTTCATTATTTGTGACCTTTTCGAGAATGTTGGAAAATTGATTTAGATTTGAAAGTTGGACCAGATTCAGCCAGGTTTCATCGGTGACCCAACGGAAAGGATTTGGGGGACAATCATTCAGATTTAATGCAGCGCCGCCTTTGATGAAGTTCTGGAACTCATCATAGCTTATATTCTCAAGCTGCCGATCAATGTTTAAGGCTATCAATAGCACAAAGAGATACTTGTGTTCTTCATAGAGTCCCCGAGACTTGTACCGGTATATCTCAAAAGTGAGATATTTGATGATTCTTTGAATTCTCAGTTGCGTTACTTGTGTTTTCTTTGAATTCTCCATTGAGGCGTCAAATCGTTCCAGAAACTGTACCAAAGACGTCTGATACATGATATTCACCATGGCCATGGTGCAGACCAAGAAATAAAGAACACTTCCTCTGGTCGCAACCGGACGGTATTCTTCCCGAGCAATATTTATCTTCGACTCGGTTATTCGAGCGACTTCCAGCTTTTCTTTCACATCGATTGCTGTATTTTTTGAAGTGTTCAAGACTTCAATCACACCCACATCGTCAAGGAGACTTCCTTCAATTGTTGACAATTTGTGAAGCAGATTCGCTTCGAGTTCCTTCATCTTTTTCAAGTTTCCAGTTACGGTTTCCACTAATTGTGTTCTTTCATCTTCAAGTTCCTTGCGTTCGTAGAGAATCACACGACCCAGGAGCTGATCTTCCAGACCCTTCATTGTGACGGTAAAATCAATGATGGACGTTCTAGCCGAAACTTCAGGTGTATACGCAGGATTTGGTAGCTTTGTGGTGATATAAACCCGGAACTGGTCATTGTAGTCAATTTCCTTGTCGCCAAGTTTGATTTTATACGTTGTGCCGACTTTTAAGAGATTTCTATCTAGCACATTGTCCAGACAAGGATCCAACTCTTCGCCAACATCTTCTATGATCATTGGTAGTCCCATGGACACGCAATCTTCGACATGATTCCGGAAGTATTTGTGATTCAGTGAAGTTACAATCAATGAGAACTCTTTTTCTTTTTGTTTGATCCAATATTTGCCCTGAGATTGTGGATCAATGAGCAGAGGGAAGCGGACGGCCTTGGTGGCAATGATTCCATTTTGTATCGACAGATCATCTGTTGGCAAGCCTTGCATATTCCATTCTCCGATCTGGGTGCGGTCCGTTAAACTGTCAATAATACTAATATTCCCTGACAGAGGGATACCTCTGTCGGTGAGTTCCTTGATCCAGGTGTTCTGCAGATCGGTTCGGAACTCTTGATTGAACGGCCCGGTGTAGGACAAAAAAGCAGTTAAGAATACAACATCACCAACCAATCGTTCAGTCTCGTTCTTAAATTGCGCTATCTGTTCCGTCCAACGAATTTTCTCTCCAGCCAGACCTCCAATCAGAGCCGTTGCTGCATCCATTTTATCCTGGCACTTTCTGGCTAATTCTAAAACTCCATTCAACTTCTTCTGAGCTTCTTCGTATTGCTTCTGGACTCTTTCCAATTCTCTCTCAGCAGCTGCGAGCATATGCTCGGCTTCATGTAAATCAGCCGATGCTTTGCGATGTTTGGCTTGTTGAACTGCCAAATTGGCCTTGAGAGGTAGTACATCCTTGTTGATTTCATAATACCTTGCCATTGCTATGGTCCAATCTAGTAAACCGGCCACAGCGGTAGCAGTTTGAAGAGCTTGACCACGGTTATACATGCTATATTACAAACCAGAAATTACTCAAAAACAATTTCAAGAAATTCCATCGTTTAACCTACGGATATTGAAAATAAGGAACCAAGAGGTCCACTATTTCAGCATTTATCAAATCCTTGGGATACTCTATTATTTTTTTCAGAAACGAAACATCAGCCATCATTTTTAAGGAGTCATCCCACGATGAGACTAAAAAATGTTTTTCATGTTCCGGTATAACGGGCTTCAAGCGTTTTCGGAATAGAATTAAGAGTGCGTCCATAATCAAGGTAATCAAATACGGAGGCTTTCCCAACTTTCTCACCATGGCAATGTCAGACGCTTTTATTGTCTAAAACTCGAAATTTTAACAACATTAAGCTGAGAAATTGAAAATAAAACTTACTTTAAGTGCTTGGTCAGCCTCGTATAAAAGTGGTGCTGCGGCTTCCAACTTAGCTTCGGCCAATCCCTTGTCAATTGCAATCAAAGTAACCAACTCTTCAGCTTGCTCTTTTTTAACAGCTACTTCTTTTTTAATTTCTTCAGCTGCTTCCGTGGACTTGGCGACTGTTTCCAAGACCACTTCAGCTGCTGCAGTAGCAACCACTATATTCTTGTTCATTTCGATAAGTTCAACTTTAAGTAGCTCAACTGAACTTCCAGCTTCATCAAGCTTATCTAAACCAGAAGACATTCTTTCAGACATAACAATTATATTCTTCTGCTTATCTCTGTAGAGTTTCTTGTAACTCTCCAAAAACGAGATCAACGATTTTGGTGTGACAAATGTTGAGCGTCTGAATCGCTCGAAATATGCCACACAACATTCAGAAACGGATTCGTGTATTGTGCTCATTATTTGAATTACATGCTCCTTCGCTTCATCGGAGCAGACGATGTCATAGTGTTTGAGATAATGTCTCGATACGGCAACGCGAGCATCTTCTGGCCATTTTTGGAACCAATCAATCACACAGCCTGATATAAGACCTGGGAATTTAAGAGAACGCCCACGGAATTTCTCTCCAATCTATTCGAGAAATAAATTTAACATGAGTTGTTTTCAAATAAAGGGTGTTTTTTTTTAGAGGTATAGAACTTTAAATTGCAATAAAACAACGATGGAATATTCGATTGACATGATTTTTTATTTATTCTAAAGATAATCTTGTGGCATAACATTTTAAATTTGATTTCTGGCATATGACTGCCGCGGCTGGATCGGATGTAGTCCAATCTGGACATCCAATTTTCGATGACTTTTTCCAACATTTGTGGCCGTATATCGGCAATAACACGGCGAATGTTGTCTTCAAAATGGTCAAGCGTTTGTGGCTTATCCGCATGGACCAATGAATTTACATAACTCCACAGAAAATAATCTGGCGGTGTTAAATCACAAGATCTTGGAGGCCAATTCACAGGTCCGAAACGTGAAATTAGGCGGTCACCAAACGTGTCTTTCAATAAATCGATTGTGGCACGAGCTGTGTGACATGTTGCGCCGTCTTGTTGGAACCACAGCTCCTGGACATCATGATTGTTCAATTCAGGAATGAAAAAGTAAGTATCTTCCATAAAGTGGATGGACACAGATCCAATTCCTGTGCTCGATGGCGGATGGACTAATTCGGGTCGTCCTCAACGCTACGCTCTTCAGTAGCAATAGCTTCTTCTGTACGCAACGTACGGCGGCGTCTCTGGGGATGCGAGTTATCAATTAGAGTAAACGTGGTGTGAAAACGTTCCATAGTTAATCGAATTAACTGCTCTGATGGACGAATTTGTCGGCGATAAAATGGACGTAGTGCGCGATACGTATTCCGCACAGAACCATTATTTTCGAAATAAAATTGCACAATTTGCAAGCGTTGTTCAGGCGTGAGTCTATTCATGATGAATTGCCAAACCAAACTGAGAATAAATCACTTGACAGTTGTTAAATCGGTCGCCATCTTGAAAAGTTATGCTAACTTAAAGTTCTATACCTCGAAAAAAACACCCGTTAGAATTCAAAAATAAGTCTTACCGGTGAAAAACAAAGTGCTATGTGTAAATTGTATCTTGCTCTGGAAATGAAAAAGTCGTATAAATTGTCTTGAGTTGGAGGTCGTCGTGGTTGAAATTTTTTCATTATTGGAATCATTTCGCCGTAGATTTCATCTGAGTATACAAAGAACAAGCTTATTCGTATTGAATTCGATATTTTCAGTTTAATTTTTTTTCCCCAGTTCAGCGTTTTATTTAATAGCGTTTTTTTTTGGTAATTCGAATTGGTTCTCAGAACTGTCCGATTCCGGATACCAACGTAATACCAAAAACTGTTGCTTCTAATGGTTGCTTGTCTAAGTATTTGTGAAACCTCATCAAATGCATGTTTTTATTTTCATTATTTGTAATCATGCAAGTGTGTGCGTGTGTGTGTGATTCTAATTTTGATTCCAGAATCGATTTTCTGTTCTTTTCAGAACCGAAGTGTCGTCTTGTGCCAAGTGAACGAAGTCAGAATAGTCCGGAATGGTTCCGAACGCCCAAACAAAAACGCTACGAGTACCTATGTGCAAGTGTGTACTTGCATGCGTGATTCTGTTCTTGATTGCAATTTCAAACTCAGAATCGTTTTTTTGTTCTTTTCAGAACAAGAACTGTCATCTTGTTCCGGACGACCAAAAAACAAAAACCCTAATTATTCAATTCGCAAAAATAACAAAAATATAAAGTGTTCGGTGGCGTATGAGCAACATTCAAATGACAAATGACATAACAAACACACACATTTAATAGCGTTTTTTGGGCGTCCAGAACTGTTCCGAACGATTCTGAATTCGTTCATTTGGCTTGGCACAAGATGACAGTTCTTGACTTCTTGTTCTGAATAGAACAGAAAAACGATTCCAAATTTGAAGTCGGAATCAAAAATAGAACCACGCATACATCACAAACTTGCATATACTTACTCACCGCCATGTTTACAAACAAAGAAAATAAAAACAATTTCATGTCATCTGCAATTTTGCATATGAGGTTTGACAAATACATTAGAAGCAAAAAAAAAGTATTTGCATGTTCGTTTGGTATCCGGAATCGGACAGTTCTGTGTACCAATTCCGGATTACCAAAAACAAAACGCTATAAGAAACAGGACACATTTTTAAACGACCTACCAAGTTCATCTTTGAGAAATAAATTAGCAATTTCACCCGAACTCAAAATGTTGTTGATAAATTCCAAAAACGACTCATCTTTGATTTCATTATCGGTGAATATAAACGTGATACCCTTTCCTTCCAGTCCTGCAGTTCTGTAAAGATATTTCAAATCTTCCACCAAATTGACCGCATTATAGGCCCTCGTAAGAGTGATTTGGAAAAATTTGTATTGAGCAATAAAAGACGCGAGTCGTGTCAAGCTCTGTTTACCAGAACCGCCAACACCAACAAGAAGCGCATTTCCCCTATCGAGTATAAATTAAATCATATGCCTTTTTGTCGTTGATAAACTCAAACCTTGGAGTACGAAGAATTCTGGACACGATTATTAAATGCACCATTGCATCACGGAAGAAGACCAAATCCATTGTAAATCCTCGAACCAACTCATTAAACTGGCCCATATAAAAAAGTACTTTTTGTAATGTAAACTCAAAGCTAGAAATATAATAAAGAGAATAAGTTTTTGAAAATCGTCCGAAAAGCTCTTTATACGACCAACATACCTTGGAATCTCTTCATAAATCTTAGGCGGGTCCAAGGAAACATCTTCATCATCTTCGCCACCCTCTGGAGGATCCCGCAAGAAATCCACAAAGAACGTTTCTTCCTCCGGAAACAGCTCAAAGTAATCTCCGAGGTGTTCTTTGGCATCTTTTTTCATTCGCTCAATAAACCATTGTTTATCCTTTTCAGCAGTGAAGCGATCAGCAATTACGCGAGTGCATTCATGCTTCCAGAGCTTGTGATAGAATAATAGTATAACAGTTCTCTCTTTAGTCATAAGACTAAAATATTTACCTTTAAAACAGTCTCAACCGAACTACATTCTTCACTAGCTATTTTCAACATACCCTCCCATATTCTTGATAAATCTCGCAAATTAAAAACATAATGAAAATTTGCAGGAGTTGGCAGCATTTTGATTTTGATGTTTTGCCAAAAGATCCTTGTTAGGGGTACCAGAAGTGGAATAATGCCGACAACTTCTTCATTAAATCTCGCCAAACAAAAGTATCCCTGGCCGATACACTTGAAGATCTGGTCCATGGAGTTATTACTCGGCAGGGTGCAATTGAATATTGTGAAATTCCGTTTCAAGCGGTTTGGAATGTCATTTCGGCCACCTCCTGGATGAATCATTGCTCCAAGAAGTTGAATGTCCAGAATCGTTGAAAAGTCACCTGCAACAATGAATATTATGTGCATAGGATAAGTGACATTTTTGTCATACGAATTTTACCTGGTTTATCAAGAGAATAGAATCCTTTTTGCTCGATCATTTGACGAACTATTTCATTTGTAATCTGGTCACCCCACTCATTGATAATTGGCATATTGATGTCATCAATGAATATTGTCATTGATCTTTGTCCAGGTGGACCATAACTCGTTCCCACTCGTTTTTCTACATACGATTCGATAATTCTCTGGAAAAGTTTTGAATTCAATAGAGTCCAGGGCTAATTGGTTTCCACTTTCCCTACCTGATACATATTCGGTGTTGTAGCTGAAGAAAAATTGAACGATTTCGACAAATGAAATTCCGGATCATATCCGGACATGTAGCCTTTGATCATAACAGTCTTTGCTGTACCCTGTTCTCCAATAAGAAGCACTTGTTTCTTTTGCTTTGCAATATTGTGAATTAGAAAAGCTGTTCGAACGTTATCAACATTTGGCACCAGAATTGACGAAAATTCTGGTATACTGTCCTCCGGATAAACGAACTGTTCTATTTTTGTGTTCCAATGTTGCCAATTTCCATTTTCATCGACATAAAATTCAAAAATATTTTCAGTTGGCTGTCTCTTCGGCCATCCTTAAAAAAGAATAATATATTTTTTTTTTTTTACAGTGTTAGAAAAACCTTCGCGAAAATTTGAACAGTGTTGAAAAATCGTTAAACGTAAACACTGACATACTTAATTTGGAACTGTGCTTCATTATAAATTCCTCCAATTTATCCCTTTCGGAAATTTCCAATACTGCTCCGATAGTCCACATCAAAGCAAAGAGAAAGGTTCTCTCCAAAAACCTTTCCGACCTGTTGCTTTCGGCTTGCAACAACCCATCCATAATTTCTAGCATTTGTTTGATGTAGATTGCTTCGAGAATTTTCATCTTAGCAACTAACTTTGTTTGTAAGAATGTATGCACATCGTCATAGATTGCCCCATAGCAACGTCTAAACACTTCTGCTTCGTAAGCATTACGTTTTCGAACCCAAGCTAACAATTTCGGACATTAAATTCATTCCATTTGAACTCTATGACATTGTTACCTTCCATGTAAACATTCCATTTAAGTACTGAAGAACTTATAAATACCATTCCCATGCGACTCACAGTGGCCGGAGATGCATTGTCAAGATTGTCAGGCTCAAATGCCAGCTTAGAGTTTTCGGCCATTTTAATACGATCACCATTGGCCAGAGTTAGGGTCTTGTTATCATCCAACACTGAGTTCAAATTCTCTATCCAAACTGCGTCCACAGGTCCATCAAGGACGATCCAAACGTATTCTGTCTTTTTGATTTTCAGAGCCTTCCGCCAGAGTGTTGAAAAGATTCCATCAGTCCAATCATTGGTGGCTACGTCCAAGCGACCAAACATTTGTGGAGCCGTTATTGCCTGCAAAAAGAATTCTCTCAAATTCAAAACAATATCCTTTTATTTTGGAGTACCTTTGGATTCATTCGCATTTCTTTGTGGGTTGCTCCCATTTCGGTGAAACATTTCAACAAAGTCAGCGTGCAGCTTGTTTTTCCCGATCCAGTTGGTCCCATTATCATGAGACCATGTCGTACTAAAGAAGTCTCATAGAGTTGAACCACTTTTAAATTCCATTCAGGATTATTGACATAACCTAACTCTTCTGAGCACCTCGTAATGGCTTTCTGCAGGTCTTTATAGGTATTCGTGGTGAGTTTGATTCCTGGGAACATATCGTCAATGAGAGACAAGAACAGAACCTCATCTTCATCGATTAATTTGGACACATTCATGTCTCTTAAAACTCGCATAACAATCGTCTCTTCTGTGTCCAGAGGATTCGCTCTTTTCTGAGCACCCAACGTTCTCAATACCGAGAGAATATTTCTCAACCCGAAATCATAGTGGACCTGTTTAGACAGCTGCTCTTCGCACAATATATAAAGAGTGTAGAATTTTCGACAGAGCACAATGTTTTCCTTGAAACCACAGCTAGCAAGTTTGACACGAATAATGATTTGTCGATCGGGAACCATCATGGCGACTGTACGGAACTGAATTTTCAAATTCTCCGGCAACTCCTGACGGCCCGCATAGCCGGGATTCATTGTGATGAAAATTCCGAATTCAGGGTTCAGGGAAACCAGGTCTCCATCGCTAAATATGAAATTGGGTCGTTTTTCTTTTCGAGCACTTAGCACAATACTAAAGTGAAAGGAAATAAATCTGAAGAATGTCTTTTTATGAATTTTGATTTTGGATCTTACTAGATCTGCTGTGCTGCAACAGATAAGACTGGCAATTCAATTCTATTGAATTCATCGAAACAACCCCATGATCCCGATTGTGCCAAACCTTTGTATATTCTTCCTAATCCTCGGAAATCCATTTGATCTGAACAATTGAATACCACTACCAGTTTTCCTAACGCTCGACCCATGTCTTTGACGGTTTCTGTTTTTCCGGTTCCCGCTGGACCAGCTGGTGCTCCACCCATGCACATGCCTATCAAAGAGAATCAGTACTCTCTTAATTCAAAGGTCAAAGCCCATATAGCCTTAAATTTACCTATGGCTTGAGCTAAGGTTATGTAACATCTGTCTGTGAGAGGAGTGATTGCCAATCTTTCAATTACACCTAAATATTCGTTTTGATATATAAAGTCAACATCCGTTATGCCCACAATAACATCGTCATTTTCTTCGTTGTAGTAAAATCTCGCCTGTTTCTGCCATTCAAAATCGGCACCAGTGCGAATTCGCATTGTACATAAATCATCAAAAATGTCTCTAAAAAGAGGTCAAACCAAATATTTATGTGTGAATTTTCAAGCTCAAACAGACTCACCTCTGATGCACGTGAATAGTGACCATAGTTTCAAATCTTATGCGATCAAGTTTCGTCAAGTCTTTAACCGTCAAATCAATGAGATGATTTAATAAAGTCAAAAACCTTTGGTTGGTCCGTTTCATGATCGTTTTATCAGTTTTACATTTTCTCAACGCGTATTCAGCTTCACTTGTCCAAAGCAATTGAACCCCCACCAATCCAGCTTGACCACAGAAGCCGGGAAAATCTTCGACAAAATTAAACTCTGGGTCACGAAGGCTGATAGCCATTCCAGCCAAAATAGTTCGCATTGAGTCTTGCATTTCTTTCAGCAGCTTTCCCAACCAATTTTCAACGCCGCCTGTACACTGGACCGGACTTTCTAACATCACCTTAAAAACGAAACACAATCACAATGTGTTTGAAGAGAAAACAATTTGTCGAATACCTTCTCGTGATTTTGAGAATTCAATGCAATAATGGTGTCAGTAGTTCTTTCTAAGAAATCAACATAAGCCACGGCATCAAAAATACTAAGCAAATGTGGCTGAATGGTTACAGGATCGGAAGCTTGTCCGAGTATCTCAAGCAAAACAGGATCGGAAACAAAGAAGAAACGAGGAAACAAAAGTCTTTTCGATTCGAGGTATCCTACGAAAAACAACACAGTTTGAGAATTTTCTTCAAAAATTATCTGTGAAATTACCTGTTAGAGATTTCTGACATGTTTCAAGTTGGTCCAATAAATATGTCAGCATTGTTGATAAAGTTTCATCACCAGTACAGCACTCAACAGCGTTTGGTACTTCACGGACTCTGTACATTATTTTTACATAATTCTTGTCGATATTTGAAAATCGTTTAGCCTCTTGTGGAAGTTGCTTAGCAATATCCCCACCCACAAATACTGCCTCCAGATAAATCCAAAGATTCTGAACAATCAACCACTTCTCGAGAATTTCTCCAGTATTGAATAACTTTGAAAGCCACACAGTGATGTCCTTCTTGTAATGTGCATTGTATCTGTTTGATGCCAATGAATTCATCACCATCAAACTGTCTTCAAGTGCAGCAATAATATCAAGGGTTTCGGTTCCCTTAAGGACCAGTTCTCCACGAGTCTTGAATTGTCCCAATTGAATATTCACCGAAGACCAATCGGTCATGACTTGTTTGAGTTTGGCTTCAATGTCCAGCTCTTTGCAGGCTCCAACGCATATATCTTCGACATCTTCTTTGAATTTTAGTATTGGTGCTTCAAGAAGTTTTCCGAGCGTAAACTTCGGACTTGTGATATCGTAGTCTGTACCGAGCAATTTGTTGAGACGAACCCAGTGGCGTTCTTTCATGGCTTTGTTTGTCATGAGTTCCAGAAGAGGACAAGTTTCGTTGAAGTCGTCGATTTTCGTTTTGAGATCAATGTATGCGGGCCATGAATGCATGCCTTTTGGAAGCTTGCGGCACCTTAAAAAAAAAGATTTATGAAAACAACAATTATTTTCAAATTTTGCCGAAAGTGTGGTGTTTCTTTTCTCTTCTTTAAATTTTATTTTCGAAGGAGATAATAATTAAATTAGATTTCATTAGGAAGATTCTCACGGCAATGTTATTGGTTCAACAATGTCAAAATTTTATTTTGTTAAAGCATAAAGCCTTTTTGCGCATAACATAAAAAATAAGTACGTATACGCCCGAGTGATCAGACTCTCATAAAATGTATAGGTATTTAAAAAAGAAAACCATATACACTGCCGCTCATCTGTATAGGTTCACATTTTTTCCCACCTTATTGTTGGACTCTTATATCCTTATACATACACATACATATGTATGTGTATGTTACTGAATTCCTCCTAAGCGGCTGCACCGCCGTTTTGCATGATTTTTTTTTGTGTGCGTTCATGTGGCCCATCAAATATTATTTTGCCATCAGGCAAATTTCACGCAATATGAAAGAGTGCTTTTATAACTCCCGTATTGTTGAGCAAGTAGTATGTGACAATTTGGCATTTAACTATAGAAGTGTTATATGCAATCAACAGCATGGCTTTATGCAAAAACGATCCACTGTCACAAATCTGGTAATTTTTTTTTTTTAATAAATGTTTACAAGCTTTGGCATGTGGCCACGAAGTCAATTGTGTTTACACGGACTTCTCGAAGGCTTTTGATCAACTATCGCATGAGATTATCAAGTTTAAATTAATTTCTTACGGCTTCCCACCTTTTTTGATTACGTGGATTATGTCTTATCAGGTTAAATTTAGAAATAGTTGCTCTAAATCATATTTTGCTAAATCAGGTGTTCGGCAGGGTAGCCATCTGGGACCCCTTCTCTTTATATTAGCTGTTAATGATGCACCGTTATGTGTAAGTAATAGTGAAATTCTCATCTTGGTGGATGATATGAAGATATATAAAAATATAACATCTGCAAATGATCGCATCCTACTACAAAATGATATCAACCGTTTCACATTATCATCTCAGGACTATGTCATTTCACACCACATTTTAACGCGTGTTTTAACTGGTAAGGACCTTGGAGTTCTTTTTACTCCTAATTTAGATTTTTCTGAGCACATTAACGGCATCGTTAAAAAAAAATATGAGTGCAACACATGCAGTCCACACGTCTAACTTCCCAGAGTAGAAAAATACGTAAAAACATTAGTTGTTTTGCAAAATTTTCAGCCGATGCATCCCGTTGTAGTTGTACACGCACGTTGGTTCAAAGTCAAATTCCATAAAACTGATGATTTTAGGAAATACATTAAGTTTATTGAATAACAGCGGTGCCATCTGTCAAAAGTTGGTCGTACCAGCAAAAATTGGATATTCACAAAATCGGCCCCATTACAATAACTTCCTCTGGGAAGTTAATAAAAATAAATAGGGTGGTTGAAGAACCAAGGCCTAAGTGGCTTACTCTCATCAACAATTCTCTGAGTACGTGTGAAGAATTGAGGGAACCTACAGTTTAACGCCGATTCCGAACGGCATATTTGAGAAGCACTTTTTCATGACAGATTGATACTCTTGGAAGTTTTGTAAGTTCTTTGCAAGAGGCAGTGCCCGTGAAAGATGAAATAAAAACTATGGGCACGAGTAGGACTCGAACCCACGACGTTCTGCTTAGCAGCCAACGCATCTAACCACTTAGCTATGAACACTACGGCATCGTTAACAAAGCTTTTTCCATGTTGAGTTTTATCAGTTTTTTAGTTCTGTCACCAGTGTTTTATACAACAGCTTGGTTCGTCCCCATCTAGATGTATGCATCGCAGGTGTGTTCTCCTCTCTATAATATATATATTGAAAGATTGGAATCTGTGCGATGGAATTTCACTCGTTTTTTGTTAAAAGGGTTTTAGGGGATTGATCCCTAAAATATCCCTCCGTACAAAACCGTTTGTCAATCCTTAAGATGCAAACACTTCAACAGAGAAGAAATAATAATGACTGTCTTTTTCCATCAAATTATTACTGGAGTCACTGATGCTCCTGACCTTCTCTGTAAAAATTCTGCTTTTTTATCGAGGGGGATGTTATAATCTCCGTAGTCAGGATTCGATTAGGATCCCCATGCACCGAACATATGGAATGCATGAGCCTTTGACACGTATGGGTAAACTTATGAACCGAAACTCAAAACTTTTTAATTTTAATTTAAATAAAACTCAACTTCAAATATCTCCTGGCTAAGAGAAAACGTGATATCAACTTCTGATATCCGCATCTTCTCTAACAGTCTAGCTGCTATTTAATCTCTCAACGGTGTCTCAACCAACTCTCAAACGGCCCTCGATTGTCGATCATCTCTTATGGATATGGTGCAGCAATTTAACATTCACCTCTGTAGGGTGCCGGGCCACAGAGACATCACAGGAAATTGTAGAGCCGATGAACTCGCTAAAAATGGAACCGTCTTACCTATCTCACCTGAAAGGGAAAAGATAGATATACCGATAGCTACATGTAAACTTTTGCTAAAAGAAACAGCCTTAACGATAACAAACTCTAGGTGGTACAATTTACCAAAGTGCGCAGTCACAAAAATCATTTGGCCGTCACTGGACCTAAAGCGCTCTAAAGAATTGTTGTCTCAAAGCAGATTTCATATTAGTCCCCTGATAGGTATCCTTACGGGACACTGTCTTATAGGCAGACACGCAATACGACTTGGTGTAGCCTCAAATGACTTCTGCAGGAGCTGTATGGACGAGGAAGAGGAGGAAACAATCTCTCACTTTCTCTGCACTTGCCCTGCTCTTTTACTAAGACGCAAACTTCATCTGGGAGAACACTTTTATGATAATCCCAGTAAACTAGCTAATAAGGATATCAAATATCTTCTTCCCTTTATAATCCAGTCATTTGGTAAAAAAAAGAGGGTTACCTGGAAAGTTTTCCGGGAGTTTTGAAAATTGGTTTATTTATAGATTTGGCGTCTAAAAACGGTTTTTTATGAATATCTCCCTTCCGACGCATTTTACGAAAAAAATATTTATGTACAAAATTAAACTAGAAAAAATTTCCTACAGTTTATGTATCAATAAATTTTTTTCATAAAATCAATAGTTTTTGGCGTACGAGCGCCACAAAGTATCATTCATCATATTACGAGAAATACCTGCTTTTCAATTGAATAAGCACAAAATTTTTCTGAAGTTTGTTGTTCATTTTTTCCTAACTTTGAATGTTAATGCATCATTTGATGATGCTTACCGATAGCTTATGATGTTAAGAAAACAAATCAAAAAGAATGATTTAAAAAGGACCACTATTTTTTTCCTGCCTCTCATTCAAAGCTTTCTAGATTGAAAAACTCATTTTTTTTTTGCGTCAACTGAATAAGCACAACTTTTAAAAATGCAAATAAAATCAAACGGAAAGAAATGAACAAAATTTTCTTTAAATATTTTTTTTATTGGTTATTTCTAGTATTGGGTACTACCACCTTTATTCTTGATTACCTACTTCATAAATTCGGGCTGGCATGGAATCGTATAAACTCTTTAAGTAGTCCAGCGAAATTTCTCTCCATGGTAACTTAATGGCTGGAATAAGCGATTCTCTGTCCTCAAACTGACGGCCTGACTCATAGGCTTTACGTACCAACCATTCCCTTTAATTTTCTATGAGGTTCAGGTCAGGTAAATAGGGCGACCGTTGAAGTAATTTAACATTCTAGTCCTGTATCCCACTTTTGACAGAGCACGACGCGACGTTTGGATGGGGTCGTTGTCATATTGGAAAATCCATTCATAGGGTCCAAAAATATCCGAAAATGAAGGAAACTTTCTTTCCAATATTCTTTTGTAGGTAATTGCAGTCGTTTTTGACGTTTGAAACTCAAGCTCAATAGTCCCATAGTAGCTAACTGCTCCCCATAGCATAACTCAACCTTCTCCACCATGATGCCGCGCTAAAAATCGTTCTTCTTTTCTCAAACCGTGAAAGTAATAATTAAAACCATCAGGGACATCAAAATTTAAACTCTTCTCATCCGAAAAAACCGCGTTGTGCCACACATTTTTCCAACTCACATCGAGTCTAGAAAATCTTAAACGAATATCTTTTCGTTGATCGTTTAATGGTGGTTTCTTTTGGAGTTGCAATCATTTTAAATGATCTGCGCTGTTTGGTACTCTGTGGACTGTTGAAACACCTGCAGTTACACCAACTTTTTGTATAGTTTTTACCGCGGAGCCACATGAACTGGAAGCACATCTCAAAATTGCTCGTCGATCAACTTCGAATGTTGACGTTTTTTACTACCTTTCATTTTTTTCTCGTACAAACTTTTGTTTCTGAGGTACGAATAGACAACACTAAGACTCCGATCAATGTTGGTAGCTATAGCACGCACGGTCAGTCTTTATTCTTTTAACGAATCAACCTTAACTCGTCCGACACTATTAAAGCTTCTGATCTAACCATATTTTTTTTTTAATTTTAATTTAACGGCTAAATGCACTAACAGCACTTCAACTTTTGATTAGGTATACCAATTAACTTAAAACTCTCAGAACCAACTAAAATAACACTGGGCAACAAATTTGAATTTTTTGATTGCAACAAGGATAAGGCACATCCTTTCTAGTAGATTTTTTGATGCAGAAACTAAATCCGGACACAGAATTGTTCTAGCAGGCCAGGTTTTCGAGATATGCTTATCTCAAAGTGCTCAAAACACGGTTTTTGGCGATGTTTGAAGTAATTTTTTGAGGACAGAAAATTTGTGTAGACATTTGTAAATACAGCATTCTTTAGAACTACTCTTTATCTTTTAAATCCTTTTTAGTTTGTTTCGTTACGATTTTTTTTTTTACTAGAAATGATATGTCTCATCCTTGTTGCAAAATGTTGTTCCCTTGTGTAATGAGAGTGAAAGATCGTGTGCTTATTCAGTTGACGCACATAAAAACTGAGTTTTTTAATCTGGAAAGCTTTGCATGAGAGCCAGGGAAAAAATAGTGGTCCTTTTTAAATCATTCTTTTTGATTTGTTTTCTCAACATCATAAGCTATCGGTAAACATCATCAAATGATGCATTAACGTTCAAAGTTAGGAAAAAATGGACAGCAAACTTCAGAAAATTTTTGTGCTTATTCAGTTGAAAAGCAGGTATTTCTCGTAATATGATGAATGATACTTTGTGGCGCTCGTACGCCAAAAACTATTGATTTTATGAAAAAAATGATTGGTACATAAATTGTAGGAAATTTTTTCTAGTTTAATTTTGTACAAAGATATTTTTCGTAAAATGCGTCGGAAAGGAGATATTCCCAAAAAACCGTTTTTAGGCGCCATTTTTTCAAGATGGCGGCGCGAGCGGCGGGGGTACGAGGTGGCAAAGTTGAAATTCGAAAAGGGCATACCCAAATCTATAAATTAACCAATTTTCAAAACTCTCGGAAAACTTTCCAGGTAAAACTACCAAATGACTGGACTATTATAAAAAGCACAAAATGGTTCGACTTGTAAGAAGTAATTCTCTAGATTCATGTGTGCCTAAGGGTGTGGATTCTGTATCCAACTTAACTTCCAATAATTTTAAAAACCAGTGTTCCACTTTCTTAAATGTTTTATGTTAATTTTGTCATGTTAATTATTTACGTGTGCTGTGTTATTTGTTATAGTTGCTTTATTTGCCTACTAACAACTAACACCACACTAAGTGATGAGCCCGTGGTATAACACAGTTTTTGTGTTGGCAAACTATTGGTCGTAACATGGTGCTTGCTATATGCCCATACGGCCAATTCTGATAGTGTGTAAAAAAAAAAAAAACAATAAAAGTAATTTCTAAGAACGCCTGTGTCGCTCAATTCCTCTTTAACGACTTGACCAATATAAGTGATGTTTTTTGTATGCGTTTGGGTGGTGTCCAAGATGGCTTACAACTACAAATACTAGCTGCCCCAGTAAACGTTGTTTTGCCATATAAATAATTTCTAAGAAATTTTAACAATCAAATTTTTGATGCTTACTTGATTTGGAAGTCTTGAAGTTCCGTTGTTATTTTTTCAATATCCACATCAGACCAGGGCATATCATAATAATCCGAAATTGTCTTCAACACTGTAATGTACAACTGATACAAACGATTCAAATAACTGAATTCCTTCTTCCTTTGATGCATTAGAGGGTAATCCGTTATAGGCAATCCAAACAATTTCTCTCCACTGGCATACATCTCGAACTTCCGCCATAATTCATCAAATCGATTCTGGAAGTAATTAACGCGATCACTCGCTTCTTTTGCAGAAATTCCTTCAATCATGGGTCCCCTCTCATCGAATTCTTCATTGAATTTATTGAAATCTTTGACAAACTGTGCTATACCACTTTCGAGTTCTTTCATTAGTGGTTGTTCCATAGCAGCAATTTTAGCTGAAACTTTCTTAGACTACACAAAACAAAAATAGAATAAAAATCAAAGAAAAAAAAATATAATTCGACAGACGAACATTATCCATCATAGTATTGAAAGCTATCTGAAGGCTGTCAACTTTTTCATAATCATCTCCTGGAATATTAATTTTATAGATATGGAAGAGGCCATAAGTGTCGGTTATCAATCCCAATTCCATTTCCATTCTAAAAATGAAAACTATCATAGAAAAAACTAGCTTAAAAAACAAAACTTTTCTTACGCTATGGCATTATCACGTATTTTCTCCAAACAATTCATAGCCATTCGGACATCATCCAGATCCTTGATTGGTTTGCTAAGAATAAATTCCATTTCACTGATAAAGTCTATCATTTCATTAAGTTGTTTTTTGTATTGAGAACTAAGCAGTTGGCCCAAAATGGACTTCCATTTCTTCGATTCTTGGACAAGTTTAACAATAACATTTTCTTAAATAATAATAATTCTTTATTGAAGATTTGGTTATCTAAATAATTGTTTCTCACGCATTCTTATTTCTATTGCTCCAATAACAACTAAAGGGTTCATGCTTTCCAAACTAGCTGTAATGTTATCATATTCCACAAACTTGTCCCGAATGTCGACCGTCAATGGGTTGGTTTGTACAAAAGATAGAATTATGTCATAGCGATTGGGAGCCCAAAGATATTTGTGTTTATCATAGACTTTCTAAAAAGCAAATAATTTATTGTTTATAAAGAAAAACAACAAACTACAGCTAAATTATCTTACAACAAGCAGCTCTTGAATGTCCTGCTTGTAAATGTACAATCCAGTCGCCAAATTTTGAACTGCTCGAATAATATCCTTATGTTCCTGAACGTATTTGAAAAATGTCCTCTCATGGCGATTCTCATCTGCATGGCTATAAGTTACAAAGAGAATCGAATAAAAAAAAAACATCAGATTTACCAACTGTAACTCGTCGAAGTCGTCTTTCATAAGTCTTCGCCTGACGTCCCCAACTTGTAACAAAATAATTGATTTCCGTACAAACTTGAATTGCCGCATGAAAATTCGTTTGCATTATTTCAATGTTTGGTTCAATATAGCAATGCTTATCGAAATCAATATCCATATTGGTAAAGAGGATGGGCTTATGTTCAGCAGTCCGCCAATTTGATCTTATAAAAAAATATAATAAAAGAAACACAAAAAAAATGAAACAGAAATAATAAAACTTTAAACTCAAACCCCGACAAAAACCGACAAAAACAAAAACATGGTCCACCTACTTTAGAATAGAATACTTGATGAAATCCAATGATCGTTTCGAACACTGCACCAATGCTGTGATCATTTTCAGGTTGTAAATGGAAAACAAATCCATACAGTCATTGCGCAAGTGACTCAATTCATATCTCAAAGTTTCATAGTTTCGAAATTGTAAGCCCTTCAAAACATCCTCGGGAACAATGTAGACCACTCGATAGATCTTACTGAATTGTATCCAATCGTATTTATCGATAGGCATATAGCCTTCAGTGCGCCAATTACTTTCGGTTATTTTTTCTGGTGGCAGTTGATAGACTCTTCGACCTTTCGTGTCATAAGGTGCAAATTCAAGAAGATCGACAAACATGTTGATTATGTCAATTACAGCGCGCTCCATGCAAACTGATTTTTTTTCTAAGTCTTTTTCTGCAAAGAAAATTATTGATGAGCTCTTACGCCTGTGACACACCAGTATATACACCATCCCTACTAAGATAGTAAATGTGAATATAATTTTTATTGTTACACTATCATACAAAAACGGTGCCGTGTCATATGACGGTGACGTGAAATAACGCCCAACGAAATAAGGCCAAACTTCTTGGGGTGTGGAAATAAAAAAATTCGCACGAATTTTTTTATTTTCACACCCCAAATTGATTCTCTCTGGGGCATAAACATTATTCCGCTGCGCGAATGACGATTATTTTTCTGTATCCTTTATCTATCTATCCTTTAAAATTCATATTTTTTTCAATTGATAAACTCATGTAAAAATAACAACGCCATTCTCTGCGAAATTTGCAAAGGAATAGTATAAACATCAAAACTGTTTAGAGTTGAAATACACGTTAATTTATATCTACTTTCATTAGAACTGTTGAATACATGAATATTTGTTTAGTTTAAATTCTTTTTTTTTAATGATCATTTTTTCGTTATATAGAAATCTTTTTTTTATTTAACCTTTGGAATTCCCAAGGTTATTTTTTCAGGAAAAAAAAGATTTGGAAGTGTCATTTGGCCATAATGGCAATATGACGCTTTAGATGTCACTCTAAATTCTATGTTCAAATATAAGAAGAACTTGAACTTACTGCACTGTTCCGCAAAGATAATAAAAACATTTTTTTGTACAGATCTTACAAAGAATTCAGATTCTTTGGTTTCCAAAGAATTATTCGGCCTTAATTCTTTTTCAAGATTGCAAAAAAAGCCGAAAAACTTGCTTTGAAAATTTGGTCCTATTTCGCGCAATTTCTAACTGACCTTAGAATTAAAGCCTAATTAGGGTAGTTTCATTTTTGAAAAGGAAATAAGGCCGAATTTCAAATTCAGTTCTATTTCGTTGGGCGTTATTTCACGTCCGTGTTCGAAATATGGCCATATGACACTCCCTAAAACTGCCGAAAACTCCCAAATTCTCCCACTTTTCTGTTCTTTTAAGGCTGAACTACATCGGAACACAAAGTGCCAAAAAGTACAAAACAGTTGAGATTATGTGCTTTACTGCTTCTACAAATGCATATCTGAATATGTCTCTCTCATTTTTTCAAAGTGAGCGAAGTGCACGAAGTTCTCAAAACGAATACACTCAAACCTTGTATTTTTTTGTACTTTGTGTTTCCATGTAGTTCAGCCTTTACTCCCGATTTTTGTAAGTTCTATCACTTTTGAAGGAGAAAAATATTTCCGCTATCTCCCGATTTTAGTCACAAAAATTTCTTATGGCAGTTTTTGTAAGTTCTGTCAAACCATAAGAAGTACACTGAATTTTGTTGAAGTTTGATATAATTTTGTGCATTTGGCAGATGTTTGCTGTCAAGTGTTCTTTTACTTTGGGAGAATCACAAAATTTCATCCCCTCTCCTCGATTTTTGGCAGTTTTTACAAAAACTGCCAAAAAGAGTAAGAGAATGGACATATTAGGACCTATTGTGAAAGTGTCATATAGCCATACTTATTAGCGACCTACCATATGGCCAAATGACACTCTAAAAGTGTCAAATTGCCACATGAAAGTCATGTTCCCTATTTATTTGAGACTTTTTAGAAGCAATAGTCACTATAGAAAGAAATATGAATTTAAAAGAATAGACTTTAAGTTATTAAGCTACTTGATATAAAATTTAAATTAATTAAAACTAATCGTCATAGCGAGCGAAAAAAATGTTTGCCCCAAAGAGAATCAATTTGGGGTGTGAAAATAAAAAATTTACGCGAATCACATTGGTCGAACTGCAATCAAACTTAAAGCATGCTAATTATTTAATACCCTTCACACAATAGACAGGTGATGACAAGCCGTCAAACTATACTATGCAATGTAGTGTGTCTTTCGGTAACGATACTACTATGGTTTCTATACCATGGAGTCAATACTAGATGTGTGTCACAGGCTTTAGTGTAAGCCGATGCGAAATCTCACCAATTTCTTGACGGAGTTTGTTGCTTTCTTCCAAGTACTTATCTGTAGAAACGGGTTCTGGTGGAACGTAAACATATCGGACTTTCAATAGACTCTCCATTTCTTTTGTGATTCGAATTTCTTCCAAATCCATTACTAAGTTATAAAATGTAACAAGTTCATCTATAACCTAAATCACGACCAAAAGAACAAAACTAATATATTTTACTTCCAACATACATTTAAGGCTCGACTAACCCGTTTAATTTTATTTGCAAAGGCCTCTAAGTCTTCCGAAAGCCAAGTTATTTTTGAAATACCCGGATTAAGTGCATTCAAAGTATCCCTAAGTCGAAATCTCATGATATTCATATAAACTGAGTTGATTTCTTTTCGTAGATTGTCGAATTTCTGTAATGCTTCATGCAGTATACAAGCTGGCTCGAAAATACGGTCCTTGCAATACACGACGACAGTTGCTATGTTTGGCACTTCTATAATAAATCGAACAGATGAAAAAATATGTGAAATCAACGATCCACAACTGATTTTATTGATAATTTACGCAAACTTAATTTCGACATTGCTTCAGTTTCTTTGACAAGTCGAAAAATCGCTTCATGAAGGTTAACACGGTATCTGGCATTCTTCTTCTGTCGCATTAAGACAGGCGAATTCAAATAGCTTCGAACCTCTTCGGCATAATCGTACCAGACCTTGTGATGTGTCATCTCATAATGAGTAACGATTGATGCCATGTAATTGTAGTATTGGCATGTACGTAGAGACTTTTTGTGACCAAGGACACATGGTCTTTCTTTGAGAACCTTTTAATTTGTTGATTAAAAAAAAAACAAAAAGAGAGATTTGAGATTCGAATACCTTCATGGGTTCATCGAATTTCTTAAAAATAGATCGAATCCATTGTATCCGTCCCGAATACGGAGGAGTGTTTCTTGGAATTGGTGGATTTTTTCTCTCAATATTATACCTATAGGTACATCATTCACAAAATCTGTCAAAAAGTTGTTAGTTAAAAGACGAATTACTTACACATCCTTTAGTATAAGCATTTCCTTTTCAAGCATTTCACTAACTTCTGCGTATCTGCGATCGAGACACAAGCAATCAAGATTTAGTTTTTCGAATCTTTTCAATATCAAAATCACAGACTCGGTCATGGGACAATCAGCAACTTGAGCCTTGACAAACTGCTGCATTTGTACCTCTGCCGACTCAACGGTTTTTATAAATTCATCAAAATCCTTATCAAATAAACTGATTCGAAAATCCAAGGGATCGTTAGCTTTCAAACTGATCGTTGTTCGGGCTTGGTTTATCTGGGCTCTGAACTTTTCCATTCCACTTATTTGGATTCGATCTAAAACTGCATAAGTAAGTTCTGTATTGGAAACAATGTGTAGCTGAAAATTAGTAATTTCAATAGTTAAATTATTATACACTTGACAAAGTTCACATAAAACACCTTTTGCAAACGTTCTAAAAACTTTTCCATATTTGTAAATATATAAACCGATGACATCGCCCATGGCTTCTCATTTAATTCTTTCATATTTTCGATGTTATCGTGATATGTTACTTCGTAAAATTTCATTAAACGTCGACAGTCTTCGATTCTATCGATAAGAAGTTGGGGTGGCATTTTCCAGACATTCGATTTATTGCCCTCGGTTATGTATTTTTTACTTGTAA
Source organism: Sphaerophoria taeniata (assembly GCA_943590905.1). NCBI lineage: Eukaryota > Metazoa > Arthropoda > Insecta > Diptera > Syrphidae > Sphaerophoria > Sphaerophoria taeniata. Next base: position 84,498,503 of record OX016540.1, on the reverse strand, counting down.
TTGTTAGTTGATTTGTTATTTTCACAAACAAACCAGTTATATTACTTTGGGTGTTGAAAAAATGAGCTGTTTTGCAGACATTTCGGATTGCAACCATTAAGCCTGGAAGGCAGCTTATTATGGCATCTGGACTTGATCTTTAATTTAAAATAGTTTGTTAGATTGAAAAAAAAATAATAAGAAAGTCATCTCTAATGAACTCAATTAAATAGCTAAATAGCATACAAATAATAAAATACTGGATTTTAATT